>CM064880.1:48763223-49078478 GCA_003313485.2 Penstemon barbatus
TATCAAAAGTAGTGTGCTTGGGAAGCTCAAGAAGTGTGCTTGGGAAGCACAATAAAGCTACAAGTCTTATTGGTGGATTTGATCCAACAATAAACTACATTGAATAATGCACATAAAAGATAAGATGTTGTCTTCATTCATAGAGTAATAGATGCAAGACAAAAACACACACTACACCTTTTAGTGTGTGTTCGGATTTCTCTCAAACCCTAGCAAGAAAAGTTGTTTTCTTCATCTCTTTCTCTTCCTTCATCAAGTTTCTAACTTGATTCAAGTACTACTTCATTCTAGCTAATAGATTGAGGGTGTATTTGCAAGATCTAGTTCATCTTCTTTGCTCCTTAAGTGCTATCACTTGTGTGTGTGGGCTAGCTTTGGAGGATCTACACTTGGAGATCTTGGTGTGGATATTCTTGAGGATCTTGGAGAAAGAAGTTTCAAAGGAGGAGATTCTAGCTTGGAGCTTGGAGGTGTTGAACCCGTGAGCTTGGAGGTTCTTGAAGGTTTCGGGTGTTACTTGCTTGTCCCGATTCTTTGCGGCTCTTCACCTCCCAAGATTGGGAGAGGTATGACTTGATATCTTTCCTTCTAATATGAACTTTATGCATGATGATCCTAGGATAGTAATGGTAGAAGGTCTCCAAAGTTTTCTTGCAAAGTAGTTGCACTTTTTGGGCCGTTTTGTCCCGATTAAAATTTTTGTTTTCCGCTGCGTTTTGGCTGACCTTAGGACCATTACCATCAAGTGGTATCAGAGCCAAATCATGCTATTTCATATTAGATTCGTGATTCATAAGTGTTATGAATGTTTCCTTACGTTTTGGTGAAAACGGTTTGTTAAAATGAAGTGCATCAACCGATTTGCTTTCGGATTTAGGGACTGTTTTTGTGGTTGATTATGGTTAGATAATGTTTATGAACACTTTATTGGATATAGGGATGTATGGAGTAAGGGTGGTTTAAGTTTGAAAATTGGTTTTTGGTGAAAAGACCGTACGTGCCGGGTTGTAGTGGAACAATCGCACCACCGGTAAAATTGCCTAAATCTTGTGAGTCCTACGGTTTCCTAAGGTGATGTAGGGCTGTGGGTAAGCCTCTTCACTTATGGATAACTTAGGATGAGCCGGATTGGTCATAAAACCGAAATTCAAACACCTATCGAGCTCCTACATCAAGTTATCTAAATTTGTGTTCTTTGGTCTCATTAAATTGGGACACCACAATGTACATGCCTTAATCCTTTAGAAATTGGTAGATAATCTTCTTGGTAAATTTACTTTATCGATGCCAAATTGTGTGATGAATGTATGGGTGGATGATCTAGTGGCCTTGACCTTATGTGATTGGATATTAATCTTGTAATTCATTTGATGATTTGGGTATGTAATTAAATGGGGCTTGCATGCCTCTTATTTCTTGACTTATGTCAATGTAAAGAGAGTAGGCATTAGGTTGTGAGGTTTATTCAAGAAGAAGGACTTGAAGGACTTGTGAAGGACTTGAAGGACTTGGAGGACTTGAAGACCTTGAAGGCCATGTATGCATGGTGATGCATATGTAATAGAATAGGATTCTATTTCCATTTGTTTACTTACCCTAGATTGACCAATTGGCACATTCCTTGGCTCGGAATGGACCGCATAGGATCGGCCCATGATCATCCACCACGCGATAGGAGCATGCTAGGGCCGTTTATGCTTTGTTGGTATTTTATCCATTTGATGTATGTGATGCATGTTAGGATAGATCACCTAACAAAGATAAACAACTAAAATTTGGTGAGATCTTGCAACTTCAAATAATTAAAAACCTCCACTCGACCCAATCGAGTTTAATAATTAAGTCATAATGGGCAAGCGAGTTTTCGTAGTCCATGCCTTCCATCAATAGGGCTCGGTCATGAGTTGTATTCGATTCATTCGTTGTCTCACGAGTCGTGGAACGGGTGTAATTAGAGCAATATGATCGTTTCCTTGATGCACGAGTTAAAGTGCCGAGGGTAGGGCATATTCGGGTCATGGCGTTGTCTCACGAGTCGTGGAACGTCCATGATTGGGGTATGTCTTATCAAGATTGATGGTGTAGACTTAACGTTTAATAATATGGATGTCGCACGAGTCGTGGGTCCATACGAAAAGCGAGGCAAAATATTCTCAAAGGTCGTTTGGTAGAAACGATTGACAATTTGTTGTCTACCTATTGAATTGACCACACGTCTCACGAGTCGTGGGTGTGGAAAATGTCTTTAGGACTTTGAGACCTACTAAGAAATTTGATTTCTCGTTTACCATGTGGGGGCATGAGATTCGATAAAATAGTGGGAGACCTTTATGGTTAGAAGTCCAAGATCATAAAGTATATTAAAAAATTGAATGAACGCTAAACATAATCTTTTTCGCCTTTGTAGATTTAAAAGTGTTTTAAAATGGCAAAGAACCCACTTCATATGATACTTGACTCAAACAAACTCACCGGGCCAAATTACTCCGATTGGCTCCGCAACCTTCGCATTGTTCTCGATTCTGAGAAAAGGAGCTATGTCCTGTCCGCCCCACCCCCTGTGGCTTTACCGACTGATTCATCGGATGAGGAGCGGGCCACCTTTGACAAATGGGTCGAAGATGATCTCCAGGCCCGTTGCCTCATGTTAGCCTCAATGTCAAGTGAGCTTCAAAAGCAACATGAGAACATGTCTCATGCTTCGGATATCCACCTTCACTTGTCCGAGTTGTACTCGACTCCGGGTCGGCAAGAACGTTACTTGGCAAGTAAGGAACTTTTCCAAGCTCGCATGATTGAGGGTTCATCGGTCCGTGAGCATGGGCTTAAAATGATTGGACTCATTGAAAAGCTTGCTCATCTTAACGTGGTTATGGACAATGAACTCTATATGGATTTGATCCTTCAATCATTGCCCCGCTCATTTGACAACTTTGTGATGAACTTTAACATGCATAACATGGAAGTTGGACTTCATGAACTTGTTAATATGCTTCATGAGACTCAATAACTTTTTCAAGTTCCATGATTTTTCCTTTATAAACTTCACATTCAGCTTTCAGAGATTCATGTTCTTGCTCAAGCTGTTTATATTCAGCTGATTCTCTTGGCTTTTCAGCTGTGAGTTTCAGTGAACTATTTTGCTCTTTTAGCAATATCATCTCTTCCTTAAGCTTTTTATATGCTTCAGCAATAGTAGTATTGTTAAGCATCATTTGTTCAAATGAATTAAATAATTCATTGTCAAGAGGAGTTACCTCTTCCTCAGAGTCATCAGATTCCTTTGCCATCAGGCAGAGGATAGCAGGTTTTTCTTCATCATATGATTCTTCATCAGACGTGTCTGAATCTGAATCAGATGAGTAGACAGCAGCCAGCTTTTCTGCTTCAGCCATCATAGCCTTGCCTCTCTGATGCTTTCTTTCTTTTCTGATTTTCTTCTCTTCCTCAGTGTATTTTTCTGCCTTTTGGATATGGACAATCTTTGATGAAGTGTCCCAATTTCTGCAGTTATAACACATTAGTTTGGCTTTATAATCCTCTTTATCTTGAGAAGAAAAGTTAGGTTTAGAAGTAGAAGCATTGTTGTATTTGTTCTTCATTTTTCTCTTATAGAACTTCTTGAAATTGTTCATCAGCAATGCTACATCTCCAGCAGTGTACTCCTTCTTGTTGAGTAGAGTGGCTTCATCAGATGAGTCCACTTCTTTGCTTTTCTGTGCTGGTCTTCTGTTATTTTCAGCAGCAACCAGTGCAGCTGTGGGTCCTGAAGTTGAGGTTTCTTCAATTCCCATTCTAGGCAGTTTATACTCGAATGCCTTGAGTACGGAGAACAGCTCTGTAAGAGAAATCTTTCCCAGATCTCTTGATTCTTCCATTGCTGTTACTTTCATGTTGAACTTTGGGGGTAAGGCCTTTAGTACTCTGACGGTGATTTCTTTGTCAGTGAAAGTCTTTCCCAGCTTTAGAACTTCATTAAGTGTTCTGGTGAACCTGGTATCCATCTGATCAATGGTCTCTCCAGACTTCATCTTGAAGTTATCCAGTTTTTCCAAAGCAACAGTGAGCTGATGCTTTTTTATTGCATCATTGCCTTCGCTCATGTCTCTGACTTTATCCCACATCTCCTTTGCAGTCTTGCAATGTTTGACTTTGTCAAACCGATCATTGTCCAGGGCTTTAGTCATGATAAATCTTCCGACTTTATCCAGATTAAATAGCTTGATTTCCTCTGGAGTCATCTCATGAAGGTCTTTTTCCACAACCGTATCAACTTCATTTATTTTGATGGTCTTTGTGAATCTGAATGGACCTTTTATGATACATGTATACATGTTGTCATTGTAGGCAGCTAGAAAGATTTCCATTCTAATCTTCCAATCTTCAAACGACATACCAGCAATGTGGGGAACATGGCTGATACAGTCCATTTTTCAAAAAGTTTTAAATTTTCAAAAAGATGCTCTTTTGAAAAGTTTTGAAAAACCTTTGAAAAACACTTGGATCAAGCTCGTTGATCAGGCAGCTGATTCTAATGAACCACCTGCTCTGATACCACTTGTTGGTCCCAAGTGGTCAGATGAGGTCTAGAGGGGGGGGGGGTGAATAGACCTCTAAAAATTTTAGACTTAAAAACTTTTTACTCTTCTGTCAGCAGACTAAGCTGATGAAGAACAGTAAGATGACTATGCTGATCGTGAACAAATCTTGAACAGCAGAGTGACCACTCTTCTTACAGTTTACTTAGCTGATTTCAGTGAAAATCAGTTTTATCAAGAGTATACTTGCAGCGGATGTTTGAAAGTGTTTTTCACAAGTAGACTAAGTCCTTAAAAAGATTTTATCCCCAGTTTCAAAACTCCTTATAAAATCTTTTGATAATTCAAAGTGTAAACTTATGCAATTTCAAAATATGCAAGAAAGCTTTAAATGCAAGATAACACAAAGAATTTTTATAGTGGTTATATGGATAAAAATCCTTTAGTCCACTCTTCCAGATCACGTAGATTCTGGGTTATACTATAATCACAAAGATTACAATATTTCTCCACTTATACCTAGACAACAAATGAAAAGGCTATAAGCTCACAACAGGAAATCACTCAGAAATCCTATCCTCTAAAGTAGAATCACTCACAAAGATGGATTCTAACTTTGCACAACACTCAGCTATTACAAAATCACTCAGATAATGTTTTTCTGTTTTCTTCAACTGGGTTTCTGTCAACAGATGACTTCTACCAGACGAGTGAGCTGTTCGAGCTTCTTGAGACTTAGAAAAATTTCTGCTTCGAATGCGAAATCTCAGATGTTGTTGTTGTGTTTCTCTCACTTCGAAATCAGCTCTATTTATACTAGGATTTGAAAATATGACCGTTGAAGGAAATCAAATCTCAAATCCATAGTCTTTAGCCCGATTCAAACGGCTCCCTGCTACAGTCCTTTCTCTGCTGTACTTTCCTGTAGCAGCATTAAATGCACTCTGCTGATCCGAGAGTTTTCTTCAATCATTTGCCATTACTACCCTTCTCTTCCAGCATTTATTACATCCGGTGCATTTATTACCGTTGAACTAATCTCTTGATCTCTTCTACTCTGCTGATCGAAGCAACTCTGCTGATAGATACTCTGCTGATCAAATACTGAACTAATCTGATTTGACTCAGCTGATGATCTACCCTTCTGTTCGCTGTTTCAGCATGAGATCACTAGTCTTCTGGGCTTTGAACTTTGAACTCTTCTGATGTCTTCTTTTACTTGTTCAAAATTCTTCTAAGGGAACTAAGCTTCCATACTTAGCTGATTATGATGTTTTGGAAATCATCAAAACCTTCCCTTAACTTCTTAACTTCTTTGCACTTCATCTTCATCTTCATCCAACACATATCATGTTAATTACAAGCTCGATTTAAATTGCAAACCAAATTTGCACAATATATTTTTCTACTATATCTGAATAGTCCACACCAACAGTTAGTCGATTTTGAAGAATAGATTGCAGAAAGTTATACAATCTATTGATTATATGAAATGGAATAAATCCATATTGATAAATTGGGTCTACAAGTTAGCTTTATTGTAAAATTGACGTTAACTAATAACGTGGCAGTTAAGTATTATTGTAAAATTGATATCACTATTTATGTTGACTGATAATTATACCCCTAACTTTTCCGGCATGGGATTTGTTTGTCATGTGAGACTTTCAGTTTAGCTTTCTAGATCCTTGAGTTGTCCTAAGCATTGTTCATTAATTCTTCTATTTCTGACAATTGTAAGTTCCTTTGAAGACCTGCATCATTTAAATCAAAGTTATGGGATTTAATTGCCCAATAAGCTTTATGTTCTAACTCTATAGGTAAATGTCAAGCTTTTCCATAAATAATGCAATAAGGAGACATCCCTAGAATAGTCTGGTAAGCAATACGGTATGGCCATAGAGCATCAGAAAGTCATAAAGACCAATCTTTGTGGTTTTGGTTAATATTTTAAAGCTTGATTATTTTCGTTTAATTATTCAACTTATTGAGTTTAGCTAGGTGATTATTCATGATAACATATTTTTGTGTAAATGAAAATACTCATATTCACCCCCCACAATCTGGATATAAGAATTTATAATTTTCTTATTCCATTATAAGGATTTTTATTTCACAAATGCATCTCTTCATATTTTACAAATACAAGTATTGCCTTGTATTTATAACTCAATAAATAGCGCAATAATATCTATGTGTTTAAATAAATTATCAAACTCCACGAGCTAGTAATGATTTCAAAATTACACAGTTAATTTAGATTAGATCAAAGGTTTGAACCTTTATATTTGCTTCGCTAACAAATAATAATAATTACGATTTCATAAATAATTTATATTTATTTCTTGAAAATAATTTATAGATATTATCAATAGTTCCTCAACAAAATATTGGCCATAGAGCATCAGAAAGTCGTAAAGACCAATCTTTGTGGTTTTGGTTAATATTTTAAGGCTTGATTACTTTCGTTTAACTATTCAACTTATTGAGTTTAGCTAGATGATTATTCATGATCACATATTTTTGTGTAAATGAAAATACTCATATTCACCCCCCACAATCTGGATATAAGGATTTATAATTTTCTTATTCAATTATAAGGATTTTTATTTCACAAATGCAACTCTTCATATTTTACAAATACAAGTATTGCCTTGTATTTATAACTCAATAAGTAGCGCAATAATATCTACGTGTTTAAATAAATTATCAAACTCCACGAGCTAGTAACGATTTCAAAATTACACAGATAATTTAGATTAGATCAAAGGTTTGAACCTTTATATTTGCTTCGCTAACAAATAATAATAATAACTATTTCATAAATAATTTATACTTATTTCTTGAAAATAATTTATAGATATTATCAATAGTTCCTCAACAAAATATTGGCATGATATTATCATTCGTAATAAATCATAATTACTTTTTATAAATAAATTTTCAATTTTTTCTCAATAAAGTATCAATATAAATTATAATTATTTCGCAAATAAATTATAATCATTTTCACAAATAAATCAAAATTCTCTCATAAAAATTATTTACAAGAAAAATAAATTATTATTATTTCTCAGATAAGTTATACATTATTCTTTTCGTACACAAGTTACTAATATTTACTCAAACAAAATATTTGTCATCAAAATAAATTATAATTATTTTTCAAATAAAATATAAATATTTCAAAAAGTAAATTGTAAATATTTTCTCAATAAAATATCGATATGAGATTAAATATTAAATAATCATTTATTTTCACATAAATATTATTAGTAATTCCATATGCTTTCAAAATACCCAAGTACAATTCTCTCGTAGCTTATTTATCTTTCTACTTTGATAATGATTAAATAGATTTAAGATTGATAAAATAGCTGATGTAATACCTTTTTAAAAAGAAAATTACTAGCGAATCCTTTTTTTCTTCATTTTAGTTGCATCAAAGCTTTCACAAATTTAATGGAGTTTATATAGAGACTACCATATATTTTGCGCTTCGTGAACATATTTGAACGTCAATCCCAATTTCTGATTACAAAAAATTCTTACTGAAGTTTTAAGGAAACTAGCCGCGGTTTCCGATTCACAAACCTTAGAAATCGCGATATATATAATGGGGAAATATGGAAGATCTCTACCATAGAAGACCAGAGTTCTCTTTTGGCAAATTATCTTTAGGAAAATTCCTTGTCTTTTTCTGGTAAAGTTTTCAATCTTTTCACCTTTACATTCTCCATTTAAATGTTTGTTTTAATTTTCCCTTACAAATGTATGATACCGTTCTAATATATATAGCATTTCGGAGAATTCGGTTAAGTAATTAATTGGATAAGTCTAAATTATTTCACTTTTCATTTCTTCTATTTCGAGTTTTTTTTCTTTAGTAGATTTGTTTAATATTTTGGTGTTGAGTATAAAGAATTTATTGGTGTCGTAGAGATCTGTTTTTTTTTCTTTTTGATTTAGTCGTAGAGATCTCTTGAAATTTGATATATATTAACAATAAGGTCATAGTTGTAAAAGGCGAGTAAGGCGTTCGTCTTTGCGTTAGGTGAGGCGAGGAAAGCCCTTCTCACCTTGCTGCCGTTGAAAAAAAATGCCACCATGGCGCCGTCTCGGTTGTTAAAGCGACTCCATGGAGCGACCCACTGCTCCACTTTACGTGAACCTGGGTTTGGAAATTTAAGAAAAAATAATGAAGGTTGGCGGCGGCGACTATGAAAGATTTTTACAGATAAATTAGGTCACACCGTCACACACATTTTCTTTTTCCCAACTTTTTAGACTTTTAATTCTACAAAACTTTCCTATTTTACTATTTTTTTATACATCCTATTTTACTATTGAAAGTGGAGGTGTGGCTTTTTATTTTTGCTTAATACATTTATACACGTTATACTTTTTAATATGTTCTATAAAAAAATGTTTCTAATGTTAGCCTTTTTATTTCTTAATATTTTGTGTTTATAAAGTTAATGCATATTTTTTATCTTTACGTGATTTTTTTTATTATTTGTTTACACTATTTAATATGATTGTTTATTTACATAAACAATTAATAAAGGTTATTTAATTAAATACACAAATGTATGCATTCGACTTAATAATGTTATTTACTTAAATACCTTAATGTAATTATTTTATTTTACAATATGTTACTTATATAAATTGTTTTATGCGTTTAATAAAACATTTAAAATACATCATTTTTTTACTTAAATAAATTAATGAACACTAACTCTTTTTATTTACCTACATATTATTTACTTAACATATTTATATATATATATAAGAATCTATTAATGTACACATTTAATTTAAATATATATTCTTACTAACAAAAAATGTACACAAACGATGTATGTCAAAAACGCCCTTGCTTTGCTAATCTCCTCGCCTTATGCATCTAACAACTATGTTTAAATTTTAACACCATTTTGCATTCTTTTTATGATTGGTGTTGGTCCCAAGTGGTCAGTTGAGGTCTTTGGGGGGGGGGGGGGGGGGGGGGGGGGGGAGGGTGAATAGACCTCAAAACTTTAAAAATTTTCTTAAACTTTTCTTCTATAAGTAGAGTTCGCTCATCAGCAAAATAAGATGACTAAGCTGATTTTGCACTTAGCTTATCAGCAGAGTAAGTTGATCTTATTCGTGAGACTACTATGCTGATTTAGCACTTAGCTTATTCAGTAGAGTAGACTACTATGCTGATTTTGCTCATCAAGCTTATATAATATGAGTTTCAAACAATGATGCAGCGGATAATGTATATGTGTTTTTCAAGCAATGTCTTCAACTCAATTAAACTTTCAAAGCACAAAGAAAGTTTTGCCCCAAATTGGAAATTCCTCAATTTAAAGGACTCTTCTTTAAAGTATTTACTTAGCTTATGAAATATGCAATGCAAGACAAATAAAGTAAATAACACAAGAAATTTTTATAATGGTTATACATCAACAAATTCTCTTAATCCACTCTTCTATATCACAAAGATTTAGGTTCCACTAGAAATACTAAGTAACTAATACAACTCTATTTGCGCTTTTACAACAAATGATAAAGCCACAAATTCACAATAGGAAATCACAAAGAAGGCTTATTCTCCGAAGTAATATCACTCACAAAGATGGATATCTACTTCTCACAACACTCAGTTGAATATCACCCATATATGCAAGGGTTTAATCTTGTTTTTCAACAATTAGCCTCGTCATAAGATGACTCCGCTTATGATAAGATGACTCAACTGATGGATTCTTGCTCTAATAATTTGATCTTGAGAGTGTGCAAGTCTCTCTTGAATCTTCAGTTTGCCATCTATTTATACTATTGGATTAGTAATTTTGCCTGTTGAAGGTTAGCAAAATTGCATTTAAGTCCTTTAGCAACGGTCATAATTCAAATGGTAACTTTTGCAGACTGTCGCACTGTTCAATGTCACTATGCTGTACTTTTTGCACTATTCACTGTACACTCGGCTGTACTTTATGTTAGTCGCATTAAATGCACTTAGCTTGTTACCCTTGAAGAGATTACTGACCGATTTTACTTAGCTGATGAGATCCACTCTGCTGATGATCACTAGTTTGATGCACTAGTCTGATGTAGTAGTCTGATGCACTAGTCTGATGCACTAGTCTGATGTACTAGTTTGATGCACTAGTCTGATGCACTAGTCTGATGTACTAGTCTAACGCACTAGTCATCTTATGATCAGTCATCTGATGATCACTCATCTCATTTCCACTAAGCTGATTTTTACTAATATGATTTTCAATCTCTCACTAACATGATTTTCACTCTTCTCATATAATTGAATCTTTATTTCTTGAATACTTTTGTTCTTGAATGCTTTTCTTTTAAACCAAGTATCCAATCTTCATAGGTTTACTAAGCTTCAATAACTTAGTTGATGACACCTTTTTGTTATCATCAAAACCTTCTAACTAACTTAAATAACTCAACTGATAAGATCACTTAGCTGTTCTTGAGTTAATAAATTCTTACAACAATTAGCTTCAAACCATGTCCATCATCATAAATGAACCTTCCACTGAAGAACAACTAAGGTCTATCAGAAGACCTAATCCTCCGGTTGCTGCCTCAGCCAAAGGAAAGGATAAATTATTTCCAGAACCCGAAGTAAGCAAGAAAAATGAAGAGCCAGTGAAAGAGAAATTCACCGCAATGGAAGACGATGATCATGAATTGGAATTATTATGCACAATCATTGAAAATTATCAGGACTCTGATAATGAGAAAGAAAAGGACTTCAACAAGATCATTTATGATCTGAAGAAGGATGTGGAAGAAAAAGGTGAAGAGTTCAAGCGGAAAGAAAAGGAGTTGTCGGATACTCCACACACTGCTTCTGAATCATCTGATGACTCTGTTGATGAGAATGAAGACATACATGACAACCTAGGTGGAGAGAAAGTGGTCATTAAATCACATGATGGAGCAGGACCTTCAAATTGGCTACCTGGTGAACGAATGATGTCTGAAAGATAGAAAAGGCCATTCGAGAAATATGTGGGAGATATGTTCAATCTGCCAGGACATATTGAAAGGAATCAAATTGAAACATGCAACGACTGGAAAAAGTACTTTACCAAGACGATGAAGATGCTCAAGGAAATTGATAAAAAAAACAAACCACACTTGCATCACCATAATGGAAATTGGGGAAGATCTCCTCTGGAATGATAAGATACTGACTCAGCTAGAAGATCACCATCTTAATGGCTAATGATGGAGAAGAAGCGGACTCTACTTCACAAAAGTCTTTTAAAATTTTCATGGCTGGACTATTAAAGAACGACCATAGTGAAATTTTGAGTCAAAAAGTCAAATATGTAGTTATTGAATACACTAGATATCATCAAAGAGTAATAATGTCTTTCTCATTTTTTTAAGTGATTGTGTAATTTACTGTTGTTAGGCCCGTGGAAAATTTAAATTTAAAAAAACTATGGAATCCGTAATCTGAAAGCGAGTACCCAAATTATTACTGGACGGATTTGGGATTGAAAGTGGCAATCATATATTATATACATGCCTCTAGTCCCGAACCCGTCCCAGAGCCACCACGTGCCCACCCCTAGGTAGTGTTATGATTGTGCACAATAATTGGGACATGTACTCTAATTATATTCATTGTGCTACTCTAATTATTTGCGCTAATTACTTAAATGACACAATGATAACACTTGAACAATTTTAACAAAATGCAAACTTAAGAGGCTAAAGTGAAGAAATGCCACAATATATTTTCACCTTAGCATGCGTTACCATTGGGACATTTATACATTAAGGGACAATATATTGTATGTTTAAAAAGTGAGTGATGAAATGAAATTTTGAGTCAATTAATAAATGCCGAATTATAAAATGTCCTTGAATTTTTTTTAATAATTATTATTTCAATATCACTAAATAAAAGAAAAAGGTTTTACAAAGCCAAAAAAGGGGTAGCCCCAAACATTAATAGGAATTAAACTACACGAAATACAAATAGACGGATCGGACTACTCGGAACCAAAAGCCCATGCCGTAAGAGTGTGCGCAACATAGTTTGAATATCTCATTGCAAACTTGAATCTTCACTTTGACCTACAAGCCAGATATTTTTAAAATTTTTCTTTAGAACCACGATATGAACTATCCACAACATTCCAATAATTAGAGATTTCAAAAATGTCTTGAAGACAATCGTTTTCAATGCAAGCTTCAATAATTTTCAACTTCATCAAAATACAGCTTGCTAGGTGAAGAGAAAGGCATTCCACAACCAAAGACGATAAAACAATGTTGCTTAGATGCAACTGCAAATAAGATAGAACATTTTAATTTCCAAATGATGAACGCAACCGCAGGAAGACCATCTTTATATGAAGCATTAGAATTCACCTTCAATCCATTCGGCCTCGGGGAGACCAAGCAATAGAATAGGCAGGAGCTTTACTCGAAGTGATCAAAAGTTTATGTGCAAAATAGTTCTAAACACATTTAGCTTCAAGCATGTAATGTACCGAAGGAGTATCACACATAAACTTAACATGGAAGCACACCTTGTTGATACATATCTCGGAGTGGTTGACCATTCGGAAAATAAAAACCCTAGCTTGCTTCCTATTCCTACCACTATTACCCATGGGATTCTCACGACTCCCACAATTCCTTCCTATGTATGCACGACTCATCTTAATGGATGAGAGAATTTCCATGGCCATGGTCAGTGACGGATTTGGAAAGGGGTTTCCAAATTTAGCTGTCACACTGGAGGTATTATCCAGAATTAGAAAGTACAGAATCGAGATAATTAGAGGTGTCGACCAATTCACACACCCTAGGTCTCGATCGAGAAATTAGTTGTTAGAGGGACCTTATGTACATGGTACTTATAAGAGGTGAGGTTCACTAATGTCAATTCACCTAAAGTTGGGCCTCATGGGCTTGTGGCTAAACATCGACCATGAGTTGTGGGTACTCCTGAAATGGGAGATTAATTCTGGAGTGGTCAGTTAAAGGAAGTTTATTGATCGGAGCAATTAATTAAATATTAATTGCTCATTAATTAAATCACGAAAAACGTGAGCCTGCGGCCAATTGATGGTGAACCTAGAGGGTCACACACAATACAGTTGGACTGTGATAGTCAATTGAAGAAAGAATTGATTTAAAGAGTTAAATTAAAATAAAAGAATTAAAGGGTTAATTCTAAGAGAGAGAAAATTAATTAGATAATCTAATTAACTAAATTGTTAATTAAAAGGGTTAATTAAAGTGTTAAATCTTTAATTAGATTTAATGGGTTATTGTTATGAAATTAATCTAAATTATAATAAAAAATAGAAATCAAGAACAACAAACATAATGTAGAGAGTGAATTAGGGAGAATAATGTATGTCATTCTTATTCATCTTCATATGATACATATATAATACAAAACCTCTATTTATAGGGCTAAACAAGACATCCAAGAGTCATAAGTTACAAGCTCTTAATAGTCACTAGACCACTATCTAATCTTCAATGATCATTACAAGTGTTAGTTATTGTACATTTAAATGGGCATCCATTATATTAAAATATTTATAACACTCCCCCTTGGATGACCATTGCTTATGGAATATGCCTCGTTAAAAACCTTGTTAGAAAAACACGGTGGGAAAAACCTGAACAAGAAAAAAAGAGTACATATCCATTAAAAGATATATGTACAATAATAAGCTACGTCTAAAAGTTTTACATTATATTTGTTTTTTTTTCCACTAAAAGTGATACACATATTCAATAGGCAATAGTTACATTCATTAAGAATTATATATGTATTACCAGATTCGTAACATTCAAATAACATAGAGAATTATATGTTTAATTAATCCAACGCACAGAAAAAACAAATCTGAACATGTACTTATCATTCTCATTAAATCAAGGACATATAGGATTTTAATCATGTAAATAAATTAATAATTGAACAAAGGGGTTGTCCATTTTCTTGATGTATGAAAATGAAATAAATCTCCTTATCATTAACATATACATCTGAGAGTAATTCAATACTTTTGGGTCTTGAACCAAAAGGTCTGGCTTTAAGAAAATCAAGTCCCTTCAAGGGGATTTGTGACTGGCATTACACACGTCAATTATACCGAAATATTATACAATCTGTATATATACCATATTAAATCTGGTAATTTTTCCTTCTAAGAAAACATAACTTAGTTAAGTTTAACGAAAATTATTTTTACAAACATTCTCAAAGAATCATATGACTTTTAAGAAAAGAACACAGTCACAATTGATACTTGAAATAAAACTATGCTTTAATTTTAATAATTTCCTCAAGGAGCCATCTTATCAATTTTCAATAATTACGCATGATTTCAATTGCATAATTTTGACACCCTGATTCCAATTGAAATTCACAAAGTTAACATCTAAAAACTTTATGCTTAAAGAATTTAACTTCCAATAATAACAATATATCATGTATATATGGAATACATATATACCCTGGATACATTGATATAGGGAAAATAAATATACCAAAATAGTACCTCGTTGGCATAAGGTTTTCCTTCTAGTCTTAGATATACCAAAAGAATGATATTAGTGGCAATAAAACTCCAAGGTTTATTTGTGTATGAATGATAATTCATTTGACAAAACAAATGCCTTATTAGTATCAATAATTTTGTTCAAATTGACCTCATTTATATTTCGAATTGGGCCAATATTGTATTACTTTAGTTAGCAAAAATAGTGATAGCACAATTCCTTCAAAGTGATACCACTCTGTCTAACTACATCACCAACTATTCTTATGGAATTAATTTCCCCAGCCATGGCCAATATCTTAAAGATATATCTCCACGGAATCAAAAGTCTTCACAAATCAATCATATATTAGCAAAAAGTTACAATTCCAGACATTACAATTTCCCTATTGCAAATACAGTTTCTCACAATATAATTAAAAGAAAATAAGTACCTCACATTCTTAAAAGAAAATAAGTACCTCACATTCTTACCTGTTAGTTGATTTGATGATACAAATTTGAAGTGACAATAATGAAATCCTTGTTGATCCGATTAACTAGCTTGGATTCGATAAATAGAGCAAACTCGTGCTGATAACGTGTTATGAAATTAATCTAAATTATAATCTAAAAGAGCAATCAAGAACAACAAACATAATGTAGAAAGTGAATTAGGGAGAATAATGTATTCCATTCTTATTCATCTTCATATGATACATAATACAAAACCTCTATTTATAGGGCTACACAAGACATCAAAGAGTCATAAGTTACAAGCTCTTAATAGTCACTAGACCACTAACTAATCTTCAATGATCATTACAAGTGTTAATTATTGTACATTTAAATGGGCATCCATTATATTAAAATATTTATAACAGTTATTTAATTAAATTATTAATTAAATGAATGGGCCATTTAATTAAAGTGTTAATTAAATGAGTGGGCTATTTAATTAAAGTATTAATTAAATAGATGCAAGACATGGGCCAATTTAATTAATGGCCCATTAGTTGAAGTCTTGCACAAGAACTAGGGTTTTTGGTGTTCTCTATAAATAGGGAGTCTTGGAGACTGAAACCCTAAGCAAAAGCAACTAAGCAAAATAGAAACACAAAAACCCTAGCCTAGCCTAAAACCGCCGCCCCCAACCCTAGCCCTAGCCGTGCGCCGCCTCACCCTAGCCGCCACCGTCGTGAGCTAGTGGATCGGCCGATCCACCTCTCTCTCTTCCTTCTTCTTCTACATCTAGAGTTGGATCTTGATTTTGACGTGTTTCCATCCTAGTTCTAAGCCTGAGGATCGAAGCAGTCACAGATCTAGCTGGTGTGGACTATTCTCTAGAGGTACAACATTTGGGGTGCTCTAGTGATCCAAAAGAAGACCGGAGAAACCACCACCTGTGGTGAGGTAAATTGCTATTTACAACCTTCTTTAATTTAGTAATTTGTTGCTAAATTATATTCAACCTATTCATATGTGCTAATAAGTAAATCCTAGGATTTGGTGTACGAAAAAATTTTAAATTCCGCAACGTTGTTTTGACAATCATACCTATAAAATCCCGACAGTGGTATCAGAGTCAAACTTATTATGCACATATGAAAAAGGCCTGAACGCATCAAAATATATTCATATATGTGTTTGTTGTGTTCTAATTTTTTGATTCTTGCTTGTTATGATAAATTAAATGTTCGGATCTATGCACTTTTCGGTTTTGGGCCAAAAATGTAATTTTTGAAAATTTAGGGCTTATTTACAAATTGCGATTTTTATAAAATCTGGACAGAAAGTAAAATTTTGTTTTTCTGCAATTCTAGACCAAATTGTAATTTCTGGAATTTTTCAAAATCTGGACCATTTTATAATTTACGAAAGGTTAGGGGGTGTTTTTGCTATTTGCGTAAATCTGGGGTTTGTTTTGCAATAAACAAAAGTTTCTGGAAATTTTGTTAATTTTCTGCTTTCTGGTCCAATTTGCATATTCTGGAAATTTAATTTGGGGCTAATTTGTAATTTTCAAAAGTTGAGGGGTCAAAATATGATTTTCAAAAATTCAGGGGCCGAACTGCGATTTTTCAATGTTGAAAAACAGAAACTGTTTTGTGCACTAAAAGAGTTTAGTAAATCCGGAAAGTTAATTTTATCATAATTAGTAGGGACTAAAAAGTGAGAATCAAAAGGTTGTTTTAAAAAGGGTTTTTAAAATGATATTTGGAGATTGTTTTAAAAGAAGTTTTGAAACTAGAATCTTTAGGTATTTTAAAAGGTTGTTTTAAAATAGGATAAGAAATAAGAAAATTGATTTTTCTTTTTTTTGCTCTACGTGAACTATTTACGTGGTTTTCGATCGCGCCGAGCCTTGACCCTTAGGGGAGATATGATTGGTTAATTTGGGCTTGCGAGCCTTAAGTTTTTGGGCCACTTTGAGCCTTTGTAATAGATAGGGCTTTACTGTTTTATTAGTTTAGGATGAAGGCCCGTTACAAGCAAGGTGGGAGCCCAAGAAGACTAAAGGTCATGTATGCATGGTAATAAGTGTAATAGACTAGGTTGCACGGATACTCCAAAATTATACACCGTGCAGTATCGTATGTGTATCGGATACTCGGATACTCAGATACTCGTACGATACTTGTGAAATACTCCACCATGTCAATTTCAATAATAAGAATAAAAAATAAAAAAGATATGTATCGGATACAAAGGAAGGCATATCGAAAATACCCAGAATACTTGAGAGCATGTATTTCTACAAATAATTCCTAGATTATGTATATTATCAAAGTAAATCTACATAAAACGCTTGAAAATTTGTATAGGGCCAAAAACTTTGCCTATGATATTAATACTATGGTTTTACTTGAACACTTATATAAGAGGTACATAGCATTATTTATTTTAATATGGAATAAAAAGTGAACTAAATATATATTACATAATTTTTTTAATATATTTTTAAATATACAGACACGTATTTTTGGTATCGGATCCTATAAATTTTGAAAATCCGTATCGCCGTACTCGTATCGTATTATACCGTATCGACGTATCCGTATCCGTGCAATATAGGTAATAGACTAGGTCTCTTTGAAACCCAATTAGATTGACCAATAGGACCATCGTCTTTGGCTCGATTATGGTCCGCATAGGAGGCTCCCGATCGAAAACATACTGTGGTAGCATGCATGCTAGGTGTGTATGTTTTTATTTACGTATTTATATTTTAGCTTGTATGGTAATGTGCGCTAGTAATTTAGATCGTAAATAAAAGATAATGCATAACTGAAACTGTGAGATCTCGAGGAGAGTTACATCATACTCTTAAACCCAAAAAACTCCCTCTTGAAAATACTATTAAGTCATATTGGGTACATTAAAATGATGTTTTAAGATTCAAGCCTTCCATCAATAGGGACTAGTGTAGGTTGTCTACTTATCGTTGAAGGAGATCCACAGTCTGGCACCTGAGGCGAAGAAAGGGACAATACACGAAATTTCTTGATTCTTGTTTTTAACTAAACTTGACAAGGGTGAGGATTGGTCGGGACGTGAATATCGATCATAACCAAGTTATCGGGATTTCATGATCGGGCCCGTTGCTCATCAAGATTGATGGGTTAGACTTAACGAGTAGTCCCACTCATGATGTAGCAGTGCTAGATGGGTGCAAAAATCGAGGTAAAATAGCTTGAAGGTTGTGGAGTGACACAATTGGTAAAAGTATACCTACCTCGGGAATTAATTGTATGGCCACGAGTCGTGGGTGCAATTAATGTCTGCTGGGACGTCAAGACCTACTAAGAGATTAGATTTCCCGAACAATTGAAGGGGTAATTGTTTCGAGAAAATAATGGGAGAACTTTTTCGTTAACAAGTCCAATAGTCGCTAATTATAAGTATTAATATAGATCAGTCAGCTAAACATTATTATTTATTTTTATAGATCTACTCTGCAAAATGTCTAAGAATCCATTAGCTATCATCGTTGACACTAACAAACTGAACGGATCAAATTTTGTCGACTCGCTTAGAAATTTGAGGATAGTCCTCGACTCCGAGAAAATGAGCTACATTCTTGATGCACCCATGCCTGGTGCACTTCCGGAAGGGGTTTCGGAAGAGGAACGAGCTACCCATCAGAGATGGGTCGATGATGATATTCAGGTTCATTGCCTCATGTGCATCTATGACCAATGAGCTGCAGAAACAGCATGCAAGGATGTTGCATTCTGCTGACATAATTCTTCATCTCCGAGAGCTGTTTGGAGAAAAGTCTAGGACCGAATGGTTCAAGACAACGAAAGAATTGTTCTATCTGAGAATGGCTGAGGGTTCAAGTGTGAAGGATCACTGTTTACGTTTCATCAATCTAGTTGAAAAATTGGCGAACTTGGACGTAGACCTGCAAGCTGATCTTTCCAATGACCTCCTCCTCCATACTCTGCCGCGCTCATTTGATCACTTCATGTTGAACTATAACATGGAAGATAGAGAACTTGCTCTACACGAACTGACCAATTTATTGGTCACGGCAAAAGCTACCCTGAAAAGGGAAAAGTATGTCATGATTGCTTAGCAACCCAAGGCTGCAAAGCCTATGAAGGGCAAGAAAAAGAAGAAGAAAGTATTCTCTTCTAAAACAACCAAGAAGGTTGTCGAGAAAAAGAGAAAGAGCCCAAAGACGAATGTTTCCATTGCAAGAAAGTAGGGCACTGGAAAAGGAACTGCCCTGACTACCTGAAAACGGTAGCCAAAGGTATTTTCTTTATTGAAGTTAATATTTCAATTAACTGTGCATCAAGGGTGTTAGACATCGCAGCTGGTTATCATATCTGCAATGATTTGCAGGTGATGGGAGCAGTAAGGCCTCTTAAACCTGGGGATAGAATCATGCGCTTTGGAAACGGAGCTAGGGTTGCGGCAGAGGCCATAGGGTGATGTTGAATTAGTTCTAGGAAATTTTTCTTTGGTTTTGAAAGATTGTTTGTACGTACCGACAATTATCAAAAACATTATTTTTATTCCTTTGCTGGATAATGATGGTTTTTGTTTTTCCATTTCAAATGGAAGTTTTAGCATAATAAAAGGTGGTTTTACTTATGCTTGTGGTACTTTGATAGATGGTCTTTATTCCTTAGAACCTGCTAATTTTAACGTTATGCACATTCAATCAAAGAAAAGAAAACAAGATGAAAATAGTCCACAATTATGGCACGCTAGGCTTGGACATATCTCCAAGAGTAGAATTCAAAAGTTGGTCTCCTCTAGGGCTCCTGAAATACAGAACCTAGATGATCTCCCAACCTGCGAATCCTGTCTCAAGGGAAAGATGACCTAAACGCCTTTCACTGGGAAACCAGAGCGACTCAAACAAACCTTGGATTTAATCCATACTGATGTTTGTGGACCACTGAGTGTCAGTGCAAGAGGAGGATTCTCACACTTCATAACCTTCACAGACGACTACAGACGTTTTGGGTATGTATACCTAATGAAGTATAAGTCCGAAGCTTTTGATAAATTCAAAGAGTTTTGAATGGAAGTTGAGAATCAACTTGGACATAGTATCAAGGCACTTTGGTCGGATCGAGATGGTGAATACTTAAGTCAAGAATTCCTCGAGTATCTTGTAGACGAATGGAATTCTCTCGCAGCAAACTCGTCCTAGAACACCGCAGTTGAATGGTGTGTCTGAGAGAAGGAACATAACTTTGTTAGACATGGTTCATTCCATGATGAGTTTCGCTGATCTTCCTTTTTCGTTTTGGGGCCTAGCCCTCTTAACGGCTTCGAAGATACTAAATATAGTACCTTCAATGTCGGTGCCGACGACGCCATACCAAGAGTGGTTTGGTAAAGCACCCATATACTCATATTTACGAGTATGGGGATCTCCTGCTTATGTTAGAAACAAGAAAGGAGATAAACTAGATAGTAGATCTAGTTTGTGCAAATTTGTGGGGTATCCAAAGGAATCCATTGGATACCTGTTCTACGACCCTACAGAACGAAAGACGTTCGTATCTAGGAACGCCCACTTGTTAGAGGATGACTTCCTGACTAAAAGAAGCGGGATATCCGTAGAACTTGATGAAGTCCAAGAAGTGGACCCATCCCCACAAACAGTGGGAGTTGATCCTGAACCCGTTGAACCATCTAGTACACCAGTACTTCTAAGGTCCGATCGAGTTCGTAGAGAGCCTGAAAGGTATGGCTTTATCCACGAGAATGATCAATTGAACAGTGATCCAATGACATACAAAGAAGCTATGTCAGACATAGACTCGGGTGCGTGGCAGGAAGCCATGCAATCCGAAATGGATTCCATGCATTCCAACAAGGTATGGACCTTGGTTGATCCACCTGAGGGAACTATCCCTGTAGGCTGTAAGTGGATCTTCAAGCGCAAGCTTGGAATGAATGGAGATGTTTTGACTCATAAGGCTCGCCTTGTGGCAAAAGGTTATTCTCAAAGGCCTGGAATAGACTATGAGGAAACCTTCTCCCCAGTGGCGATGTCAAAATCCATTCGGATACTATTAGCCATAGTCGCGAGGTATGACTACGAGATATGGCAAATGGATGTAAAGACAGCCTTTCTCAATGGAGACATTGATAAGGAAATCATTATGCGACAGCCAAAAGGCTTTACATCTATAGGAAGTGAGCATAAGGTTTGCAAACTTCAAAGGTCAATCTATGGCCTAAAACAGGCGTCCCGAACCTGGAACAAACGTTTTGATGAGACAGTCAAGGGGTTTGGCTTCATCAAGAACGTATATGAGTCATGTGTGTACAAGAAGTTCGATGGGAGTTCGATACAATTTTTTGTGTTGTATGTCGATGACATTCTGTTGATCGGAAACGATATCAGAACGTTAACGCAGACAAAAGCGTGGTTATCCACGCAATCCTCCATGAAAGATATGGGAGACGCATCTTACGTACTAGGCATACGTATCTATAGAGATAGATCGAAGAAGATGTTGGGACTCTCCCAATCTCAGTACATTAACAATATACTGAAGAGATTCAGTATGGAAGAATCCAAGAAAGGATTGCTTCCAATGAGACATGACATCTATCTTTCTAAATCTATGTGCCCTACGAGTGATGAAGAAAGAAAGAGAATGTCTCTCATTCCTTATGCCTCCGCCATTGGCAGCATAATGTATGCAATGTTATGTACTAGACCTGACGTAGTACACACTCTGAGTGTAACGAGCCGCTACCAGTCAAATCCAGGGGAGGAACACTGGACCGCCGTAAAGGCTATCCTCAACTACCTGAGAAGGACTAAGGATATGTTCTTGGTCAACGGCGGTGGTGGAGAATTGAAGCTCGAAGGATTCACTGATTCGAGTTTTCAGTCTGACGTGGATGATTATAAGTCAAATTCTGGATATATATTTTGCCTCAATGGCGCAGCGGTGAGTTGGAAGAGCTCTAAACAGTCGACCACTGCAGACTCAACCACTGAAGCGGAATATATCGCCGCATCAGATGCAGCAAAAGAAAGTGTTTGGATGAGAAACTTCATCCAAGAATTGGATGTAGTACCTAGCATTGCAGAACCCATAGTAGTCTTCTGTGACAAGAATGGGGCAATCGCTCAAGCAAAGGAACCGAGATCACACCACTAGTCCAAACACGAGATGAGGAAATACCATGTGATCAGTGAGATCATTGGTAGAGGAGACATTCAAATGGAGCGTGCCGACTCAAAGGATAACGTAGCTGATCCAATAACCAAGCCACTATCGCAAAAGGTGTTCGAAGAGCATCTTGGAAAGATGGGTCTTAGAAACGTTTGTGATTGGCTTTAGGGCAAGTGAGAGATTGATAGGATAGTGCCCTGCAAGCCATCACAATAGCTTGTAATAGGACTATTTTATCTTGAACGAATCTTAGATTTATCAATTAATACGCATAGTTTATTTATTTCGTGTATAAGATAAACTAATGGCCAACTTCATCTTTCGCGAACACATTTAAGCGATTGGATGAAACACTGAGATCACTCATGACTATGAGAAATTCACTTTAGTATTGAGTGCAATCATGAAACCGTCTCTAAGGTCGTGATCTAAAAAATTTTCCAAGTCATAGATTCCTGTCGAGACGGGGTACCGAAGGAATCATCAAGACTTGTAGGATTATGCATGATTCACATAGAGTGAATTTGTAGAGTTTCATGAACAAGACATTTGATGTCAGTGCATATGACTGGATGGTTCGATAGGGGATCGAACGCATCGAATGACCCAAATAGAGAAACCCATTGTGGAAGTGCGTAAAGCATATCGGTGATGGGATGTTTCTCAAGGACTTATAACAATGTACGATTTAGTCCTTAGACTTGAGGTGCTACGGCGAATTCGGTATACGAGTATACGTGCTTTGATTTAGGAGCCGGTCACGTAGCCTGACCATTGAGCGCCTACGTTGGGTACGTATAGCTGTATGCGCGGATGGTTAGCATAAAAATAGGATCTGCCGGCTCATCTTAATGGATGAGGGAATTTCCTGTATATTCTTAGATAATACATTCCGAGAAATCCATGGCCATGGTCGGTTACGGATTTGGAGAGGGGTTTCCAAATTTAGCAGTCACACTGGAAGTATTATCCAGAATTAAAAAGTACAGAATCGAGATAATTAGAGGTGCCGAACAATTCACACACCCTAGGTCTCGATCGGGAAATTAGTCGTTAAAGGGACCTTATGTACATGGTACTTATAAGAGGTGAGGTTCACTAATGTCAATTCACCTGAAGTTGGGCCTCATGGGCTTGTGGCTAGACATCGACCATGAGGTGTGGGTACTCCTGAATTAATGGCAGATTAATTCTGGAGTGGTCAATTAAAGGAAGTTTATTGATCGGAGCAATTAATTAAATATTAATTGCTCATTAATTAAATCACGAAAAAACGTGAGTCTGCGGCCAATTGATGGTGAACCTAAAGGGTCACACACAATACAGTTGGACTGTGACAATCAATTGAAGAAAGAATTGATTTAAAGAGTTAAATCAAAATAAAAGAATTAAAAGGGTTAATTCTAAGAGAGAGAGAAAATTAATTAGATAATCTAATTAATTAAATTGTTAATTAAAAGGGTTAATTAAAGTGTTAAATCTTTAATTAGATTTAATGGGTTATTTAATTAATGTATTAATTAAATGAATGGGCCATTTAATTAAAGTGTTAATTAAATGAGTGAGCTATTTAATTAAAGTATTAATTAAATAGATCCAAGACATGTGCCAATTTAATTAATGGCCCATTAGTTGAAGTCTTGCACAAGAACTAAGGTTTTTGGTGTTCTCTATAAATATGGAGTCTTGGAGACTCAAACCCTAAGCAAAAGCAACTAAGCAAAAGAGAAACACAATAACCCTAGCCCAGCCTAAAACCGCCGCCCCCAACCCTAGCCATAGTTGTGCGCCGCCTCACCCTAGCTGCCGCCACCGTGAGCTAGTGGATCGGTCGAGCCACCTCTCTCTTTTCCTTCTTCTTCTACATCTAGAGTTGGATCTTGATCCAACTCTTGATTTTGACGTGTTTCCATCCTAGTTCTAAGCCTGAGGATCGAAGCAGTCACAGATCTAGCTGGTGTGGACTATTCTCTAGAGGCACAACATTTGGGGTGCTCTAGTGATCCAAAAGAAGACCGGAGAAACCACCACCTTGCATGTTGTGAGGTAAATTGCTATTTACCACCTTCTTCAATTTAGTAATTTGCTGCTAAATTGTATTCAACCTATTCATATGTGCTAATAAGTAAATCCTAGTATTTGGTGTATGAAATTTTTTTTAAATCCGCAACGTTGTTTTGACAATCATACCCATAAAATCTCAACAATAATGGTTAGGTTTCAGCAGCTCAGAGACAAAGCAAAGAAGAAGTGGGGTGGCCAAAAAATTTGCCCAAGAATTAGGAAAATTCTTGAGAAAATGATGCAAACTTCATAAAACTGCATTCCATTAAAATCAAATGACAGCCATTTTGAGATACATTGTTCTGAAGGGGAGCAATACACTGTTGACTTCGAGAAACATAGTTGCTCATGTAGGGCCTGGGATCTTTCTGGAATTCCATGCACTCATGCAATGAGTGCCATTAATTACATGGTGCATAACCCTGAGGACTATGTCAACCCTTGTTATACAGTTGAAGCATTTAACAGGGCCTATGAACCACATATTATGCCCTTGAATGGACCACAAATGTGGACAAAAACAGGCAAAACACCCCCTTTACCACCAAGTTTTGGAAGAAAAAAAAGCAGGCCAACCAAAGCAAGATGAAGAAGTGCTGATGAACCTAAGAAAGGGAAGCAAAAGAAAAGCACGGGGGTGCAGAAAATGAAGAAGCAAAGTTACAAAATGACATGTCAATATTGTGGAGTACGTGGTCATAACAGAATGTGATGCCAAGAAAGGAAGGCTGAAGAAAATGAAGGAGCACAAGAATCTCCTCAAAGTGAGGAACCTCAAACTGAAGCACCAATTAATCTTCCGGCACAAAAACTGAAGGTATTGTACTTTATTATGTCTTTTGCTATTTTGATGAAATATTATCTAATTATCTAATACTTGTCATAGGTAAAGAGGGGGGGGGGGGGGGGGAAACAAATGCAACTAGCAATGGTGTGTCTAATATACCTACTGCAGCTGTGCCTCCAAAGGTATTATACATACTGATTTTCAACACCATTTAATTTTTATTTTGATAAATTGTTAACTTATAATATTGCATAGGTAAATAAGAGAAAAAATTCTTGTGAAGCCAGTGGATCAGGAAAGGTTAGTTATTTGCTTCTGTGTGTCATTCTTTAAGTTTATTTTTGCTTATATAATCTTGCTAATATTATTGTCATAGGTTAAGTAAGAGGGGCAAATCAAATGGTGTCAATGATCCCTTAAGTGCACCTACAGAAATGAATATAGATGATGATGCCCCACTGCCTTCTCAAGTAAGATTTTAAACTTGAATTGTTACCTTTTTTTTTCTTTTTTTTTTTTTTCAAAAGAAAAGCACAGTACAGTATTGAACTTATTTAACCTTGATTTGCACAGGTTCAATCTCAACCTGATTTCATAACTCCAAGTTTTCCCTTGCCACCCTCTTGCAATCTTATTGCTCCAACACTTAATATTAGAGGTCATGCTCCAACTAGTTTCCAACCAAATCCTGGTGCACCTCCTCCATTTCCAGTGACTGTTATTGATGGGAAGAATATGTCACTCTGGCTAACCTACCTGCTGCATTCAAAACATTGAAGAGTGCCAAGAATCTGAAGTGAATGTTTGTTTTGATGGGATGTGAATATTTTGGTATATTTTGAGTAAAATGTGGCTTAAGTCAAATACTGGTTGATTTTTTGTTTTGATGGGATGTGATTATTTTGATATATTTTGAGTATATTGTGGCTTAAGTCAAATATTTGTCTCATAGTTTGTTTTGATGGGATGTGATTATTTTGGTATATTTTGGTAAATTTTGCTCACTGCCTTATAGGCACTGTGGCTTAGGGTGATATTGAATTGTATATTTTGTGAATTTTGGATGATGGGATATTGAATTGTGATATGGTGATATTGGTATTTATGAAGATATCTTATGTATTTAAGTTATTTTTGAAGTATATTTTGTGCACATTTTCATTATAGTGTTAGTGTGTATGTTGAATAAATACATGTCATTTGTTATTTTAATACATTTACCATTTTTTGTTACACTTATATAACGCTACCAAAATGTTAAAATTCAGAAAACAGAGGAAGTAAATGCATCAACATCCACTTAAAAAAACATCACTTATACACTAAACACTTGGACAACATAGACAAAGCCTACACTTAGACAAAGAATACACTAAGACACTTACACTAAAAAAGCTAAAAGAGCATACATCTACAGACTTGAAACACTAAACACAACCTCAAACAAGTCTAAATTCTTGCCATTTTGTCTAAGCCTTCAAACTTTCAAAATCCACACCCAAATGAAAAACATCCAGCTCAAACCCAAGCATGCTCCCAAAATTCGAACCATCTTTTTGGCCTCTTCCTTTTGTTTGCTCCATTGCCTCTCTTTCTCTCTTTTTTCATGTAAGGCTTCTTTTTCGGCCTCAATTTTGTCCAACCGGCGTAACAATCCCGGGATTATAGACATCGACCTTTCACATATGAGAGGATCTTCCCATACAAAAAAACCACAACTATTACCCACTTTGTAATTATCACAAGAACGAAACCTCCTACACGCATTATCACCCTTCCAACACGTCTTCAGTGAGGCCGTTTCGTGACAGTAGCAAGTCGGCAACAGAGGTGAGGGAGTACGTCTCCTGTAGCTTGAGCTTGAAGAAGAAGCCATTAATAGTTGAGAATTGAGCTTAATTTTTTCCTAGAAGAAAATACCGATTTTTTTTGCCCTAATTTGCTTATAATTCGTGGCAAAATGGAGAAGTAAAAGAGAGAATGATTTGTTTGGAGGCAAATTGGCTGCCCTATTGTGTTTATACAGGCAGATTGACTCACACACGTACCCCTCACGTGCACTTAACGGAGAATGTTAAACTGCCGCTGAAAAACTAACGGCAGTATGGTTTTTGGACTTTTGGTATGGAAAATTGAAATTTGCCCTATTCTATGGTACCAAAATTGAATTTTTGCCGACATTTTTATAAGAAAGTTCAGATTGTTTTGCGAAACACACATCTACGTTGTTTGGATCTTGGATTTGATTTTCCTTTGCTGTGTATTGTTTCCAAAAAACACATGAGTTTCACAAATGTATTTGTAATAGCTCGGTATTACTCAACATATTGTCCTACTTTTTTTCATGATGATCACCATGCTAATGAAATCATTAAATCTATATATATTTCAATTGTCAGAAAGGAAATTCGATTTGGTCGATTTGATGTCCGTGTATTTTTTAAATCTATATATATTCTCGGGCTACCCGTTCACATGGTCAAATGGGTGGGATTTTCCATACACTGTTAACGAGAGATTGGATAGGACTTGTGCTACTAATTCTTGGAGTCAAAGATTTCCGTTCAGCAAAGTAGAGCATCTTCAATTTGGTAGTTCAGATCATGCACCGATCCTTATTCGGATTCAAGATAACACCTTTGAACAACCTGGCAACAAAATAAAAAGATATAGGTTTGAGTCCATGTGGCTTGACTCTAGGGATTGTGAAAGAGTTGTTCAAAATGCTTGGGATCAGTCCTCAAACGAGCCTGATGCTTTAAGGAAACTCGAAACTTGTGGCTTAGAACTTGATGCATGGAGTAGAGCATCCTTTGGAAATGTCAACAAAAAGGTCAAATAACTTCGAGGAAAAATTCACCACCTTCGAAGAGGGATTATATCTGAGAATTCTAAGAAAGAAGAGACCTTTCTTAATATGGAGTTAGAGGAAATGTTAGATAAAGAGGACAAAATGTGGAAACAAAGGGCTAAGGCTCACTGGATGCGAGAGGGAGACCGGAATACTCGTTACTTCCATTTGAGGGCTTCAGGTAGAAAGAAAAAAGAACAAAATTTGTGAGATTAGAAAAGAAGATGGCAGTTGGTGTAAAACCGAACCTGAGATTGAAGAGGCAGTCGTCGACTATTTTCGCACATTTTTACTTCCTCTCATCCGTCAGATGAGGAAATTGAAGTGGTATTGAGTGCGTTAGGACCGAGGTGAGCTTTGAGGACAATCAGTATCTCTCCCAACCATACACTGCAGACGAGGTAACCCGAGCCCTTTTATCTATTCACCCCCTTAAATCCCCTGGGCCTGATGGCTTTCCCCCTCTTTTCTTTCAAAAATACTGGAATAAAATTGGTCATGATGTTATTATTTTATTATTTGGGTTCTTAACTTTTTGAATCATGGTATCTTTAATGATGTGTGTAATTACACCAATGTCGTCCTTATACCTAAATGTGTCAACCCAGAACTTATGACTCAATTCCATCCCATTAGTTTATGCAATGTAATTTATAAAATTGCCTCCAAAAGCATAGCCAATCGCCTCAAGCCTATAATGAATTCTGTTATTTCCGACTATCAATCTGCCTTTGTCCCGGGCAGACAAATTACCGATAATGTCCTTGTTGCCTTTGAAACAACTCATTACATGAAAACTTTAACTAAAGGTGATGTGGGCCAAATGGCCATTAAGTTGGACATGAGTAAAGCCTATGATGGAGTAGAATGGGAGTTCCTGAGGGCTGTGATGATCCGATTAGGTTTTAATGAGCGTTTTGTGAGTCTTATTATGATTTGTGTTACTACTGTTTCCTATTCGTCTGTGTTAAATGGCTCTCAGATTGGTTTTGTCAAACCAGAAAGGGGTATCCGACAAGGTGACCCCCTTTCCCCATACTTATTCCTTTTCTGTGCAGAAAGTCTTAGCTCACTTATTTGGAAGAAAGAAATGGAAGGTTCTCTACATGGTGTTGCAGTTTGTGAGGGGGTGCCTCAGATTTCCCACCTCCTGTTTGCTGATGATACATTGATACTTTGCCAGGCATCGGTGGAGGCAGCCTCATGCATCCGAGATCTTTTACATTCTTACGATCTAGCTTCGGGTCAAAGCATTAACTTCGACAAGTCAAGTGTGGTTTTTACTAAGAACACTCCAACTACGGCAGTAGACTCCATCCTTGATATTCTTCCTATCCGTCGAGAGAATAGTCATGATAAATACCTTGGTCTTCCTTTGACTATGTGGAAATCTAAGAGGGAGGTTTTTGACTATATTAGAGAACGAGTCTACAATCGTATCCAAAGCTTGCGGGTAAAGTCACTTTCGAAGGCAGAAAGGGAGATTCTTATTAAAGCTGTAGTGCAGGCTATACCTTCATATCTAATGAGCTGCTTCAAATTGCCAAGCTACCTGATTCGAGAAATTAAATCTATGATCTCAAATTTCTGGTGGGACGAAGCAGATAAAAAGGGAATTCATTGGGTTAGTTGGAATACTCTTTGTCAAAGTAAGCGAGATGGTGGCTTAGGCTTCCAAGACTTAGATTCTTTCAACTCAGCACTCTTAGCAAAACAAGCATGGCGCGTCCTTACAAAACCGAATAGTCTTCTTAGCAGAATCTTGAAGGCAAAATATTTTCCAACGTGCGATCTTTTTAATGCATCTCTTGGGTCGAGACCCTCTTTGACTTGGAGGGGAATTTGGAGTTCTATTAAATTATTGGCTTCTGGACTTCGGTGGCGTATGGTGATGGAAAAACTATGATGATTTGGAGAGATAATTGGCTTCCCCGCCCTGAAGCGTTTAAAATTTGCTCTCCCCGAAATCTACTTCCTCCAAAAGCTACTGTTAGCTCTTTGTTGGATGAAGACTTGAATACGTGGAATAAGGAACTTATTGAGGAAATTTTCTGGGAAAATGAGGCTAAAGCTATCCTTTCTATACCGATTGGTAATCGTAACATCAAGGACAGATTGATGTGGCACTATGACAGATCTGGGTGTTATACGGTTAAATCAGCCTATCGACTTCACTTAGAACTAAAGGCAAACAGATTGAAGCTCGATTTGGAGGTCCTAGTATTAGAAATAATGGTAACTGGAACTGGATTTGGGGTGCTTCTATTCCGCCAAAAGTGCGTATTTTACTTTGGAACTGCTGTTCGAGATCGCTGCCAGTACGGGATCGCCTTCTGCAACACAAAATCATTGATGACAGTACTTTTCCTCGCTGCGGCCATGCTTTCGAAACTATTCTTCATTGCTTGCTTAACTGTCCATATACGAGACAAGTATGGGCCCTTTCTGGAATCCCGTTTGCTGCCTATTGTACTGATCTTGACGAAACAGAATCATGGTTTTGTCAAGTCAAATCCAGAACAGATTCGAAAGAATTTGGACAATTCGCTATTCAATGTTGGTGGATTTGGTACAGCCGGAACAAGCTAATTTGGGAAGGTTCGGATTTACAACCCCATACTCTTTGTGCTTATGCTTTGAATTTCTTTGACATATTTCAGCTTTCAGCAAATCAAAGTAGACATACACTTTTGAACAGATCTCTTGCTAGGTGGACTCCTCCACCAAATGGATATATCAAAGTGAACATGGATGATGCGGTCAGTAATTGTGGAGATATCATTGGTATTGGTTTGATTGTGATGGGGGCTATTTCGTACCCCTTATAATACTCGGATCGACTTAGGGATATCAGATCGGTTTGACCATACAAGCTCATCCGGGATCATCCATCGACCCGATCAGAGACGATTCTCCTCGGCGACCAGACTACAATCCTGACTTGAGAAGGACTGTTATGCCGAGTCCAATTAGGACTATGTTTCCTTGTAAAGCTAGGGTTAATATCATATAAATACCTTGTTAAAACGTTGTATTAGACACAATGAGAGCTTACGCCTACATACTTTGTCAATCTAATATCACATTGAATAGAAAAGCTTTTGCTATACTATTTACTCATCAACTCATTCGTTGTCTTGTTTACCTTTTGTTCTTTTACATAATTGTTCTTCCTTGAGATTGATCCATCCAGAATAAAGTAACAGAGCCCTATAATTCGTACTAAACCTGACATCCTAATTACATCTTATTGATTTAATCTAACCCAACGAAAAACGGTTAAATCAGTTGGCGCCCACCGTGGGGCAAGGTTAATTATTCAATCGACATATGGCTCGCCCAAGGAAGAGCGCCCGTAACGGAGCAAGAAGTAACACGACCAACCCGAATAACACATCTGAGGGTCCACAGGGCAATACTGATAATAACGCCCCAATAACCAATGACAATCAGCAAGAGAACGAACATCTTCAGAATCAAGAGGAACCACAAGGAATCCCTGCTGGTGAGGTACCAGAAGAACATGCAGCTCCAGCAATCCCAGTTCCCCTATCAGACACTCAGGAGAAGCTACGACAGATTGCTATGCTCTTTAAATCACTCTGCCCAGAGGAATTACTTATACCCGAGCAGTTTCCTCGAAACCCTAGAACCACTAGGGCAAATCCCATTCAAAGGATGCCGAGGCAGGTCGATCAAATCTCTCAACAAGCTGACAGCCCGGCAAGCGAGCAACGATCGCTGCATAGTCCGCAAAAGGGCATTTCGAAACCCTCCGATGAGAACGTCCGAAGAAAAGTTGATCGAAGGAGAGTGCAACCATGACGCACCGGGTCCAAAGAACATACCATAATCCCCATCGAGGATGACGTAGGCAACGCAATCCACAATCAACCACGACCTATGCTATTCTCGGAAAGAGAAATCAAAAAGATGGTACAGGAACGACTTGAGCAACGTTTATGAACCGTTCAAAACCCATGGGCCAGAACCACGGAACTCCAGGAGAGCCTAGCGGCGTGCTCTCCCTTCTGCAAAGAAATAAAAGAAGCACAGTCATCGGGACAAGTTCCTGGGCGACTACCCAGATATGACGGAACTACTGATCCAGATGACTATATATTTAGCTTCACGAACATAATGAACTTATATGCTCATTCGGCAGAATTCACCGCTAAATTAATGGTGACCACGTTCGAAGGACTTGCCTTGGATTGGTTTGCCAAGCAACCTACTAACTCCATATTTAGTTTCCGGGAATTATGCAACAAGCTGACACAGCAGTTCGCCAGTCAGAAGAGGCAGCAACTACCAATGAGTTATTTAGGAACCATTTATCAACAAGACGGTGAATCCCTAAGGAACTGGTTGGCAAGGTTTAATGTAGAATTACTTAAAATCGATTCCCCAAATATCGATTACATAATCTCCATTCTCTTTGACCTCACCAAGAATAGGCAGTTTGGAAATGCCCTCAGTAGAAAGCAACCAAGGACGTTTGCCGATATTATGAGCTTGGCGTCGAAGTATATGACCCAGGTAGAGATGAACTCTTTTAAAGATAAGAACAAGAATAAAGCTCCCGCCTCAGGCTCCAAGAGGCAAGATAGAATTGCTGTCCGAAAATCCATGGATTATGAACGATCTTTTAGAAAAGGCAACGTCTTCCAGCGATTGGAATACAATCGAAACAACCAAGACAGACGACCTAATGTCTATCAAAGACTTGGATCGGCCGAGCCGGCGATCAGGAGCAGAGTTAACCAAGTAGAACACCCAAGGCTGACTGTTCCAATAGAAGAAATCTTAGCAGTACTAGAAAGGAATAATTGGATCCCGGAAGCAAAGAGAATCGCTCAACCCAGACCAGGAGCACGAAACTATGAATTATACTGCAAATATCACCGGGCACATGGGCATCGCACTGAAAATTGTTTTCACCTTAAAAGATAAATTGAAAAACTAATCGAACAAGGAAAATTAGATGACTATTTAGAGCGGAATAACCGCAAGAGAGGAAGAAGTAGGAGTCCTCGGAACAATAATCAAAGAAGGGATTCCCGTAGAAGGTCCCCTAACGATGGTCCCCCGCAGGAGTTGAACAATGATCAGATTAATGGTACCATCCATACAATCTCAGGAGGACCCGCTGGCGGGGACAGTCGTAATGCTCGTCGCAGGACCGCCAGATGCATAATCGGAAGCTTAAAATATCCGAAAGAAGTATGGACTCTAGAAAGTAAACCAACAAATGACCAACTGATCAGTTTCAACGAGGGCGAAGTACCGAAGAACCATTTGGGACGTAAAGGAGGACAACCCCGACTTCCCAATGGTAGTATCGCTAGAAATAGCGAACTATAACGTCAAAAGAATCCTGATTGACTATGGAAGCTCAGCGAACATCATTTCTAAAGAGTTCCTAGCCCAGATGAACTTGGGACAAATAACATTCCAAAAGGTAGCTACGCCTTTAGTAGGATTTGGAGGTTCCGAAATTGTCCCCTGTGGCACTATAACTTTAAGCGTCTCACTCGGAAAGAAACCGCGTCGGACGGTGAAGCTAGTCAAATTCTTAGTAGTAGAAACTCCCTTTGCCTACAATGCAATCCTAGGGCGACCCGCCCTCAACTTATTCCGAGCTGTTGTTTCAACCTACCATCAGAAGATAAAATTTCCAACTGACATGGGAATCGGAGAAATAGTGAACGATCATTGCATGGCATGGGACTACTACAACACCTCCTTAACTTTGGGGAACCGCTCTAAACCGATTACCCCAAGCAAAAGGAAGCTCGAAGACGACGTTGACAAAATGCAAAGTGGAAATCCCAAGCACCGATCGAATAGATAAAAGAGGAAAGGAACCGATAGATTTGGCCTTGAAACCACCGGAACATAAAGATGTCCTACTGGTGCAAGGGGACCCAACAAAAAAACCAGAATAGGGACCGAACTGAGCAAGGAAGGGGAAGTAATGTTGATCAACTTTCTCAGAGAAAACATAGATATCTTCGCCGGGAGCGCAAACGACATCGAAGGGATCGACCCTCGAATAATCAGTCATTCGCTAAAGATCGACCCCATGGCAAAACATGCTAGACAAAAGAAGAGGAATCATGGGCCAATAAAGGATAAAATAATTAAGGCAGAAGTAGAAAGGCTACTTAAGGCCAAACAAATTCGAGAATTACACTTCTCGGAATGGCTATGCAATGTTGTGCTAGTAGCAAAAGGGGATAAAAAAGATAACAAGTGGAGAATGTGCAATGACTTCACCGACCTTAATAAATTATGTCCGCGCGATCTATATCCCCTCCCAAGGATCGACTTATTAGTCGACTCAACTGCTGGTTTCGCAATTTTTAGCATGATGGACGCCTTCCAAGGTTTTTATCAAATATACATGGATGAACGAGACCAAGAGAAAACTGCCTTCATAACCGAGCAGGGAGTGTACTGCTTCATAGTTATGCCATTTGGCCTAAGGAACGCGGGGGCCACTTACCAAAGGTTAGTAAACCTGATGTTCAAAGAATTGATCGGAGAAATATTGGAAGTCTACGTAGAAGATATGCTGGTCAAAAGCATGAATGAAGCTGATCATGTAAAGCATCTCGATCGATGCTTCCGAATATTGAGAAAGTACCGAATGAAGCTAAATCCGGCAAAATGCACTTTCGGTGTTAATTCGAGGAAATTTTTGGGCTATTTGGTACATCAACGAGGAATTGAGGCCAATCCAAAAAAAATTCGAGCCATAACCGAAATGAAGCCTCCCAAAACGATCTCCCAAGTACAGAGCTTGGTAGGGAAGATCGTAGCGTTGAATAGATTCATATCCAAATCGGCTGACAGAAGTTTGCCTTTCTTCCAAACTCTTCGAAAGTAAAGAATTTTGTTTGGACCGAAGAATGCGACCGGGCCTTCGACCAGCTAAAGGAATATCTGACGACATCCCCGTTGTTGGCCAAACCAACCGAAGGGGAACCATTATACGTCTACATATCAATCTCCGACGTGGCCATTAGTTCAGTTCTGGTTAAAGTGGAAGGTTTAGAACATAAGCCTGTCTATTACTTAAGCAAGTTATTACAAGGGGCCGAGAAGAACTACATGGAAATAGAAAAATTCGCCTTGGCCTTAGTGGTAGCAGCACGAAAATTCCGACCTTATTTTCTAACTTACAAAATTGTGGTTTTAACGAACCAACCAATAAGACGGGTTCTAGCGAAGCCAGAAGCCTCTGGAAGATTGATCAAATGGGCGATCGAACTCGGTCGGTTCGAAATCGAGTACAAGCCAAGAATTGCGATAAAAGCCTAAGTCTTAGCCGATTCCCTGTTAGAAACTCCAACCCAGGCAACCGAACATACAGAATCAACCAGCCATAACAACGATATCTTGATCGTAGAAAATCAAACCTGGTTGATGCATGTCGATGGTGCTTCATGCCGAGAGGGAGGAGGTGCCGGAATTAACTTTACTCGACCAAATAAGGAGGATATAAATTATTCGATGACATTGGACTTCATCGTAACAAACAACGAGGCAGAATATGAAGCGCTGATCGCAGGAATGGAAATGGCAATCAAGGCCAACATAAAAAGCCTTAAGGTATTAACCGATTCAGAGTTAATACAGAGACAGATAGAAGGTCTGTATGAGGCAAAGGAATTTAATATGGTCAAATACCTCGCCAAAGTAAAAAAATTGGCTGAAAAATTCGAAAGTTTTGGGATACAAAATATTCCACGCTCGGAAAATAAATGGGCCGATCAACTGTCTAGGTTCACAGGATTTCACGACGGAAAAACTGAAAGAGTGATCAACTGGTTAATTTCCAATGCGTTGGCAATCGATATCGATGAGACACCGGTCGCCGAAATGATGGAAATCGAAGAAGCCGAAAGAAACTGGATGACTCCAATGATAGACTATCTTCGAGAAGGAAAATTGCCGCTTGACCAAAACGAAGCTCGAAAAATGAAATATCGTGCTCCAAAATATACATTGATAGACGGAAAACTTTACCGAAGATCAGTATCAGGAATTCTTCTGAAATGCGTCTCCGAATCTCAAACCAACGATATCCTCCAGGAGGTACATGAAGGAGATGCAGGGAATCACAGCGGAGCAAGGGCCTTGGCTTTAAAATGCCTTCGAACAATTTATTATTGGCCTACCATCAACAATGATGTCGTCCAATATGTCCAAAAATGTCATCATTGCCAAGTTCATGCTAATATAAGTCATCAACCAGCCGAAAACATGCACCCAATACCAGTATGTTGGCCGTTCGATCAATGGGGAATGGACATCGTGGGACCTTTCCCAGCAGCTAGATCAAAGAAAGCATATGTTCTAGTCGCTGTCGAATACTTCAGCCAATGGATAGAATGCATCGCCCTTGCTCGAATAACTCAATTCCAAGTGATCAATTTCTTATCAAAATTCATAGTATGTCGATTTGGCATCCCAAGAACTCTGATCTCTGATAACGGAACCCAATTTGCGGGAAAACAGGTAACGGAATGGTGTGCAAGGCTAGGAATTCAGCAAAATTTCACTTCAGTTGGGCATCCAAGAGCGAATGGACAAACTGAAGTAGCAAACAGAGAAATAATAAAATCTTTGGAGAAAAGATTAGGGGCAACCAAAGGAAGATGGCTAGATGAACTCCCAGGAGTACTTTGGGCTAATCGAACTACTGTCAGAACTTCAACCGGGGAGACCCCATTCAGTCTAGTATATGGCTCGGAAGCTGTTATTCCAGTCGAAACACTAATTCCGACACCAAGAATTGAAATGTATGACGACCAGGAAAACGGAAAGGCAAGAGAAAATGATATCGATTTAACAGAAGCCTTAAGAGAAAAAGCGGCTGTACGATTGCAAGTCGCTAAATCAAACATGGAGAAAGCCTACAATCAAAAAGTACGTATACGAACCTTCAAAGAAGGAGACTTGGTCTTGAAAAAGGTAGAGGTATCCAAGCACGTGGGAAAACTACAACAGAATTGGGATGGACCGTACGTTGTCATCAATGTAGGAAAGAAAGGTTCGTACAAGATTGCACACTTGGATGGAACCCCCCTACCAAGAACTTGGAATGCAGTCAACCTCAGAAAATACTATGGAAGATAAATCATAATAGATTATGCTGGTTTATTTCTTTTGATCTAGTCCGTTTTATTTCTTTTTATTTTTATTATTCGTTGTAATGAAGGCCTTAGCCTGAAATTCGTTTTTAAAGATTTTTGCAATTTTGAATACCATACCAAAAGTTCACCTGAGTAAAAGGCGAAGCATAAAAACGAGTTGAGTATAAATCAATCGATTCGATAAACGCTCCTCGAATTTCTACAATCAACTTGGTTTGATCCAATAAGTTGATCATGAAGTATCTATATCTAACGATAAAAAAGATTTGGGATAAATACCTAAGTCTTAAAAATGAGTCGAGTATAAATTGATCCGCTCAATAAACGCTCATCGATCTATATCTAACGATCAAAAAAAATTTGGGAAAAATACCTAAGTCTTAAAAACGAGTCGAGTATAAATTGATCCGCTCAATAAACGCTCCTCGATATATATCTAACGATCAAAAAGATTTGGGTACCTAAGTCTTAAAAACGATTCGAGTATAAATTGATCCGCTCAATAAACGTTCCTCGATCTATATCTAACGATAAAAAAGATTTGGAAAAAATACCTAAGTCTTAAAAACGAGTTGAGTATAAATTGATCCGCTCAATAAACGCTCCTCGATCTATATCTAACGATCAAAAAGATTTGGGAAAAATACCTAAGTCTTAAAAACGAGTCGAGTATAAATTGATCCGCTCAATAAACGCTCCTCGATCTATATCTAACGATAAAAAAGATTTGGGAAAAATACCTAAGTCTTAAAAACGAGTCGAGTATAAATTGATCCGCTCAATAAACGCTCCTCGATCTATATCTAACGATCAAAAAGAATTGGGAAAAATACCTAAGTCTTAAAAACGAGTCGAGTATAAATTGATCCGCTCAATAAACGCTCCTCGATCTATGCCTATCGATCAAAAAGATTTTAGGAAAAATACCTAAGTCCTAAAATGAGTCGGGTATAATTGACCTCGACGTCAATAGAAGAACAGGTCGAGAAGAAATCAACAGCAACAAATACGAAAGAAGTAATACAATAAGTTTTATTCATTTGTGTTCTGAGAACTTGAATTACATACAGAAGTTTTTGATCAGAGTACAAAGATCTTATTACAATCTACACATCGTTACAATTGTTTAGATAAAATGATCCTATCCTATAGATCAATGATCTTCACGACAATGTCCACGGAAACATCAATATCCTCCCTAGTGCCTCGACGATTATGATCGACCACCTAAGAAGCATGCTGCTCGGGATGATCGACTTCTTTAGTTCGATGGCCAGGCTCTGAAGATCAAATGTTCTTTCAGACGAAATGACCATTACCAGCCAGATAACCGGCAATACTCATTCACCCACAACAAGATACTGCTTCTACATTAGGATTTGATATTTTACTCTGAAGCAGCATCTCGCGAGGACCGTCGCGGTGAGAACGTTTACCAGCACACTCCGATGGCCTATCACTCCGGATGTAACATCGAAGAGCGGGAGTGACTGGTAAATATGAACCCTCCATGTGCAAACAGAAACCACGGACCTCCAACCTGTGAAAACAAAGGTTGAGGCCTCATGGGACCCGTCAGTACAAGGTAGGGTTGCCATGGGACCTGTCAGTACAAGGCAGATGAAATTTAAGTCATTATGATAATATGATTCACGATAATGTGACTTTTTGAATATTATGGGATCAGAGGGCAAAATACAATTCAAGGAAGCTGAGATCACCATCTTTTCTGAGAAGTTATAAATAAATATGGAAACTGCGTACCTATTTATAGGCACAGATAAAGTTGATCCAACGGTTAGAGGACGATCTAAGAGAAAAAGAACCGCAACCGTTTGACTTCCACCTTTAATGTGAGTAAGTTGGAACGGCTCCTCCGAGGTCGAAAAGATTATTCGCTTACAAAGATGAATCAAGATCGAAGCGATTAGTACAACGAGAACGCGGATCTAAAGAGATCCAGACTGAGAAAGCTTACACACTTACAAATAACAGTCGCTTGATAAAGAGCTTGAGATCCTCGACAAAGACATGAAAGTCTACACCATTATGATAAAATACTGGTTCGCTTAGAGGTGTACGACCTAACGCTCCGGCATACGAGGGTCGTCACTACCTCATATATCATATGGAAGATTATTAATTGGCTATACGAGACCTCCACTGGAGTCCAAGAAGCCTGGCACCAATATTAGAGGAATAATCATCATCATTCCAGTCTACATTATCGCCACTGCCTAACATTCCAAAGAATTGCTGAAGGAGGTCTGAATAGGCTGGATCTAACTAAAAAGTCTACATTTTCCAATTCCTCCTACATCAAAGAATTGCCATGTTTGATACACTGGTTGCTTTATTTGAGGAACATGGAACTCACAATCAGTACAGACAAACATGGATTTTAAGAAGATACCTAGAACGATATCTTTTCACCAGTTTCAGCAAACTTAGACCTATGATAAGAAAAGCAGAGCTCAACAGAGGAAATGACAGCGTCCTTAAATAAGATACCCATAACAAAAGGACAAATTTACAAGGAATTGATCAATCATTGACAAGAACGCTAAGCATTCTTTCGCAATTGTTCAATCAATTATCTACGAGAAGGGCCTACAGTCCACATTTTAATGTCCAAAGTGACTTCGGAACAAGCCTATGTAACAATACTTGGTCAATCATCATTCTTATATTCGATTAAAAAAGTTTGATTTGCAGAACAAATATTGTGTCATTCAGTTACTGAAGACTGATCGAGCCAGACCGAGCTACTTTTTCGAACAAAGGATAATCTCCCAGAAGATCAATGTCAGATAAGTAAAACTAAAACTTTCCTACTTATTTAGAGAAGTTATACTTATTCACAGCAATAAGATGTGCATAACAAGATATATCCATTGACTAAATTGATCAAGGCATGAATCTGGTCGTAAAAAGATCATCATTGTCATTAACTCATAATTCCCATACAAATATTCAGCCCAAACAACCGCACAAAGGTTGAGGCCCGCAAAAAAAAAAAAAAAAAAAGAGAGAAAGAGAAATAAACAGCTGAATCAGAACAGGTCATTGAGATAGACTGCTATCGCCGGGCCGACTAGCAGAAGCACCCCTCCGAGGAGTCACGTTACCTACAAACGCCATCAATTCCTCCTGACGCTTTTGATAACCGGCATCATAACCTTGCTCATAGGCCTGCCGTCGAGACTCCTCAGCAAGAGCGAGAGCCTGAACCAAGTCACCTTTTTTCCTTTTCAAGGACGGACTTCTCCTCTTGCGATTTTCGAAGATCATCGTTGACAAACTGCAACTGGAGGGTCTGCCCCGCGACCTTCGCCATCTCCGAATCTAAGCGACGTTGCTGGGCATCCCTACCAATCCACAAATCATCATTTTGCACACCCAGTTGGAGCGCAAAGTACTTGACCTGAAAAGAGAGAAAAGCTCATAAGTGACAAGGCAACCCAGACAAAGCAAGAAAAAAGTTATAAATATGATTACCTGCTCGCATAACTTAACCAGCGACTGAACGAGGCGAACATTGGGAACACCTTCGTGCTTCGTCAACTCGCCGGGCAAAATTGTGCTTAGGCCCAAATCCCAGGACAAAGCATCAGGCTCAACAGAGCCGGGTAGTTCACTATCAAGAGGAACACGATCTGGCCGAAGAGTAACCGAGTGCGTTATATCCTTAACTTGCTCAAGAATGCAACGATCGTCTAACATACGAGGGAAATCCCTCTCGTTAGGACTCACCGAAGTCTCCTTGCCCGAAGTAGAGATAAAGGTCCGCCGACCGGACCTAGAACCTGCCCGAACTCCAGAAGGGCCGCTGGCTTCGAAAGAGGTAGACACCACAATAGTATCATTAAATAAAAACTCAGGAAAATCCTGGGAAATGGATTGTGTTATCGATGGATTCAAAAGGGCACCCCCACTAATTGCCTCCGCAACGACGCTCACTGGGGTTCCGCTAACAACCGGGGCAGTATAAATAGAGGAAGAAACTGAGTTATCAGGAACATGATCATTTAAACCATGTTCAAAAGAGGAAACACCTGTAGAAACGGGTACATTAAAAGTTTGCTCCATGAAAGACAAATCGCCAAAGGCCACCCGACCGGGGGAAGGCCTCCTTTCTACCTCGCCAGAAGTGGGAAAATTTTGCTGAATAAAACTTGAACTAATTACAGGAAAAGCTTCAGAAGGGATAACGGGAGTCTCGATCCCCGACCTTCTAGTTGAGGATGGACGAGGAGGATCTATCGAAGGCCCCTCTGTACGAGACCTTTTAGGTCTACCACTTCTACTATTTTCGCGGAAAGGACGCTTTGAAGTATTACCAAAGAGATTACTCATTTTCGGAAATAGAAAAAGAATTTTTATTTATCGAGAAAGCTTATCGACCTCCTATCAAGAGAGTATTCTATTGAAGTTGAGTAAAAGCGGTAAATAGCGAGTAAAATTTTCACCGTTTGTATTTATACTATACGAAAAGACGCTGGAGACTTAAAGAATGGACGCGAATCACAAAAACTAGCCTATGAACAGCCGCAAGAATTCCAAAAGACACAAGTATAATGATTACGGCAAAATTAATAACTTGTCTAAATTATTACAGAGAAGCCGAAAAGACGTAACTGACAGAATAGGAATCGTTTATTGTACAAGAGGATAAAAAAGGTAATATTACAAGCCGTGTAATATAAACTGTCACGAAGATTGTTCCCAAGGTCGATGGATCACTCCCTCCTCATATAGCCTTGTCGACATTTGGGATTCCCTGTTCACCAGCGACCACTCCTTCGTCCGCTCCATCTCATCATTGATGTCCGAGGGAGGAATCGGCAATGGCTTCCCGAACTCTTCGACAAGGTGAGCTAAAGGAAATTGTTGATAAATGGCGTTTGGCAGCTCGGAAGGAGAATATTCCTCGCCGTAACGATTCAGCCTGACATGCGCTGCTTTGAAATACTCCATTCGACGATCTTCAATCAGTGATGGACCGCCTTCTTGAAAGTACTTTCTAACAGCGGACCAACCATTCGATACACCAAAGCGGTATGAACAGGAGAATTGAGGAATTCGCGAGTGACTCTTTCATCAGGATTCCGACCGTAGCGATCCTTTAGACCACTAAGGGGAATATCCTTATCATACTCCTCCAAAGAGGCTTGAAGGCTTAACACCAGTGATTCCAGCTCGCTAATTCGAGCAGTACTCAGAAATTGATAATCTTCCAACTTTTTAGCCAATTGATTGGCTTGTTCTTGAGCGCGGGAAGTCTCCAGAACCTTATCTATAATCTCCTGGTCGTCAGTCCCCATAGTCTGAGTCTCTACGACCGGAAGAGAAGAAGACATCGAGGGACCAACCTCTGAACCAGAAGTCTTATGAAGTAAAGTCTTATATTTTTCATCCAGAAACTCACATTGTTGTTTCCAGAGTGCGGCTTCGTAGGCATATGATGCCAAACAAGTCTTAGTCTGAAAGAGAAAATGATAAAAGAAATAAATTAGCAAGCTAAAGTACTCATTAAGAAAAATTACACTACGAGCGCACATAAAAGGATATCACCTTTTCAGCATAAAGAGAAGCCCGCTGAAATTTCTCCAAATGATCCTTCCGAAGGAGTTTGTTCATATCGCGAGTAAACACACCAGATAGAAGCACACGAGTTGCCTTGTCCACCGCATTCTCGCTCTCATCATGAACTAAAGAATCGTTCTCAGGATAACCAGCGGCTCTCCTCCCCTGTAGATGGTCCTCGATCATCTCGACAAGAGTGGGCTCCGGATGATTCTTACCTAGTAGAGATAGGTCCTCACCAGAGCGACCATAGTAACACCTTTTTCTCTCCACTGGCTTATCGTTAGGATGGGGCATCGACCAGCTACGGCACCCACGAATACCTAGAGAGGTTCGAAGATGGAAGGGAGGCTAGCCGGATCCGGTCCCCTTACCGACGGGAGATTCTTGAGAAGAATCCGGAGATTCCTCCCTGTTTTCCTCAGAATCGTGGCCCAATTCCAATTTTCTTTTTCGGGATGCTCTCTGATCGATAGGGAAGTTCTCTATGGTTTTTGTGGATTTGGATAAAATCATTTTTCCCTTAGAAGAATGCCGGGAATTTTCTACCATGAGAGCTGAAATGAAACAAAGTCAAAGTTAGACATAATGTTAAAAAAGGGATTGTAATGAGTTGATACAAAAGAAAAATACTTACCCAACGATTGAGAGGGGGAAGAAATGGAAAAACTGTGAAAATTCAGTCCCGCCTTGCGAAGAAAGGCCTCACCAATAAGAAGAGCACTTTGGTATTTGTTGGCGCGCATTCCCTGAATTTCGCTAATCAATTGAGGATCGTCAGGGATAAGATCGCCAGTCGCCAAGCGACCACCATAAATCCATTTGGAATCATGGTCCCACGAGAAGGCCCCAGTTTAGCCGTCCACCAAAGAATTATGAGAAGGTGGTTGTACGAAGAAAAAATGAGATTTCCAGCAAGAATTGCTAGAAACCGGGGAGTCGAAAATGGAGCGACTAGTCTTCTGACTGGCAAAGAAATATCCGCGATTGGAAGAACTAGAAACATTAAAACGGAACAATTGCGTAAAATTACGGAAAGAAGGCTGGAATCCTTTTGCTATCATCAAAACGGAAAAGGCCACCACAAAAGCCACAGAATTTGGAACCAATTGCGTCAAAGATACGCTAAATATTTTCAAAATGTCAAGAAATAAAGCAGACAAAGGAAGACGTAAGCCATAATTGAAATGAACAGTATAGAAGGCTCGACAACCCTCCGGCGGAGAAGTGACCCTGTCCGAAGGAGAAGGTAGAATAATCTTAGAACCTTCCGGAAAGTATTTCGCGTAGTTATCCACGATCTCGTGGAAAGTCTCCTCGGTATAGGCACAAGCGAGGTCCTCAATTGGTTCAGAAATTTGAGGGACCGTACCTTTACCCTTATTGGCCCTGGCGGCAACATCCGTATCAGATATAATTTGCACACTAAAATTATCCTAGTCAGGGACAGTGAATTCAGATGCTCCTATCTGCTCTGTCGGAGTGCTCGGGGGAACCTCCTCCTCGACATTAGGAGTAACTCTTTCTTTGATTAACGAAGAAGATTTTCTTGAGATGGAAGCCATTTTTAGGATCCTCGAAGTATACGAGTCGACAAGAGCAAATTAGAAAAGAAATTAGCGAATAAGAAAATGATTGCAGAATATGGGAAGTAGAAAGTAAAAGATGACTGAAACAACGATCACCTATTTATAAAGAAAGATGAAAAGACGTTTCGAACTTCTCACGGCTGATCACTTTCCCGCCAAGCGGCAGAAAAAGTTGAAACGCTTTCTCAAAGAGACACGTGATAGATCATGATTGGAACGACAAAACGACTATTTATGAGGTGTAGCACTCTTTTCCTTGCTTAGGATTTTTTCCCACAGGGTTTTTTCCTAAGGAAGGTTTTTAACGAGGCACATTTCATAGAAAATACAGTCGTAATCCACCATCAACTTCTACGAGCTTCTACTACATATACGCTCGAAGAAGTGAGGGAGTACTGATGGAGGCTATTTCGTACCCCTTATAATACTCGGATCGACTTAGGGATATCAGATCGGTTCGACCATACAAGCTCATCCGGGATCATCCATCGACCCGATCAGAGACGATTCTCCTCGGCGACCAGACTACAATCCTGACTTGAGAAGGACTGTTATGCCGAGTCCAATTAGGACTATGTTTCCTTGTAAAGCTAGGGTTAATATCATATAAATACCTTGTTAAGACGTTGTATTAGACACAATGAGATCTTACGCCTACAAACTTTGTCAATCTAATATCACATTGAATAGAAAAGCTTTTGCTATACTATTTACTCATCAACTCATTCGTTGTCTTGTTTACCTTTTGTTCTTTTACATAATTGTTCTTCCTTGAGATTGATCCATCCAGAATAAAGTAACAGAGCCCTATAATTCGTACTAAACCTGACATCCTAATTACATCTTATTGATTTAATCTAACCCAACGAAAAACGGTTAAATCAGATTGCGAGGAATAGCATTGGAGAGTGTATTGGTTGGAAAGGACTTACTATCCATCTTCCCTTAGAGCCGGAAGCTGCGGAAGCTTTGGCAACGCTACGAGTTGTGGAAATGTGTAAAAACTCTGATTAGCAAAATCCGATTCTCGAAGGGGACTGCTTATCAATTATTCAAGGTATCTCAAGCTTAAGGGTTTCATTAGGTGCACTTGGTCCAATATTTGAAGATATTAAACTCTTAGCAGGGAGTTTCAACTCCTTCAAGGCTGTTCACGTAGTTCGAGAATGTAATAAAGCGGCACATTGTTTAGCTAAGCTTGCCTCTAGCCGTGTTTTGTTTACCTCTGTTCTTCCTCTTTCTGTTCTTGACATTGTATCCTCTGAGCACTCTTGATGATTTTATATAACCATTGGGTTTCTCAAAAAAAAAAAAAAAAAAAAAGATTTGGTACCTATATATGGTCTTTTTTTGCCAAACGTAAATTCTCATTTATTTTCTTTCTCATTTTCGTATAAAAATGATCTGCTTAAGTCCATGTCAACTGAACAAATCTACCAACATCATTGTGGCATTGCTTTACTGCACCAAGTGCTATTATGATTGTCTTGTGATCGTTTCATGTTTTGAGCGGTATGGAGATTTGATTTTATGTTTGAAAATGAGAGTTAGTCGATGCCATTACATTTAATATTACTAGGACTTTCCGAATAGACGGTATATGGGCTAGTATACATACAACTATTCTACATCATGTACTTGGTACTATACATGGCTACTGGGGCGAATCCAGGATTCAAAAGTCGAGGGGGCTGAAACATATTATTAACAAAAAATATATATTTAAATAATAATATTAAATCTATTTTCGACTATATAAAGATAAAATATATTTTTCCTATATTGAATATAAGAAGAATAGTTTATAGGTCTTTGATTTAATTTTCGTAAAATTATATCAAGATTTTCAATTGAACATTGTAGTTATTTGGTTAAGACAAAATATTAATTAAATCTTGATAAGTATATTGTGGAGGGAATTGCAATTTTCATACCAAACATTTACCTACTTTATACATTGCATACCACACCTTTCAGAATGACACATTTCATACCAAAATCAATCAACATTTTTCAATTTTCATACCACCGTTAAATTTTGGATGGAATCGAACACGTGTGCCGCACGTGACCGTTAAATCACTTAAAAATAAAAAATAAAAATAAAAATATTTCGGGCAAGGAGGGAATTATTTGGGCAGGAATGGAGTTATAAATTTCACTTTTCATACCAAACATTTACCTACTTTATACAATGCATACCATACCTTTCATAATGACACATTTCATACCAAAATCAATCAACCTTTTTCAATTTTCATACCGACGTTAACTCACAAAAATAAAATAATACTCGCGGTAACTCAACCTTTTTGTCACAACCAATACGTGGGGTGTATTTTTGTAAGTAGTCCTTTTCTCATGGAGTTATTCGTAATTTACCTTTTCGAAAATAATCTTATCAATTCAAAAAATGTGATTTATTTCGGTTTCTTCAAATTGAGAAGACCATATGTGGTAGTACTAGTATTAATAAAATATTCTTATCAATCATATATTAATACTATTCATAATTGCCCGTAAATTTATACAAAAAAATTTGGCAGAAAAAGTTCAAATTTACGATTTATTATGGTTTCCCCAAACTGAGCAGACCATATTTGATATTTTAAGCTCAAAATCAATGGTCAAAATTGTAACATTTTAGGGGCAAGGGATTAATTATAAGAAAGTGATAAACACAAGGGATTTTTTTTAAATGAATTATACTTAAAAATTTGGCAAGAAAGTTACAAAATTATGATTGATTATGATTTTCATAAATAGAGAAGACCGTATTTTATTATATTTTGTACCCTTTCGAAAAAGAAGCAGGAATGTTATCAATCATATGATTTATTACGGTTTCCTCAAATTGAGAATACCCTATGTGGTATTGCTGTTTCAATTCAAAATCATCATATTCATTAATTGATATAATTTATAATTGCCCATAAATTTAAAAATTATTTCAATTTTTTACATTTTTATTAGTACTAATAACACCCAAGGGTAAAATTGGCACATTTTAGGAGGGCAAGGGGTTAATTGTAAAAACGTGACGAACCTGAGATTCTTACCCTTTCTAAAAAGAAACGGGAATGTCATCTATCATATTATTTTTTACAGTTCCTCAAATTAAGAATAGCATATGTGGTAGTACAGTGCCCGCAAGTTTTTTGTTTTTTTTTGTTTTTTTTTTTTTTTTTTTTTTTTTTTTTTTTTTTGGGAGGTAACGTCGATATGAAAATTGAAAAAGGTTGATTGATTTTGGTATGAAATGTGTCATTCTGAAAGGTGTAGTATGCAATGTATAAAGTAGGTAAATGTTTGGTATGAAAAGTGAAATTCATAACTCCCTCCCTGCCCAAAAAGTTCTCTCCCTGCCCGAATTTTTTTTTTTTTAAGTGACTTAACGGTCACGTGCGGCGCACGTGTCCGATTCCATCCAAAATTTAACGGTGGTATGAAAATTGAAAAATGTTGATTGATTTTGGTATGAAATGTGTGGTATGCAATGTATAAAGTAGGGAAAGATTTGATATGAAAAGTGTAATTCCCTCGTATATTGTGTGTATAATTAATTTTTGCAATTGGACTTCTAAAGCGAAAAATAAAAATCAATGCAAATAAATAAATAGGGTTAATTACAATCAGGCCCCCTCAGGTCTGGGCATATTACAAGAAATCCACCATTGTTTCAAAAATTACACGGACACCCCCTCAGGTTTGGGCATATTACAAAAAATCCCTTACGACGTTAACAACAGACGGAATTTGATGATGTTAGCAAAAAAAAATGATTTTTCAAATTTACCCCTGGCTAAATATACCCGCGGGGATGTCTATGTAATAATATTAGACTACAGGGGTTTCTATGTAATTTGTGGGATGAAATGCAAAACTAAACATAAATATTTGGACTGCTACTTTTATAACCAAAATATATGGCCAACAGTAACATTTAACTGTCATTTTTTAAGATATGATAGTTGACTACAAATAACTCCATGAAGTTATTGCAATCTTTCTTATACATTCCCTGTGGTATGATATTATTACATAGACACCCTTTTGGTATAATATTATTACAAAGACACGCCATGTGGGTATATTTAGCCAGGGGTAAATTTGGAAAAACAAAATTTTTTTGCTTACATCATCAAATTATGTCTGTTTTTAACGCCGTGAGGAGTTTCTTGTAATATGCCCAAACCTGAGAGGGTTTGAGTGTAAATCACCCAAATAAATATTATGAATATATAAGTAACCTGAATAAAATATTCAAAAATCTTGGGGGGCCAAGGTCCCCCAATAAGGGCTGTAGATCCACCCCTGCGTGGCTATCCTCTGGATAGCAATCATCTGTCATGTTAGGTCCCTTTTAAAACGCTTTTAGCTATCAAGAATAGTTGATGGAAAACGCTAGTGTGTAATGTCCTATCAATTAAAAAAAATGCCACATATAATGTTTTAATTGACATTTCCTATTTTAATTAGTAGCACGAGTCTTGAGATAGGAAAATTCAAATTTCGTGAAATAAATTCGCACTCTTAGCTAGGACTGAGTACGGTTCGAAAAATTGTTTGAATCGAACTGGACCGAATGATTCGGTTCGAACTGACCCTTAATTATAGGGAATGGTTTTTGGTAAAATCGGTCGGTTTTTTTAATCGAACCGATTGTACTGATTTTTTTTTTTCATATTTATATTCATATCCATATCTAGGGCGGTAAATTCCTTCCTCCTTTTCCCATTTTACGGATCTCAAACACACCAAAGCGAATATGCATTAATATTGTTTTGTGGATGAGTATGGAAGAATGGATATAATATGACAGATACCACACATTCATACTGAGGCAACCCAAATTATAATGATAATAGGTAAAGGTAGAGAGGTGAATAGAAGAGGGAAGAACGAAGAAAGAAGAAAAAAATGAAGTCAGAAAAATGGAGAAAGAAAGTGGGAGGCGACAGATTTAAATTTTAATATGAGCAAAGAGCAAATGTTAAGTATTATGTTTTCTTTTTTAATGCATAAATTGAGTAAGAAAGGCCCAAATCATATATGCAACTGATTTGGCCCATTAGATCATAGTGGACCAATAGCCCAATACCATGTTTAATGTAATTCTTTTGGATTGAACTTTTTTTTTTTTTGAGATATTTTGGATTATCATTTAGTTGGACCGAAGCGGGTTGAATCGGGTCGAACCGGACGAATTGATGGTAAAAAACGATTAAATTTAAAATTCGTGAAATTTTTGGACCGAACCTGACCGAAATTATCGACCCGATAAACGGTCCATGAATTTTCAGGACCAAACTGGCCAAGAATCAAACTTCGGACCGGTTCCAACCATTTGCTCAACCGTACTCTTAGCGCAAATTCAGTTACCTAGGTTCTTACTAAATGTGATTTTACTTAATATTTCCTATAAATATGCTAGGTTTACTTCTTTCACAAATGAGTTTATCAAGCCATGTCCGCATGGGCAGCTCAACTGGTCTCAGATGTGGAATTTGGAACAAGAGACCAAGGATCGAACCTCACCAGCGGCAATGTGGGAGCAACCTCTCAAAAAATGAGGGGGGCTCCTTGTGCGCAGTGAACACTGGTCCCAGCCTCTGTTGCCGGTTGAGTCACCATGATTTACCTCCTCTCACAATCCCGTCGGGCAGGGGGTGAGGGGCGCCCGGGGTGAGCGATTTCACCTTTTGGAACAAGAGTTTATCAAGCCATGCACAATTGACATGATATGCGATTCTATCAATGTTCAGCCGAGGGACTTGTACAATACAAATTGTTCCTGAATGCATGTTTTTCGATAACTTCTTCTAGAATTATGAACAAGCCTGTTAATATTAACTTTTTAAGCATGCTCTACCGAATATTTTAGTATGTTTTCAGCTCAAAATAATTTTGATTATGTGATTGACTTGTTTTTGTATAGGTTCTTGGAGCTCGAGTCTTCATGGTGAACTAAGGAAAATGAATACCAGTCTCGGAAAACTAAGACCAACTCTGATTATAGTGGCTGAAGAAGTGTCCGGGATGAAATCTATTGCTAACTGTCAATTTTTAAGTGTCACTCGACAAATGATAGTTTTTGCTAAAATTAAAATTTTCGGTCAGATTGTACTTGAATTGATGAGTTCTGCAAAAAAATTAGTTTTCGGCCAAATATGACATGTTGATGATTTTCGATGATAATTAAAAAAAAATTTGGTGATAAGGACTGTAATTGATGATACGACACAATAAATGACGTATATTGTTGAGGTACCACAATAAAGGGCAATTTTGAAACGCAACCATTTTAGAGGGCCACAAATAAAATTTTGCCTAAAATGGATGAAAATTAATGTACAAATGTGTAATACTACATTGATAAAAGGGACGAACGTGTTGTTGGGATTCTTACGAGAAAATGAGCTTCAGACAGCGAAAATATAAAATATTTAGTCTCCCATTGGGAATCTTGCCAGGATATAATCCGGTGTATATTTAAACTAATATTAAACAATTATAATAATCACAAGATTAAGTTATATCTGCTTCTTAGAAAATCAAAGCCAGACTCTGACATGTAGAAGATCCCCGGAGACGCGAACTCGACTTCTTTCAATTTTCACTTTCAGTCCCAAGCTTTTACTTAGCGCCCCACGTGTTGCGCATCTATGGTTCAGTACACCACATACACACGAAAAGCTTGAGATATCTGGTCGGCTAGAACACAGCAGAAATCAAGATACGAAACTCGAGAAGAAAAGACAGAAGCAGATCGAATTCTGCCAGGGGTAGGGGCGGCGGCTAGGGCTTAGGGAAGAGAGATTTTTTTCTTTTTTTTTTTGCTTTTGAAGAATTATACAAAGTGTGTACTTAGTATTGTGTCTTGTGTTTTCCCCAAAACTTAATGAGACTTATTTATAGATCTTGTAATCCTAGCCCTACTAGGATTCCTAACAAGATCTTACTTCTAAATGGGCTAAGCCTTTTAATTAATGCAAGATTTCATTAATTAAATGGTCTCGTCTTTTAATTACTATTGGGCCCATCTAAATCTCCAAGATTAGTTGGTCCACTAATTAAAAACTCATTTATCCTAATTAATTAAATTGGACTCCTAGCCCAATTAATTACTTCTCATTAATATTTATTTAATTAAATTAAACTCCAAGTTTAATTAATCAAATCTTCTCTCTCCTTAATTAATTAAATCTAATTTAATTAATTATTCTTATCAAATTAAAAACCTATTTAATTTGACATTTCGATCCAATTCGATTGGATCAGATTATCACGCCCACATGGATCGTCCCAGTCGAGTCCAACTTTCTTCGTTTCCTGTTTCCGCTCGATGTGTTTGTGTATGTCCCCGTAGTTTCACCACATAATTGACCGTGGGTTATAATTAAATATAGATTTAATTATTCGAGTAAACATATACTTTAAATTAATCGAACACTCTGTCAGTTGACCATTCTAAAATATGCACCCCTGCTAATTTGGAAATTCTCCCTCACTCCACATTCGATGTCTGGCAACAAGTCCGTGGAGCCCAATCACTGGTGAATTAATTCAGTGAACCTTTAACCTTTACAATTACCATGTACACCTTAATCATTCCATTAGTTGGTCTCCCAGTCAAGACTAAGGTTATGGACATTCATCGGTTTCCTTACTTGTCTCGACTATATGTATTATGGTCTCGAAATTATTCCCTTTGACTTAACATTTATGAGTTACTTTCCTAAAGTCGTCAGATACCTTGGCCAAGGATTTATCGGAATACGTTTCTCAGTGAGATTCATAGGAGAAACTCTCAACCTATCAAGTCGATTCAATCGATCCTCTGTTGATGATAGGAACCTGCATAGACGTTCCTCTATACCCAACATGAACCCACAGAGACCTTCTGGTAGACTCCAGTCAGTCGGGACTCATATCAAAGCATAGACGTTCGTGCACTAGATAAACTCTATCACCTCTAGTAATAATGATTGTTTCTCGTACACTATTGTAAATAGGAATAACTTCGTCCCCGATATGCGACTACCGCTTCCATGTTGAGTTATTTCCTAGGTGGGGTATTTAGTGCGCTTGTCATCCCAGCAAACCACCCAGTCATGTGTATCGACTATCCCAGTCATGCTCGTGGACCCCAGCATTCTCCAGTTCATCGGAGTATACACACTCGAGAAGATCTAACAAAATCAATTGATGTTCCATCTCAAATGGATTTTACGACCCTTGAATTAGTTTTAGATCACGACCTTGGTTATCAGTCCAAGGCTGTCCCATAGCCCTGTGATCTAAGGACTTTCATCCTTATGTTAGATAATTATTCATAAGATGAAGGTGACCATATAAATAAATGCTTAAATTGTTCTTTTAATTATTACTAATTAAATGCAGCCAAACCAGTTGGCTTGCAAGATACTATTTCATCAGTCTCCCACTTGCACTAAAGCCAACTCTTCATACTTTGATTCCCATATTTGACAGAGTTTCTCGAATGCCTTTTGAGGCAATGACTTAGTTAGCGGGTCCACCGTATTATCCTTTGAGGTGACACGTTCCATCTTTATGTCTCATCTACCAATGATATAACATATCAAATGGAATCGTCTTAGTTCATGCTTGTGAGATAGCTCCATTATTATCACATAAGATAGTAATGACTCGACAATGCTAGGTACGACGTCCAATTATTGGACGAAGTTTTCCAGCCAAACACATTTCTTTGCAGCTTCACATGCTACAATATTTTATGCCTCGATGGCTGAATTTTCGATAGTATCCAACTCACCGCACCACCATTGAGGCAAATATATCCAAATCCGAATATTGACTCCAAATCATCTACATCACATTGGAAGCTAGAATTAGTATAGCCTTCTAATTTCAATTCTCCCCCGTCATATACCAAGAACAATTATTTAGTCCTTTTTAGGTACTTCAGAATTGACTTTACGGCTACCCAGTCCTGCTCTCCTGGGTCAGACAAATAGCGGCTAGTTACGCTCAGAGCGTACGTTATGTCTGGTCTTGTACATAACATACCATATTATGCTTCCTATCGCGGAGACATGTGGTATCTTAGACATATTGCTTCTCTCCTCAAAGGTCTTTGGGCCATAGACTCAGAGAGCGTAATACCATGTCTTATCGGAAGCAATCCTCTATTTGATTCTTCCATACTGAATGTCTTCAGTATTTTATCTATGTACTTTAGTTGGGAGAGGCCTAGTAGTCCTTTCGATCTATCCATGTAGATCCTCGTTTCCAGTACAAATGATGTTTCTCCCAAATCCTTCATTGAGAATTGTGTAGAAAATCATGCTTTCGTTCCGGATAACATTTTTGCATCATATCCAATGAGCTAAATGTTATCAACATAAAGCATAAAAATTCAATTGTACTCCCACGAACTTTCTTGTACACACACTACTCGAACATGTTTTTGACCAATCCAAAGCTTTGGATTATATCATCAAAACGTATGTTCCTGCTTCGGGAAGCTTGCTTAAGTTCATATATGGACATTTGGAGTTTGGACACCTTGTGCTCATCTCCCTTGAATGTATATCCTTTTTGGTTGCTCCATATAGATCTCCTTATCAATGTCTTCACTGAAAAGACGATCTTTACATCCATCTGCCATATCTCTTAGTTAATACTATGCTGATACGTCTAAAAATATCTGAATGGATTTGGACATCGCTGCATGCAAAATTTCATCAAAGTCAATGCTCGACATTTGAGTGTATCATTTTGCGACTAATCGTGCCTTATAGGTAATAATCTCTCCGTTCACTCTAAGCTTTCGCTTATAGATCCACTTGCAACCCAAGGGAGCTACTCCCACTGGTGAATCCACTAAGGTACAAACTTTGTTAGAGTGCATGGAGTCCATTTCAGATTCCATGGCTTTGTGCCATCTTCCCGAATCTATGTCTTGCATAGCTTCTTCGTAGGTCATTGGATTAGTCTCAGACTGTCCAATTTCATGCAGCAGATTGTAGTACCTCTTGGGTTCCCTACGTTGTCTTTCTGACCTCGAAGTTTAATGTGTACTAGTTAGTTCATTTTCAGGCTCAGGTTCTCCCACTGCCTGTGGTGATGGGTCGATTTAATGAACCTCATCGTGTTCTATGTTGTTTTCTTTCTTGTCCAACAAGAAATCCATCTCCAAGAAGTTAGTTTTCCTTGAGACAAAGGTTGATTGTCTTTCAGGACCATATAACTAGTATCCTTTTGAGGATTTTGGATACTCCACGAATAGTATAAGATGAATTTTATTTCTAGCTTATCTCCAACTAGCTTATTTACATAAGCGGGAGACCCCATATGCGCATGAATGCATATGAAGGTACAATACCAAAACTCATATCACTTGATATGTTAGAACTGGCTTCATAGATACTTAGCTCAATATCTTCGATATTCTCGATCAAGTTTTATTTGATTGAATAAGGAATTTCATGTGAGATTTCTTGATGGACATTTACATGTCCGGAATGCTCGATAGTGACAATGTTTCGAGCGGGTCTTACATTTCGAGAATCTAATTCTCTATTAAATAATTAATGGCGTATTTTCCAAATGCACGTTCGATTTTGAATCGATCCAAATCTCTTACATGCTTTCATTGATCATGCTCTACTTTTACCCATGAGGGTACAATAGACATCTTATCTCCCACTAATGCTTTAGTGTTTCTACACACTTTTAAATGGATTAAATCCATTGCAATTGTTTATCCCTCTTGGTTTCCTATCAGCCAACTACTAAATTTAATTTTCATTAAGCAATATTCGAAAGTCGGTTACTAAGCATCCCAGTCAAGCTCGACCTAGTCGAGTTCATTCTTTTGAATCTTTAATTCAAAATTTTATTTTAGTGCTCGTGTATCGCCTTTCGGTTATACAACGACTCAAGTATGTGAAATCTTGATTATTTATATTTTATTGACTATGCATATTATATTTAGTCATTGCATGAGTATTCATACCCATTTGCTTATGCATACCTTTTGCATATAAGTATTATAGTGCAAGCAATTCCAACCATTATGAAACTATCACATCCATTAAGACAAGGGATGGTATAAGCAAATTCTAACGATCTAAGAATTCACGGCTTTAGATGAATTCAATGCATCAATGAGTACCTCATCGGGCGTCCAACACCCTTATGCATTACTTAAACATAAGGTTAAGTTCAATAAAATTTAATCATCCCTTATGGGATGAGTAGGTTCAATTCCTTCATTATCTCTTTCCCTTGATCTCAATCCATGGAAGAACCATTTTGATTGACTTTTTAAAATTATCATCCTTACAGAAAAAACCTCTAAGGTTATTTCCCTTCAGAGATGATACATTCCTCTTATTCCATCTCTCGAGTCATTTGAGGCCTTTCAACGAGATGTTACTTCCCATTTAAGGGAGATTTCATGTTTGCCTTCAAGAAAATTTGGGCCTGAGAACCATCCTCAACCCATTGGTGAAACTTATCAACTTTCTTATTTGAAGAATAACTTCAAAAAAGGCAGCTTGGTGAAACCTATCATCATTCCAGTCGAAGCGTAAATTCGAAAGGATAACCAATGAAATCTTTGTAAGGAGATGAGTCTGCTTGGACTCGAGAATAATTCTCATGTTTTGAAGTCATTCAAAATTCATTTTTGTTCAATCAATTTATTTGATTCAAGTATGATGGTAAATATTCTAGGATATATCACTTATGAAAAACTATCATAAACATGACGATAAAAGAAATAAACACGCGGCAGATTAATATCAATGCATAATTTACAAACATGGTTTTCATTTGTAAATTACTCCCACTATTTTTATCGAATACTTATGCCCCCACATATGCTTCGGGAAATAAGAATTTCCTAATGGGCTCAAGGTCCAAATGCAATCGCTCAGTACCCACGACTCGTTGGCCATACCAATTGATCCACTTGGTGGACGATCACGTCGCCGGTTAACCATCGCAGCTAACCCTTGAATTCATTTAGCTTCATTTTTCATTATAGACCTACGACTCGTGAGACATCCATACTTACTCGCGTTAAATCATGTCCAATACTCATGAAGAGAAATAGTTCAATCCTAGACGCCCCATGACTCGTGAGACAGGGCCTAGAATCTTGTTATCCCCTCCCTTGGCACTAAATTGTGCATCGAGACAATAGACATAACATCTTCCTATAACTCGACCCACGACTCGTGAGACATCGAGATATATTCGTACGATATGCCTAAGACCTAGTAATTGGATAGTCTCGGACCATAAACACCATTCTATGCGCCTGTTTTACGGTTTAATATTATGATTGAATTTTTAGGTTCACTTGGAGGTTTTGTGAAAAGTTCAAGTGTGAGGTCTCATCAGATTATCAGTTATCTTGTTTAAGTTTTTCTATCCTAAGCATGCATCTCATACATCAACGAATAATTACGAAAAAGTAAATATTCATCACCTAGCATTGCACATACGATTGATCGATTGCCCATCCTATGCGATCCATCACGAGCCACATGATGGACCAATTGGTCAGTCTAGGGTGAAACTAAATGGCCTAATCTATTACATAATAAATTTCATGTATACGTGGGCCTTCACTTGTAATGTCCACCATCTTTCAGAATTGGGCCTCCATGTTGATCTCCAAAGTCTCCATGAGGTATGTCGGGCTCCAAGCCTAATCTAAGTCTAACTTAAGACCCTATTCTATTACATTTTAAATCAACAAAGAAGGGGCACCAATCAGGCCCATTTAATTACAACTCATAATGAAAACCAACAATAAACTATACAGTGCTTAAGGGCAATTCGATCAATCCACATATTCAAGCAAGACATGCATAAATTCACATAAGGGCAATAATGTATATTTACCGACTTTTTAAATTTTATTTCAAAAATTATCCATATAAGTAATTTTGAATTGTACAATATTAAAAGGACTATTATGCTCTTGCTTGAGAATCAAGGAATATAATCTTGCAAATTATTTAAATATAGAAACAAAATCCATATAGTTATCTATCTTTATCTGAAACTCTAAGTTTCCATGTTTAATAAGATCTCTAAGATCTTTAATCTTGGTAATTAACTAGAATACATTAATTTTAGTTAAATGTCTTATCTTAAATGAAACTCTAAGTCCTAGTTAATTAGATCTCTAAGATCAATTCAAGATTAACCAAGATTCCATAATAACCAAATCTCCAAGATTTTGTCCAAGATTATCGAAAAATGAAAATTCCCAAAACCCTAACTTTCCACTACTTGCAATTTACTTGCAACTGTCGTGCATCCGCCATGCAGTCACTGTGCAACCGCCGTGCAGTTACTGTGCAACCGTCGTGCTTCTGCCGTGCAGTAGCTGTGCAATCGCCGTGCAACTGCCGTCCAGTCACTGTGCAACCACCGTGCAATTACTGTGCAACCGTCATGCTTCTGCTGTGTTGTCGATGTGCGTCTGTCGTGCAACTGCTATGCGTCTGCCTTGCAACTGTCGTGCAGTCGCTGTGCGTCTGCCGTGCAATCGCTGTGCGTCTGCCGTGCAATCGCTGTGAAGTTTTCGTGCAACTGATGTGCAATTTTCAGATTTTGGTTCCCAATACGATTTATATAACAATTTTTTGATTCCTTAATTAATTAAAATCAACAGTTTTAATTAATTTAATCCAAAATTAAAAACATGATAACAATAACGAATCAAAAATTACAGTTTTAACAATTCAGTTAAAAACTAAAGATCAATCCAACAGATCTAATCTACACAGATCTAACATGCATGTTAATCTGATCAACATAAAAAATCAAACATATGATTTTAATCCACAGAGTTTGCTCATTAGTTTAAATATAGAGCCGGATTTGGCTCTGATACCATTGTTGAGATTTTTACGGGAAAACGAGCCTCAGGCAGCGAAAATATAAAACTTTTAGGCTCCCATTGGGAATCTTGGCATGATACAATCCGGTGTATATTTAAACTAATATTAAACAAGTATAATAATCACAAGATTAAGTTATACATGCTTCCTAGCAAATCCAAACCAGACTCTGACATGTAGGAAATCCCAGGAGACGCGAACTCGACTTCTTTCAATTTTCACTTTCAGTTCCAAGCTTTTACTTAGCGCCCCACGTGTTGCGCCTCTACGGTTCAGTACACCACTTACACACGAAAACCTTGAGATATCTGATCGGCTAGAACACAAAAGAAATCAAGATACCAAACTCGAGAAGAAAAGACATAAGCCGATCGACTTTTGTCAGGGGTAGGGGCCGCGGCTAGGGCTTAGGGAAGAGAGAGAGAGAGTTTTTTCTTTTCTTTTTTCTTTTGAAGAGTTATACAAAGTGTGTAATTAGTATTGTGTCTTGTGTTTTCCCCAAGACTTAATGAGACTTATTTATACATCTTGTAATATTAGCCCTACTAGGATTCCTAACAACATCTAACTTCTAAATGGGCTAAACCTTTTAATTAATGCAAGACTTCATTAATTAAATGTTCTTGTCTTTTAATTAGTATTGGGTCCATCTAAATCTCCGAGATTTGTTGGTCCACTAATTAAAAACTTATTTATCCTAATTAATTAAATTGAACTCCTAGCCCAATTAATTAATTCTTATTAATATTTATTTAATTAAATTAAAATCCAAGTTTAATTAATCAAATCTTTCTCCGTAATTAATTAAATCTAATTTAATGAATTATTCTTATCAAATTAAAAACCTATTTAATTTGATATTTCGATCCAATTCAATTGGATCGAATTCTCACGCCCACATGGATCGACCCAGTCGAGTCCAACTTCCTTCATTTCCTCTTTTCGCCCGATGTGTTTGTGTATGTCCCCATAGGTTCACCAAGTAATTGGTCGTGAGTTATAATTAAATATAGATTTAATTATTCGATTAAACATATACTTTAAATCAATCGAACACTCTGTCAATTAACCATTGCAAAATTAGCACCCCTGCTAATTTGGGAATTCTCCCACACTCCATAGTCGATATCTAGCCACAAGCCTGTGGTGCCCAATCACTGATGAATTAATTCAGTGAACCTTTAACCTTCAGAATTACCATGTACGCCTTAATCATTTCATTAGTTGGTCTCTCAGTCAAGACTAAGGTTATGGGCTTTCATCGGCTTCCTTACTTGTCTCGACTATATGTATTCTGGTCTCGAAACTATTCCCTTTGACTTAACCTTTATGAGCTACTTTTATAAAGTCGTCCGATATCTTGGCCAAAGATTTAACGGAATACGTTTCTCACAGGGATTCATAGGAGAAGCTCCCAACCTATCAACTCGGGTCAACGGATCCTCTGTTGATGATATGAACTCGTTCCTCTATAACCAACATGAACCCACAGAGACCTTTTGGTAGACTCGAGTTAGTTGAGACTCATATCAAAGTCCTTACATCCTTATGTTAGATAATTATTCATAAGATGAAGGTGACCATATAAATAAATGCATTTATTAATCAAATTGAATAGTTCTTTTAATTATTACTATTAAATGCAGCCAAACCAGTTGGCTTACGGGACACTATTCCATCAAGTGTTACACTACAATGATAAGTGGGACGACTTGCTTCGAAAAATTTAAGAGGGACGAATGTGATACAATACATTGATAAGACCGACTTATGTGATACACTACATTGACAAGAGTGACACATCTACTACGAAAAAATTGAAAGGGATGAAAGTGATTAAGTCAAGCTATAAGAGGGACCAAAAGTGCGATTTACTATTCGACTAATTATATTTCTCAAACATATTTTTTCAAACTAAATCAAACTACTATATCTAAATTGAAGAATATACCACTCTCTCCGTTCCATTTATTTTGTTCATTTTGCTACAGTATCAGATCAGACTTTTTCGTTTTTAAAGTGCCTTATCATATGAATTATTCACATTTGTGGTGTTTTAAACATTTTAAATATTAATATGTATGGTGTCACATGATATTATTAACTTAACAGTGAAATATATTAATTAAATTATTATTATAATATTTATAAATTTAATTAAGTTGACCAGTTGACCATATAAAGAAGCAAAATAAATAGGATTGAGGCAATGTATTAATAAAAGGTTGTATTGTTACGAAGATGGATAGGCTTTTATGTGTTTCAAAATCTATGCACTACAGATCCTCTTAATGTTTTTTCAAACTTCTTATAAATATGAAATCTATTCCCATAAATTCTAATTTAATTCCTTATGATTGCTTCGGGGGCCTTTCAGTAATTTGCTATGCAGACCAACGGCTATTTGGCTCTAGCTTCATGATTTTTTCCTTCAATATTTCAACCTGTAGCTCCATGCTGGTCCCAAGTGGTCAGTTGAGGTCTAGAGGAGGGGGGGGGGGGGGGGGGGAATAGAACTCTGAAAATTTTAGATTTTAAAACTTTTCAAGTCGTCTGTCAGCAGACTAAGCTGGTCGAGAATTATAAGCCAACTAGGCTGATCGCGCACAAAGCTTGAACAACAGAGTTGACCACTCTTCTGATGATAACTTAGCTAATTTCAGTAAAATCAATTTTCAATCATATTACTTGCAGCGGATTTTTAAACAGTGTTTTTCACAAGTAAACTTAGAAATGATTTTATCCCCAGTTTTAGCAAACTCCTTTGAAAAATCTTTCTAACGGTTTTCTAAGTGTTCTTATGCAATTTGAGAATATGCAATAAAATAATGCAAGTTAAAAATACAAAGAATTTTTATAGTGGTTATATGGATAAAAATCATTTAGTTCACTCTTCCCAGTCACTTAGATCTTGGGTTATACTATAAACACACAGTTTACAATATACAATGCTTACGCTCTACAACAAATGATGAGACGTAAGTTCACAGCAGGAAATCACAAAGAAACTGCTACCCTCTGAAGTAATATCACTCACTTAGACGGATATCTACTTCTCACAACACTCCTCTATTACAGATTCACTCAGAAAATGTTTTCTTTTTGCTTCAACTTAGCTTCTGTCAACAAATGACTTCAGTAGACGAGTGAGCTGTTCTTGAGCTTTTGAGACTTAGAGAAATTCTGCTTCGAGTATGAAATCTCAGATTGTTGTGTTGTCTCTAGCTCTATTTATACTTGTTTTTGAAATCTATCCGTTGAAGATGAGACAAATTTCAAAGCTACAAGTACTGGTCCCCCTTTTTTCTGGAACGACTCTCTGCAACTGTTGCACTGTACACTCCGTTGTACTATTTTGCCAGTCCAGTCGCATTTAACGCACCCTGCTGATCCGAGAAAACCTTCAATCATTTGCCATTAATACCCTTCTCTTGCAGCATTTATTACTCCAAGTGCATTTATTACCGTTGGGCAGACTCCTTGATCTCTTCTACTCTTCTGATCGAAATGACCCGTCTTATAGATTCTCTGCTGATCAAAACTTGAACTCATCTGATTTGAGTCAGTTGATAACCTACCCGTCTGATTTCGAAGTCAGCTTAAGATCAGTAGTCTTCTGGACCTTGAATTTTGACCCTTCTGATAGTCTTCCTACTTGATCAAAATTCTTCTAAGGGTTCTAAGCATTCCTTACTTAGTTGGAAATCATCAAAACCTCCCTTATCTCCTTGCACTTTTTCTTTATCTTCATCCAACATTCCAGATTATCATCACATTTCTCTGCTTTTATGGAAACTAACAGCTGGTTTGCTATCTCAAACCCTAGGTGCACTTGACATATATAACAGTAAATTTTTGAGTATGAGGTGCAAATTCCGACGCTTCTCCTTTTCGCAAAAGGTCCTGCAACAAATCCTCTTCTCTTGTAGTGATTTTTGGGTAATCAGAACTTCCGATCTTTTCTCTTGTTTACTTAATTGTTAGATGTTCATTTACCTTTATGACATATATAACAGTAAATTTTTGAGTATGAGGTGCAAATTCCGACGCTTCTCCTTTTCGCAAAAGGTCCTGCAACAAATCCTCTTCTCTTGTAGTGATTTTTGGGTAATCAGAACTTCCGATCTTTTCTCTTGTTTACTTAATTGTTAGATGTTCATTTACCTTTATGATATATAATCGATCTATTTCTGATTTAGAATCTATTAGGAATTTTGATCACCGATTTGTTAATTGGACTAGGCTTAGTTTCACTCTCTCTCTATATGTTTTTTTCTTCCAATTTCTTAGGTATCGAACTTTATTTTGTCTTTTTAGTGAATTTTCCTTTTTTCTTTTGGTTTTTTAATGTAGAGATATTTATTTTATGTTGGAGAGATCATGGAGTTTTGGTTGTGTAAAACACAATGTTTACACCAGTTCATCCATTTTGTTATGATCCTTTATTGCCTCTAGCAAATGGTGTGCTGCGAACAAATCTTACGGCATTGATTGTGTCTCGTGTCTCTTTTTAATGGTTATTTGGTGAAGCTAATCCAATGGTGGTATGCATTGATTGAGAATTACTGTTTATCAGGCCTTTTAATTTTGGATGTTGGAGAAGTTTTTTCATCGGATTAGTTTATTACACAAGGTTAAAAATGAATACCGAATCTAATAATTTAGACACGATTTTCCATTGCATCTTGAATATCAGTGATGTCATAAGTAGTACGTAAGTATGGTCTTGATTTCTATGAAACTTGTAGTGATAATGTACGGCAAAATTGCAGAAAAGGTCCCAAACTAATTGGCAATTTTGGGTTTTCGTCCCACACTTTATCACCTCACCGAATTTCGTCCCGTAATTTTATTTTTTTTTGGAATTTCGTCCCGCCGTTAAGTATTAGACGGAAATTGCACACGTGGCCGTTAAATTGCCATGTGGATGCTTACGTGTCATGATGACGTGGCAATTAGCATGACCAATTATACAAGATTGCAGAATTAGTCCCAAACTAATTACAAATTTTGATTTTTCGTCCCAAACTATATCAATTAGCCAAATTTCATCCCGCGATTTACCATTTTGCATGAATTTAGTCCCACTATAAATTTCTAATTTAATAAAAATGACGATTCAATCTTTTACATTTTCTTTATCAAGAAAAATAATATGAATTTTCGAAACTCCTATGCTCTTTTGAAAAATAAAATTCTCATGTCATTTCATTAGAAAAATATTGTGCGTTCTTTTTTAGTATTAAAATATTATAAATATTGACATTATTGACTATGTTATTCACATGTTCATAATGTTTCATTTTTTCTCAATAAATTTCATATTTCCCAATTTGCAAATATGCTTGTTCTGGAAGAAATCTTCAGTTTGGATAATAATTGTGCTGATGAAATTTTGATTAGCGCCTAATCAACATTGATATTGTGTTCTTTTTTAGTATTAAAAATATTTATAATATTTTAATACTAAAAAAGAACACACAATATTTTTCTAATGAAATGACATGAAAATTTAATTTCTCAAAAGAGCATAGGAGTTTCGAAAATTCATATTATTTTTCTTGAAAAAGAAAATGTAAAAGATTGAATCGTCATTTTTATTAAATTAGAAATTTATAGTGGGACTAAATTCATGCAAAATGGTAAATCGCGGGATAAAATTTGGCTAATTGATATAGTTTGGGACGAAAAATTAAAATTTGTAATTAGTTTGGGACGAAAAACCAAAATTTGTAATTAGTTTGGGACTAATTCTGCAATCTTGTATAATTGGTCATGCTAATTGCCACGTCATCATGACACGTAAGCAGCCACGTGGCAATTTAACGGCCATGTGTGCAATTTCCGTCTAATACTTAACGACGGGACGAAATTCCAAAAAAAAATAAAATTACAGGACGAAATTCGGTGAGGTGATAAAGTGTGGGACGAAAACCCAAAATTGCCAATTAGTTTGAGACATTTTCTGCAATTTTGCCATAATGTACGAACTGAGATTTAGATATTATTCTCAATTGAAGGCACAAATTCTGCGGCTATGTTATTCGTCCATAGATTTATATAAGCATGGTAGAAACACGTGTTTCTTTGTGACTTAACATATGCATCGACATTTTATTATTAGAGGAAATTGCACTTTTCATACCAAATTTTTACCTACTTTATACATTTCATACCATACCTTCAGAATACACATTTCATACCAAAATCGATCAACATTTTTCAATTTTGGTACCACCGTTAAATATTGGATGGAAAGGACATGTGCGCCGCACGTGTCCGTTAAGTCACAATTTTGAATTCTTAGGGGGGATATTTGCAATTGGTCAGGGGGGATTTTTGCAATTGGTCAGGGGGATATTTGCAATTATTTTCCACCACCTCCACCACCTCCACGTAATTTTCAATATCCCGGTGACTCCGGCAACCATTAAACCTCTCCTTGGTGGCTACAGGTTCGTCTTGACCTCCTCTACAAAGATAATACACTATTACGTTGTTTCAGATCCATCCCGTCACTTGTATTTCAAATCTATGAATTTTAACGTTTTTCGTTTTTATTCCTCCGCCGGCGGAGGAGGTCGACCCACCGTCTAATACCTACCGCCGTTCATTCCCCTTCGTGTTGCGGTTCTTTTGCCACCAACCTCATCCATTTTCATCAAGTATTGAAGAAATCCCCAATTTTTAAAATTTAGGTTACTATTCATCATTTTCTTCGCGAATTTTTCTTTTTTTTCCTGAAGAGTTAACGGGCGCACGTGTCCTTTCCATCCAATATTTAACGGTGGTACCAAAATTGAAAAAGGTTGATCGATTTTGGTATGAAATGTGTTATTCTGAAAGGTGTGGTATGAAATGTATAAAGTAGGTAAAAGTTTGGTATGAAAAGTGCAATTCCCTCTTTGTTATTACCTTGCAAAAATTATTTCACTTCCAAAAAAGTTTCCCGCATTTCTAGTTGAGACTCTATTGTAAAGCACACATCTACTCTGTTTTGATTTTAGATTTGATTTTTGGTTAGATAAGATTTAGAGAAGATTTGATTACGTATATTCTTTATTTGATACCAATTTGAATTCTTAGAAAGGAAGGAAGAAAGATTTTTTTTTTGTCATCATATCCTAGCTAGAAATGGTGCATAAGCTTAGATGCTTATTTTTCTTTCTAGATCTAATTGTTCCGCTGTGAAACTAACTTTTTTTTTGGGGGTTATCTCTGAGTTGATCATAAAGTTCACGCCATCTTCTTCATTTTTGTTATGATAAATTTGTTGCTTTTAACTAACGGAGTGCTGCAGAGAATCTTTATAGCATTGATCATGGTCTTTTTTAAATGGTTACTAAGTGTTAACTCTCTCTCACTATATATATATATATATATGTGTGTGGGTGTCTTTTCATTCAAATCTAGAGTTAAATATGATATTAAATCGGTATTAAGGTCTTTTGTGTTGAATGCGAAGAAGTTTTCATCAAATAAGTTTTTAAATCAGATTGTCAATTCCAAAAAGTCAGCCAATTTAATATTTTTCTATTACCTTGTCAAAGAATAGATGTTCATAGTTTCTACGAAAATTGTTATGATAACAAAGTTGCTGGGCTTTAACTATTATTTCCAAATGAAGGAACAAATAATGCGTTAATATAATTTGTACATGAACTTATGCATAAATGGTACAAAACATACTTCTTCGTTATCAACTTCTGCGTAGTCATTTCATTATTACCTTGCCAAATATTCATCTCGATTCCAAAAACTTTCCTCCTTTTTCCTAATTCAGATTCTTTCTTCTTGCAAAAGCACAAATCTACTGTGTTTTGATCTTAGATTTGATTTTCCTTCTAGGGTTGTAAATAAAAAATATGAAGGAATGTTTGACTTTCCGGTATACTTATTTTTTTTTTAATTTTTCTTGAGGGTTAAAATCTTAGTAGTTAATAGTCACAATAGTGCATTGTGCTATAACACGCTCTATTTGCGCTATAGGTTTTCGCAACTTGAAACAGCAATGTTTAAAATACATATTTTTGGCGGCTTCAAGTCCAAAAATAGTGCACTTCTTTATGCGCTATAGGTCTGATGATGAGGACTTACTTGATATTCCTTATGAGTAGGCTAGATTCACATTATTGCAAGTTAGTTTATCGAACCATGCTATGATGTGCGATTCTCTTAATGTTTAGTGCAGGACTTGCGCACATAAATTTCTTTGCAATTACTGATGATTTCTGATATGTGGTTGTCTTGTTCCCCGTGTAGGTTCTTCGATCTCAAGTCTTCAAAGTGCATTGAGGAAAATGAATACAAATACATTAGATTCAGAGTTCCTTGGAACTTATCAGCCAGAAGTTGTATTGACTGGAGCAGCCGAGGAAGGCAGACTAAGATTGGTTGATCCAGTGTCCATTGAATGCTATGAATATGGTCTTATAGATAAAGTCTTAAAACTAAAAAAATAGAATATAATCTTGATTTCATCATTTAGAAAAATGTAAGTTTCAAATGGAGAATATAATAAGCATTAGAACCTACTTTGATGAAATTTAAGGTACACTATTTCCTACATGAACTGGAAGACAACTCAGTAACATTTTGATATATCGCTATATTACATTGTAGTTTATGTATTTAGATTAATATTTGAAGAAACAACAAATTTAATTTTTTTTACAAGAAAATATTATTTAAAATAAAAGACCATTAGTAATGATTGTATACCTCGTCTGGTGTCATTGAAGTCATGATACGGTGACCATCATCATACAAAAATCTTATCACATTATAGTCTAGACTTTTATCCGCGCGTGCACATTAATCTTAGAATATAGAATAGAAAAGTATATATATAGCTAGCTAGAGGAAATATTATCTTGGAAAATAAATAATAAATAAACAAGGATAAAATAAAACTATTGTACATGGTATAGTTTATTTTATGTGGTATATATGTGATATTATTTTAAACCTCTAACAACGTAATTTATAAGGTTTTGTGCAATAATAAAAAACTTTTAGGGATTTAAGTGCACAAAATTTTGAAATATCTAAATGTTACTTGCAATTTGAAAAAATATAAAATATCTAGTTATATTTCTGTATGAAAATTCAAATTTAGAAATTTTTTTAACGAAATTTTCATTAGCCCTAATTATTTATTTATTTATTTAAAAATGAATCATCTCTATATTAATTTTTTTTTAATCAAATCAAAGAAATTTGAAAGTAAAACAATTAAACTAAAAAATATGTTATAAGGCTAAAATTAGATTACGATGTGATTATCAAGGTTAAGGAATTCTATGAAAATATGAAATGTTAATATTCTAATAAATTAAATTAATAATATTTTGTGCACTTAGTGCACTTGGTCCCCCCAAAAGATTAAATTTATTGCACTAAATCCCAATTTTACATTTTTACCCTTTAAAATCCAACAAATTGTTGACCAGGGGCAAAGTGCATTCACTTATCAATTTCTAGGGGTACTATCATGTTTTTTCAATCATATGGGCAATAAATTTTTTCTAGGGGGTAACGTGCAAGAATCCCACATGTTAGGCTTATTTTGTCCACACCTTCAACTCACTCACACGTGAAGTAGCAGTATGGAGACTAAATGTCCCACATGGATAGTAAATCATGTTTAGCTTCATCTTATAAGATTTTGAACAATTATCAACTTTCGTTTTAGCTTTTAATGTGAGTTAGACCCAAACTATTTAAATAGACACAATCCAATTCACGTGTATACTAAGATTACGCCCAAAAACATTATAGTGGATAAATATTTTGATTAGAGAGCCAGTGTACCTCTTGTGAAATGACTAAAAGTGATATCGCAATTAAGGTTTACATAACATACTATGATGTATATCAATAATTTTTAATTCTAACAACGTTGCAAAATCTTATAAGTGAGCTAAGCAAGAAAAAATTACTTAATTATTTTTCAACATAATTTTATTAAGAATATAAAATCAATGAATGATATATAGCACACAAATAAACAAAAAAAAAAAAAATCATAAATACATAACATTTTATCAATTTTTATCATAAAATATTTAAATGTGCGCGAAGCACTGAACTACACTTTTTTGTTCAGCTAGTGATATTGCCAGAGCACATATTGTTGCTACGAGAGCAACTTTTTTTAATTTCCTATTCTGTCATTTCAAGTCAATGGTCATTAAATCCATATTTCTCAAATCCCAAAATACTCATTTAATTGGTAATTCAATATTCTCTCTTATTAATACATTATTAACTTTTCTTTTCCTTTTTAATAGTAGTATATTTTAACAAGAAAATAAATAAATTATTTTAATGAATTTTTAGATAAATCATATTAATAATTTTACTTGTTCCTCAACATCTAATAAACGACATATGAAAGAAGTCATTCATCATCATGCTTAAAGGTAATTCTTTTAACTTCATTTGCAATTATTAATTTTAATTTTGTCGTAATATAATAAACTGCGCATATGAAAGAAGCCATTCATCATCATCCTTAAATGTAATTTTTTTAACTTCATTTGTAATATAAATAATTTCCGTAATATTAATTTTGGCCCAGCGATGCATTTTTCCATTCCCATTTTCATGTATATTTGATTAGAATGACACTTAGATATGATGATGTTATAATTTCTTTGGATTGTACAAACTATTTTTGTGCATTAATGATTAATTAATATTTTTGAATTTTGAAAATATTTTTGGATTCGAACAAGTTTTAATTGAATCGAACATGTATTAAACTCGTTGAACTTCACATTTACATTTTTTTTACTAACCAAATCGAGCTTGTGACGAGTTTGAAAGTTAATTATATGACTATATTATTCATGCTAGATTTGATAAGAATAATAGATTTAGATTTGAAAGAATTTTAATCGAATCGAACATGTATTAAACTCGTTTAACTTTACATTTACATATTTTTTTTTATTTTTGACTTACCGAATCGAGCCTGTGACGAGTTTAAAAGTTATCTAACTATAATATCCATCCACATTTCATTTTTAATTGTGTGAAGTCGACTACGCTCATTTTTTGATTTACCAAATTTGCTTTAAGTCATAAACATTTGGTAATAAGAAGATACAAAAAATTCAATTATAAAGAGAAAAAGTGAAATTATGTGTTGGTCCCAAGTGGTCAGTTGAGGTCTAGAGGGGGAGGGGGGGGGGGGGTGAATAGACCTCAAGACTTTAAAATTTTTCTTTAACTTTTCTTCTATAAGCAGAGTTCGCTTATCAGCAAAATAAGATGACTGAGCTGATTTTGCACTCAACTTATCAGCAGAGTAAGCTGATCTTATTCGTGAGACTACTATGCTGATATAGCACTTAGCTTATTCAGTAAAGTAGACTACTATGCTGATTTTGCTCATCAAACTTATATAATCAGAGTTTCAAACAATGATGCAGCGGATAATGTATATGTGTTTTTCAAACAATGTTTTCAACTCAATTAAACTTTTAAAGCACAAGGAAAGTTTTACCCCAAGTTGGAAATTCCTTAATTTAAAAGACTCTTCTTTTAAAGTATTTACTTAGCTTATGAGATATGCAATCCAAGACAAATAAAGTAAATAACACAAGGAATTTTTTATAGTGGTTATACAGGAACAAATCCTCTTAATCCACTCTTCCAAGTCACTTAGATCTTGGGTTATACTAGAAAACACAAAGTAATCCGTATACAATGCTTGCGCCAAACAACAAATGAAATGGCCACAAGTGCGCAATAGGAAATCACAAAGAAGACCTATTCTCCGAAGTAATATCACTCACAAAGATGGATATCTACTCCTCACAGCACTCAGTTGAATATCACTCAGATATACAAGGGTTTAATCTTGTTCTTCAACGATCAGCTTCGTCATAAGATGACTAAGCTTATGAAAAGATGACTCAACTGATGGATTCTTGCTCTAAAGATTTGATCTTGAAAGTGTGCAAGTCTCTCTTGAATCTTCAGTTCACCATCTATTTATACTCTTAGATTTGTAATTTTGTTTGTTGAAGGTTGGCAAAATTGCATTTTAGTCCTTGAGCAACGGTCATAATTTGAATGGTAACTTTTGCAGACTGTCGCACTGTTCACTGTACACTCTGCTGTACTTTCTGCACTGTTTACTGTACACTCTGCTGTACTTTCTGTCAGCAACATTTAATGCACTTAGCTTGTTACCGTTGGAGAGCTTACTGACCGATTTTACTTAGCTGATGGGATCCACTCCGCTGATGATCACTAGTCTGATGCACTAGTCTGATGCACAAGTCTGATGCACAAATCTGATGCACAAGTCTGATGCACAAAGCTGATGCACTAAGCTGATGCACTAAGCTGATGCACAAAGCTGATGCACAAAGCTGATGCACTAAGCTGATGCACTAAGCTGATGCACTAGTCATCTCATGATCAGTCATCTGATGATCTCATTTCCACTAAGCTGATTTTTACTAATCTGATTTTCAATCTTTCACTAATCTGATTTTCACTCGTATCATAAGATTGAATCTTCATTTCTTGAATACTTCTGTTCTTAAATGATTTTCTTTTAGACCAAGTATCCAATCTTCAAAGGCTTACTAAGCTTCACGTAACTTAGTTGATGACACCTTTTTGTTATCATCAAAACCTTTTAACTAACTTAATTAACTCAACTGATAAGAACACTTAGCTGTTCTTGAGTTAATAAATTCTTCCAACATTATGCAATAGTTCATTTCATCACATATTAATTTCTTTATATATTATTGTGAATTACATACCGACGTATTATACTATTATATAAAACTATATAATTATTGCTATGCTTGAAATATAATAGGACAAGGAAAAAGAAGTTAAATAATGAAAAAAAAAAAAGGAAAACAATAAAAATATATTAATAAGAGAGAGAAAACAAGGTATTAATATGAGAAAAAAATTTAATTGTCAAAAAAATAATATGGTGTGTCATGGGGATTGAGAATTCCAAGTTTTATGATCTTGACTAGAAGGGGTAGATTAGAAAATTAAAAAAATTGCTCTGACAGCAACATTATGTGCTCTGGCAATATCGCTAGCCTTTTTGTTCATTTTTATCATCTCTTTACTCATTGAAATTAAGAAATGAACGTAGTCAAAGCAACTTTAATCAATGGAAGCGGCCACATTTTAACTTCCTCGGACGGACAACCAGTATACGCTCTTTATTTTTTAATTGTTATTATTTTCATATTGTATTATATTTTTTTTTTTTTTTGGTACAATTCATATTGTATTATATTGTGAGATCAGACATACAAAGTTTATTTATGCTCCTTATGTTTCAAATTATATGTCGTTTTAAAAAAAAAAAATTTGTCTCAAATTATTTATCACTTTAGGATTTCAATACACTATTAATTACTTCATTTATTCCAAATTATTTATCGTTTTAGAGAAAAATAGTTATCCCAAATTATTTGTCAGATTTCAATACACTATTCATTACATATTTTAGGTATGTACGATTATGCATTTTACTACCTCACCTATTTAAAAAGTTTTGGACAACCACCTTAGCGAGTAATATAATGGAATCTGGCGGAATATTCCAGACTTCACCTCCTTTTTTTGAATATTCTACTTCAAGTTACAAAGTGCGAAACCGTAAAGCATAAGGGGAGACTACAAAATCTTGCAAAGGTTGGGGGTTAAAGTTCGATTTTCTCAAAAATACAAGGACACCCTTACAGTAGGTTTTCTTAAACATTTTCAGAAATAGTAGAAGGTGTTTTCGTGAGGATTCGATCTCTTGTAATTTTTGAAACTTCAAGTTCCTGTTATGCAGGGTAAAATCGTCCATTAAATGGAAATCTAATTAAACAGAGTTAATAGAGTAAAACAAAGGGAAAAAATAAAAATAAAAAAGCACCTAGATGCTACAATTACATGCTAATTAAAAATACTAATACGGTTAGATTAAGCCTAAAACTCTTAATACAAGTACTAATTATGTAACCCTTGGGGTACCTCCGCCGGACTGTTCAGACAAGGCGTTTATCTCTGCATCATCTTCCATCTCCAAACTCTCCGCCGTGTCGGAATCCTTGATGCGGCGGCCGTCGTATAGGAATCAAATGGTTTTTTTGTCAACTCCAATGCGTTCAGCGTACATCTTCATCAGTTTCAGCAGACGAGCGTCCCTTTGGATCCGATAACAAAGCACGCGATCTTCGTTTTGTATTTTGATTTTAACATGAGTCTTGAGCGATGATTCTGCGGAATTTGAAGGTGAGTTTTTCTCCATTAATTTACTCTCAATTTTTTATGTCCTCTGTTAATTTTTACCTGTTCTTAAAGGAGTGTGAGGAGTGTGGGCAGGGGCTAATCCAGGAATTTGGTCCTTTGGGGGCTAAAGATCTACGCTAATTAATAATCGAAATACAAAAAAATATTCCGACTAAATAATCAAACTTAAAATTCATATTTCATTCATCAGAAAATATTCATCAGAAAATATATGAGAATATTCAAAAAAAGGAGGTGAAGTTTGAGAAAAATAACCTCCACAAATTACTTTAATTACATATTATATCCCGTTATGACCCCAAAAGAACCTAATACATATATGTATCTTAATTACAAGTCTAAATTACACCAGTTATATTAATAATTGACCGCATCAATTTTTTTATTTCTGAAATCAGTCCATAATAGGCGATACGGAGCTAGATCAATATTTTTTGGAAGTGGAGGGGGACAGGGATGAGGCACATATTTGTGCTATAGTGTATATTAAATAAAAAATTAATATGAAGAAACCATATTACAAAAAATAATTTGAATTATTTTGATAGTTATTAAGAAATAAATAAAATTAAAAAAAATATTAAGAAAGGAAAAATAAAAGAAAAATTATCAAGGAAAAAAAGAAATTGAAAGGAGAATTGTTATGGAAAAAAACTAAAATTGTAATGGAATAATATAGAATAAGTCACATTTCTATAAAATAAATCTCTTAGGCTCTCTGGTTGGGCCAGTCTGTGAAGAAGTGGGAGGCTTGGGATCGAATCCATTGTTTTAATTTTTAATTTTCAAAATAAAAGACGTTACTCCACCGAGTTTCGAACTCAGGTCCTATAAAAACCATACAAGTACCTAACCATTAAGCCAATGAACAAGTTTTGTGAAGGTTTCTAGTCGTTTTATAAATATATATATTTGAGTCGGGGCTGTAGACCCCACTATTCCTTACCTAGGTCCGCCCCTATGTGGGAGAATGGGAATTGAAAAGGGCAGGTACATTTAATTACTGCTTTGAATTTTGAAGCCGTTCAGTGCTCTGTTCAATGGTAAAGAACTACTCAGTTTCAAATTAATTGATATATATGTCAAATTTTAATGTCTTTGACTTTTCAATACATTATTTACAGTATTACTCTTTATTGCATAGTTCAAGGGTCAATAATATAAAATGTAAAAGGTGGAAGAAAATATATGAAGTAGTATAATAAAAATGATAGTAATCATTAAATAAAGTATTTTTGACATTTTATCATATAAAGTGATTCCTTTTGAGATTTTTTAATATTTTTTAATCGGTGTGAAAATTAGGATTGTGTTAGTTAATTTGAAACAAAGGATGTACTTTTTTTCAATTCCCACTTCAAGGTTAAGGTTTTGTTTATTTGAGTTTTCTAATTTTTTTTTTTTTTAAGAAAACTAGTATATAAAACATTTATAGAAAATGTTTTCTAATTCAAAAATATTCTCCTCGTATTTTTTTATTTCTTGATTTGGAAAAAAAAATTGTTTACCTTTATTTGTCGTTTTAAGAGTACAATGTAAAATTAATTTTTTTTTTATAAATTTTACTTTTCTTGTTAATGCTTGTAATAAATATCATAGTTATATGATTAAAATGATGTTCTGGGTTTTTTTCTTAAAAAAAGTGTTTATTTATTATGTTTTGCGAAACAAATATTGATTACTTTTATTTGTCGTTTTAGGAGTTCAATATAAAATTAATTATCTTCTATTAATTTTACCCTTATTAATGGTTATAAGTAATGCTAATTAGTATTGTGATTATTTGATTAAAATGGTGTTTTAGAGTTTTTCCTTTAAAAATTGGTTGTTAACTGCAGTTTTTTCTTTTTCTTTTTTTTAGAGAGTTAATTGCAGTTCTTAATCCGTGTATAATCATTTAAAGTGGCAAATAAAAAAAATCATGAGGAATTACTTCTTTTGTAAAAATTTCAGTTTTATATTACTATAGGAAGGTTCTAGTTAATGACTACTTAAACTTAGGAAGACCTTCCGGAAGAAGAATTCAACCTGGATAGCGATTTTCTTACATGCAAACTTGGAAATATTTAACTAGAAAATAAAAATATGAAAAAGAGAGGGGAAAAATAAATTCAACTTTGAATGTATTTTATTGTTTTCTTGTAAAACCAAGAAAAAAATTGACATTGAGAATGAGATGTATCTTTTAATGATTTTTATTTTTGACCAATGAGATGTTAACGGTTTATTTGGATGGGTTTTGGATCGGTTTTAATGGTCTCAGTTTAAAGAAAATATTTGTGGTGGTTTTGATGAAACATTTGAGACCTCATTTGGATGAGTTTTGGATACTGGGTTTTGTGGTTTGAATAAGCTGAGACCCCACTTCGATTGTGTTTGCATGTTGGGGTTTAGGGAAAAAATAGGTGGTAGGTCCGACACATGGTACGGTTCTGCGGTATTTTTAACTAAATTTATACCGTACCGATAAATGAAGTTCTTAAAAACTCAAAACCAAACTAGAGTTTCATGAACAATACCATCAAACTCGGTTTTGTGCGGTTCCCGTATGGCCGTACGGTATGGTTTTGCGATTTTTCCAAAAAAAATTCATGCAATTTTTCTTAGTCGATTTCATAGTTGACAATTATATAAAAATTAATAATATTATATCTTACAAACTATTTTATTACATTAAAGCATTGAAAATGAAAATGTACACAAATTTGACTCTATAATTCGACGATAATTGAATAAAATTACTTAATTGGTTAATTCTCTGATCATTGTTTTTATTATGTGAAGAAACTTACTATTTGATATTTGTTGTCTAAAATTTTTGCATTTTAGATTTTCAAATATAACTAATTTTATGCTAATTTTAAGCATATATTTTTTAATTGAACGCGAGCAATGTAGTAATAATAAATTTTGATAGACTATAATATAAATTATAAATAACATAGTATTCGATAATATTTAAATTATAAGTTTAAAAAATATAAATTTATAAAATTTAGTTGTAAACATAAAAAAAATGAATAATTATATTAATTCATATTTCTTTTAATTTCGTGGCCCAAGCTCGTGGCCCAACGTGCAAACCTTTAGCCTAAGGCCTTGGCAGGCTCAGTATGCCATGGTCGTGATCTTCATTTTCGAAACATGTATATTGTGTTCGGAAACATCTTCTTGCTCGAAAATTGTCCATGGAGCTTGTTTATTCTGTGATGTTTGGGATATGTGAAATACCCTCATCAATACCCCCACTTCTTCTAGCATGAGCCAAGGGAATGGTCGGAGAAGTAGTAGATCATAGCAATTTCGGTGCATATCGGTTCAACTATCTTCATGGCGCTTTTCAAGCAATTTAATATGTATGAGGACTAATTTGTCGTTTTATGTTTTAAGTTTGCACATAGGAACGAAAAGGAGCAAACAAATGGGCTCTTTATTGCAATTTACCCTTTTGTCCTTTTATATATAGTAGGACCAGGTAAGATATTGTTACCTTTTTCTTTTACAGAGTGATCAGAGCATTCCAATTTTTACGTTCGGAAAAACTTATCGATGAGTATCTTTCTCAACTCTCCAAAATTTAAACATGGCTGATCACGAGATTGAAAAGAATAATTCGAGCTCGGGATCAAAGGATACCTCAAGCTCGGAATCAGGATCTGAACAATCCTCAAAATCATATTCGAAACCAAGCTCGTGAGACGCGAGTTCCCCGGTGATGCCTTTAGCTCGCATACCTAAACGTCCGAACCCTCTAGGAGATAAAGCAATGGAGTTTGTCCATCCAACCCTGATCGAACCATCTACAAAAACCACGATATGCCGAACTGATGACTGAACAACTAGTTCCCGAGCCTTTGGCTGAAGTTCAGGATCCCAGCATACCCGTTGTTAAGATAAAAAAAGTGGTAACCAATGGGGTTTTAGTAAGAAACCATCCCCTCAAAGCTCCTAGGTCGAACATTGGTCAACAGAAGATGAAAATTCCGGCTAGTGATATCGTTTGTACATAGAGCGTCGATCAAGATGCACATGAGCTTAGGGATTATGCGGCCTATATTCCTAAGGGTTGGGATATTTTCATTTCAGCTGAACATCAAAGGGTCACCAATCCACCAAAGGGGTGTCGTGCCTTATATGCTCGACAATTCGACCATGGACTACGACTGCCGTTGAATTATTTTTTGGTGGAGACTTTGAAGGTTTTCAAGTTGGCTCCGGCCCAAATTGTCCCAAATTCTATTGACTATCTCGCAACTTTTGTATTGATCATGAAAGCTCACGAAATGATAGGATAATGCCTAGCAAACCTATTCATTTAGCTTGTATTAGGATTGTTTTGTAATAAACAATCTTTGATTCAATCATTAATACACACGTTTATTTATAATTGTATAGAATGAACAATGACCAACTTCATCTCTCGCGAATACATTTAAGCGATTGTTTCAAATCCTTAGATCACATTCAACTATGGGACGATTTACTTCAGTATGAGTGCAATCATGAAACAGTCTCTAAGGCCGTGATCGTAAAATACATTCCAAGTTATAGATTCCAAATGAGACGAAATATATCGAAGGAATCGCCAAGACTTGTCCAATTGTGCATGATTCACAAAGAGTGATTTTGTAGCGTTTCATGAACAAGACATTTGATGTCAGTGCATATGAGTAGGTGGTTCAATAGTGGATCGAACGACCTGAACAGAGAAACCCATTGTGGAAGCGCATGTTGCATATTGGTGATGAGATGTTTCTCAAGACTTATAATAGTGTACTATTTAGTCTTTAGACTTGAGATGCTAGAGCGAATTTGGTGCATGGGTGTACGTACTTTGATTTAGATGCCGATCACGTAGCCTGCTCATTGTGTGCCTAATTTGAGTGTGTATAGTCGTGTAAGCGGATGGTTAGTATTAATATGGGATCAACGTACTCATCTTAATGGATGAGAGAATTTCTTGTACGTTTTTGGATAATATATTCCTAGAAACCCATGGCCATGGTCAATGATGGATTTGAAAAGGGGTTTTCAAGTTTAGCAATCACACTAGAATTATTATCCAGAATTCGAAAGTACAAAATCGAGATAATTAGAGGTGTCGATTAATTCACATACCCTCGGTCTCGATCAGGAAAATTAAGTCGATAGAAGGACCATATGCAGTTGAGGTACACTAAATCAATTCACCTGAAGTTGTGCTTCATGGGCTTGTGGCTAGACATCGACCATGAGGTGTGGGTAGTCCTGAATCAATAACAAGATTAATTCTGGAGTGATCAATTAAAAGTGTTCAATTGATCGGAGCAATTAATTTTTCATAATTAAATCACGAAGAGTTCGTTGGCAAGCTGCCAATTGATGGTGAACCTAGAGGGTTACACACAATACAGTTGGATAATGACAGTCATAAAAAAAATATTTGATTTAAAGAAGTTAAAAGAAATGAATTAAATTGTTAATTCAATTGGAAGAATAATTAATTATACGGTCTAATTAATTAACATGTTAATTAATAATTAAGAGAGAAATTAATTAGATTAATTGGGCTAATTTAATTAACTTGTCAATTAAATTAAAGTGCAAGGGTTAAAGAACCCATAAGAAGTCTTGCACATCAAGGAATCTAAGGAGGCTTATAAATAGGAGTCTTGGGAAGAATCAAAGATCTAATCTTCACTTTGCATTTAAAATCCCTAGCCGCCCTCTTCTCTTGCTCTTCTTCCCCATCTGGATCTAGATCTGTTTTTTTCCATTGACAAACCTTCAAACTCTAATTCCAAGCTGTAACTTGGAGGTGTTGCTACAATCTAACTGGTGTGAACACTCTAGAGATAATACACTTGATTGCTTTTGTGAATCAAAAGAAGTCCGGAGATTACCACCACTGAACCTGTGATGAGGTAAATTGTGTTTTCACCCCCTATTTTATCAAATCAACCTTTTCACATATGTAATAAGAAAATCGATTCATGGGCTGGAGGGTGCCTTCTAATTGTTTTGACAACCAAGGTATCCCAATACAAAATTCCAACTTCAAGAATGTTTGGCACCTGTTTAAAAGGACATACTCTGCTGCCTCGAATGTGGTTTTTTCTACTTCTCCAAATGTGTGAAAAAGACTGTGTTCGATACATATGTCTCGAGCCAAGGACAAGGGTGGAAACATGACTTCTTCTCTGTTCGACCAAGTAGAAGAATTTGTGGTCGTGCGAAAGTCATTGGACTTATGGCAAACGTGAGTTAGTTGGGAAGATTTCTCACGAGATTGATCTTGACTTTTTGAGGGGTTTGGTTTTCGATCTATTGGTCCCAAGTGGTCAGATGAGGTCTAGAGGGGGGAGGGGGGTGAATAGACCTCTGAAAATTTTTAATCAAATTTTAACTTTAAAACTGTTGCACAAACTTAAACAGACTAAGCTGTTACAGAACAGTATGTTTACAAGGCTGATCGCGAACAAATCTTTGAACAACTTTGTTGACCACTAATCTGATAGTTACTTAGCTGATTTTGGTGAAAATCAGTTTTAATACCAGAATACTTGCAGCGGATTTTTGAAGTGTTTTTCACAAGTAAACTTAGTAGTTTGAAAACTTAATCCCCAGTTTTATAAAAACTCATTTAACTCTTTTTCAAACAGTTAATCAAGTGTTTTATGCAGTTTTAAAAATATGCAAGAAAACTTATGCAAAACCCAAACACCAGAATTTTTATAGTGGTTATATGGATTTAAAATACTTTAGTCCACTCTTCCAAGTCACACAGATCTTGGGTTATACTATAATCACAAAGTTTACAGTATACTCCACTTACGCCAAAACAACAAATGAATCTGGCCGTAAGTTCGCAATAAGAAATCACAAAGAAATCCTATTCTACAGAGTTTTATCACTTCACACAGATGGATAAACACTCCTCACAACACTCTAACATATTTCACTCAGAAAAATGTGTTTATCTTTTATCTTCAACTTCAGCTTGAGTCAATAATTGACAAGTCTGATGAGTGAGCTGTTCTTGAGCTTTTGAGACTTAGAAAATATTTTGCTTCGAAATCAATCTCTCAGTTGTTGTGTTGTTTTTCTCTTCGTCTCTCTCAGCTATTTATAGTCACTCTTTGAATTATGTCCGTTGAAGTGAGACAAAATTCAAATCTCTTGATTTCTGGTCCTTAATTTCCGCGAACGGCTCTCTGCATAGTGACAGTACTGCAAACTGTACTATTTGTCAGGCAGCATTAAATGCACCGAGCTGATACGAGTCTTTTCTTCAATCATTTGTCATTAATAATCTTAGACTTCAGCATTTATTACTTCAGTGACATTTATTACCGTTGGGACGACTTCTTGACCTTTCCTCTTGGCTGATGAGAGACCAAGTCTGATGATGAACAGAGCTGATCTCAAACTTGAACAAATCTGTTTTGAGTCGGCTGATTTACACCAGTCTGATTTCTTCTCTTCAGCAGATCAGTAGTCTTCTGGACCTTGAATATTTGATCTGTCTGATATGTCTTCTTACTTGGTCAAAATTCTTCTAAGGAATTACAAGTAAGTTGTCTTTACTTAGCTGATATGAAGTTTTGGAAATCATCAAAACTTCCCTTAACTAAATGACTTCAGTGCATTCCATCTTCATCTTTATCCAACAATTTCCCCCTTTTTGATGATGACAAAACTTCAGCTTGGTACCTGTTTACCTATACTAAAGTTTTGATCCTCAAAATTTTCTGAGATAGAAAAAGTGTTGGAAACAGAACTTGAACTTTTTATTGATAATATGAATTTTATTACAAGTACAATTCTGTTCAGATAAGATGTCTGACAGAAGATAAAGAAAACTGATTACAAAAAGATTTAACTATTCTAATCATCAGCTTCTTCACTTCCTCCTTCAAGTTCTTCATAATATTCATATGAAGACTCTTAATCATCATCTTCTTCTTCATCAGCTTCATCATCTAAGATCAGATTAGATTTGGCAGTTTCCATCTTTTCTTTGATTTCTTGTTCTCTTTTCTGCTCTTTTTCTGTCTCCTCCATCTTTCTCTTAATTCTTTCTTCATCTTTGTACTTGGTATAGGGCTCTGATTTTTCTCCATCAGAATCCTTGGATGTAGCCTTTTCCTCATCAGTCTTGACTTTTTCCTTGGGTTCTTCAACAGCTTCTTCTTTGCCTTCAACCTTTCCAGTTTCTTCAGCAGTATCAGTCTTCTTGGTTTCAGTAGCAGCAGCTTCCTCAGCTTTTTCTTCAAGTTTCTGACTTTCATCAGCAGCCTGAAGAGTTGGCTCCTCTTCCCTTTTCTCTTCCCCCTTTTTGTCATCATCAGAACTGGTGACATTGGCAGGTTTGATAGTGGGGTTGAGTGCAACAGACTGAATCTTCATTTATGCACATAAAGCCTTGATGTTCTGATTTGCTACATCATGACTGGCAGTTAGATGATTGAGAGAAGTGGTGATGATGTCATTCTGATCATTCAAGCAGTCAACGTTGAGTTGCATAGTGGCAAGTTCTTTATGAATAACATCTCCAGCTATTTGCACATCTTTCAGCAGAGCCATATTGACAACTTTCTCCTCTTCGCTGACTTTGATGAAGGTTTCTGTTAGGTGATCAATATTGTCTTCACCTCTTTTTGAAGTAGCATGAAGGTGATCCACATCCGCCTTAACATCTTCAACATTTCTGTTCATATCCAGCACACTTCTCTTCAGTGCACTGTCATCTGGCAGTGGGAAATTATCAACAACATCTTGTATTATGCTTGCAGTGGCTTTCTGCATTTGTTCAAATTGTAGCATGTTGGACTCCTCCAAGGCTTGCTGCATCTTTTCCAGCTGTAGTCTGTTCCTTTCTTCCATTTCCTTTAGATTGTTCTCAAGTAACATTTGGAAGGCTTCCATCAGTGATAAGTGCATATCAGCTGATGAAGCAGAAGGATCAGCAGGCTGGTCATCTGCAGTTTCCTGGTGAACAGGTGCATCTTTCAAATTAGTCTCTTTATCAGCAGTTGACTCCTTAGCTTTCCACTCAATTGCTAAGGGCTCTTTATCAGTACGGGGCTGATCAGTGACGTCTTCAAAGATTTTATCAATGATTTTGCCATCATCAGTAAAGACTTTTGTCTGACGAATCTGTCTTACAACAGGCCACATATTTGGGGCAGGGGAGGTATTTACCTTAGGCATCTCATGATAGACTTTCAGTTCTTTGCCAAAAGTAATCTGTTGAACGCTTGGCAAAGAGGGTAGATCACTTGAAGAACCTTTCTGATATCTTGACTTAGCAGCCCAGTTCTTCAGGGCAGTCATCACAGCAATTTGAATAGCCCTTTCAGTAGAATCATCAGATTTCCTTCTCTTGCCTGGCAAAGTGTTAGCAATAATCTTTGCTTCTTCCGTAGCAAAGTCCTTGGCATATTGATGCATAGCATCTCTGACAAAATCAGGATCCAAGGCTCTTGTGATGGAGGTAGTTTTCAACCATTGAAGAACCCATTTTTCTTCATCAGCAAACTCCTTCCAGTTCTGAAGCTCTTCAATAGATTTATTCACTCTGTAGTCTCTCCACTTCATGTATCTTTGTTTTTCATAGGTGAATAAAGTCTTGAGCATCAGTTTTTGATCAAAGTAGGCCAGAGCCTGCTCAAACCTGTTGAAAACAGATTTGTCAGCATAAATAATGTCAAAAGATTTTCTGACTTCAAACTTGGCCTTAGGCTTGACCATGCCAGCAGGCATCTTTGGCTTGGCCTTTAAAGATTCACCAATCTTTATTCCTCCAGCATGTTTAGGACCATGAGCATCCTTCTTGCTCAGCTCAAGGACCACAGCAAGTTCAGCATCTTCAGCATTCTTATGTTCTGCTTCAGACATTTTCATTCTCTGTTCATCCTTTTCGGCCTGAATCTTGCTAAGTTCAAGTACCCTTTTTCCTCCTGTTCGTCTCTCTTTCTCTGCTCAGCTTCCTCTCTATTCTTCTTATCAGCAGCATAAATTTTCTTCTTTTTGATAAGAATTTTTCTTTTTCCTTTGTCAGCTTGGGCAGGTTTAGGAGCAGGACCAGCAGATGCAATAGGTGCAGCTGCTATAGGGTTGATGATCATCACATCTGGATCATGATGGGATAGTGCCCTGCAAGCCAATATATTTAGCTTGTATTGGAACTATCATTATCTTTCTTTAGTATAAATGTAATAATACGCACGTTTATTTATATGTGTATAAGGATAAACAATGGCCAACTTCATCTCTCGCGAATACATTTAAGCGATTGGTTGAAACCCTTAGATTACATTAGACTATGGGACGATTCACTTCAGTACTGAGTGCAATCATGAAACAGTCTCAAAGGTCGTAATCTTAAAACTGTTCTAAGTCATAGATTCCGAACGAGACGGGGTATCGTAGGAATCGCCAAGACTTGTACGAGTATGCATGATTCACATGGAGTGAATTTGTAGCGTTTCATGAGCAAGGCATTTGAGGCCAGTGCATATGAGTAGGTGGTTCAATGGAGGATTGAACGCATCGAACGACCCGAACAGAGAAACCCATTGTGGAAGCGCATGTCGCATATCGGTGATGGGATGTTTCTCAAGGATTATAATAGTGTACGATTTAGTCTTTTGACTTGAGGCACTAGGGCGAATTCGGTGCATGGAAGTGCGTACTTAGATCTAGGTATAGGCCACGTAGCTTGGTCATAACATGCCTAGGTTGGGTGCGTATGGACATGTACGCGAGTGGTTAGTACCAATATGGAATCTATTGACTCACTGTAATGGGTGAGAGAATTTCCTATACGATTCTTAGATAATATATCCAAGGAATCTGCGGCCGCAGTCGGTGACGGATTTGGAAAGGGGTTTCCAAATTTAGGAGTCACACTGGAATATTATCCTGAATTAGAAAGTATAGTTATCGAGACAAATTTAGAGGTGCCGATCAATTCACACACCCTAAGTCTTGATCGGGAATATTAGTCGATAGAAGGACCGTATGTACATGGTAATTATATGAGACGAGGTTCACAAGTATCAATTCACCTGAAGTTGGGCTTCATGGGCTTGTGGCTAGACATCGACCATGAAGTGTGGGTACTCCTGAGTTAATAGAGGAATTGATTCTAGGAGTGGTCAATTAAAGGTTGTTTAATTGACCGGAGCAATTTATTGTTCATAAATTAAATCACGAGGAATTCGTGGGCCTGCTGCCAATTGATGGTGAACCCAGAGGGTCACACACAATACAATTGGACGGTGACTGTTGAAAAGGATACAAAAGGAATTAATTGATTTAAAGGTAATTAAATCAATTAAATGAATTAAAAGTATTTAATTCAAGTGGGAGATTAATTAATTGGCTAACTTAATTAATTAAATACTTAATTGAGTTGCTAATTAATTATATAAAAGAAATAATGATTTAATTGGACTGGGCATTTAATTAAGTAATTAATTAAATGAAAAGGCTTGCAAGACATGGGCCTTTAATTAAAAGCCCATAAGGAGTCTTGCAAAACCTAAGTTAAGGGAGTCTATAAAAGGGGTTCTACTTGAGCTCAAAAGCTAACACACTAAGAAGAAAACCCTAGCATCTCCTCTCAAGCCCTAGTCGCCGCCCCCTAGTGCTAGAAGCCCTAGCCGCCGCCGCCACCAAGAGACGCCGCCCCCTGCTGCCGTGGGCTGCTCTTGTGCCGCCGCCCCTCTCCCTTTGTTCCTTTGTGTTAGATCTTGACCTGTCAAGAGAATCTACACAATCCTGCTTCGACAAACCCCCTGAATCCAGTTCTGAGCCTAAGATCTTGAGGTGTTGCCAGAATCCAATTGGTGTGGACTTACTTTGGAGGTGAGACGCTTGGATCACTTCTGTGAACCAGATCCAGATCCAGATCCAGTTTCAGAATCAAAATCGAAGGTTGCCACCACCTTGCCTGTGGTGAGGTATATCGCAAAAACCCCCTTGTTCAATTACTATGTGTGTTTTTGTTCTTGCTTACGTATAATTAATATGGAGAATTAATATGGTACCTTGGGTGCTTCGAAAAAAATTTAAATTCCGCACTGTCGTTGTTCTGACAATCGAGGCATCCCAACCACTATCCCAACAGTGGTATCAGAGCCAACTCCATCATCATTATACGAAAAGCCTGAACATAATGTGTTTTCACCATATATGTTTAATTATGTATATGTAAACACGTGATAATTATGTTCTGTAAGTTGATTCTTACTTGTTATGACTGGATCTATGATTGGGTAAAACAGCTTTTTTAGATCTGTGCCGTTTTTATAGTTTTTGAAAACTTCAGGACTTTTATGCTAAAAATCGAGATTAGGGTTTTTGTGGGCTGAAAAATTCGAATTTTTGAAATCTGGAAATTTCAAAATCATGGACTGTTTTTGGGGTCAATTTGTAATTTTCGAAAACTTTGGGGCTGTTTTGCAATTACCGAAACTTGAGGGGTCAATTTGAAAAATCGAAAACTTTTAGAATTCAAAATATTATTTTCTGGAAGCTGCCCAAATCTGCCCAGGGGTGTTTTGTAACTTTTTAAAAGTTTTGGGGTCAAAGTGCAATTTTTGAAAGTTGAGGGGCGAAAATGCAATTTTCAAAAGTTGAAAAACAGAATCTGAATTTGAGCAGAAAATTTATTTTTGTTTACCCGAATATTCATTTTGTCATAATTAGTAGTGACTAAAAAGTAAGAATCATAGGAAGTTAGTTTTAAAAGGTAGTTTTAAAATTAAGAAAGAAATAGGTAAAGGATGTTTGCATGTTTCTTGCTCTACGTGAATTGTTTACGTGGTTTTCGATCGAGCCGAGCCTTGACCTTAGGTTAGATGTGATTGGTTTAATTTATTGTTTGGTTTTTTATTGGGCCTGCGAGCCTATTATGTTTTTGGGCCATTTTGAGCCTTTGTAATAGAATAGGGCTTTACTGCTTTCCTAGTTTAGGATGGAGGCCCGTTTACAAGCAAGGTGGGAACCCAAGAAGATATGAAGGCCATGTATGCATGGTACATTGTGTAATAGCATAGGGCTTCATGAGAACCCTTTAGATTGACCAATAGGGCCAACATCATTGGCTCGATGATGGCCCACATAGGAGGCTCCCGATCGAAAACATATTGTGGTAGTATGCATGCTAGGCTTGTATGGCATTTATTTATTTTGTCGATTTATATTTAGCTTGTATGAGATGCGCGCTAGAATCTAGATCGTAATAAAAGATAAAGCATAACTGAATCGGTGAGATCTCGAGGAGAGTTAGTATAACTTTCAAAACCAGAAATTCCCCTCTCGAATTAAATATTAAGTCATATTGGATTAAAATAAAATGAAGTATTTATATAAATCCAAGCCTTCCATCAATAGGGACTAGCGTAAGTTGTCTACTTATCGATCGAGGTGATCCAGAGTCAGGCACCCGAGTCGAAGAAAGGGACAATGCGCGAAATTCCTTGACTCCTGTTTTTAACTAAACACGACAAGGGTGAGGACTGGTCGGGATGTGAGGATCGACCGATAACTAGTTATGGAGAACTCACGACCGGGCCCGTTGCTCATCATGATTGATGGGTTAGACTTAACGATTAGTAACACTTATGATGTAGCAGTGCTAGATAAGTGCGAAAACCGAGGCAAAATAGCTTGAGGGTTGTGGAGTGACACAATTGGCAATAAGTATGCCTACCTGGGGAATTTGTTGTATGGCCACGAGTCGTGGGTGCAATTAATTGCCGCTGGGACGTCAAGACCTACTAGGAAATAGAATTTCCCGAACAATTGAAGGGGTAATTGTTTCGATAAAATAGTGGGAGAACTTCTACGATAGAGAGTCCAACCTTCGTAGATTATAAGTATTATTCATTAACTAGTCCACTATATGTTTGTCTTCTCTTTAGGATACTGAGATATCTGTAATTATCCATTTTACTATTTATCCTCGACTAATAAAATAACTGGATCAAAATATCGACTAGGCAAGAAACTTGAGAATTGTCTTAAATTCCAAAAGGGGAATGATGTTCTTAAACGACGAGCCTATGCCTTATGCGCTTCCGAGATAAGTCAATATATAAGAAACGAATCACCCGTAGAGTATGGGAATATTAATGATTGTTTCCTCATATAAAGATGAATCTCAAAAGTGAAATGAATCACCTATGAAGTATGGGAATCTTAATGATTTTTTCCTCAAATAAGCATCAAGATTGAACGAGCTATGGAAGCAACATGAGTAGCATGTCTGAAGCTTCTGAAACAAACCTCAAAAGGCTTGTTTTGAGGACCAGTCTTCTGAAACAAACCTCCACCTCAAAAGGCTTGCTTTGAGGAGTAGTCTTGAATCGATTTGATTCGAGACTTCTAAGGAATTGTTTCAAAACTCGAGAATAAATGAAGGAACTAGTGTCAAGGATCACTGTCTTTGTTTTTTCAATCTGGTTGAAAACTGGATCGATTAACGTAGGCCTGCAAGTGATCTTAACATTAACTTCCTCCTAAATTCTCATCCTGCTCATTCAAATGACTCTTGAAATACACTGATCTTATTTGATAAGTCGATCACATTTCATGAATCAACCAAAGTACTGGTTAAAGGCAAATAGGATAAACCTGTAATGATCGTTTACACTTCATGGACTGCAAAGTCAAAGAAGAGTAAAATGAAGAGGAATTTATTCTCTTCTAAATTCGACCATAAAGGTAGTCAAAAGAACGCAAGTAGCCTAAAAGTCGAATTATCCCACTGCATCTAAGAAAGGCACTGATATGTTTAATTGATTAGATGATCTAATTAATTAAGCAACGTTTCAATTAAAGGGTTAATTGAAGGGAAAATGAAGCAATTAAAGAAGTTAATTGAAAGGAAGTAAATTAATTGAATTAAACCATTGACTCAATCTTATTGAATTAATGTGTGAAATTCAATTAATACAAAGATAATAATCCATAACTTTGGTACGCTAGACTTGGACACATCTCCAAAAGTAGGATTCAAAAGTTGGTTTCACCTAAGCTTCTTGAAAAATAGAACTTGGATGAACTTCCAACCTGCGAATCATGTCTCAAAGAAGATATGACCAGATCTCCCGTCACAGGGAATCCAGAGCGAACCAAACAAAATCTGGATTTAATCCATGAATATGGATCACTAAAAGTTACTGTGAGAGGAGATTACTCATACTTCGTACTTTTTACTAATGACCTTGGTCGTTAGTGAGAAATGAATCTAGTGAGATGCAAATCCGAAAAACCAAGAAAGGTATTTCAATACGAAGTAGAGAATCAACAAAGACATAGTATTACTCGATCTAATCGAGGTAGCAAATACTTGTCAAGGATTCCTCAATTATCTCATTGAGAATGGGGTTCTCATACAACAAACTCCTCATAAGACACCTCAACTTATTGAAGTGTCTAAAGAGATGGAATCTAACATTGTTTAACATTGTTCGATCCACATTGAGTTTTGTTAAGCTTCCTTATGCATTCTAGGAGTTCGTCCTCCTGACTGAATCGAAGATACTGAGCAAAGTACCTTCAAAGTTCGTGCCTACAAAGTTTTACCAAGAAAGGTATGGCAAAATACCTCTATGCTCTTACCTCTGAGTATGGAGATCTCATGCCGATGGTAGAAACGAGAAAGGAGATAAATTGGCCAGTAGATCCAATTTGTATATAATTGTGGGGTATTCAACGAAATCCATTGAATACCTGTTCTACGACAATGAGAAACAATAGTTTCTCCTAGATACCCATGCCTCTGTTGATGAATCTCTCGTCAAAGGAAATGGAAACGTCATGGAACTTGATGAAGTCCAAGATTTGGACCCGTCCCCGCAAACAGTGGGAGTTAATCCAGAATTTACTGAACCTACTAGTACACCTACTCTTCGAAGGTCTGATCGAATTCGTAAGGAGCCAAAGCGATTTGGTTTCATTCACGAAAACGAGAATGTGGAAAGTAATCCAAAGACCTAGCAAGAAGCGATGTCAGACATAGACTCGGGTGCGTGGCTCGATGCCATGCAAACCGAAATGGATCCCATCCATTCCAACAAGGTATAACCTTGATTGATCCACCCAAGGGATTTATCCCTATAAGTTGGTTATAAGTTATAAATGGATCTTCAAATTTGGAATGAATGGAGAGGTGTTGCCTCTAAGAATTGACTAGTGGTAAAAAAAAGGCTATTCACAATGTTCTGTAACAGACTTTGATGAAACCTTTTCTCCATTAGCAATGTCTGAATCCATTTAGATTCACATATGTTCTGATGAGATAGTCAAGATATTTGACTTCATTAAAACGAGTATGAACCATGAGTGTACAAAAGGATTAGTGGGAGCGCGATGAAGCTCATATTTTATATGTCGATAATGTTCTGACTATCTGGTATGATATCAGAATGTTAGCACAGACGAAAGCATGGTTGTCCATGCAATTCTCCATGAAAGATTTAGGAGAAGCATCTTGCCTATTGGGATACGTATCTATAGAATAGATCGGAAAGAGATGCCGACACTCTCTAAATCTAAGTACATAGAATCAATACTGGAAATATTCAGTATGAAGAATCCAAGAAAGGATTGCTTCCAGTGAGACAATGTATCCCTTGTTCCAAAATTGATGTGCCCTACATCAAATGAGAATAAAGGAGAATGTCTCAAATACCTTATGTTTCAAACAAAAGGTTGCATGTGGCATGCTTTACTATGTGCTAGACCAGACGTAGAACTTGCTCAAGTATCGCGAGCAGTTGCGAGTCAAACTCCAGTGAAGAAGTACTGGACCACCGTAAAAGATATCCTTAAGCTCTTGACAAAGACTAAGGATTTGTTCTTGGTCTACGGTGGTAGTGGAGGATTAAAATTCGAAGGATTCACTGATTCGAATTTTCAGTCTGATGTGGATGAATTAAGAACATCCATTTTTGGATACATATCCTGCATCAATGGGGTAACGGTGAATTTGAAAGGGTTCCAAGCAAATCACCGTAACCATCTAAACCACTGAAGCAAGATATATTGCAGCATTAAATGTAGCATTAAATGCGGCTTAAAAAGTGTTTGGATATAAAACTTCATCCTTCGGTTGGATGTAGTGCCTAGCATTGCGAAGCTCATGATTATCTTCTATGATAACATTGGAGCTATTGCTAAAGCAAAGCATTCGAGATCTTACCAGAAATCTAAACACAACTGAGAGAAATGTACCATTTGATTACAAAAATCATTGGTAGAGTTAACGCGCATAATGGATCGCGTCGACTCAGAAGAATACTTAGCGGATCCACTAAAGGAGGCTATATCATGAAATGAGTTCGAAGAACATCTTTAAAAAGATGGGTCCTAGAAACGTTTGTGATTGGCTTTAGGGCAAGTGGGAGATTGATGGGATAGTGCCCTGCAAGCCAATATATTTAGCTTGTATTGGAACTATCATTATCTTTCTTTAGTATAAATGTAATAATACGCACGTTTATTTATATGTGTATAAGGATAAACAATGGCCAACTTCATCTCTCGTGAATACATTTAAGCGATTGGTTGAAACCCTTAGATTACATTAGACTATGGGACGATTCACTTCAGTACTGAGTGCAATCATGAAACAGTCTCAAAGGTCGTAATCTTAAAACTGTTCCAAGTCATAGATTCCGAACGAGACGGGGTATCGTAGGAATCGCCAAGACTTGTACGAGTATGCAAGATTCACATGGAGTGAATTTGTAGCGTTTCATGAGCAAGGCATTTGAGGCCAGTGCATATGAGTAGGTGGTTCAATGGAGGATTGAACGCATCGAACGACCTGAACAGAGAAACCCATTGTGGAAGCGCATGTCGCATATCGGTGATGGGATGTTTCTCAAGGATTATAATAGTGTACGATTTAGTCCTTTGACTTGAGGTACTAGGGCGAATTCGGTGCATGGAAGTGCGTACTTAGATCTAGGTATAGGCCACGTAGCTTGGTCATAACATGCCTAGGTTGGGTGCGTATGGACATGTACGCGAGTGGTTAGTACCAATATGGAATCTATTGACTCACTGTAATGGGTGAGAGAATTTCCTATACGATTCTTAGATAATATATCCAAGGAATCTGCGGCCGCAGTCGGTGACGAATTTGGAAAGGGGTTTCCAAATTTAGGAGTCACACTGGAATATTATCCTGAATTAGAAAGTATAGTTATCGAGACAAATTTAGAGGTGCCGATCAATTCACACACCCTAAGTCTTGATCGGGAATATTAGTCGATAGAAGGACCGTATGTACATGGTAATTATATGAGACGAGGTTCACAAGTATCAATTCACCCGAAGTTGGGCTTCATGGGCTTGTGGCTAGACATCGACCATGAAGTGTGGGTACTCCTGAGTTAATAGAGGAATTGATTCTAGGAGTGGTCAATTAAAGGTTGTTTTAAAGGTTGTTTAATTGACCAGAGCAATTTATTGTTCATAAATTAAATCACGAGGAATTCGTGGGCCTGCTGCCAATTGATGGTGAACCCAGAGGGTCACACACAATACAATTGGACGGTGACTGTTGAAAAGGATACAAAAGGAATTAATTGATTTAAAGGTAATTAAATCAATTAAATGAATTAAAAGTATTTAATTCAAGTGGGAGATTAATTAATTGGCTAACTTAATTAATTAAATACTTACTTGAGTTGCTAATTAATTATATAAAAGAAATAATGATTTAATTGGACTGGGCATTTAATTAAGTAATTAATTAAATGAAAAGGCTTGCAAGACATGGGCCTTTAATTAAAAGCCCATAAGGAGTCTTGCAAAACCTAAGTTGAGGGAGTCTATAAAAGGGTTCTACTTGAGCTCAAAAGCTAACACCCTAAGAAGAAAACCCTAGCCTCTCCTCTCAAGCCCTAGCCGCCGCCGCCACCAAGAGACGCCGCCACCTGCTGCCGTGGGCTGCTCTTGTGCCGCCGCCCCTCTCCCTTTGTTCCTTTGTGTTAGATCTTGACCTGTCAAGAGAATCTACACAATCCTGCTTCGACAAACCCCCTGAATCCAGTTCTGAGCCTAAGATCTTGAGGTGTTGCCAGAATCCAATTGTTGTGGACTTACTTTGGAGGTGAGACGCTTAGATCACTTCTGTGAACCAGATCCAGATCCAGATCCAGTTTCAGAATCAGAATCGAAGGTTGCCACCACCTTGCCTGTGGTGAGGTATATCGCAAAAACCCCCTTGTTCAATTACTATGTGTGTTTTTGTTCTTGCTTATGTATAATTAATATGGAGAATTAATATGGGACCTTGGGTGCTTCGAAAAAAATTTAAATTCCGCACTGTCGTTGTTCTGACAATCGAGGCATCCCAACCACTATCCCAACAGATCATCTTGAGGTTGAGCAACCTCAGCTGTTGGGTCTTTTGGAGCAGTCTGTTGAGCATCAATCTTTTCAACAGCAGACGTTTCCTCAGCACCAGCAGGCCTCTCTGCTGATTGAGGACTTTTTCTAACCAAAGTTGACAACTCAGTGGGAGAATCAATGAAGGTCATTCTCTTCCTGATTGTTTTCTTTGCCCTTCCTTCTTGAACAGGTTTGGAAGCACCTGTATCCCTTAGTTGACTCCTTGTTCTGCGAGCAACATTTGCTTCAGGTTCAGCAGAAACGGTTCTCGAAGGTAAACCAGGAGACATATTTTCTATCTCCTTCGTTGTCTGATTTATGATCTCATCAGCAAACGATCTTTTCAGTAGACTTTTCTATTCTGGCTTCAACAGCTGGTTGGGCTGTTTGAACAGAAGCCTTAGTCCTTTTCTTTGGAGCCTCTTCCTTGGGCTCAGCAGCCTTTGTCTTTTTCTCAACAGCAGGCTGAGCTGTTTTTCTCTGCTTTTTGGCAGGAACCTTTTCCTTAGGTTCCTCCACTGCTTCTTCTTCTTCTTCTTCTTCTTCTTCAGTCTTCCTTTTCTTTCCTCCTCTAACAGCTTGGTAGCTGGTCATTGCCTTAGAACTGTGGATTTCCTTTCCATTGGTCATCCCACAGCCTAGATTGTAAAATAGGTAACTCAAAGTTATCTTGTGGTTGGACTGCTTCTTCTGATGGAAGTTAGCCAGAATATACCAGATCACTACTGACCAATTGACCTCAATTCCATAGTAGACGGCAACCATGATGCAATATCTCTTCATGGTGATAACATCAAGAGAAAAAGTGCAGTTCTCTATCAGCTTGGACACCAAGTCAGCCATACGCCGAAACTCATCCTTCAGCTGATTCTTCTTCAGATTCCCAGACATCACTCATTTTTCTTCGCACAAATAGCCCAAAACTCATGAAGTTTGTCTTCGGTCAAAGTGGTAACATCTTGACGGCCTTGGTTTGAGAGACCAAACTACTCGTGCAGCAGAGCAGGGGTTATGACGATTGGGGTTCCTCCAACAGTGGCCTTGATCTCCTTCTTGTCAAAGTCCACGGCCTTTTCAGTGTTGTAGAACTCCATAACCTGGTCCTTCCAGACCATTTCTTCGTGCGATTCCATAAATTTGACCAGATTGGCAGCTTTAAATTTCTCCAGAATTTCCTTCATAACCGATGTTCCAGACTAATGATAAGCATCGTACACAAGGTACATGCCTTCAGCTTTGGCTTCTTGAGCAGGATTCATTTTGATTATGTTGAAAGTTAGTGAAGACAAAGAATTTTGCAGAAGATAGAGTGCAAAGAAATTTCTCACAAATGCTCTAAGTATATTTGGGTGCGTAAAGAACGACAAGTCTGATCAGATCTGAATTTATAAAGTAAGGGTATTTTGGTTTCCGTGATACCCGCCTACCGTTAGATTCGTTTCTTGTCAGTTCTGATCGTGCGGCGTCAGTTACGCCTATTTCAAATTCAAAAAGCATTTAATGACAGGCGGGAATGCGAACCGCCTTATCATATTTGTAAAAGCGCGTTTTTAAATAAAACGTTTTTAATACGTACAGCTTTTACTTGACTGATCAGACTAGTAACTAAAGTACTTATCTGATGGGACTACCATCCTGATGACTGATTGTTATCAGTGAAAGCCAATAACTGATAACCTTCCTCGGCTGTTTGTCAATCCAGCTAGATAATTAATCTTCAATCTTCAAGACTTTAATCTTCTGATGAAAACATAACTTCAACTAACTTTCATCAACAAATTTCATCTTTTAATCAGAAGTACCGCTAGTCTTACACGTTCCCCCTGACTTTAAGAATCCATAAGTTAACTAGTATGTTGAGAGTTAATCCTTGAAGATAATACGATGTGTAAGCTGATGAACTTCAGTCTTCTGATGAGTTCCCCCTCATCTTATGCATCTAATTTTAGTAGGCCTAGTTCAGCTCTTAAAGTTGAAAACCTTGTCTCACTTAGAGGTTTTATGAAGATGTCAGCAATTTGATTTTCAGTAAACACATATTCTATCATGACATTTCCTTTCTTCACATGATCTCTGATGAAGTGATGCTTTATCTCAATATGTTTAGTCCTTGAATGACTTGTAGTGTTTTGAGTAAGACTGATTGCACTTGTATTGTCACAGTAGATAGGTATTCCACTGATTTTGATGTTGTAATCTTCTAGTTGATGCTTCAACCATAATATCTGTACACAGCAAGCTCCAGCAGCTATGTATTCAGCTTCAGCAGTAGATATGGATACTGAAGTCTGTTTCTTACTCATCCAAGAGATCAGACGACTACCTAAGAACTGACAGGCACCTGTTGTGCTTTTTCTGTCAATCTTACAGCCAGCAAGGTCAGAATCTGAATATCCAATAAGCTCAAATCCAGATTCCCTAGGGTACCACAATCCCAAATCTTCTGTGCCCTTAAGATATTTAAGTATCCTTTTGGCAGCTAAGAGGTGAGATTCCTTAGGATTTGATTGATATCTCGCACAAACCCCAACAGAGTACATGATATCAGGTCTGCTAGCTGTTAAGTATAACAGTGACCCAATAATTCCTCTGTATTTGGTTATGTCTACTGATTTGCCATCCTCATCTTTATCCAAACGAAGACTAGTAGACATTGGAATATTAGCAGTAGAGCTAGTTTTCATACCAAATTTCTTGAACAGATCCTTTGTGTATTTTGCTTGGCTGATGAAAATTCCATCAGGCAACTGTCTTACTTGCAAGCCAAGAAAATAATTAAGTTCTCCCATCATGCTCATTTCAAACTTGTTCTGCATCAGCTTTGAGAACTTATCACACATCTGTTGATTTGTTGAACCAAAAATAATGTCGTCCACATATATTTGCACAACCAATATATGATTTTCCCATTCAATTGTGAACAAGGTCTTGTCTACCTTACCTTTACGAAATCCTTTAATTGAAAGAAAATCAGATAGGGTATCATACCATGCTCTTGGAGCCTGTTTCAGTCCATAAAGGGCTTTCTTCAGACGATACACCTTGTCTTCTTCTTGATAGGCTTCAAATCCAGGTGGTTGTTCAACGTAAACTTCTTCTTGTAATTCTCCATTAAGAAAAGCTGATTTCACATCCATTTGATAGACTGTGAAATTCTTATGAGCAGCATAGGCAAGAAAGAGTCTGATAGCCTCTAATCTTGCTACTGGTACAAAAGTTTCATCAAAGTCAATACCTTCTTCTTGACAATAGCCTTTGGCAACTAATCTTGCTTTATTTCTGGTGACCATACCATCTTCATTCATTTTGTTCCTGAATACCCATTTAGTGCCAATTACTCTTTGATGACTTGGTCTAGGAACTAAGTACTTGCCTTCATTCATTTCAAATTGATTTAGCTCTTCTTGCATCGCTTCAATCCAGTTAGAATCATTTAGAGCTTCTTCAATCTATTTGGGCTCAATTTGAGATAGAAAGCTGACAAACATTGCTTCACTTGCAGCAGCTCTCCTTGTCTTTACTCTATCCAAAGGATCACCAATCACCAGCTCTGGTGGGTGATTCTTGAGCCATCTAAGATCATGTTGCAAATCATAATGTTGTCCTCTGTTTTGATCTTGCAACACTACTGTTGGAGTTCCAGTAGTAGTCTGTTGAACAACAGTTGTCTGTTGAACAGTCTCTGGTCTGTCAGCTATTTGCAACTCTTCTGTTAGACAATCAGCATTGTGATTTTGAACAGCACTTGAGTTAGCAGCTGAGTTGAGATCAGGTAGTATGATGGAAATATATTCTTCATTCTTTTCAACACTCAATTTTTGATTCTTTTCAGAAGATTGACTAGGTTCATCAAATACTACATGAATGGATTCTTCTACTAGTAAAGTTCCTTTGTTAAAGACTCTATAAGCTTTACTAACAGTAGAATATCCTACAAATACTGCTTCATCATCCTTTTCTGCAAAAGCAGTAAGGTGATTTTTCCCATTATTTAAAACAAAGCATTTACAACCAAAAAATCTAAAGTAATGAACGTTTGGCTTCCTGTTGTTCCAAACTTCATATGGAGTCTTGTTTTGGTGCTTGTTGATCATGCATCTGTTATGGGTAAAGCATGATGTATTTGTTGCTTCTGCCCAAAATCTTTGAGGCAGCTTAGCTTCAGCTATCATAGTTCTGGTAGCTTCTTTCAGAGTTCGGTTTCTACTTTCAGCAACTCCGTTCTGTTGAGGGGTTCTGGCAGCAGAGTATTCATGGCTGATTCCTCTGGTATTGCAATACTCTTCAACAGTAAAGTTTGTAAATTCAGTCCCTCTATCTGATCTGATCTTTAGTATTTTCATACTCTTTTTGTTCTGAATTTGCTCCATCAAATTTGTAAGATGCTCCTTGGTTTCACTTTTCTTCTTCATCAAAATCACCCAAGTGTATCTTGAGTAATCATCCACAACAGCTAGGCAATATTTCTTTCCACCATTGCTGATTGGATCAATAGGTCCAAATAAGTCCATATGTAGCAGCTCCCAGATTCTTCTAGATGATTGGTGCTTCTTGCTTTTGAATGATGACTTGATTTGTTTGCCCTTCTGACATGCGTCACAAAGCTTGTCTTTGCTCATGACTGTCTTTGGAATTCCCTCTACCAGATCATTCTTGATAAGTCTGTTGATGGTCTTGAAATTCACATGATTCATTCTTTTGTGCCACAGCCAACTGATTTCACTTGGTGTTGATGCCACCAAACAAACACTTGAATTCTTGTCAACAGAATTCCAGTCCACTGTGTAGACATTCCCTTGTCGTCTTCCAGATAAAATGACCTTCTTTGTTCCAATCTATTCAACGTAGCACTTATCTGTTGAGAAGATGACCGAATATCCTTTGTCACAAAATTAACTTATGCTCAACAAATTGTATTTGAGGCCTTTAACATAAGAGACGTCAGATATCTCAATGTTGCCTTTGATCAGCTTTCCATTTGCTACAATCTTACCTTCCTTGCTGTCTCCAAACATCACATTTGGACCATCCACAATAACAGCATCAGTCAGCTCATGTATGCTTCCACACATGTGTCTTGAACAGCCACTGTCCAAGTACCAAGTCTTCTCTACTTTACTCCTACTCCTAATCCTAACCTACAAAACAAAATAAAATTTTTTTAGGTACCCTTATTGAGAGGGTCCTGAAGGATTAGTTCCACCTTTGACAACCCAAGATGATGAAGTCTTAGGCTTCTTAGGCTTCTGTTGTTTGGCAGGAGCATGAACAATTTCATCTTCATCATGTTTATCAGATTTGCTATGTTGATGATAATCAGCATGATAATGATAATGTTCATAAGCAGAATAAGATGCATGATAAGCAGGATATGCATGCATTGGATGAGCAGGATATGGTGCATAGTAATTTGGAAATTGAGGTGCATTATACATAGGAGGATATGCAGCAGGTTGCACATAATAAGACTCATTTCCATACCAAGCATTCTGATTTTTCTTGTTTTTATGTTTCTTTGGTTTACTAGATGCTTGCTCATTAACAGACGACTTAGTTTTATTACTAGCCTGATTGGTTTTAGCCTTATCAGAAGACTTCCTAGGACTCTTCTGTTTGGACTTACCAGTCTGTTTTCCTACACTAGGCTCTTTGCTCTTTTTAGCCTTACGAGTTTTCGTCTCTTTTAACACTTTCTCAGGTGAAGCAGGTTTAGTAGTCTGAACATACAGAATGACCTTACTATTGTCAGCTGATACAAATTTTTCAGTATGGTTCAGTTATAACTTATCCTAATCTAAAGGTGTCTTCTGTTTACTAGACATGTGAGTGGATGCAACAATTGACTTTTCATGAGACTCAATTGACTTTTTAAGTTCCATGATTTTTCCTTTAAGGACTTCACATTCAGCTTTCAGAGATTCATTTTCTTGCTCAAGCTGTTTATATTCATCTGATTCTTTTGGCTTTTTAGCCTTGAGTTTCAGTGAACTATTTTGCTCCCTTAGCAATATCATCTCTTCCTTAAGCTTACTAAATGCTTCAGCAATAGTAGTATTGTTAAGCATCATTTGCTCAAATGAATTAAATAATTCATTATCTAGAGGAGTTACCTCATCATCCTCAGAGCCATCAGATTCCTTAGCCATCAGGCAGAGAAGAGCAGGTCTCTCTTCATCAGAAGACTCTTCATCAGAAGTATCTGAATCCGAATCTGATGAGTAGACATCAGCTAGCTTTTCCGCTTCTGCCACCAACACCTTGTCTTTCTGATGCTTTCTTTCTTTTCTGATTCTCTTTTCTTCTTCTGTATACTTCTCAGCTTTAGGATATGGGCAGTCTTTGATGAAATGACCCAATTTCCTGCAGTTATAACACATCATTTTAGATTTGTAAGAGTCTTTGTCATGAGAAGTAGAGGTAGGGTTAGAAGTAGAAGCATTGTTGTATTTGTTCTTTATTTTTCTCTTATAGAACTTCTTGAAATTATTCATCAGCAATGCAACATCTCCAGCAGCGTACTCCTTTTTGTTGAGTATTGTGGCTTCATCAAATGAGTCCACGTCTTTGCTTTTATAGGCTGGCCTTCTGGGATTTTCAGCAGTAACCAGGGCAGCTGTGGGACTTGAAGTAGAGGTTTCTTCAACACCCATTCTTGGCAGTTTATACTCGTATGCCTTGAGTACTGAGAACAGCTCGGTGAGTGAGATTTTTCCTAAATCTCTTGATTTTTCCATGGCTGTCACCTTCATGTTGAACTTTGGAGGTAGAGCCTTCAGCACTCTGACGGTTATCTCCTTATCAGTGAAGGTTTTTCCAAGCTTCAGAACTTCATTCAATGTCCTTGTAAACCTTGTATCCATCTGATCAATGGTTTCCGCAGACTTCATCTTGAAGTTGTCCAGGTTTTCCAGAGCAACACTCAGCTAATGCTCTTTAATGGCGTCGTTTCCTTCGCTCATATCACGAACCTTATCCCACATTTCTTTGGCAGCTTGCAGTGCTTGACTTTGTCAAATATGTTGTTATCAAGGGTCTTGGTCATGATGAAACGACCAACTTTATCCAGATTGTACAGCTTGATTTCTTCAGCTGTCATCTTTGTTAAGTCTTTTTCCACCAGTATATCAACTTCATCAACCTTGATAGTCTTGGTGAATTTGAATGGACCTTTGATGATACATGTGTACATGTTATCATTGTAAGCAGCTAAGAAGATCTCCATTCTGATCTTCCAGTCTTCGAAGCTCATACCAGCTATGTGGGGAACATGGCTGATACAATCCATTTTTCGAAAATTTTAATTTTTCAAACAAAATGCCCTTTTGAAAAGTTTGAGAAACCTTTGAAAAACACTCGGATCAAGCTCGTTGATCAGGCAGCTGATTCTAATGAACCACCTGCTCTGATACCACTTGTTGGTCCCAAGTGGTCAGATGAGGTCTAGAGGGGGGTGAATAGACCTCTGAAAATTTTAAATCAAATTTTAACTTTAAAACTGTTGCACAAACTTAAACATACTAAGCTGTTACAGAACAATATGTTTACAAGGCTGATCGCGAACAAATCTTTGAACAGCTTTGTTGACCACTAATCTGATAGTTACTTTAGCTAATTTTGGTGAAATCAGTTTTAATATCAGAATACTTGCAGCGGATTTTTGAAGTGTTTTTCACAAGTAAACTTAGTAGTTTGAAAACTTAATCCCCAATTTTATAAAAACTCCTTTAACTCTTTTTCAAACAGTTAATCAAGTGTTTTATGCAGTTTTAGAAATATGCAAGAAAACTTATGCAAAAACCAAACACCAGAATTTTTATAGTGGTTATATGGATTTAAAATCCTTTAGTCCACTCTTCCATGTCACACAGATCTTGGGTTATACTATAATCACAAAGTTTACAATATAATCCACTTACGCCAAAACAACAAATGAATCTGACCGTAAGCTCGCAATAAGAAATCACATAGAAATCCTATTCTACAGAGTTTTATCACTTCACACAGATGGATAAACACTCCTCACAACACTCTAACAGATTTCACTCAGAAAAATTTGTTTATCTTTTATCTTCAACTTTAGCTTGAGTCAACAAATGACAAGTCTGATGAGTGAGCTGTTCTTGAGCTTTTGAGACTTAGAAAATATTTTGCTTCGAAATCAATCTCTCAGTTGTTGTGTTGTTTTTCTCTTTGTCTCTCTCAGCTATTTATAGTCACTCTTTGAATTATGTTCGTTGAAGTGAGACAAAATTCAAATCTCTTGATTTCTAGTCCTTAATTTCCGCGAACGGCTCTCTGCACAGTGACAGTACTGCAAACTGTACTATCTGTCAGGCAGCATTAAATGCACCGAGCTGATACGAGTCTTTTCTTCAATCATTTGTCATTAATAACCTTAGACTTCAGCATTTATTACTTCAGTGGCATTTATTACCGTTGGGACGACTTCTTGATCTTTCCTCTTGGCTGATGAGAGACCATGTCTGATGATGAACAGAGCTGATCTCAAACTTGAACAAATCTGTTTTGAGTCGGCTGATTTACACCAGTATGATTTATTCTCTTCAGCAGATCAGTTGTCTTCTGGACCTTGAATATTTGACCTGTCTAATATGTCTTCTTACTTGGTCAAAATTATTCTAAGGAATTACAACTAAGTTGTCTTTACTTAGCTGATATGAAGTTTTGAAAATCATCAAAACCTCCATTAACTAAATGACTTCAGTGCATTCCATCTTCATCTTTATCCAACACGATCCATACCAATCATCGTTGATCATAAGGGAGATTGTGCTTAAGAAAGATGTGATGCACCCTTTGAGTTCCTGATAATGCTCATACTCTATGTAAGTGAGACTTCATAGTTAAGTTTTCATCCGAGTGTTTTTCCATAAACCAATTTTCTACTTAGTTATCATTCTTTACTTTTACTATCGCAATGGTGGAGGCTTGCCGCACTTCTCTTGCTGGTAAAACAGTAGCTTTGACCTCAGACAAGCAAAATCCAGCCAAGACCCCAAAAAAAAAAAGCCCCAAGCGGTTCTGAGCACCTTGTCCAAGCCAGCCATTGAAAGTTTATCTGTAGGTCCACTTAGAAAATAATTACTTTCTCATTTATTTAAGTGATTGTATAATTTACTGATGTTAGGCCCGTGAATAATTTATATTTAAAAAACTATGGAGTCCGTAATCCGAAAGCGAGTACCCGAGTTATTACTGGACGGATTTGGGATTGAAAGTGACAATCCTGAAATATATTATATCCGTGACTCTAGTCCCGAACCCGTTTCAGACCCACCCCGTGCCCACCCCTAGGTAGTGCTATCATTGTGCACAATAATTGGGACATGTACTCTAATTATTTGCGCTAATTATTTAAATGACACAATGATAACACTACAACAATTTTAACAAAATGCAAACTTAAGAGGCTAAAGTGAAGAAATGCCACAATATATTTTCACCCTAGCATGCGTTACCATTGGGACATTTATACATTAGAGGACAATATATTGTCTCTTTAAAAAGTGAGTGATGAAATGAAATTTGAGTCAATTAATAAATGCCGAATTAATAAATGTCCTTGATAATTTTTTTAATAATTATTATTTCAATATCACTAAATAAAAGAAAAAGGTTTTACAAAGCCAAAAAAGGGGTAGCCCCAAACATGAATTGGAATTAAACTATACGAAATACAAATAGATGGATTGGACTACTCGATATCAAAAGCCCATTCCGTAAGATTGTGCGCAACACAGTTTGAATATCTCGGTGCAAACTTGAATCTTCAATTTGACCTACAAGCCCAATATTTTTAAATTTCTTCGATAGAACCACAATATGACCTATCAACAACCTTCCAATCATTAGAGATTCCGAAAATGGCTTGAAGACAATCGTTTTCAATGCAAGCTTCATTAATTTTCAACTTCATAAGAATACGGCATGCTAGGTGAAGAGAAAGGCATTCCACAACCAAAGACGATAAAACAATGTTGCTTATATGCAACTGCAAATAAGATAGAACCATTTGAATTCCAAATGATGAACGCAAATGTAGCGAGACCATGTTTATATGAAGCATTAGAATTCACCTTCAATCCATTCGGCATGGGGAAGACCAAGCAATAGAATAGGGAGGAGCTTTACTCGAAGTGATCAAAAGTTTATGTGCAAAATAGTTCTCAACACATTTAGCTTCAAACATGTAATGTAGAGAGGGAGTATCACACATAAACTTAACATGGGAGCACACCTTGTTGATACATATTTGGATATACGCTGTTGTTTGATAAGGGTGATTTTGTGATTATCTAGCTATAATGGAGTCTAAATAGTGGAATTTATAAAAGAATTACAGATGATCAATGTAGCCTTCAAGTTTTTGTATCTTCATGGTTCCACTAAAATTATTTATCTAAGCTAAATGGAATGCAGTGATTTAATTTAGTATGTTTTTGATCGACAATTAGGTGGCGACAACTCTGATCGTATATTGCGATATATATTTGAGTGGATATTGTACAATATGTTAGGAGTGGGGCGTCACAGATATATTAGAGATGATGAGATTACACTTCGTGTCTCGGAGTGGTTGACCATTCGGAAAATAAAAATCCTAGCTTGCTTCCTAATCCTACCACTATTGCCCATGGGATTCTCACGACTCCCACAATTATTGAGTTTAGCTAGGTGAATTATTCATGATCTCACATTTTTGTATAAATGAAAATACTCATATTCACCCCCCACAGTCTAGATATAAGGATTTATAATTTTCTTATTCCATTGTCATGATTTGTATTTCACGAATGCATCTCTTCATATTTTACAAATACAAGTATTGCCTTGTATTTATAACTCAATAAATAGCGCAATAATATCTATGTGTTTAAATAAATTATCAAACTCCACGAGCTAGTAATGATTTCAAAATTACACAGTTAATTTAGATTATATCAAAGGTTTGCACCTTTACATTTGCTTCGTTAACAAATAATAATAAAAATTATTTCATAAATAATTTATATTTATTTCTTGAAAATAATTTATAGATATTATCAATATTTCCTTAACAAAATATTGATATGATATAATCAAAGTTATTTCGTAATAAATCATAATTACTTTTTATGAATAAATTTTCAATATTTTATCAACAAAAAATTGATATAAATTAAAATTATTTCGCAAATAAATTATAATTATTTTCACAAATAAATCAATATTCTCTTATAAAAAATATTTACTTGAAAAATAAATTATTATTATTTCTCACATAAGTTATACCTTATTCTTTTCGTACACAAGTTACCAATATTTACTCAAACAAAATATTGGTCATCAAAATAAACTATAGTTATTTTTCAAATAAAGTATAAATATTTTCAAAAAGTAAATTGTAAATATTTCTCAATAAAATATCAATATGAGAGTAAATATTAATTAATCATTTATTTTCACAAAAAGATTATTAGTAATTCCATATACTTTCAAAATACCCCAAGTCGCACTAATTAAATATAAATGTATAAGAGCTATGAATTACATACTCATATGAGATTCATAATTATATGCTAGAGTTTTTATATTTACTCAAGCCAAATATAAATGATTTTTTTTTCTTAATAAAAAATAACACATATATACTCTTAAATTGTGTTATTTTGACAACCTGAAAAATTAGGGGTATAATTGTCGGTCAACATATGTAATGTTATCAATTTTACAATAAAATTTAATTGTTACACTATCAGTTAACGTTCATTTTTAACTGCTACAATAGTGATTTATTTATTAAATTGTGGTACCAAATTTGTCGGCCTCGATTTTTATGGAACCACAATTGAGAATCGGTATTTAGTTTGGTACCATAAGTGCAATTCTCTCGTAGTTTATTTATCTTTGTACTTTGATAATGAATAAATAGATTTAAGATTGATAAAATGACTGATGTAATACCTTTTTAAAAAGAAAATTACTAGCGAATCCTTTTTTTCTTCATTTTAGTTGCATCAAAGCTTTCACTAATTTAACGGAGTTTATATAGAGACTAATAGATATTTTGCGCTTCGTAAATATTTTTGAACGTCAATCCCATTTTCAGATTACCAAAATTTCTTACTGAGGTTTTAAGGAAACTAGCCGCCGTTTGCGATTCACAAACCCTAGAAATCGCGATATATATAATGGCGAAATATGGGAGATCTCTACCATAGAAAACCAGAGTTCACTTTTGGCAAATTATCTTTAGGAAAATTCCTCGTCTTTTTCTGGTAAAGTTTTCAATCTTTCATCATTACATTCTCCATTTAAATGTTTATTTTAATTTTCCCTTACAAATGTATGATACCATTCTGATACATACAGGATTTTGGAGAATTCGGTTAAGTAATTAATTGGACAAGTCTAAATTATTTCACTTTTCATTTCTTCTATTTTGAGGTTTTTTGTCTTTAGTAAATTTATTTAATTTTTTGGTGTTGAGTATAAAGAATTTATTGGTATCGTAGAGATCTCTTGAAATTTGATATATATTGACCATAAGGTCATATTTGTTGAAGGCGAGTAAGGCGTTCGTCTTTGCATTAGGCGAGGCGAGGAAAGCCCTTCTCACCTTGCTGCCGTTGAAAAGAATGCCACCATGGCGCCGTCTCGGTTGTTAGAGCGACTCCATGGAATGACCCACTGCTCCGCTTTACGGGAACCTAGGTTTGGAAATTTAAGAAAAAATAATGAGGTCGTAGGCGACGACTATAGAAAATTTACAGATTAATTAGGTCACACCGTCACACACGTTTCTTTTTCCCTACTTTTTAGACTTTTTATTCTATAAAACTTTCCTATTTTAATCTTTACTTGATATTCTTTCATTGTTCGACAATATTTAATATGATTATTTATTTACATAAACAATTAATAAATGTTATTTAATTAAATACACAAATGTATGCATTCAACTAAATAGTTTTATTTACTTAAATACCTTAATGTAATTATTTTATTTTACAATATGTTATGTACTTATATAAATTATTGTATGCGTTTAATAAAACATTTAAACTACATAATTTTTTACTTAAATAAGTTAATGAACACTAACTCTTTTTATTTACCTACATATTATTTACTTAACATATTTATATATATGAAAAAAATCTATTAATGTACATGTTTAATTTAAATATATATTCTTACTAAAAAAAATGTACACAAACGATGTACGTAAAAAATGCCCTTGCTTTGACAACTATGTAAAAAGCTAACCCCATTTTGCATTCTTGTTATGATTAGCTTCAAACCATGTCCATCATCATCAATGAACCTTCCACTGGAGAACATCTAAGGTCTATCAGAAGACCTAATCCTCTGGTTGCTGCCTCAGCCAAAGGAAAGGAGAAATTGACTCCGGAACCCGAAGTAAGCAAGAAAAATGAAGAGCCAGTGAAAGAGAGATTCACCGCAATGGAAGAAGATGATCATGAATTGGAATTATTATGCACCATCATTGAAAATTATCAGGACTCTGATAATGAGAAAGAAAAGGACTTCAACCAGATCACTGATGATCTGAAGAAGGATGTGGAAAAAAAAGGTGAAGAGTTCAAGCTAAAAGAAAAGGAATTGTCGGATACTCCACACACTGCTTCTGAATCATCTGATGACTCTATTGATGACAACCTAGGTGGAGAAAATGTGGTCATTAAATCACATGATGGAGCAGGACCTTCAAATTGGCTAATGATGTCTGAAAGATGGAAAAGGTCATTCGAGAAATATGAAAACAACGAGACCACTAACAACTCAGAACAAATTGCACATGATCATGTGGGAGATATGTTCAATCTGCCAGGACATGTTGAAAGGAATCAAATTGAAACCTACAACGAGTGGAAAAAGTACTTTACCAAGACGATGAAGATGCTCAAGGAAATTGATAAAAAAACAAACAACACTTGCATCACCATAAAGGAAATTGGGGAAGATCTGCACTGGAATGATAAGATCCTGACTCAGCTAGGAGATTACCTTCTTAATAATTTGAAGAAAATGGAAGAGGACGTTCAGGAACTGAACAAGAAGACCAATATGACTGTAATCTTCATCAAGGAAATGTTCGGTAATCAAGAACGAATGATAAATAAGATGAATGATATGTTCAAAATGGAAATGAAACAAATTCACCTTGAGTTGAAGGAGATCAAAGCAATAACCAGAGCTGAAGGTATTGCAAGAAGACAGATGCAAAAATCATGTGAAGATCCCAAGAAAGGGGAGGAAGTGGTTATAAGAAACAACGAAGTTGTGGAAGTAAGAAACCACCATGGAGTGCTGATAAGAAGTCAACAACCTCTTCAAGGATCAGCAGGGATGACAAATGAAGAAAGGGAGAGAAAGAAGAAAGAAGAATTTGAAAGGAGAAGAAGAGAGGAATTCAGAAAGAAGTACGCAGCTGATAAAGCTGAAGAAGGCAGAAGAAGAAAGGCATATGGCGAATGCAGCAGTCGCAATATCAAGGAGGATGAGTAAACTGCAACAGAGATATTATGAAGCACTTTGAAGAAGACAAGGAGAAGATACAGTTGATCCATTCCTTGTTGATGACTTCATAATTCTAGAACCTTAGTTGATCCTGTTGACTCAACTACTTTTTCTTACTTTTCTTCATGTTTTCAATTATTTTTTTATAAACCATGTTTTTACATTCCTCATTTTTTTAATATGTTCAAAACAATGCATTTTATGAAGAACAAGTTTTAAGAAAAATTATCCATCAATTGAACCAATATACCAACCTGCTTGTTGTATTGCTTTGCATAACCAAGTGTTATTATAATTAACGTAGTGATAGGTAATCCAACTACTACATGAAGAACGCAATACATTTTGTATGGTTGATTACAAACCATCTAAATATTATACGTGGCTACTCTCTAGATAGCAATTATCTGTTATGTTAGGTCCCTTTTAAAAATAATTTTACATAAAAAGTGTCTCTAAAACCTCCTTAACAGGTCGGATGGTGGCTACGTCTAATGTAGTCTAATGTAGTGTATATATGGATATTTATATTGGTGCTCACACATTTCAATACTATTAATTTAATAAATGATATTATTATGACACTTTTAGCTATCAAGAACAGTTGATGGAAAAGGCTAGTGTGTGATATCCTATCAATTAAAAAAAATGCCACATATAATGTTTTAATTGACCTTTTCTATTTTAATTAGTAGCACGACTCTTGAGATAGAAAAATTCGCAAAATTCGTTAAATAAATTTGCACTCTTAGCTAGGGCTGAGCACAGTTCGGGAAACTGTCCGAATCGAAATGGACCGAATGTTCGGTAATCGGTTCTCGTCCCAGAACCGACCTCTTATAGGAATCAGTTTTTTGGAAAACCCGTTGGTTTTTCGATTCGAACCGGTTGTACTGATTTTTATTACATATTTATATTCATATCCATATCTAGGCTGTCAATTTCTTCCTCATTTTCCCTTTTTACGGATCTCTCAAACACACCAAAGTGAATATACATTAATATTGTTTTGTGGATGATTGAGTATGGAAGAAAGGATATAATATGAGAAATAACATACATTCATACTGAGGCAACCCGAATTATAATGAGAATAGGTAAAGGTAGAGAGGTGAACAGAAGAGGGAAGAACGAAGAAAAAAATGAAGTCAGAAAAATGGAGAAAGAAATTGGGAGGCGACAGATTTAATATGAGCAAAGAGCAAATGTGAAGTATCGTGTTTTCTTTTTTTTATGCATAAATTGAGTAAGAAAGGCCTAAATCACATATGCAACTGATTTGGCCCATTAGGTCATAGTGGGCCAATAGCCCAATAACATGTTTAATGTAATTCTTTTGGATTGAACTTTTTTTTATTTGAGAAATTTTGGATTATCATTTAGTTGGACCGAATCGGACCATTCGATTTTTGTACCAAGCCAGACCAAAATTATCGACCTGATAAACAGCCCTGAATTTTCAGGAACGAACCGGCCAAGACTCGAACTTCGGTCCGATTCCGACCGTTTGCTCACGCGTACTCTTAGCGCGAATTCAGTTACCAAGGTTCTTCCTATATGTGATTTTACTTAATATTTCCTGTAAATATGCTAGGTTTACTTCTTTCACAAATGAGTTTATCAAGCCATTCACAATTGACATGATATGCGATTCTATCAATGTTCAGCTGGGTGACTTGTATAATACAAATTGTTGCTGAATTCATGTTTTTCGATGACTTCTTCTAGAATTATGAACAAGCCTGTTTATATTAACTTTTTAAGCATGCTCTCCAAAATATTTTAGTATGTTTTATTTGCGTTCACCTCAAAATAATTTTAATTATGTGGTTGTCTTGTTTTTGTATAGGTTATTGGAGATCAAGTCTTCATGGTGAACTAAGGAAAATGAATACCAGTCTCAGAAAACTAAGACCAACTCTGATTATAGTGCCTGAAGAAGTGTACGGGATGAAATCTATTGCTAACTGTCAATTTATAAGTGTCACTAGACAAATAATATTTTTTGTTAATATTAAAATTTTCGGTTATATTGGACTTGAATTGATAGTTCTGCAAAAAATTATTTTTGTTAGGAAAAACCACAACCAGATTTAATGAAATAGCAAAAATAATGAACACAAAATTTACGTGGATCACCCAAAATAGGCTACATCTACGGGCTGTTGCAGGTCTTTTAATAAAGGGAGATAATTATACAGTGTTTACAAACACTCACAACTCTCGACTAACCGAAGAAAATTACTCACTTAATTTTCACACAATATCTCTCATAGTTAAAGAAAACTCTCTGAAATTTTGCGCTCAAAATTTCTGCCTAAACTAAGCTTGAGAGAATTGATAAGGAAAGTTGAATCTGATTGTGTTGTTCGGTGTGTTTTCAACTGAATGAGAACCAAACTATTTATCGGCCTTCAAGGAAACATTTCCTGCCAAATCCGTTGAGCAATTTGCAAAAGAGTGACAATGACTTTGGCCAAATTCATGCATGGAATATTACTTCTGTAATTGGCAGTAAACTTTAACTGAATTGGTTGCAACTAACAATTGCAAATTGTTCAAATACTTGATTGGTGGCCCCCACATCTAATTAACCAACTTGCTTGTAGAATATTTGCTAACAATCTCCCACTTGAAGACTGATTTCAATCTGTCTTCACACCTGATCAATGCAACAGTCGTTCCCGATCTTGTCAGTTTCGAAGTCCAACTGAAGCTGAACATAACTTCAGTTTATCAACGGTTACTACTTTTGTTAGCATGTCTACTGGATTCTTACTCCCTTGGATCTTCCCAAGTGTTAACACGCCATCCTCTAACAGAGATCTGATGAAGTGATAACGAAGCTCAATGTGTTTTGTTCTGGAGTGAAATGCAGAGTTCTTTGCCAAGTGTATTGCACTCTGACTATCACTGTATAGAACATTATTCTCGTCTTTGAATCCCAGTTCATCTAACAAACCTTGAAGCCATATGATTTCTTTACTGGCTTCTGTCACTGCTACATACTCTGCCTCCGTCGTGGACAATGCAACAATCTTTTGTAACCGTGACATCCAACAGACTGTCGTTGATCCCACAATGAATACATAACATGTGGTGCTTCTTCTATGATCAACTTCTCCGGCAAAATCTGCATCTACGTACCCCTGCACTTATCTCTAGTGCCTAGTAAATACCTCAAGATCCATTTGACTGCTTCCCAATGGACCTTACCCGGGTTTGATATAAACCCGCTAACAGTTCCCACTGCATAGCCAATGTCTGGTTTAGTATAAATCATTGCGTACATCAAACTCCCAATGACTGAGGTGTAAGGAACCTTGGCCATTAAGTCTCTCTCTTCGTAGGTTTGAGGAGATTGATTTTTGGATAGCCGAAAGTGAGTAGCCAATGGTGTGTTGACTGGCTTACTGCTTCCCATATTGAACCTTTGCAAAATACGATTGATGTATGCTGCCTGAGATAACTACAAAATCTTTTTTTGCTTATCTCGAGTGATTTGCATCCCAAGAATCTTCTTTGCTAGACCCAAAGCTTTCATGTCAACTCTTTTGACAATTGCTGCTTCGAACTTTTGATCTCGTTCATATCTGAACCAACTACTAACATATCGTCGACATAAAGTAGCAAAATATTATAACTTGAGTTATACCTCTTGAAGTAGCAACAGTGGTCGGCATTGCACTTCTGGAAGCCTTCCTTGTGCATGAAGTTGTCAAACTTTTTGTACCACTGTCTTGGAGCTTGTTTCAAACCGTGCAAGCTCTTCTTGAGTCTACACACCATATTTTCCTTCTCTTTCTCTGAGAAACCTTCTGGCTGACACATGTAAATCTCTTCATCTAAGTCTCCGTGAAGAAACGTAGTCTTCACATCTAACTGTTCTAGGTAGAGATTTTCAATAGCAACAATACTTAATACAGTCCTGATAGTATTAAGTTTCACAACAGGAGAAAAGATCTCGATGTAGTCAATTCCTTCTTTTTGCTGGAATCCTTCGACTACTAGTCTGGCTTTGTATCGTTTCGAGCCATTCTGCTCTTCTTTCACACGATACACCTATTTGTTATGTAAGGCCTTCTTCCCGCTTGGTAACTCAACAAGTTCACATGTCTGGATGGAGATCAAATGTTGGGATTCGGTAAGATAAAAAGCCCTACAGGCAGCGGAATTTAAAACTTTCAGGGCCTCTTACGGAATCTTGTCAGGATACTAAACTGGTTGTATATACATGAATATTAATTTAAACTACATTAATAACAAGATCCAAGTTATACCTGTCTCCTTGCAAATCCAGTCAACAAACAAACTCGGGTTTCTCCCTCGGGTAGGTCGATCCAATGCCCTGTTGCAGCGCTCCACGTGTTGCGCATCTATGAGTTGATACACCACAATATCACGAAAATAAATATAACCTAATCGGCTAGAGCATAGGGTATATTTAGATCTATGGTTAGAGCACGACTAGGAAGCTAAAATCGAAAACGAAAATTCTTCCAAAGAGAAAGCAGGGTTCGGCCGATTTTATGAGGAGTGATGGGGGCTACTTCGCACCCCTTATAATGTACGGATCGACTGAAGAACAAAAGATCGGTTCGACCAAACAAGACAGTTCGGGATCATCTTATCGACCCGACCGAATACAGCTCGCCTCGACGAGAAGACTACAATCCGGACTCAAGAAGGATATTTGGGCCGAGTCCTATTAGGATTATATTTCCTTGTACACTAGGTTTAGTATGATATAAATACCTAGTCAATCATTGTATTAAACAACTCTGAAAACATCTGTAAACCCTTAATCACAGGGCAAATACTCCATTGAATTCTGCATAAACGGCAGAATCAACTATTATTCAATAAAGAAAGAGCTTTCTCTTCATATTTGTGTTATTCTTACGTTGGTTACAATATTTACTTGTTGTTCTTACGATATTGCTCTTCCTTGTGATTGATCCATCCTGAATAAAGTAACAGAGCCCTATAAATCATATATATTGAGAATCCCCAATATTACAAATTTTACTGATACCTTTAACCCGACGAAATTCAGCTAAATCAGTTGGCGCCCACCGTGGGGCTAGGTTAATTATTCGATCGACATATGGCTCGCCCAAGGAAAAGCGCTCGTATTGGAGCAAGAAGTAACACGACCACCGGTCATAACACATCTGAAGATCTACAGGACAACAATGATAATAACGCCCACAACACCAACGAGAATTTGCAGGATACCCACCCCCATCAGCAGGAACCCCAAGGAGATCTTCCCGGTACAATACCGGAAGAACCGGAAGTCCCTGCGATCCCCGTTCCTCTCCCGGGCGCTCAGGAGAAATTGCGACAGATCGCGATGCTCGTTAAATCACTCTCTCCAGAATAATTACTTGTACTTGATCAAATTCCTCGAAATGTTAGGACTGCCAGGGCAAATCCCGCTGAAAGAGCGCCAAGGCAAAACGATCAAATCTCTCAACAAGCTGACAGCCCGGCAAGCGAGCGACGCTCGCTACAAAGTCCGCCGCAGGGCAATTCAAAACCCTCCGATAACCTTCCATGAAGGAAACTAGGACAAAGAAAACCACAGCCAGGGCGCAGTGGGTCCAAGGAACGTACAATAATCCCTATCGAGGATGACATAGATGATGTAATCCCAGATCGACCACGAAGAATGCGATTCTCGGAGAGAGAAATCGAAAGAATGGTGCAGGAACGACTCGAACAACGCCTACGATCTGTTCAAAACCTGTGGGCCCGAACCACGGCACTCCAGGAGAGCCTCGCGGCCTGTTCTCCCTTCTGCAGAGAAATAAAGGAGGCACAGTCAATCGGACAGGTCCCGGGTAGACTACCTCGATACGACGGAACCACTGATCCGGATGACTATATTTTTAGCTTCACGAATATAATGAACTTATATGCTCACTCGGCGGAATTCACCGCCAAATTAATGGTAACCAAATTTGAAGGACTCGCTTTGGACTGGTTCGCTAAGCAACTGGTCAACTCCATATTCAGTTTTCGGGAATTGTGCAACAAATTGACACAGCAGTTTGCCAGTCAGAAGAGGCAAAAACTTCCGATGAGCTATTTAGGAACTATACACCAACAAGAGAGAGAATCCTTAAGAAACTGGTTGGCGAGATTTAACGTAGAATTACTTAAAATCGATTCCCCAAATATCGATTACATAATTTCTATTCTCTTCGACCTCACGAAGAATAGGCAGTTCGAAAATGCCCTCAGTCGAAAACAACCAAGAACGTTTGCCGACATCATGAGCTTGGCGTCTAAATATATGACCCAAGAAGAGATGAATTCCTTTAAAGACAAAAAAAAAAAACAAAGCCACAACTTCAGGCTCCAAACGGCATGATAGGATTCCTGCCCAAAGATCCATGGATTATGAGCGATCTTTTAGAAAAGGCAACGTTTTCCAGCGATTGGAATACAACAAAGCCGACCAAGAAAGACAACCTAATTTCTACCAAAGACCAAGAAACCCCGAACCACCAATCAGAGGCAGGGTTAATCAAGTAGAACACCCAAGGTTAAATGCTCCGATGGAAGAAATATTGGATGTACTAGAAAGGAATAATTGGATCCCTGAAGCGAGGAAAATCACTCAACCCAGACCAGGATCTCGAAACTATGAGTTATGCTGCAAATACCATCGGGCACACAGACATCGAACGGAAAATTGTTTTCACCTTAAAAAAGAAGTTGAAAAACTAATCGAACAGGGGAAACTAGACGACTATCTAGAGCGAGATAACCGCAAGAGGGAAAGAAGTAGAAGCCCTTGGAATAATAATCAAAGAAGGAGTTCTCGTTGAAGGTCACCCGAGCATGGTCCTACGCAGGAGTTGAACCATGACCAGATCAATGGAACTATCCATACAATATCCGGAGGACCCGCAGGCGGGGATAGTCGTAATGCCCGACGAAGGACAGCTAGATCCATAATTGGAAGCTTAAAATACCCAAAAGAAATATGGACTCTAGAAAACAAGCCATCAAACCACCAGCTGATCAGCTTTAACGAAGGCGAAGTGCCTAAAAACATTGTTTGGGACACAAAAGAGGATAACCCCGATTTCCCAATGGTGGTGTCGCTAGAAATAGCAAATTATAATGTCAAAAGGATCCTAATCGATAATGGGAGCTCGGCGAATATCATCTCCAGGGAGGTTTTAGCCCAGATGAACTTGGGACAGATAAACCTACAGAAAGTAGCTACGCCATTAGTAGGATTTGGAGGATCCGAAATTGTCCCCAGCGGAACAATAACCTTAAGTGTATCACTCGGAAGAAAACCGCACCGGACAGTCAAGCTAGTAAAATTTCTAGTGGTAGAAACACCCTTCGCTTATAACGCAATATTAGGACGACCAGCCCTCAACATATTCCGAGCCGTTGTCTCTACTTATCATCAGAAGATAAAGTTTCCGACCGATTGAGGTATCGGGGAAATAATGAATGATCATTGTATGGCATGGGATTGCTACAGCACCTCATTAACTTTGAAAGATCACCCCAAATCAATTACCCCGAGCAAAAGAAAGCTCGAAGACGATCTCGTTAGAAACGAGGTTGAAATCCCTAATACTGATCGAATAGATAAAAAGGGAAAAGAACCGCTAGATTTAGCTTTGAAGCCACTAGAACATAAGGATGTAATTCTAGTACAAGGGGACTCGTCCAAAACAACAAGAATAGGTACTGAATTGAGCAAAGAATGGGAAGTAATGTTGATTGACTTTCTCAGAGATAACGTTGACGTCTTCGCCTGGAGCGCGAATGACATTGAAGGAATTGATCCTCGAGTAATCAAGCATTCGCTAAAAATTGATCCCATGGCAAAACCCGCTAGACAAAAGAAGAGAAATCACGGGCCAGTAAAAGATAAAATCATCAAAACAGAAGTAGAAAGGCTACTCAAAGCAAAACAAATTCGAGAAATACACTTCTCAGAATGGTTAAGTAATGTCGTTCTAGTAGCAAAAGGGGATAAAAAAGATAATAAGTGGAGAATGTGTAACGATTTCACCGACCTTAACAAATTATGCCCGCGTGATCCATATCCCCTCCCAAGGATTGACTTATTAGTTGACTCAACCGCTGGCTTTGCGATCTTCAGCATGATGGAAACCTTTCAAGGGTTTTATCAAATATACATGGATGAGCGGGACCAAGAGAAAACTGCGTTCATAACCGAACAGGGAGTATATTTCTTTATAGTAATGCCATTCGGCTTAAGGAATGTCGGGGCTACTTACCAAAGGTTAGTAAACCTAATGTTCAAAGAGTTAATTGGAGAAATAATGGAAGTTTACGTAGACGACGTGTTAGTCAAAAGCATGAACGAAGCGGATCACGTAAAACATCTTGATCGATGTTTCCGAATATTGAGAAAATACCGCATGAAGTTGAATCCCGCGAAATGCACCTTCGGTGTTAAGTCAGGAAAATTCTTGGGCTATTTGGTACATCAACGAGGAATTGAGGCCAACCCAGAAAAAATTCGAGCCATAACTGAAATGAAGCCTCCCAAAACCATCTCCCAAGTACAAAGCTTGGTAGGGAAAATCGTAGCGTTGAACAGATTCATATCAAAATCAGCAGACAGAAGTTTGCCCTTCTTCCAAACGCTTCGAAAAGCAAAAAACTTTGTTTGGACCGAAGAATGCGATCGGGCCTTCGACCAACTCAAAGAATATCTGACAACATCCCCGTTGTTGGCCAAACTGACGGAAGGGGAACCATTGTATATCTACATCTCGATCTCCGACGCGGCCGTTAGTTCAGTACTGATCAAGATAGAAGGTTCGGAACATAAGCCTGTCTATTATTTAAGCAAATTACTGCAAGGGGCGGAGAAGAATTATTTGGAAATTGAGAAATTCGCTCTGGCCTTAGTAGTGGCTGCACGAAAACTTCGACCTTACTTTTTAACCTACAAAATCGTGGTTTTAACAAATCAACCACTGAGACAAGTCTTAGCAAAGCCAGAAGCCTCCAGAAGACTAATCAAATGGGCGATCGAACTCGGTCAATTCGAAATCGACTACAAACCGAGAATTGCGATTAAGGCCCAAGTCTTAGCTGATTTTCTACTGGAAACTCCGACACAGGTAACCGAACTATCGAACAGCCTCAACGACGATATCTTGATCATAGAAGATCAAACTTGGTTAATGCATGTTGACGGTGCTTCATGCCGAGAAGGAGGAGGCGCCGGAATAAACTTCACCGGGCCGAATAAAGAAGATTTAAATTACGCGATAACATTGGATTTCGTCGTAACAAACAATGAAGCAGAATATGAAGCGTTAATCGCAGGAATGGAAATGGCAATCAAGGCCAACATTAAAAGCCTTAAAGTATTAACCGATTCAGAGTTAGTGCAAAGACAAATAGAAGGCCTATACGAGGCTAAGGAATTTAATATGGTTAAATACCTCGCCAAAGTGAAAACACTAGCTGAGAAATTCGAGAGCTTCGGTATACAGAACATTCCACGTTCGGAAAATAAATGGGCCGATCAACTATCTAGGTTCACGGGAGCCCATGACGGAAAAACCGAAAGGGTGATCAACTGGTTAATCTCTAATACACCGGCGATCGATATCGATGAAACACCGGCAGTCGATATAATGGAAATCGAAGAGGCTGAAGAAAACTGGATGACTCCAATGATAGATTATCTTCGAGAAGGAAAATTGCCGCTTGACCAGAATGAAGCTCGGAAAATAAAATATCGGGCTCCAAAGTATACATTGGTGGAGGAAAAACTCTACCGGAGATCAGTATCAGGAATACTTCTGAAATGCGTCTCTGAATCACAAACCATTGATATTCTACGAGAGGTACATGAAGGAGACGCAGGGAATCACAGCGGAGCAAGGGCATTGGCTTTAAAATGCCTCCGAACAGGTTATTATTGGCCTACCATCAATAAGGATGCCGCTCAGTATGTCCAAGAATGTCATCACTGCCAAGTCCATGCTAATATATGTCATCGACCAGCGGAAAACATGCACCCAATACCGGTATGTTGGCCTTTTGATCAATGGGGAATGGACATCGTGGGACCGTTCCCAGCGGCTAGATCCAAGAAAGCTTACGTCCTGGTCGCTGTAGAATACTTCAGCACATGGATTGAATGCATCGCCCTTGCACGAATAACTCAATTCCAAGTGATCAACTTCCTATGGAAATTCATAGTTTGTAGATTTGGCATCCCAAGGATCCTAATTTCTGATAATGGAACCCAATTCGCGGGGAAACAGGTAATAGAATGGTGTTTGAAACTTGGGATTCAACAAAATTTCACTTCGGTCGGGCATCCTAGAGCGAACGGACAAACTGAAGTAGCAAATCGAGAAATAATAAAATCCTTGGAAAAAAGATTAGGAGCAGCCAAAGGAAAATGGCTCGATGAACTCCCAGGAGTACTTTGGGCTAATCGAACGACTGTTAGGAGCTCAACCGGGGAAACCCCATTTAGCTTGGTATATGGTTCGGAAGCTGCTATTCCAGTTGAAACTCTAATTCCAACACCAAGAATTGAAATGTACGATGACCAGGAAAATGAAAAGACAAGAGAAAATGACATCGATTTAACAGAAGCTTTAAGAGAAAAAGCCGCCGTACGCTTGCAAGCCACTAAAGCAAATATGGAAAAGGCATACAATCAAAAGGTACGCATCCGAACCTTCAAAGAAGGAGACTTGGTCTTAAAAAAGGTAGAAGTATCCAAGCATGTGGGAAAGTTGCAACAAAATTGGGATGGACCTTACGTTGTCATTGGCGTAGGAAAGAAAGGTTCATACAAAATAGCACACTTGGATGGAACAGCCTTACCAAGAACCTGGAACGCAGTCAACCTGAGGAAATACTATGGTAAATAAATTTGGCAGGTTATGCTGCTTTATTTTATTTTATTAAGTTTTAAATCTTTGTAATAAAGGCCTTAGCCTACAGTTCAATTAATAAAGGTTTTTAGCAATTTTAAATGTTAAGTCAAAAGTGAGTACAAATCGATTGTTTCGGTAAACACTCCTTGGAATTCTACTATCATATTGGTTAAGATCGGAACAAAAGGAGTCAAGTATACGTTGATCCGCTCAATAAACACTCCTCGATCCAACCGTACAAACGAGTCGAGTATACATTGATCCGCTCAATAAAAACTCCTCGGTCAATTTTACAACGATTGGAAGACTTTTGGTATTAAAAACCTAAGTCTAAGTAAAAACGAGTCGAGTATGCATTGATCTGCTCAATAAACACTCCTCGATATATATATAACGATTAAAAGACTTTTGGTATTGAAAACCTAAGTCTAAGTAAAAACGAGTCGAGTATACATTGATCCGCTCAATAAACACTCCTCGATATATTTACAACGATTAAAAGACTTTCGGTATTGAAAACCTGAGTTTAAGTAAAAACGAGTCGAGTATACATTGATCCGCTCAATAAACACTCCTCGATATATTTACAACGATTAAAAGACTTTTGGTATTGAAAACCTAAGTCTAAGTAAAAACGAGTCGAGTATACATTGATCCGCTCAATAAACACTCCTCGATTATTTTTAAATGATTAAAAGACTTCTGGTACTAAAAACCTAAGTCCAAATAAATAAGAGTTGAGTATACATTGATCCGCTCAATAAACACTCCTCGATTATCTTTAAACGATTAAAAGACTTCTGGTACTAAAAACCTAAGTCCAAATAAATAAGAGTTGAGTATACATTGATCCGCTCAATAAACACTCCTCGATTATCTTTAAACAGTTAAAAGGCTTCTGGTACTAAAAACCTAAGTCCAAATAAATAAGGAGTTGAGTATACATTGATCCGCTCAATAAACACTCCTCGATCGGTTTTCAACGATCTGAAAGGTTTGTGTATAAAAACATAAAGTCTAGACCAAAAAGAGTTGAGTGTACATTGATCCGCTCAATAATCACTCCTCGATCTGTTCCTAACGATCTAAAAGATCTGCTGATACACCTAAGTCTTGAAGATGAATTGAGTATGAATCTGTCTGCTCGGAAAATGCTCCTCATAGATAAAATTATGACAAAATCAACAAACAAGGAGAATGCAAGGGATAAAAGTAATATTTTATTCATCAAATCAATTACATACAAAAGTCCTACATTACAAAGGTCTACATACTACTTAAACACCGTTACAACGGTTTAGATGAAATGATCCTATAGATCGGCAATCTTCACGACAATGTCCACGGAAACATCAATCTCCCCCCTAGTACCTCGACGATTATGATAGATCACCTAAGAAGCATGCTGCTCAGGACGATCAACTTCTTTAGTTCGATGGCTAGGCTCTGAAGATCAAATGTTCTTCCAGAGGAAATGATCATTACTAGCCAGATGACCGGCAATACTCATTCACCCACAACAAGATACTGCTTCTACTTTAGGAATCAATATTTTATCCTAGAGCAGCATCTCTTCAGGACCGTCGCAGAAGAAAAAATTTACCAGCGCACCACAGTGGACGACCACCCCTGAGGTAACATCCAAGAACGAGGATGCCTGGCAAATATGAACCCTCCATGTGCAAACAGAAATCACGGACCTCAAATCTGTGAAAACAAAGATTGAGGCCTCATGGGACCCGTTAGTACAAGGTAGGGCTTCCATGGGACCCGTCAGTACAAGGTAGAAGAACATTAAGCTATAATGATGTGAATCACGATAATGTGACTTTTTGAATATTATGGGATCTGAAGGTAAAATAAAATCCAAGGGGACTGAGATCTCCATCCTTTTTGAGAAATTGCTAATGAAGTATGCAACTCACTTCCCTATTTATAGGGATAGACCTAAGCAATCCAACGGCTGAAAAAGTATTTGATCAAGGGACGAAAATGCGACCGTCTGACTTCCTATAATTAATGCAAGTAAGTTGGAACGGCACTATCTAATCGACTCAACAAGTCGATAACAAAAGAAGCCGTAGATCGAAGCGATCAGCGAAATAATCCAAGCAGACCTAAAGAAGCTCCGGACCAGAAAGGTCTGCACACTCATATATCATAGTCGATCGCCTAAAACCTAGGAACCACAACGAAGGCATACAAGTTTAAAACCATTGTAAAAAGGATACTTGCTCGCCTAGAAGTAAAAGACCGAACCCTCCACCATACGTGGGTCGTCACTGCCTTATACATCATATGAAATCTGACGTCGTTACTAAGACGATTAACACCACCATGCTAGACTGCAAGGTCGTCACTGCCTAATTTTCCAAAGAATTGCTGAAGGAGGTCTGAGCTGGTCAGATCTGATCAAGAGTTCTATATTTTCCAATTCCTCCCATATCAAAGAAATGATGTAATGACACACTAATTGAGGAACATACAGTTCACAATTAGTGCAGAGAAACATAGAGTTTAGGAAGATACTGAAAGGGGTATCTTCTCTCAGTATCATGAAAAGAAAAGCAGAGCTCAACAGGAGGGATAATAGCCTACTTATATAAGATATACATCACAAAAAGACAAATTCACAAGGCATGGATTTAACATCGACCAAGATGCTGAGCGTTCCTTAACAGCTATTCAATCGATTATCGATACGAAAGAACCTACTATCTACATTTTTGATGTACTACGCGATTTTGGATATAACTCAAGGGACTATACTGGGTTGATCAACAAAAATTTGATTTGCAGAGCAAACATTATATCATTCAGTTACTTAAATAGTGACCAAGCAAGATCAAGCTACCTTTTCTCTATCCTGAATTTTCTCCGCAGAGATCAATATCAGATAAGTAAGCTAATCTATGCTGATTATTCCATGATGTTATATTTATGCATAACAGTAAAATGTGAAAACAAAGTATATCTACAGAATAAAAATTGATCAAGGCAAGAATCTGCCTACAAAAGATCATAATTTCCAATTTAGTCGTTCTCCTAATACAAAAATTTCAGCCCAAACAACTACACAAAAGTTGGGCACAAAAAAAAAAAAAAAAAAAGAGACAGTCCAAGGCCTGCCAGGTCGAACAAAGATCACTGGAAGAGTTGCCAGCAGGTCGACTAGCAGAAACAGTCCTCCGAGGAGTCAAATTGCCAGCAAACGCCATCAACTCCTCTTGACGCTTTAGATAACCGGCGTCATATCCTTCCTCATAGGACCGCCGTCGAGACTCCTCTGCTAGGGCAGCAGCCTGAACCAAGTCACTTTTCTCTTTCTCCCAGACAGACTTTTCCTCCTGCAATTTTTTCAAATCATCATTGGCAAGCTGCAGCTGGAGAGACTGCCCTGCAACCTTCGCCGACTCCGACTCCAAACGACGTTGATAAGCACCTCTACTTATCCACAGATCATCGTTTTGCACACCCAGCTGGAGTGCAAAGTACTTAGCCTGGAAAAAGAAAACAGTCCTTATGTAACAAGGCAGTCAAAATAAAAACAAATAAAACAATGAAAGATTTGTCCACCTGTTCGCATATCTTCACTAGCGACTGAACAAGGCGTACGTTGGAAGTACCCTCAAGCTTCTTCAACTCTCCAGGCAGAATAGTGCTCAAACCCAGATCCCAAGACAAAGCATCGGGCTCAACAGAACCCGGTAGCTCACTAAGAAGAGGGACGTTGTCAGGGCGGGGAGTCGCTGCCCGCAAGATATCCTTAACCTGCTCAAGAATACAACGATCATCTAAAAGACGGGGGGAACCCCTCTCGTCGGGGCTAACTGAGGTTTCCTTACCCGAAACAGATATAACGGTCTGGCGATCGGGCCTTGACTCGGTTCGACCTCCAGAAGGTCCGCCAGATCCAAAGGAGGCATTAACAATAGTTGTATCATGGAATAAAAAATCAGAAAAATCATGGGACACATGTTATGTCATAAAAGGATCTCCGCCAACTGCCCCTGCATCGTCTCCCCTTAAGGGTCCGCTGACAAGCCGGGCGGCAGAAAGAGAGGAAGAAACGGAGCTATTAGGAACCTCTCCGTGAAAAGCACCCTCAAAGGAAGAAGCACCTGAAGTAACGTGTATATTATAAGTAGGCTCCTCATTGGACATATCGCCGAAAGCCACCCGACCAGGGGAAGGTATACTTCCAACTTGAGTGGAAGAAGAAAAGATTTGTTCTGAAAACGATGAGCTAACTACAGAAAAAGGTTCAGAGGGGACGACAAGGCTATCGCTCACCGACCTACTATCAGAAGATGAACGAGGAGGTTCCATCGAGGGTCCTTCTGTTCGAGACTTCTTCAATCTGGGATTTCTAGCGTTCTCACGAGAAGGACGCTTTGATGTATTACCGAAAAGATTAGACATGATCGGAATTCAAGAGGTAAAATTAAAATATCGAGAAAGCTTATCGACCTAATAAAGGAAGAATGTTCTGTTGAAGAGATAAGCAAAGCAGTAAATAGCGAGACAAATTTTTACCTTTTATATTTATACTATACGAAAAGACGCGACAGACCCAAGGAAAGGGCGCGAAATAGAAAAACTGACCTTGGAATAAACACTAGAATTTGAAAAAACACACGCATAATGATTACGGCGAAGTAAATAACTTGTCTAAATTATTACGGCGAAGATGAAAGGACGTGACTGTCAGAATATGAAACGTTTAGCGTACAAAGGGTTAAAAGTGTAAAATTACATTTAAACCTACAATAAATGGTTACAAGGGTATCTTCATGAATCAATGAATCACACGGCCTGATCGCCCTCCGGAATCGTCTGTTCGTTAACGACGTCTTCTCCTTTTGTTGGCTCAAAAACCTCTTCCTCTTCCTCTAGATCGATAAAAGTATCATCAAGCTCACCGTTAACATCAGAAGGAGGAATCGGCAATGGTTTTCCGAACTCTTTGACAAGGTGAGCCAAAGGAAAACTTTGATATACGACATCTGGAAGCTCGGAAGGAGAATAAACTTCGCCATAACGGTTCAACCGAATATGTGCCGCCTTAAAATATTCCTTCCGACGGTCCTCGATCATTTCAAAGGCGACCAACTGATGAACCGCCTTCTTAAAAGTACTCTCCAGAAGAGGACCGACCATCTGATACACCAACGCCGTATGGACAGGAGAGTTAAGGAATTCGCGAATCACTCTTTCATCAGGGTTCCTACTATATCGATCCCTAAGTCCGCTAAGAGGAATGTCTTCCTCAAACTCCTGTAAAGAGGTTTGAAGACTTGACACTTGAGATTCCAACTCGCTAATCCGAGCAGTACTCTGAAATTGGAACTCTTCTAACTTTTTAGCCATCTGGTTGGCTTGCTCTTGAGCACGGGAAGTCTCCATAACCCTATTTATGATCTCCTGGTCTTCAGTCCCCGTAGCACGAGTCTCTACGACCGGAACGGAAGAAGACGTTGAGGGACCAACCTCTGAACCAGAGGACTTATGAAGTAAAGCTTTGTATTTCTCATCCAGAAACTCACATTGTTGTTTCCAGAGTGCAGTTTCATAAGCGTATGAGGCTAAACAAGTCTTAGTCTGAAAAAGCAAAGGAGTAAAACAATAAATAAGTTAGCAAGCTAAAAATATCTTCAAAAGAAAAATATCCTATAAAGCAAGCTTAAAAGGAATTTACCTTTTCAGCATAAAGAGAAGCTCGCTGAAATTTTTCCAGAGGGTCCTTCCGAAGAAGCTTGTTCAGATCACGAGTAAAAACCCCGGATAAAAGAACACGAGTTGCCTTATCGACCGCATTCTCGCTCTCATCATGGACAAGAGAATTTTTCTCAGAATAACCAGCGGCTCTCTTCCCCTCTAAATGATCTTCGATCATTTCAACCAAGGTAGGTTTCGGATGATTGTCGCCGAGTAAAGAAAGATCGTTGCCAGAACAACCATAATAGCTCCTTTTTCTCCCCACCGGGTTGCCGTTAGGATGAGGCATCGACCAGCTACGACATCCACGAATTCCCAAGGATGTTCTAAGCTGAAGAGAGGGATAACCAGATCCACTCCCTTGACGAATAGGGGAATCTTGCGAAGAATCTGGAGACTCCTCTCCGTTCTCCTCGGACTCATGACTCAACTCCAGCTTTCTCTTCCGAGACGCTCTCTGCTCGATCGGGATGTTCTCTATAGATTTGGAGGATTTAGACAACACCATTTTTCCCTTTGAAGAATGTCGGGAACTCTCTACCATATGAGCTGAAAAAGAAACAAGATGAAAGTTAGTTTTTCTATATATAACGTATCATCACAACACTAAGCTAAAATGAAACGCTTACCAAGTGATTCAGATGATGAACTGATTGGGAAAGTGTGAGCACTCAATCCCGCATTACGAAGGAAAGCTTCCCCAATCTGAAGAGCACTCTGATATTTGTTTGCACGCATAGCGGGGATTTCACCAATAAACTGAGCATCATCAGGAATGAGTTCTCCAGTTGGCAGGCGACCTCCGTGAACCCAGTTAGAGTCGTGATCCCACAAGAAGGGCATGGTCGAACCTTCCGCCAAACGAAGATGAGATGGAGGACGAACAAAGAAGAAATGAGATTTCCAAGAAGGATTGCTAGAAACGGGGGGATCAAAGATTGCTCTACTAGGCCTCTGACTAGCAAAGAAATATCCGCGATTGGAAGAACTGGAAATATTGAACCGAAAAAGTTGCGTAAAGTTACGAAAAGAAGGTTTGAACCCTTTTTGCAATCATCAAGACAGAAAAGCAAACCATGAAGGCCACAGAATTTGGAACTAATTGTGGCAAGGACACACTGAATATTTTTAGAATATCAAGAAAGAGGGGAGACAACGGAAGACGCAGACCGCTATTAAAATGGGCCGTGTAAAAAGCTCGACATCCTTCCGGTGGAAATGTGACCCTATCAGAAGGTGAAGGGAGAATTATCTCAGAACCCTCCGGGAAATATTTGGAATAATTATTCACAACCTCCGGAAAAGTTTCCGCCGTATAAGCACAAGGTAGGTCCTCAATTGGTTCAGAAATTTGAGGAGCAGTACCTTTGCCCTTTTTGGCTCGGGCAGCGACATCTGTATCGGAAAGGATTTGTACCTTAAAAGTGTCTTCAACAGGAACGACAAATTCAGGAACTGCAGTTTGTTTGCCCAAAATATTAGAATACAACTCCTCCTCGTTAATAGGAGCGACATTCTCCCTAGAGGAAGAAGAAGATTTTCTTAAATAAGCCATATTTTCAGATTCTCGGAGAATATGAATCGATAGAAGGAAAACTTTATGTGATGAACGACTAAGCAAGAAAATAACTACGAACTATAAGGAAGTATAAAGGAGAAATGACGAACTCAATGGTCACCTATTTATACTAAAAAGAGAAAAGACGTTTCGAACTCGTCGCAACTAATCACATTCCCGCCAAAAACGGAAGAAGATCAAAAGCCTCCCTGAAAGGACGCGTGGCGATTCGTAATTGGAAAGAGAAAACAACTATCTATGATGCGTAGCACTCTTTTCCTTACTTAAGATTTTTTCCCACAGGGTTTTTTCTTAAGAAAGGTTTTTAATGAGGCTCCATACATAGAAGATAAACAGTCGTAAAGAATTATCTAATTCTACGAGCTTCTATTATCTATACGCTCGAAGAAGTGAGGGAGTACTGATGGGGGCTACTTCGCACCCCTTATAATGTACGGATCGACTGAAGAACAGAAGATCGGTTCGACCAAACAAGACAGTTCGGGATCATCTTATCGACCCGACCGAATACAGCTCGCCTCGACGAGAAGACTACAATCCGGACTCAAGAAGGATATTTGGGCCGAGTCCTATTAGGATTATATTTCCTTGTAACACTAGGTTTAGTATGATATAAATACCTAGTCAATCATTGTATTAAACAACTCTGAAAACATCTGTAAACCCTTAATCACAGGGCAAATACTCCATTGAATTTTGCATAAATGGCAGAATCAACTATTATTCAATAAAGAAAGAGATTTCTCTTCATATTTGTGTTATTCTTACGTTGGTTACAATATTTACTTGTTGTTCTTACGATATTGCTCTTCCTTGAGATTGATCCATCCTGAATAAAGTAACAGAGCCCTATAAATCATATATATTGAGAATCCCCAATATTACAAATTTTACTGATACCTTTAACCCGACGAAATTCGGCTAAATCATGTCTATTGTGTATGCCCCAATAGGTTCACCACATAATTGGCTGTGGGTTATAATTAAATATTCATTTAATTATTCGAGCATTAAATACTCTAAATTAGTCGAACACTCTGTCGGCTGATCATTCCAAAATTAGCACCCCTGCCAATTTGGAAATTCTCCCACACTCTACAGTCGATGTCTGGCCACAAGCCCATAGAGCCCAATCACTGGTGAATTAATTCAGTGAACCTTTTAATCTCATTTTTCCATATACGACATAATCTCTCCATCGATCAATCTCCCAGTCGAGACTTAAGGGTATGGACTTTTCATCGGTTCTATTTTCTTTTGTCTTGACCTTATGTATTCTGGTCTCGAAATAATTCTCTTTGACTTAATCTGTATGAGCTACTTACATAAAGTCGTCAGATACCTTGGCCAAGGATTTTTACCAGAATTAATTTCTCACATAAATTCATAGGAGAACTTCCCAACCTATCAAGTTGGGTCAATGGATCCTTTGTTGATGATATGAACCTGCATACGAGTCCCTCTATACCCAACATGAGCCCACAGAGACTTTCTGGTAATCTCCAGTCAGTCGAAACTCACATCTAAGTATAGACGTTCTTGTACCAGATAAACACTATCACCTCATGTATTTAGGGATCGTTCCTCGTATAATATCATAAATTGGAATAACTTCAACCCCCATATGCGACTACCGCTTCCATGGTGAGTTATGTCCTAATTGGGGTATTCAGTGCACTTGCCATCCCAGCAAGTCACCCACTTATGTGTATCAACTATCACAGTCACGCTCGTGGACCCCAGCTTTCTCCAGTTCATCGGAGTATACACAATTGTGAGAGTCTTACCGAATCCAACGATGTCCAATCTCGATTGGATTCTACGACTCTTGAATATGTTCTAGATCACGGCCTTGGAGATCAGTCCACGGGTTGTCCGATAGCTCTGTGATCTAAGGACTTCTATCCTTATGCGTAGATAATTATTACATAAGATAAAGTTGACCATATAATGAAGTGAATTTATTAATCGAAATTGAATAGTTCCTTCATTTATTACATTAAATGCTAGCCATACAGTTGGCTTGCTGGACACTATTTCTATCATCAAAGACTTCATCTCGTCTTTCATGGCAAGCTCACACTCGCCGGCATCTCCCATCTGACAAGCCTCATCATAGCTCTCTGGTTCTCCTCCATCTGTCAGCAACACATAATCCATGTATCTCCTGTTAGGCACATGTGGCCTAGAAGACCTTCCCAATACAGGAGTTGGAGAATGGGGTTGATTTGAATTCTCCTGCTCAACACGTTCCTTTAGCTCGGGAATTTCTAAGGTTTGGTTTGTCACAGGACTGACTGGAACGTCATCCTCTTCTACATATACTGGCTCAATCGCAATTGGGTTAATGGCATTTGCCAAATGCCTATCTTTGTACATAACTCTTTCATTGAAGATTACGTCTCTGCTGTGGATTATCTTTCTGTTTGCATCATCCCAGATGCAATACCCGAACTAATCATCACCATATCCAAGAAAGGTACACTTTTTGGATTCCGGATCAAGCTTATTCCTACCATGATCACTGATATGCACATATGCAATACAACCAAAAACTTTTAAATGTGATAATTTAACATATTTACCACTCCATACCTCTTCTGGAATTTTATGCTCCAATGGTATTGATGGAACTCGATTAATCAAATAAGCTACTGTGTTGACTGTTTCTGCCCAGAACATCTTGGGTAGGCCTGACTGCATACGCATTGTTCTGGCTCTCTTGGTCAACATTCGATTCATGCATTCTGCTACTCCGTTTTGTTGAGATGTACCTGGCACGGTTCTTTCCATCTTATCCCATGCTCATAGCAGAACTTTTTAAATATCGAGGCTTCATATTCTCCACCATTATCGGTTCTCAACTTTTTGATTTGGAGACCTGTCTCATTTTCTAACATGGCTTTCCATTTTCCGAATGTGTCAAACACTTCATATTTATGTCTCAAAAAATAAACTCATATCTTTCAAGAGTGATCGTCTATGAAAGTCACGAAGTAGTGTTTCCCACCAATTGATGAGACAGTCATTGGATCCCAAACATCAAAATGAACAAGCTCCAGCTTTTCCTTCTTTGGGGTTTTGCCACTTGTCTGAAAGCTGACTCTCTTATGCTTTCCAAATATACTGTCCTCGCACATGTCGATGTCAATCGACTGTAGATTCGGTAGCTTTCCTTTGGAGTGCATAATCTTCATTCCTTTCTCACTTATGTGACCAAGTCGTTGGTGCCACAAGTTTGGATTTTGGTTGCTTGCTGCAACTGCAATCGAACAACAACATTTTGCCGCCATGTAAAGAGTGCCGCTTTTCTTTCCTTGTGCAACTGTCATTGCACCCTTTGAAATCTTCCAGTCATCTCCATGGAAGATTGTAGTATAGCCTTCACTGGCTAACTGGCCCACATAAATTAAGTTTTTTCGCCGTTAGATTCTTCGGTGCACTCTAGCACTGATTTTTGTAGTGTCCAACCTTTCCGCAATTCCAACACTCAACAGTCTTTGAGCTTCCGAAATTGCTGGGATTTCTTGATCTGGATCTCCCATTCTTTGATCTTCCTCGGTGGTTCGATCTTCCACGATTGTTGTTTATCGACCGGCCTCTTGACTCCGTCGACAAAGCAGAGGGGGTCGAAGTTTCGATTGACTTTCTCCGCCGGATCCCTTCGTTTAGAACGAGATCATGTACATCGTTGAATTTTAACTTATTGCTTCCCGACGAGCTACTCACAGCCGTGAGTGTAGCATTCCAACTTTCTGGAAGGGAGGACAAAAGTAACAACGCATGTACTTCATCGTCAAACTCAATCTTGACCGAACTCAACTGGGTCGTGATTGTACTGAGCTCATTGAGATGTTGGGCCACCGATGCCCCTTCGGTCATCTGCAAATTAAATAACCGCCTCATTAAATGCACTTTATTTGAAGCCGAAGGTTTCTCATACATATTTGAGAGTGCCTTCATAAGACCCACCGTGGTCTTCTCCTTAGCTATATTAAATGCGACATTGCGAGATAACGTCAACCGGATAACTCCGAGAGCTTGTCTGTCAAGGAGTTTCCACTCATCCTCTTTTATGGATTCTGGCTTATCTTCCTAGAGAGGCAAGAATAAATTTTTCTGATACAAATAGTCCTCTATTTGCATTTTCCAGGATCCAAAGTCCTCACCGTCGAACTTTTCGAGTTTCATTTTCCCTTCGTCTGCCGCCATTGCTCCCACTTAAATCTGGTTGGCCCGGAAAAAAAAATTCATGAGCTCTTGATACCAGTTGTTAGGAAAAACCACAACCAGATTTAATGAAATAGCAAAAATAATGATCACAAAATTTACGTGGGTCATCCAAAATAGGCTACATCCACGGACTGTTGCAGATCTTTTAATAAAGGGAGATAATTATACAGTATTTACAAACACTCACAACTCTCGACTCACCGAAGAAAATTACTCACTTAATTTTCACACAATATCTCTCACAGTTTAAGAAAACTCTCTGAAATTTTGCGCTCAAAATTTCTGCCTAAACTAAGCTTGAGAGAATTGATAACGAAAGTTGAATCTGATGGTGTTGTTCAGTGTGTTTTCAACTGAAGGAGAACCAAACTATTTATAGACCTTCAAGGAAACATTTCCTGCCAAATCCGTTGAGCAATTTGCAAAAGAGTAACAATGACTTTGGCCAAATTCATGCATGGAATATTACTTCTGTAATTGGCAGTAAATGTTAACTGAATTGGTTGCAACTAACAATTGCAAATTGTTCAAATACTTGATTGGTGGCCCCCACATCTAATTAACCAACTTGTTTGTAGAATATTTGCTAATAATTTTTCGGTTTAAATATGACATATTTATGATTTTCGATGATAAATAAAATAATTTGGTGATAAGGACTGAAATTGATGATGACGACACAGTAAATGATGTATATTGTCGAGGTATCATAATAAATGATCAATTTTGAAACGCAACCACTTTAGAGGGTCAAAAATAAAATTTTGCCTAAAATGTAAGAAAATTAATGTACAAATGTGTAATACTACATTGATAAGAAGGACGAATGTGTTACACTACATTCATAAGTGGAACGCCTCTGCTAAGAAAAAATTAAGAGGGACGAATGTGATACAATACATTGATAAGACGGACTTATGTGATACACTACATTGACAAGAGGGATACATCTACTACAAAAAAATTGAAAGGGATGAAAGTGATAAAGTCAAGCCATATGAGGGACCAAAAATGCGATTTACTCTTCGGCTAACTATATTTCTCAAATCTCAAACATATTTTTTCAAACTAAATCGAACTACTATATCTAAATTGAAGAAAATACCTCTCTCTCCGTTCCATTTATTTTTCTCCTTTTGCTACATTACCAGATCAAATTTTTAAATCTTTTAAGTGACTTATCATATAATTATTCACATTTGTGGTGTTTTAAATCTTTTAAATATTAATATATATGGTGTCACATGATATTATCAACTTATTAGTGAAATATATTAATTAAATTATTTATTATAATATTTATAAATTTAGTCAAGTTAACCAGTTGACTATATAAGGAAGCAAAATAAATAGGATGGAGGCAGTATATTAATCCCCTAAAACAAAGAGGCAGTATATTAAAAAGGGTTAATTACAGGGACCTCCCATGGGGTTTGGTGTAATTCGCGTCAAATCCCCTTCAAGAATTATAATTACAATGACCTCCTCAGAGGTTTCAAAAACCTTACATCCGTTAGTTTTTGCTGACGCGATTCCCTTAATTTTCTTGAAAACCCCAATTTACCCTTAATATCACTGTATCAATTTTCATGGACAATTATGCCCTTGGTTATGAATTATATATGAGAGGGTGTTCATTGTAAGGTTTATGATTATGAATGGATGAAAATGTTGTAAATTTACATGAAACTTATAATCAGTTTATTAGTGTATTTTTATAATAAAAATATAATAACATATCAATATCTTTTTCATTTTTTTCATAATTGTTTTATAATAATAAATTAAATTATGGTTACTTATAATAAAAAAATTATAGAACAAATAATACTGTAAATATATTCAACCTTCATATTTAACCCGTAATTTTAATTATTTAAAAAATCATAATCTAATTGCATTTAATCACGAGAAGTAAAATTCCTTTAACAAAAATTATCAGACATTATAAAAATGATCATATGTTTATAACTAATAGGGTACTAAAAAAATCGTAAAATTCTAAAATCATTAAAAAAAATAAAAATACCCACTCAAATGCCCAATTTAGTAAAATAATTGTTATAAAATCATTATTTTTTTAATATTTCTTACTTGTATAATAATATTAAGTTTTTTTATGTAAAAATCAATAATATTAAAAATTAATAAAATATTTTACTATTAAATAGAAAATAATACCTTATATTCATATATACTAATATTAGTAAATCAATAAATAATTTGAATACATATTATTCATAAAAATAAAAATAAAAACAAAAAACTCACCATCCCTAACCCCCACCCACCCTCCCACCCTACCTACCTACCTTACCGGAACTTCTCCTCCCAGGCCGTGCAATTATGATTTTAAAGTTTAGGTACCACAGTGCAATTATGATTTTTTATATTGATTCATAATTAAATTTTGCCAGGGTAATATGATAAGTTTTTGAATCATTGCAAGGGTAAATAAGATATTTAGTTAATCGATTTTTTTCTTATTTTTTTTTAATTAAAATTGACGAGTGCAATGAAGTCCTTTAACAGATTTCGTCCAACTCGGCTAGTGTCCATTAGGGTTTTGTAAGATTTTTGAAACCTCAGGGGATGTGATTGTAATTATGATTCTTGGAGGGGACTGGATGCGGATTACACCAAACCTCAGGGGAGGTCCTCGTAATTTTGTGCATCTGGGCAAGGGTAAATAAGACATTTTGTTAATAAATTTTTTCTGAGGGAAAAACACTTTTGGTCCCAAACTTTACCCCAGAAAACACATTTGGTACCATGCTTTGCAGAAAAACAGGTTTTGTACCACAATTTTCATGGTCTTGACACATTTAGTGTCTCCGTCAATTTTTGGACGGTTTTCTCGCGCGTGAATGACACGCTCCCGTTAAGTTTAAAACTGTCACGAGATTTCCATGTGTAAATCGTTCAGGGGGTGAAATGCAATTTTGGAGAGAACATATCTACGACCATTTTCAAATCCCTCCCAAAATCATTTCCCCAATTCCTTGCCCTAAAATTCCCGTCTCAGCACAAAAATTCTTCCAAAAATAATTCTCCCAAAATTGATCGAAGTTTCTCACAATGAATGATAAAGAAGTCGAAAAAGTCGAAATGCCAGGTGAAAATGCCATGGGATTGCTACGGAGAGTGAAGCACAATTACATGCCAACCCCAAGATATAAATTTAAGTTTCTTTACTCGAAATTGAAAATTGAAAGAATCTCTGTTCTTTTTCAGACATTTTGGGGTGTGGGTTAGGATTTTTGTTTATTATAGGGGTTCCAAATGTGGAAGACAGCTGAGATTTTTTTTTATTGAAGTGGTCCCTTTCCTGTTGGGTATAGGTTGGGCACATGTGAATATTTTTTTTATAGACTGATTCCATGTCTATTTGATTGAATATTTAATAGGATACATGTTTCTTTATATGCTTTTGTGCCCTTGAGAATCTTTTGTGTACTTATTTGTCTTCTTCTTAATTGTTTCTACTGTTTGGCTTAATAATTGGCATAAAATTTGTTTTTTTCTTGTATTGTAGATAAAACCCTGCGTACATTGAAGATTTATTATGGTGAGTCTTTAAGGCATTTTCCTAATACAGGGTATGAGGGGGTAGGTTTAGGTGTGTTGATTATTTTGATTATAGAGATATATGTCTCCTAAACTTAGATCACCTCTGTAATGAGATTGGCATTTATGGTGATAAGAACTATTATAGGATTGATGAGTTTGGAAAGTTCAGAAATTGTGAACTTCAAACTGAGTTTGTTACATTGGTTGATAGATCAAAAAAGATAATAAACATTTATGTAAGCCAACCAATGAGACATCTAAGTTTGAGTCAAATGGGTGAAGAGAAAGGTTCTTTAGAGGAGAAAGAAGACAGAATAGTTGAGTTGCAAAATGAGGAAAATCAAGTTGAGGCCTTGCCAAATGGTGATAAAGAAGTGGAAGATGAGGACTTGCAAAATAAAGAAGATAAAGAAGTGGAAAATCAAGTTGAGGACTTGCAAAATGGGGAAGAGGACCTCCAAAATGGGGATAAAGAGGTGGAAGAGGACTTGCAAAATGGGGATAAAATCAGTCCAGTGCAAGTTGAGGTTCAACTGGAAGAGGAGGTGTAAGTTGAGGTTCAAGATAGAGACAGTCCGGTGCAAGTTGAGGTTCAAGTGGAAGAGGACTTGCACTGGACTGTTCAGACATAAGAGGAGTTTCAAATACCAGTAAAAAGGAGGTAGAAATCCCAGCGCAAGATGACTATGATGATAGAGTTATTTCAAAAAAAGGGAAGAAAAATAACAGGGGAACATCAAGTAATATTGGAAGTGAAAGTGAATATGAGCAAACTGAGAGTGAAAGTTGTGATCATGATGAGACCATGTTCCAGAACAATGTAGACAGGGGTGAAATGAAGATGAGGCAGAAAATGAAGATGAGGAAGAAGAAGGCCTCCTATTTACTGATGATGAAATGAAATGGAGGCCCTTGTCTGACGATGAGGAAGATGAGGTATACCTTGAATTTGATCCTGAAACAACATTCAATCCAACATTTGAGTTGAAACAGCTGTTTAGTAATAGGAAGCATTTCAGAGATGCAATCCATTCACATGCAATCATGAGCATGAGGAATTTGAAAATCACCAAAAATGATAACAGAAGAATATATGCAAAGTGTATGGCAGAGGGTTGTAATTGGCACATTAATGCATTGAGGGTGAAGGATGAGTCAACTTACCAAGTCAGAAAATATGAAGACAAGCATGATTGTGGGATTGATGCTCATTGCAGAAATGTGAAGTCAAGATGGTTGGCAAGAAAATATGAGGAGTTGTTTAGGATTGATCCAAACAGAGAGGTGAAGGGTTTCACGATTGAAGCAATAAAGGAGATTAAATGCCATGTTTCCAGATCTCAGGCTTACAGAGCCAAAAGAAAAGCAGTGCAAGCAATTCAAGGGAATCCTGATGATCAGTTTGAACAATTGTGGGATTATGCAAATGAATTGAGGGACAAAAACACAGGGTCAACTGTTGTATTAAAGTAGTCAGAATCTTGTGATAGTGAAGGGAGAAAAAAATTTGATAGATTTATGTGGGCTTCAAGGCTTTAATGCAAGGTTTCAATGCAGGCTGTAGGCCTATAATAGGTGTGGATGGAGCTCATTTGAAGGGACCATTTGAAGGAGTACTTTTAACAGCTGTTGGATTTGACCCAAACAAACAATTGTACCCAATGGCTTATGCCCTTGTTCAGACAGAGTCAAAAAATACATGGGAGTGGTTTTTGCAGCTGGTTAAAGATGATCTAATGATAGTGAGAGATGATTGTTACACCTTCATCTCTGACAAGCAGAAAGGGCTGCTAAGTGCCTTTAAGATAGTGTTTCCTGGTTCAGAAAATAGGTTCTGTGTAAGACATTTGATAGGAAATATGAAACAAGATGGATTTAAATGAAAGGATTTTGAACAAAGTATGGGCTGCAGCAAGAGCTTGCACAGTTCCTGAATTTGAGATAAAGTTTAAAGAATTATGCTTGCTTGATGAGGCTTTAGCTGCATGGTTTGAGGAGAGGCCCCCTGTCCATTGGTCTAGGTTGCTTCTTGTCCTCTTACTCTTTTAGCCTACCTTGTGGAGGTCTCTCGGTGTCTACGTTACAGAATTTCATTTTATCAGTCCCAATTCATGATGGCCCTGATTAATAGAGGAAAAATTCCTATTATGTCAATGCCAATTGAATCAATGTTATTAGCTGTGAATTCGAACTTTTTGGTATTTTCCGCAACCTGTTATCCCCGGCGTACCTTTGATCCGTTGAGCGAGTTATCAACTTCTGCATCGTCATTTCATTATTACCCTTGCCATTATATTCATCTCGATTCCAAAAACTTTCCTCATTTTTCCTAATTCAGATTCTTTTTTCTTGCAAAAGCACACATCTACTGTGTTTTGATCTTAGATTTGATTTTCCTTCTAAGGTTGTAAATAAAAAATATGAAGGAATGTTTGCCTTTCCGGTATACTTATTTGTTTTTTTTTTTTTTCTTGAGGGTTAAATCTATAACACGCTCTATTTGCGCTATAGATTTTCGCAACTTGAAACAACAATGTTTAAAATACATATTTTTTGGCGGCTTCAAGTCCAAAAAGAGTGCGCTTCTCTATGCGCTATAGGTCTGATGATGAGGACTTACTTGATATTCCTTATGAGTAGGCTAGATTCTCATTATTGCAAGTTAGTTTATCGAACCATGCTATGATGTGCGATTCAATTAATGTTTAGTGCAGGACTTGCACACATAAATTTCATTACTGATGATTTCTGATATGTGGTTGTCTTGTTCCCCGTGTAGGTTCTTCGATCTCAAGTCTTCAAAATGCACTGAGGAAAATGAATACAAATACATTAGATTTAGAGTTCCTTGGTACTTATCAGCCAGAAGTTGTATTGACTGGAGCAGCCAAGGACGGCAAACTAAGATTGGTTGATCCAGTGTCACTTGAATGCTATGAATATAGTATGTAAAGAGTAGAACATGTAGTTTGATAGTGAAACATGCTAGTTCACTTTGTTCTTCTCAACTGCCTCCATCATGGCACATATCGCATCTCCATCTTCCGAGTCAAGCTATGTCTTCATAGCTAGTGAATTTTCAAATCAAACTAGAACATATACATAACTTTTTTGTATGGCAACCTATAATATTTACTAAAAAGAATAAACCGAAAATAAGTTTCGAATGGCGAATATAGTAAGCATTAGAACCTACTTTGATGAAACTTAAGGTACACTATTTCTTACATGAAATGGAAGAAAACTCGTAACATTATGATATATCGCTACATTACATTTTAGTTTATGTGTTTAGATACGTTTAATATTTAGAGAAACAACAAATTTAATTTTTTTACAAGAAAATATTATTTAGAATAAGAGACAATTAGTAAATAATTGTATACCTCGTCTTGTGTCATTGAAGTCATGATACGGCGATCATCATCATACAAAAACCTTATCACATTATAGTCTAGACTTTTATCCGTGCACAATGTCCATCCTATCATACCATAAAAAATAAAGAAGATACCCTAAGTACATTAATCTTAGAATATAGAATAGAAAAGTATATATATCTAGCTAGAGGAAATATTAGGTTGTAAAATAAATAATAAATGAATGTGGGAGGTGATGTATAAATTCACTTAAAGGATTGACGATTGCTCCAATGACCTCTTCTTTCTAGAAGTCTCATTGTGGTACGTATAAGTTGATCTTCCAAGGAACAAAATAATGACAAGGATAAGATAAAATTATTGTGGTATAGTTGATTTTATGTGGTATATGTGTATTATTATTTTAATCCTCTAACAATGTTACTCATGGGGTTTTGTACAATAACAAAAAAAATTTAAGGAGCTAGTTAAGTGCACAAAATTTTAAAATATACAAACTTAACTTGCAATTTAAAAAAATAAAAAATATCTAGTTATATTTTTGTATGAAAATTCAAATTTAGAATTTTTTTTAACAAAATTTTCGTTATTCCTAATTAATTATTTATTTATTTACAAATGAATCATCTCTATATTAAAATTGTTTTAATCAAATCAAAGAAATTTTGAAGTAAAACAATTAAAATAAAAAATATGTTATAAGGCTAAAATTAGATTACGATGTGATTATCAAGGTTAAGGAATTCTATGAAAATGTGAAATGTTAATATTCTAATAACTTATATTAATAATATTTTGTGCACTTAGTCCCTCAAAAGACTAAAGTTACTGCACTAAACCCCAATTTTACATTTCTACCCTTTAAAATCCAACAAATTATTGACCACTCACTTATCAATTTCTAGAGGTACTATAATTTGAATCATAGGGGGGGTAACGTGCAAAAATCCCACATGTTAGGCCTCTTTTGTCCACACGTTCAACTCACTCACACGTAAAGTAGCAGTATTGAGATTACATGTCCCACATGGATAGTAAATCATGTTTAGGTTCATCTTATATAATATTTTGAACAATCATCAACTTTCGTTTTAGCTTTTAATGTGAGTTAGACCCAAACTATTTAAATAGATACAGTCCAATTCACGTGTATTCTAATATTTACGCCCAAAAACATTATAGTGGATTAATATTTTGATTAGAGAGCCAATGTACCTCTTGCGAAATGACTAAAAGTGATATCGCAATTAAGGTTTGCATAACTTATTATGATGAAATAATTTTTTTAACAACGTTGCAAAATCTTATAAGTGAGCTAAGCAAGAAAATTTTTTACTTAATTATTTTTCAACATAATTTTATTAAGAATATAAAATCAATGAATGAAATTATAGCACACAAATAGACCAAAAAAAATTTCATAAATACATAACATTTTATCAATTTTTATCATAAAATATTTAAATGTGCGTATTGAGACTAATTGTCCCACATTGGTTGAAAACAATAGTTAAGTCCACCTTATAAGGTCTTGGGCAATACTCACCTTAAAAGCTAGCTTTTGAGGTTGAGTTAGGCACAAACCAAGTAAGTGGACTTAGCACAATCCATGTGGTGAATTCTAATATGGTATCAGAGCCCAGGTTGAATTGGGCCACCTCCTTCCATGATAGGCTTCTCCTTGTTCGCATGATGGGATTATTCTTCACCCACACATTTCCCCCAAATAACAAAGGCCTGTGTTGTCATTCTTCGTCCGTCCAGTTAACAAAGTCCTGGGCAGTCATTATTCGTGTGTTGGGGTCCACTTATCGCAATTCGCAAGGTTGGGTTTTAATATGTCACGTGTTGGGCTTGTTTCACCCACACATTCAGCCCGCCCACAAGTGAAAGGGGAGTATTGTGACCAATTGTCCCAAATTGGTTGAAAACAATAGGTTTAAGTCCACCTTATAAGATCTTGAATAATTCTCACCTTAAACGCTAGTTTTTGAGGTTGAGTTAGACCCAAACCAAATAAATGAACTTAACTCAATCCATGTGGTGAATTCTAATAGTGCGCGAAGCACTGAACTACACTTTTTATTCATTTTTATCATCTCTTTACTCATTGAAATTAAGAAATGAACGTAGTCAAAGCAACTTTAATTAATGGAAGCGGCCACATTTTAACTTCCTTGGACGGACAACCAGTATACACTCTTTATTTTTTAATTATTATTATTTTCATATTGTATTATATTGTGAGATCAGACTTACGAAGATTATTTATATTCCATATGTTTTAAATTATCTGTTGTTTTAAGAGAAATAAAATTATTTCAAATTATTTATCACTTTAGAATTTTAATATACTATTAATTACTTTATTTGTTTCAACTTATTTATCATTTTACAGAAAAAAAGTTGTCCCAAATTATTTGTTACTTTAGGATTTAAATACACTATTAATTAAATATTTTAGGTATGTACTATTATGCATTTTACTTTCTCACCTATTTAAAAAGTCTTGGGCAACTACCTCAGTGTGTAAGACAATGGAATCTGGCGGAATATTTCATTCTACTTCAAATTACAAAGTGCGAAACCGTAAAGGACAAGGAGAGACTACAAAATCTTGCAAAGATTGGGGGTTAAAGTTCGATTTTCTCAAAATCATTAGGACATCCTTATAATTATTTTGGTGTTTTGGTAAGGATTGTTGAAGCAGTAAGAGTTATTTTGATTAGTTCAAACCAAATGCAATCTCTTGTAATTTCTGAAACTTCAGGTTCATGATATGCAGGGTAAAATCGTCCATTAAATGGAAATCACATTAAACAGAGTTAATAGAGTAAAACAAAGGAAAAAACAAAAAAGCAACTAGAGGCTACAATTACATGCTAATTAAAAATACGAATACGATTAGATTAAGCTAAAACTCTTAATACAAGTACTAATTTATGTAACCCTTGGGGTACCTCCGCCGGACTGTTCAGACAAGGCGTTGATCTCTGCATCATCTTCCATCTCTAAGCTCTCCGCCGTGTCGGAATCCTTGATGCGGCGGCCGTCGTATAGGAAACGAATGGTTTTTTTGTCAACTCCAATGCGTTCAGCGTACATCTTCATCAGTTTCAGCAGACGAGCGTCCCTTTGGATCCGATAACAAAGCACGCGATCTTCGTTTTGTATTTTGATTTTAACATGAGTGTTGAGCGATGATTCTGCGGAATTTGAAGATGAGTTTTTCTCCATTAATTTACTCTCAAATTTTTATGTCCTCTGTTAATTTTTACCTGTTCTTAAAGGAGTGTAGGGGAGTGGGAATTGAAAAGGGCAGGTACATTTATTAATTACTGCTTTGAATTTTGAAGCTGTTCAATGCTCTGTTCAATGGTAAAGAACTACTCCGTTTCAAATTAATTGATATGTTCTGTCAAATTTTAATGTCTTTGACTTTTCAATAAATTATTTTTCAGTATTACTCTTTAATATTGCATAGTTTAAGGGTAAATAATATAAAATGTTGAGATAGAAGAAAATATATGAAGTAGTATGATAAAAATGATACTAATTATTAAATAAAGTATTTTTGACATTTTATCATAAAAAGTGATTCATTTTGAGATTTTTTAATATTTTTTAATATGTGTGAAAATTAGGATTGTGTTAGTTAATTTGAAATAAAAATGTACTTGTTTTCAAATCCCACTTCCAAGGTCAAGGTTTTGTTTGTTTGAGTTTTCTAATTTTTTTTTTTAAACTAGTATATAAAACATTAATAGAAAATGTTTTCTAATTCAAAAATACTCTCTCCGTATTTTTTTATTTGTTGATTTGGCGAAAAAAAAAATGTTTACTTTTATTTGTCGTTTTAAGAGTACAATGTAAAATTAATTTTTTTTATGAATAATACTTTTCTTGTTAATGCTTGTAATAAATATTATGCTTATATGATTAAAATGATGTTTTGGTTAAAAAAAGTGATTATTTATTATGTTTTGCGAAACAAATATTGTTTACTTTTATTTGTCGTTTTAGGAGTTCAATATAATATTAATTATTTTTTTATTAATTTTACCCTTATTAATGGTTATAAGTAATGCTAACTAATATTGGGATTATTTGATTAAAATAGTGTTTTAGAGTTTTTCCTTTAAAAATTGGTTGTTAATTGCAGTTTTTTTTTTGAGAGAGAGTTAATTGCCGTTTTTTAATCCGTGTATAATCATTTAAAGTGAAAAATAAAAAAAATCATGAGGAATTGCTTCTTTTGTAAAAATTTCAGTTTTATATTACTAGGAAGGTTCTAGTTAATGACTACTTAAACTTAAGAAGACCTTCCGGTAGAAAAATTCAACCTGGATAGCGATTTTCTTACATGCAAACTTGGAAATATTTAACTAAAAAATAAAAATATGAAAAGGAGGGAAAAAAAATTCAACTTTTAATGTACTTTATTGTTTTCTTGTAAAACAAAGAAAAAAATTGACATTGACAATGAGACGTATTTTTTAATGATTTTTATTTTTGACCAACGAGATGTTAAGGGTTTATTTGGATGGGTTTTAGATCGGTTTTATGGGTCTCAATTTAAAGAAAATAGTTTTGGTGGTTTCGATGAAACCTTTGATACCTCATTTGGATGAGTTTTGGATCCTGGGTTTTGTGGTTTGAATAAGTTGAGAACCCATTTGGATTGTGTTGCATGTTGGAGTTTAGGGGAAAATAGGTGGTAGGTCCGTACACATGGTACGGTTCTGCGGTATTTTTAACAAAATTTATACTGTACCAATAAGTGTGGTTCTTAAAAACTCAAAACCAAACTAGAGTTTCATGAACAATACCATCAAACTCAGTTTTGTGCGGTTTCGGTACGGTACGGTATGGTTTTGCAATTTTTCCAAAAAAAATTCATGCAATTTTTTTTAGTCGCTTACATAGTTGACAATTATATAAAAATTAATAATATAATATCTTACTAACTATTTTATTACATTAAAGTATAGAAAATGAAAATATACACAAATTTGACACTATAATTCGACATAATTGAATAAAATTACTTAATTGGTTAATTATCTGATCATTATTTTTATTATGTGAAGAAACTTACTATTTGATATTTGATGTCTAGAATTTTTGCATTTTAGGTTTTCAACATATAACTAATTTAATTTGTGCTAATTTTGAGCATATATTTTTTTAATTGAACGCGAGCAATGTTGTAATAATAAATTTTGATAGACTGTAATATAAATTATAAATAACATAGTATTTGATAATATTTAAATTATAAGTTTAAAAAATATAAATTTATAAAATTTAGTTGTAAACATAAAAAATGAATAATTATATTAATTCATATTTCTTTTAATTTCGTGGCCCAAGCTCGTGGCCCAACGTGCAACCCTTCAGCCTAAGGCTCAGTATGCCATGGTCGGGATCTTCATTTTCGAATCATGTATATTGTGTTCGGAAACATCTTCTTGCTCGAAAATTGTCCATGGAGCTTGTTTATTCTGTGATGTTTGCGATATGTGAAATACCCTCATCAATACGCCCCACTTCTTCTAGCATGAGCCAAGGGAATGGTCGGAGAAGTAGTAGATCACAGCAATTTCCGTGCATATCGGTTCAACTATCTTCATGGCGCTTTTCAAGCAATTTAATAAGTATGAGGACTAATATGTCGTTTTATGTTTTAAGTTTGCTCATAGGAATTCTCAAAAAAAAAAAAAAAAAAATGGGCTCTTTGTTGCAATTTACCCTTTTGTCCTTTTATATAGTAGGACCAGGTAAGATATTATTACCTTTTTCTTCTACAGAGTGATCATTCCAATTTTTACGTTCGGAAAAACGCATCGATGAGTATCTCTCTCAACTCTCCAAAATTTAAACATGGCTGATCATGAGATTGAAAAGAATAATTCGAGCTCGGGATCAAAGGATACTTCAAGCTCGGAAATCAGGATCTGAACAATCCTCAAATCATCTTCGAAACCAAGCTCGAGAGAAGCGAGTTCCCCGGTGATGCCATTAGCCCGCATACCTAAACGTCCGAACCCTTTAGGAGATAAAACAATGGAGTTTGTCCATCCAACCATGATCGAACCATCAACAAAAACCACGATATGCCGAACTGATGAATGAACAACTAGTTCCCGAGCCTTTGGCTGAAGTTCAGGATCCCAACATACCCGTTGCTAAGATAAAAAAGTGGTAACCAATGGGGTTTTAGTAAGAATCCATCCCCTCAAAGCTCCTAGGTCGAACATTGGTCAACAGAAGATGAAAATTCCGACTAGTGATATCGTTTGTACATAGAGCGTCGATCAAGATGCACATGCACTTAGGGATTATGCGGCATATATTCCTAAGGGTTGGGATATTTTCATTTCAGCTGAACTTCAAAGGGTCACCAATCCACCAAAGGGGTGTCGCGCCTTTTATGCTCGACAATTCGACCATGGACTACGACTGCCGTTGAATTATTTTTTGGTGGAGACTTTGAAGGTTTTCAAGTTGGCTCCGGCCTAAAGTGTCCCAAATTCTATTGACTATCTCGCAGCTTTTGTAGTGATCATGAAGGCTCACGAAATGATAGGATAATGCCTAGCAAGCCAATTCATTTAGCTTGTATTAGGATTGTTTTGTAATAAACAATCTTTGATTCAATGATTAATACACATGTTTATTTATAATTGTATAGAATGAACAATGACCAACTTCTTCTCTCGCGAATATATTTAAGCGATTGGTTCAAATCCTTAGATCATATTCGACTATTGGACGATTTACTTCAGTATGAGTGCTATCATGAAACAGTCTCTAAGGCCGTAATCGTAAAATACGTTCCAAGTCATAGATTCCAAATGAGACGAAATATCGAAGGAATCGCCAAGACTTGTACAATTGTGCATGATTCACATGGAGTGATTTTGTAGCGTTTAATGGACAAGACATTTGATTTGTGGAAGCGCATGTCGCATATAGGTGATGAGATGTTTCTCAAGACTTATAATAGTGTACTATTTAGTCTTTAGACTTGAGATTCTAGGTTGAATTCGGTGAATGGGTGTACGTACTTTGATTTAGATGACAATCACGTAGCCTGCTCATTGTGTGCCTACTTTGAGTGTGTATAGTCGTGTGCGCGGATGGTTAGTACTAATATGGGATCAACGGACTCATCTTTATGGATGAGAGAATTTCTTGTACGTTTTTGGATAATATATTCCTAGAAACCCATGGTCATGGTCTGTGATGAATTTGGAAAGGGGTTTTCAAGTTTAGCAATCACACTAGAATTGTTATCCATAATTAGAAAGTACATAATCGAGATAATTAGAGGTGCCGATTAATTCACACACCCTCGGTCTCGATCATGGAAATTAAGTCGATAGAAAGACCATATGCACATGGCAATTATAAGAGTTGAGGTTCACTATCAATTCACCTGAAGTTGGGCCTCATAGGCTTGTGGCTAGACATTGACCATGAAGTGTGGGTAGTCTTGAATCAATAACAAGATTAATTCTGGAGTGATCAATTAATTGCTCATAATTAAATCACGAAGGGTACGTGGGCCTGCTGCCAATTGATGGTGAACCTAGAGGGTAACACACAATACAGTTGGATAATGATAGTCATAAAAGAAAATACTTTATTTAAAGAAGTTAAATCAAGAAATGAATTAAAGTGTTAATTCAATTGGAAGAATAATTAATTATACGGTCTAATAAATTAACATGTTAATTAATAATTAAGAGAGAAATTAATTAGATTAATTGGGCTAATTTAATGAACTTGTCAATTAAATTAAATTGCAAGGGTTAAAGAAACCCATAAGAAGTCTTGCACATCAAGGAATCTAAGGAGGCTTGTAAATAGGAGTCTTGAGAAGACTCAAAGATCTAATCTTCACTTTGCATTTAAAAACCCTAGCCCCCATCCTCTCTTGCTCTTCTTCCCCATCTGGATCTAGATCTGTTTTTTTCCATTGACAAACCTTCAACCTCTAATTCCAAGCTCTGACTTGGAGGTGTTGCTACAATCTCACTGTGAACACTCTAGAGGTAATACACTTGGATTGCTTTTGTGAATCAAAAGAAGTCCGAAAATTACCACCACCGAACCTGTGGTGAGGTAAATTGTGTTTTCACCCATTCTTGTTTTGATTATTGTTTTTTATCAACCTTTTCACATATGTAATAAGAAAATCGATTCATGGGCTGATGGGTACCTCGTAATTGTTTTGACAACTGAGGTATCCCAATGCAAAAGTTTCTCCACCTGTTTAAAATGACATACTCTGCTGCCTCGAACGTGGTTTTTTCTGCTTCTCCAAGTGCGCGAAAAAGACTGTGTTCGATACATACGTCTCGAGCCAAGGACAACGGTGGAAACATGACTTCTTATCTGTTAGACCAAGTAGGAGCATTTATGATCGTGCGAAAGTCATTGGACTTATGGCAAACATGAGTTCGTTGGGGAAGATTTCTCACGAGATTGATCTTGACTTTTTGACGGGTTTGGTTTCTGATCTATACCAATCATCGTTGATCATAAGCGAGATGGTGCTGAAGAAAGATGGGATGCACCCTTCGAGTTCCTGATGATGCTCAGAATTATGTAAGTGAGACTTCATAGTTAAGTTTTCATCCAAGTGTTTTTCCATAACCAATTTTCTACTTAGTTATCATTCTTTACTTTTACTATCGCAATGGTGGAGGCTTGCCGCACTTCTCTTGCTGGTAAAACAATAGCTTTGACCTTAGACAAGCAAAGTCCAGCGAAAACCCAAAAAAAAAGCCCCAAGCGGTTCTGAGCACCTTGTCCAAGCCAAGCATTGAAAGTTTATCTGTAAGTCCACTTAGAGAAATTCAACCAACGCTTAATTTTGGTTGTCGGGGAAAAGGATGGTGTGTTTGCAGATGGAGACTGCGCATAGAAAACGAGTAGACGAAGCCGAACCTTTGACCCAAAATGCTCGGAAGAAGAACTGAATCGTTCATTGACGGATGATAATTCCGATCTCATCGACCTTGTCATAATACTTCTTAAAGGACTGCGAGCAACAGGTTATCCCGATGAGGGAAGTATTTTTGCTTTGCCTAAAGATGGAGAAGAAGCGGAATCTACTTCACAAAAGTCTCTTAAAATTTTCATGGTTGGACGGTTCAAGAACGACCAGAGTGAACTTTTGAATCAAGAAGTCAAAGATCTAGCGATTGAATACACTAGAGATCATCAAAGAGTAATAATTTCTCTCATTCTTTTAAGTGATTGTGTAATTTACTGCTGTTAGGCCCGTGAATAATTTATATTCAAAAAAACTATGGAATCCGTTATCCAAAAGCGAGTACCCTAATTATTACTAGACGGTTTTGGGATTCAAAGTGACAATCCCGAAATATATTATATCCGTGACTCTAGTCCCGAACCCGTCCTAGACCCACCCCATGCCCACCCCTAGATAGTGCTATCATTGTGCACAATAATTGGGACATGTACTTTAATTATTTGCGCTAATTATTTAAATGACACAATGATAACACTACAACAATTTTAACAAAATGCAAACTTAAGAGGCTAAAGTGAAGAAATGCCACGATATATTTTCACCCTAGCATGCGTTACCATAGGGACATTTATACATTAGAGGACAATATATTGTCTCTTTAAAAAGTGAGTGATGAAATGAAATTTTGAGTCAACTAATAACTGCCGAGTTATAAAATGTCCTTGATAAATTTTTTAATAATTATTATTTCAATATCACTAAATAAAATAATTTTTTTTTACAAAGCCAAAAAAAGGGTAGCCACAAACATTAATTGGAGTTAAACTACACGAAATACAAATAGACGGATCGGACTACTCGAAATCAAAAGCCCATGCCGTAAGATTGTACGCAACATAGTTTGAATATCTCGGTGCAAACTTGAATCTTCAATTTGACCTACAAGCTAAATAGTTTTAAATTTCTTCGATAGAACCACGATATGACCTATCCACAACCTTCCAATCATTAGAGATTTCAAAAATGGCTTGAAGACAATCGTTTTCAATGCAAGCTTCATTAATTTTCAACTTCATCCTAATACGGCATGCTAGGTGAAGAGAAAGGCATTCCACAACCAAAGACGATAAAACAATGTTGTTTAGATGCAACTGCAAATAAGATAGAACCGTTTGAATTCCAAATGATGAACGCAAATGTAGCAAGACCATCTTTATATGAAGCATTAGAATTCACCTTCAATCCATTCGGCATGGGGGAGACCAAGCAATAGAATAGGCAGGAGCTTTACTCAAAGTGATCAAAAGTTTATGTGCAAATGATGAGGGGTACTTTGGATGCCCTATTTTAGGAAGGTCTTCTATGATCAGAAATAGCAATATCCGACCTCGCGACGTATCGACCGACCTCCAACTCTGTACAGCCAACTCCAATCACAGGCCAAGGGGTTCATGTTTGGATTCCACTATTGGGCCGACCCCAGGCCCAGGCCTGTGGGCCGAGAAATACACCCCTGCGGATGGTTCAGCTGGCACACCGATTCTGCTATAAATACCGCAAGCATTTATGACGCCAGACAACGCACAATTCCCCAGGTGCACCCAGCTCGAAGCTACTGCTCGAGGCCTCTTCTAGATTTGTATTTCTATCATATTGTATGTACTAGTTTCTAGCTTGTACGACATCCAATAATGCCCAAGTAGGACCTCGATATATATTGTAATCACGATCGGAAATATACATATTCGACCCCATCGTTGAATATTAGCACATTTTACTCTATTTTCTTCCGATTATTGATCCCCAACAAAACCACGTCGGATCAATTGGCGCCCATCGTGGGGCCTTATTTAGGTGTTAGATCGAAATATGCTTACCACGAGACGAAATACATACATGCGAGGAGAACCGTCACAAGTAGCTGGAGCGCAGAACTCCGTTAACAACGAGCCCGATAATCTTTCTCGAGCGGCTCAACAAGAAGCTCCACCGATCATGCCACAAGAGGATATTCCGATCTGTACATCTGTGGCCGACCTGAGATCTATTATTAGTACGATGTGCAGGGAATTCTTGAACAGTGGAAGAGCTGATCAGTCACTAGTGGATTAACCTGCAATGCATGGGAGGCTCGAAATTCCGTCCTCAAATATTCAAAAGGAAAGGAGTGTGCTTCGATCGATATCAAAAGCACATTCGGCGAATCCTATCCAACCAGCTCCATCGCAATCTAATGTTCGGTCGGTATTACCCTCCAAGGCAGTACATGACGTGGAAGACTTAGTAGTTGGCGAGAGTCAACCTTTAGGTGCTGATAAGGCAAAGAAATCGACCTATAAGAGAATCACTGAAGCTAAACTAGAGAAAATAGTGCAGGAGAGGGTTGCCAAGAAGTTAGATCGAGAGGAATTGATCAAGGAGGCTCGGCATGCGGGCACAACAATCAGACGTACTGAGATAATGCAAACTAGAGAAACATTTCGAGAAAACATCAGAGATAGAGAGATCAGAAACAATATCATGAGATGTTCACCTTTCTGTCAGGAAATTCGAGAGGCAAGAAATATTGAGACTGTGCCCACAAGATTGCCACGGTATAACGGGACTACCGACCCCTCATAACACATTAACAGCTTCATTAATGTGATGAATTTGTATGGACATTCAGAAGATTTTTGCTGCAAGATCATGGTCACGACCTTTGAGGGAATCGCACTTGATTGGTTCGGAAAATTGTCACCGAACTCTATATACTCTTTTGATGAATTCTGCGACAAACTCAAACACCAATTCGCAAGCCAGAGGAAACCTAGATTGCCTGCTAACCATCTGGGCACGGTAAAAAAAATGGAAGGCGAAACTTTGAGGCAATGGTTGGCACGTTTCAGCATCGAGCTTCTTAAAGTTGATACTCCACAAATCGAATACCTATCCTCCTTAATGTTTGAGTTAACAAAGAATACACAGTTCAGAAATGCACTGTGTAGAAAACAGCCAAAATCCTTTGAAAGGATTATGGAGATAGCAGAAAAATATATGATACAGGAGGAGATGAACAAGCTAAAGCACGCTCAACCGACCTAATGCCTATGGTTCGGTCTCCGATGTGCCCAAGCCGGAAAGAAACACATACAAACCTCAGATGTCGATGGTGGATCGAATAGGGGATCAGTATGGCCTCCAACCGGAAAGAAACAAGACAAAGCCCATGTGCCCAAGCCAATCGACTATGGTGGATCGAATAGGGGATCGATATGGCAGATAATCAACACATACAAACCTCAGATGTCGAACAACCGACCTAATGCCTATGGTTCGGTCTCCGATCCCAATCTGATTCCGCGCTCGGGAAAAGTCCATTTTACCGAGCTGAATACTTCAAAGGAAGAAATTCTCACTGTTCTGAAGGAGAGGAATTTGATACCTGAAGCAAAAAGGATCACTCAATCAAGACCGGGAGCTTTGAACTATGACAAATATTGTCGATATCATAGAGCTCATGGACACAGTACATAAAATTGTTAACAATTAAAGGTCGAAATTGAGAAGTTGATCGTACAAGGTAAACTTAAAGAATTCGTAAAAAGGGGAAACTATAACAACTGTTATAGATCCAGGAGCCCCCGGAAGTTAGCCGCTCAGCCACATGAGGCTCGAAATCAGCCAGAGGAGCAACCGAACGGAGTGATCAACATGATCGTAGGCGGAACAGCAGGGGGAGACAGTAGAAATGCGAGAAAAAGAACAATGAGGTCAATCAAAGTAGTTGTATCAACGGGGAAAGATATAATCTCCTTGGAACCACCTTCCATGGAAAATCAAGTCATAAGCTTCAGTGATGCGGATCGACCGGCAGATGTTACTTGGGAGTGGACGACGATGATCCTGATTTTTTTATGGTTTTAACTCTGAAAATTGCAAACTATGAGGTTAAAAGAGTTTTGATTGACAACGGTAGTTCCACGAATATTATTTCTTCTGAATCTCTTCGAATGAATCTCCAGCATTCTTGTTTGGATAGAGTGATTATTCCTTTGGTCGGATTCGGTGGTTCGAAAACTGTCCCACTAGGAACCATCGTGCTAAGCACGACTCTCGGAAAGAAACCAAGGAGTGTGACTAGAATAGTGAAGTTCTTGGCGGTGGAAACACTCTTTGCTTACAACGCCATACTGGGAAGGCCAACGTTGAACGTATTCAAGGTCGTAGTCTCAACGTATCATCAAAATGTGAAATTTCCAACAGATGGAGGAGTTGGAGAAATGAGAAATGACCAGTACATGGCTTGGGAATGTTATAATTCTTCTCTGTCGATTAAGCGAAAGATCGAACCTGAGATTCTGAGCAAAAAAAGGTTGATCGACTTAGAGACAGGATCGGTTTCGAACCTACCGATCCCTAATTGTGATAAACTTCAAGGAAAGAAAGGCAAGAATGTAGATATGAGCGTCCAAGCCCCCGACTACAAGAAGGTTCTCTTAATTCCTGGTTCTCCGGAAAAGGTTACCAGGATCGGAACGGAACTGAGCAAGGGAATGGAAACTATGCTCGTTGATTTTCCACGAAGAAATGTGGATGTCTTTGCCTGGAGCTCGGATGATATAGTGGGGATCGATCCTCGGGTGATCACTCATTCGTTAAACATAGACCCGAAGGCAAGATAGAAGAAGAGAAATTATGGACGAGAAAAGGATAAGATAATCAACGTCGAGGTTCATAGATTGTTGGCAGAGGGTCGAATAAAGAGATCAAATTCACGGAATGGTTGTGTAATGTGGTATTAGTCTCAAAGGGGGAGAAGATCGAGAACAAATGGAGAATGTGCAACGATTTCACCGACCTAAATAAGTTGTGCCCAAGGGACCCTTATCCATTCCCTAGGATCGACATGCTGGTGGATTCTACGGCAGGTTTCGTTTTCTTCAGTATGATGGATGCCTTCCAAGGATTCTACCAGATCTTTATGAACGAGAAGGACCAAGATAAAACTGCTTTCGTTACCGAACGAGGGGTATATTGCTTCATAGTCATGCCGTTGGGACTTAGGAACGCTGGAGCAACTTACCAAAGGCTGGTCAATATGATGTTCAAAGATTTGATCGGTGAAATCATGGAAGTTTATGTGGATGATATGCTCGTGAAAAGCATGACAGCAGAGGATCACATCAAGCATCTTGATCGATGTTTTGCAATTTTGAGAAAATACGGTATGAAGTTGAACCCAGCGTAGTGTACCTTCGGGGTCAGATCGGGAAAGTTCTTGGGATATCTCGTACACGAGCGCGGAATTGAGGCTAACCCGGAAAAGATTCATGCTATCACTGAACTGAAGCCACCGAGGAGACTTTCGGACGTGCATAGTTTGGTCGGAAAAATTATCTCGTTGAACAGATTCATTTCGCGGTCAGCCGACAAGAGTTTGCCCTTCTTCAAACTACTACGAAAATCCAAGGATTTTGAGTGGACAACTGAATGCGATAAAGCTTTTGAGGATCTTAAGGCCTATCTTACTTCTCCGCCGATGCTGGCTAAACCTTCTGAGGGTGAACCTTTATATCTCTACATAGCGGTTTCAGAGGAGGCAATTAGCTCGGTCCTTGTAAAGGTGAAGAAATCCGAGCACAAGCCTGTATACTACTTGAGCAAATTATTACAAGGCGCGGAAAAGAACTATTTGGAAATTGAGAAGTTCGCACTTGCTCTAGTAGTAACGGCTCGAAGATTGAGACCTTATTTCCAGACTTACAAGATTATTGTTTTGACTAACCAACCTTTGAGGCAGGTCTTGTTGAAACCAGAGGCTTCTGGAAGATTAGTAAAGTGGGCAATAGAGCTTGGCCAATTCAAAGTCGAATACCGACCGAGAACTGCAATCAAGGCCCAGGTCTTGGCTGATTTCATCCTAGAAACCTCAAGTACGAAAGTTCCGGACGAATTGGAACCTTCAGAAGTGAATTCGATCAAGAAGGTCGAGGAACCAGTATGGTTGATGCACGTCGATGGATCTTCAACCAAGGAAGGAGGAGGAGCAGGGATACATTTCCAAGGACCTGCCGGAGAAGATTTAAGTTATGCAATCACCTTGGACTTTGTCATCACAAATAACGAAGCGGAATACGAAGCTCTTATTGCAGGCATGGAGATGGCTCTGATGGCAAAGGTAAAATTCCTTACTGTGCTTACTGACTCCGAACTCGTACATAGACAGGTCAAGGGCATTTACGAAGCCAAGGAGTTCAACATGATAAAATACCTCAACAAGGTGAAAACTCTGATTTCCAAGTTCGAGAAGTTCGAAATTCAACCAATTCCCAGAGAAGAAAATTTGTGGGCAGATTTATTATCTAAATTTACGGGAACAGTGGATGGAAAGAAGGAAAGGGTTATTACTTGGTTACTTTCAAACACACCGGCTATCGAATTGGATGTTACTCTAGACGTCGATATTATGGAGATCGATGAGAAGAAACCTTCTTAGGTTGATCCTTTCGTAGAATATTTGCGAGAAGGAAAACTTCCCGAAGATACTAATGAGGCTCGGAGGGTTAAATTCCGATCACCATGCTTCGCCCTAGTGGAAGGAAGCCTATATAAGAGGTCCTCATCGAGAGTTCTGCTGAAATGTATTTTCGAAGATCAATTTGATACGATCTTAAAAGAAGTCCACGAAGGGGAAGCTGGAAATCATTGTGGTGCTCGAGCGTTGGCTCTTAAATGCTTGAGAGCAGGATATTATTGGCCTACTCTTATCTTTTACTCGGTCGATTATGTGAAGAAATGTCATCATTGTCAGATTCACTCGAATAAGATCCATCAACCCGCTGAGCAGATGCATTCTACTCCTATTTGCTGGCCTTTCGAAAAATGGGGATTGATATTGTTGGTCCTTTTCCGACCACTAGAGCGAGAAAGAATTATGTACTAGTTGCCGTCGAATATTTTAGCAAGTGGGTGGAGTGTGGCCTTGACAAAGATAACTCAGTTCCAAGTTATAAATTTTCTTTGGAAAAATATTGTCTGCAGGTTCGGAATTCCCAGAATATTGATCTCAGACAATGGAACTCAATTTTCTAGAAAGAAAATCTTGGAATGGTGTGAGAAATTTGGGATACGGCAGAATCTTACATCTGTCGGACACCCGCAAGCTAATGGACACACTGAGGTCGTAAACAGAGAAATTGTCCGATCTTTGGAGAAGCGCTTGGCCGAAGCAAAGGGAAAATGGCTTGATGAGCTACCTGGAGTCGTATGGGCTAATCGAACAACAATGAAAGCTGCTACAGGTGGAACTCCTTTTAGTCTGGTTTATGGCTCGGAAGATGTATTCCTGTGGAAACTCTTATTCCGTCTCCCAGAATCGAATTCTATGATCCAGAAAACAATCAGTCTTTGAGGGAAATGGAGGTCGATCATGCAGATAGCAAAAGAGATCGGGCTAAGCTGAAAATTCAAGCTGCAAAATCCAATATGGAGAAAGCGTACAATTAGAAGGTCAGAATCCGAACCTTCAAGGTCGGTGACTTTGTGCTGAAGAAAGTAGAAGTCTCGAAACACGTAGGAAAACTGCAACCTAATTGGGATGGCTCTTATGTTGTGGTCGAGGTCGGGAAGAAAGGTTCATACAAAATCGCTTATCCAAATGGAGAAGTTCTTCCACGAACATGGAATGCAGTTAATCTTAGGAAGTATTACGGGAAGTGAAGATTTTTGTATTGGGTTTTCGGTTTATCTATCGTTTATTATTCTTTATTCGGCTCTATTATGTCTCCTACTATTGAAGAAATCAATGAAATATTGCTATTTTCGAATTTTCTCATCGATTTTGTGCATCTCTACGAATTATCTATTATCTTCAAGATCGGCACTCGGCCTTTCCTCGAAATTGACTAAGGGTGAAAGCCGTTGCTATGCCCCTTAGATCAAAATAAAAAAAATAGGTGAAAGATGTTGCTACGACCCTCGGGTGAAAGTTGTTGCTATGACCCTCGAAAATTGACTCAGGGTGAAAGCCGTTGATATGCCCCTTAGATAAAAAAAAAAGGGTGAAAGTTGTTGCTACGACCCTCGGGTGAAAGTTGTTGCTACGACCCTCGAAAATTGACTAAGGGTGAAAGCCGTTGCTATGCCCCTTAGATCAAAATAAAAAAAATGGGTGAAAGCTATTGCTACGACCCTCGGGTGAAAGTTGTTGCTACGACCCTCGAAAATTGACTAAGGGTGAAAGCCGTTGCTATGCCCCTTAGATCAAAAATTAAAAAAAAATGGGTGAAAGCTGTTGCTACGACCCTCGAAAATTGACTAAGGGTGAAAGCCGTTGCTATGCCCCCTAGATCAAAATAAAAAATAAAAAAAGATGGGTGAAAGATGTTGATATGACCCTCGGAAATTGATAAAGGGTGAAAGCCGTTGCTATGCCCCTTAGATCGGAGTTACAAGCAGATCATCAATTATTAAATCTAAATATTTCATGGTTATGGTGATATTTTGGTCTTCTATACACTCTTATCAACCGTTTGCAGTATAACACTAGATTAATCATTCTTGGTCGATCAGTTATTAAGTTATGGAATTAGCTCATCCCCGATTAATTATCAATATTGGTCAAACTCCTTAATTGTCTCCTAATTGGTTACTACATTAAAACTGAATTTCAAATGGGCAGAACATCACATTTTCCATCCTAAAACTGCCATTAACACCAATTTTCAGCAAAAACAAAGAAAGGAAACCACCTCTAAAAGTAGTGGGATAGTGGAGATAGTGGAGGAATTCATAAGTAGTGGATAAAGTGGGGAGATAGGCCATCAACTCATCAATTTTCAGCCTATAAATACGAACAGGCCGCCATACGCGCAGGACACACAACTCAATCAACAATATCAGTCTACACTGAATCGGCTCTATGCCTCATCGGAAGTCCAGCGCACCGCTGCTTCTCTCGTCAGCAAACACCTATTAATCCCTTGATATCAACCGTCCCTCATCAGCCACCAGCGATTCCTGACCGCCTGAAGTCCTGCCGTCGCCGCTCAAAGTAAGCCACCGCCGCCGCTGCTTCCACCGTCAGAATGCTGCCTCGAGCGAAACCCCTTGATAGCAAGCAGATAACACGCTGTTTCTGTCAAGTTATCAGCCTGCCAACTCCTTGATATTAGTCTGTCAACCCTCAGCCACCAGCGATTCCTGACCGCCTGAAGTCTTGCCACCACCGCCGCTCAAAGTAAGCCGCCGCCGCCACTGCTTCCGCCGTCAGCAACGCGGTCTCGAGCGAGACCACTCGATATCAACCAAGTAGCAAGCTGCTAACTGTCATGTAAGTGTCCACGTATTTATATGACAAACTCATTGAGTAGCCATCTGCTTGATGAGCTCGTCGTCAAGTAGCCATCTGCTTGACGGCTATCGGTTGAGTAGCCATCTGCTCCATCGATGCCCTTTTTAGTGGCCACCCGCTGATCAGGAGCCCGATTGGTGGTCATCCATCAAGGTTGGGCGAAACATTGACGGTGGTCTTCCGTCGTCAATGTTACTTTCTGTCAACAAGCTGTACTATCATGCATTATCAGCTCATCGGCGGGTTTACCTGCCGATCAAGGAGTCATTTTTAAGAACTTATTAGACTTATCAACTCATTTGGCAGATCATGCTAAAACAGGAGACCTCTATCATTTTGCATATTTTTATAACGTTTGTATATCGGGGAACTCACTGATTTTCTTTTATTATTAATGGAAGTATTTTGGTCCGTATCTCTTGATTCTTTTACTAAAGTATACTTTACGTCAACTGATATTCATTGATATGCTGTTTTAGTCAAGTTTATGTCTTCTGTCAAGGTGAATGTTTAAACTGATTGATCGTCAACTTGTTGGCTGATTTACAAATTCGTTGATATATTGAGAAGACCATCGATTGGTCATAAAACTTTGGCATTTTGGAGAGATTTTCATAAATTATTTAAGTCCTGCGGCCAGGCAGGCAAAGAAAAGAACTAGGGGTAGTGTTTGCCTACTCTGTCACAATCGTTTAGAAGTCAGCCTTATCAGGACAACTTATCTCGATATCAATATGTCTTTATCAGGACACTTATATTATTATTACACTGATATCAAAATGTCCATTTTTAAATCGTTATGTTTGCACGCACAAACACTGGCACGCCCGCATTCATTTTACATCATATCAAGGCATTTCACATCGAGCCATTGGCCCGTCGAGGTATTTGCTGCCAGACTTACAACAAACAATATTTTGGCACACCTCGATGCCAAGCATCTCTCGATGTCAATCCCTCGATGTCGATCCCTTGATATCAAAATTAACGCAAACAATATTTTGGCACGCCCAGTGGGACCTTCGATGCCCAGTGGGACTCGATGCCAAGAGTTGCTCGACGTCAGGGTGTGATCGAGTCAAAATTTATGCAAACAATATTTTAGCATGCCCGGTGGGACCTGAAAATCTCTTTATCAAAACCTAGCAGCCACACAATATTTTGGCTCGGTGGGATTCGAAAACTTTTCTATAATGTATTTGCCAAAAAATGATTAACAACCATGTAACAATTTGGCTAGCTGACACTTGATAATCTCTTTGCCAAACAGTCAATCAGTTGATATTCAGTGGTTATTCTTTTGTTGTCATCAGATGATACCACAGATAGCGAAAAAGACTCGATCAACCTCGACGAGGACACGTTCTGACCTGACACATACCCTGGAAAATCTATCAACGGTCCCGCTAACCATGGAGGGAACTGACAGAATCGAGGAGCTGACAGCGGAGGTCCGCAGCTTCACCAAGGACCTTGAGACCAAACAGGAGGAATGGTCCAATATTGTCAGCAAGTTCGAAGATATGCTAGGCTCGGCCACTGCTGCTAGTCAGGCCAATACGGAAGCCAGCAACATTGTGAATAATTCCCTAATGAACTTAAAGGCAAAGATGACATCACTAACCGAGAGCATCAACACTCTCGCCAACGGCATACAAGCGCAGGCATGGACTGGGCCGCACAGAACTGCCGTTGACAAAGGTAAAGGCTCCGCGATCCAGATCGGGGGAAGTTCATCGAGGGATGAGACGCCTTACAAACAAGGTAACGGACAATCTAATGTCCCAGACAGGAGAGGAAGTACCTCCAAAGCTAGGAACAACCGTCCAGACTCGGGGGGCAGGTCCAAAGAGGACCGATCAGAGGCCGTCGGATACGGCCAGGAGGGACAAAAGCCAATTCATTGGCCTATGACAGGGCCCATCAAGCTGCAGAGGGTCCAGAAGACCTCTTGACGATAAACCAAGCTGAGGAGATGTTCGTCAGGAGACAGGGGAACCAAGCATCGAGGTATAATAAACCTCACCTAGAGTATATCGATCAGGTGCCCGTTTCCAATGAATTACAGGCCGCCGAACTTTACTTTGTTCTCGGGCGAGGGATCACAGTTTGCAACAGAGCATCTGGCTCGATTCTCCTTAGAATGTGGCAATATGACCAACGAGTTGAAACTGAAAATGTTCCCCAGCTCCCCGACAGGAATGGCGTTCCATTGGTACGCCAATTTGAAGCCAGGATCGGTCCCCGACTTGCCATCCATGGGGAAAATATTCATAATGAACCATTATCAGGCCCCGCTCGAAGTGTCCGTCATCGAGCTATCAAACATGAGACAACTGACAGGACAGACTGTCGAGGAGTATATGAAGAAATTCATCAGGGCCAGAGGTTTCTGCGCCATCCCATTACCGGAGAAAGAATGCATCAAGATTGCCATTCATGGCATGCATTTTGAATTGAGAAAGATCATGGTGGCGCAGTACCATGAGGACTTGTTCGAGTTGACCGATCATGCGGTCCGTTACGAACGAGTGCTAAGAAATGAGAACAGCCGACTGCCCAGGGGAAATTATTATCAAGTGGGTATGGCTGATTCCAGCGAGGAACAAATTAATCAGGTCAATCGACCGATTGAACATCAGGGTATTGAGATCGGATTGGCGGAAGTGGTCTGCCCCAAGAACACTGTCTGTCCAGCCCTCGCCAAACCGAAAGAACCTCAGCCTACCATCAAGGTACCAAATAACTTGGTACGTCGGGATGCTGAGTACAAGACCGACAGGGAAAGACGTTATTCATTCGACGTCTCAAAAACAGAGGCCATTTTTTATCAGCTATTGGCCGACAAGATCCTACGACTCAAGGGGACCATGTGATACCATCACCGATGAAGATATCAGGTAAAACTTACTGTAAATATCATGACGTGTGGACTACTCGACAAATGAATGTCTAGTGTTCAGGTGGATGGTGCAGGATCACCTCGATAAGGGCATCTTGAGATTTGCTCCGGATTGGAAAATCACAAAGCCGATGACGGTTGATACCAATCCCTTTCAACTAAACGAGGTAGGAATAAATGTGATAATGGTCACGGATCCATCAACTAGTGAGAAATTATACGTTGATGAAGAGCCAGATTACTCGCCGATAAGCAGGGAAATGGGTTTATGTGCGAGATGCCAAACTGAGTTGGCAACAGTTCCGTTGTTCATCAACCCAGCAATATATGGCCAGTACATGCCTTGGCCAAGTGCAATGTCGTCAGGGTATCCGTATCAAATGATGCCGCAACCGCAGGCAACACCCCAAACAGTGCCGCCATCACAGTCGGTACCACCACCTCGACCGATGGGACCATGTCCGGTTCCAACTCCGATTGAATACACAGAATACGCAACATTAACGGCGGAACAACGCCGAGAACAGGCTAAGATTAGAATGCCTCGAAGACATCAGGAAGTCACTAGCCGTAGCAGCAGAATCAGGGAGAGATCCCCTGATAAAACACCAACCAGACAGGTCAGATCGACCGCCAGTCGCAGAGACAGGACGCATGGTCCGTCGCCAAAAACTACACCGCCAGGCTCATCAAGGCCGCGAACTGTTCATACTACTGCTGATACACAGGTCGATCGATGGGCACCCATCAGGCATCCGAAATTCCACGGAAATCGAAGGGTCGATCAGATGACCCAAACACAGTATAGGCGTTACTTATGCCAACGAAAAGAGTTGGAAATTGCCAAGGGGAAAGCCCCGATGAAAGAATCAGCGAGGAAACCACCGTCAGGGGAACTAAAACTGAAACAGGGAATGAGTGAGGCCAGGGGTTCGACACAAATGGACACTTCCAAATAGACCCCGGGGAAAGCCAAATTTTCCATGATCGATTTGGAAAAGGCGATGGAAGAAGATGACTTATTGGCTGACGAGGAAGATGGAAACGATCTCAAGGCAAAATTTGCCGAGATCTTCGACGACAGAGGTAATAAGGAAAATGAGGCCAAACCTGGCCAAGCTGTTGAGGCCAAATCTGGCCAGGAAATCGAGAAACAGGAGGTTGAAAAACAGACCATCGGGAAAGAAACAAAAGCAGTGGAAGATGTTGCCACCAGTAAGCCGACAGGCGGCTCGACAGTGATGGAATGCAACGCCGTCGATTCTGAACTTGTTGAGTTCGTCAACGAAGAACTGGAGTATTCCACTGATGGCTTTTGGGACGAGGGAATGCCAGTGGTACAAATGGCAGAAGACTTAGAACTGCTATCGGTCGATGATGAGAAAGAGACCGATTGGGACAGGAAAGTTGAAAGTATATTCTAGAAGCCACCATCTTTCATGGCCAGACACATCAGGCCATTATACGTATCAAGGCACATCGACAGAATGCTGGTCGACAATGGGGCAGCCGTCAACATAATGCCAGCGTCGACGATGTACAAGCTGGGTAAGGTCAGCGAGGACCTGATGGAGAAGAAAGTGATTGTTAGTAATTTCACAGGGGGAAAGGTTGACACATTAGGAATCTTGCCTGTCGAGGTAAAGATTGGGAAGACCAGCCTGAAAATCGCTTTCTTCGTGGTAGATGCTGCCACTTCGTACAACGCTTTGCTGGGAAGGGACTGGATTCATTCAGCCCTATGTGTACCGTCCTCCCTGCATCAATGTCTGTTAATTTGGGGAGACGCTCCCGAGCCTGAGATTATAATGGCCGACAACAGGCCATTCACTGTGAAGATCAATGCCGTCGAGGCAGCGTACTATCGAGACGATGTAGGACCTTACAGATTCATCGGGCAGGATAAATACGGACGACCAAAAGAAGTCACTTCGAGCAAGAAGTTGACGCAACTTGAAATGGCTTGCCTAGCCAAAGAATTAAGTCAGCCTTGCAACGTCAAGGAAGGAGGGCCGCATGAACAAAACTGTCAGTCCTGATGAACTGTCCTGATGACGAGGGACCATCGGCCTATAAGGCCGACAGATTGGAAATCGACGAGATCGTCATTATCGGGCCAGAGCAAGAAGCATGTGCCGATTTGATTCGAAAGTTTTGGGCCTACGTGGCCGAATGTTATACAGGCGATCTCATTTTCGAGGAAGGAACGCCAAAATCAGATGGCGAGGAAATTCAGTTGGATGAACTAGCGACGGCGCCAGCCAAGCTCGATTATATCAAGATCCAAGTACAGGACCCTATCATCGAGATTGAGTTAGGTACCGAAGGTGATCACAAGCCAACTTACATCAGCGCATTGCTCGATGATGGCCAGAAGGATCGATTGATTCAAGTGTTGAAGGAATACAAGGACTGTTTTGCCTGGAATTATGACGAGATGCCAGGATTAAGCAGGGAGTTAGTAGAACACCGTAATCCAATACTTGAGGGATACTTACCCCGGAAACAGCCCCTGAGAAGGATGTCCGTCGAGGTATGGAAACTGATCAGGGAAGAAATCGAGAAGCTGTTGAAGGCCAGTTTCATCGAGGTGGCCCGATATCCGGAGTGGGTAGCAAATGTAGTTCCCGTGATGAAGAAGAACAGGAAGATCAGGATATGCATTGATTTCAGGGACCTGAATCTTGCATCTCCTAAAGACGAGTACCCGATGCCAATGGCGGACATGTTAATCGATGCTGCCGCTGGCAATATGTTCCTGACAGCCGTCGACGGAAGTGCAGGTTATAATCAAATTTTCATAGCTGTTGACGACATACCAAAGTTGGCTTTTCAATGGCCCAGGGGAATAGGCACCTTCCAATGGAAAGTGATGCCATTCGGACTCCAAAACGCTGGAGCCACTTATCAACGAGCCATGAACTGCATTTTCAGTGAGTACATCGATGACTTCATTAAAATTTACATCGATGACATCATTATCAAGTCGGCTAGTTACGATGAACATCTAACACATTTGGCGAAGTCATTTGCCAAAATGAGAAAATATAAATTAAAGCTTAATCCCTTGAAGTGTGTTTTTGCAGTTGCGCCAGCCAATTTTCTTGGCTTTTTAGTGCATCGCAGGGGGATTGAGATTGACAAAAATAAGTCCAAAGCTATCCTGACAGCCAGACCTCCATCGACGAAGAAGGAATTACAACAATTCCTTGGCAAGGTCAACTTCTTACGGAGGTTCATTTCCAACTTGGCTGGAAAAACAAAGGTCTTCTCGCCTTTGCTAAAGCTGAAGGACAAAGAGGAATTTTGCTGGCAAACGGAGCATGAGCAGGTGTTTCAGGAGATCAAAGATAAGATGACAACGCCGCCTGTCAAGTGAAAACCCTTGAAATTATATATATCTGCCACGGAGGAAACCGTCGGCGGATTTCTGGCACAAGACGACGAGGATGGATTTGAACGAGCAATCTACTACTTGAGCAGACACTTGACAGAAACGGAGCAGAGGTACTCGCTGATAAAAAAGGTATGCTTTGCGTTGTTTTTCTCTTGCAAAAAATTACGTCATTATATGTTGCCTGTTAAAGTGTTAGTTATTTCTAATATTGATGTGATAAAGTATATGATAGCTAAGCCTGTCATGAGGGGACGGATTGGTCGATGGGCCATCCAGTTGATGGAATATCAGTTGCAATACGTACTGCAAAAAGCAGTCAAAGGCCAAGTATTGGCTGATTTTCTGGTTGACCATCCATGTATCGATATTGATCAAGCCGTTCTCAAGGAACTGGACTCGATGACAGTGGAGATCAAGCCATGGACATTGGCTTTCGATGGGTCAAGGACCGATATACTATGCGGAGCAGGTATCGTTTTGATTTCTCCATCAAATGTAAAAACTAAGTTATCGATTCAATTTGATTTTGAGTGTACAAATAATCAGGCCGAATACGAAGCCTTGATAATCGGACTAGAAATGCTCAGGTAATTCGACAGTAAGTTTGTTGTCATCGTCGGGGACTCGCAGTTGGTTATTAGGCAGATACAAGGTACTTATAAATGCCGAAACCCAACACTTGACAAATATTATTTAACTGCGATGTCTTTGTTGTCGGAGTTTGTTGATGTTACATGTTATCATGTGACGAGAGGAAATAACAGCGAGGCCAACAGTTTGGCCTTATTAGCGACTGGTATCGATCTCCCTGATGACGTCGAGGAATCTCATTAAGTCGTCAGGAGACAGCCCTGTCCGTCATTCACGTATCGAGACAATATTCTGACTGTTTTGAGTGTGTTTCAGGATCCTGATGACTGGAGAGAGCCGATCAGAAAATATCTGGCTGATCCGTCATACCGAGCATCTCGACAGACGAAGCTTAGGGCAGTCAATTATGTCTTGATGGGAGATCAGTTGTTCAGAAAAGGCCACGACGGTGTACTCCTGTTATGCGTCGATTATGTCTTGATGGGAGATCAGTTGTTCAGAAAAGGCCACGACGGTGTACTCCTGTTATGCGTCGATCAACAGGAAGCCATGAGAATTATGATGGAGGCTCATGAAGGAATTTATGGGGCCCATCAAAACGGCCACAAGTTAGCATGGCTGCTGTGCCGATATGGCTACTATTGGCCAAAAATGGTGGGAGATTGTGTACAGTTGGCGAAGGATTGTGAGAAATGCCAACGATATGGGGTAATTCAGAGGATCCCCATCAAGGAGATGAATGATAATCAAGCCATGGCCTTTCCGATGCTGGGCCATCGATATCATCAGGGAGATTCACCCATCATCTTCCAAACACCATCGATACATCATTGTGGCCACTGATTACTTTACAAAGTGGGTAGAAGCCAAACCGCTCAAACAGGCCAATCAGGCCGAAGTGATGAAGTTCATCAAGGACTTAATCATTCATAGGTTTGACCTGCCACAAACCATTGTCACTGACAGGGGACTGATGTTTGTCGGTCAGGAGATCAAGGAGTTTGCCAGATCGATGGGTTTTGAGTTGGTCCATTCAACACCGTATTATGCACAAGGGAATGGCCAAGCAGAAGCTTCTAATCGAGTCCTTAAGGACATTATTTCGAAAATGATCGAGGAAAACCCAAGAGCTTGGCACTTGATGCTGTCAGAGGCATTACGGCTTATCGGACCAGCAAACGGACAAGTACTGGCACCACTCCATACAAACTAACTTATGGACAAGATGTCGTTGTACCGATGGAAATCAACGTCCGATCGCTTCGGGTGATGCGGCAAAATGAGTTGACGCCCGAAGAATACACTGAAAGTATGCTCCAGCAGCTCGATGAACTAGACGAAGTTAGGGTTGCCGCGTTAGATAAAATCGAGGCACAAAAGAGGCTAGTCGCCCGATGCTACGATAAAAAGATACGCAGGAAATAGTTTGACGTCAGGGACATGGTCTGGAGAACTGTTTTGCCACTTCATCAACGCGAGAAAAAGTATGGCAAATGGAGCGCGACGTGGCAAGGACTATATGAAATCTTCTCGATAACTCGAGGAGGGGGTTACATCTTGAAAAACCCAGATGGGAATCTCTATCGAGACCCCATCAATGGAAGATACTTGAAAAAGTTCAGACCAACCCTTTGGGAATCAATGTGTCTAGAACATCAACGAGCTTTGGAGCTGGAAATCGAGCGGCGTCAAGAGTACTTTAATGAGCCGATCCCCTTGTAAATATAAGTAAGGTTTATTTTTAGTCTTGTTCTTATTTCCCTTTCTGTTTTGTTAGACTAAGTCTTTTAAAGTAATATTAGTTGTTGCATTTATTTCCAAAAAATTTGTCTAAGTACATCGCGTTTAATTAAATCTTTGTTTCCTCGATTTTCAAGTTTTTGCAAAAATGCTTTTATGTTAAGTAACTTGGGTTGATTTGATTTCAATTAAGTCTTGTTGACAATAAAGTTGTGTCTTTCTTGCAAAGTTGTTTGTTGAGTTGCAAAATCAATGGCTTCGATTTTTGGTACTTAGTCATATTTGGTTTCGGTTTTGGAGAAAAACCCAAGATAAACCAAGACAAAAGAAATTCTACTAAGGAAATGAAAACTAGTCTATGGCCATCAGGCCATTACATCAAGTAAAGCAACAGAAAATAAAAGAAGTCTATGGCCATTAGGCCATTACATCAAGCGAAGCAACAGAAAATAAAAGAAGTCTTTGGCCATCATGCCATTACATCAACGAGAGTAGAAAATAAACTAAGTCCTTGAAACCAAAATCCTAGAACTACTTGGCACACTCGCCAACATCAATGGCTCGCAGGCCAAAAAATGCCAATGTCTTGAAGAGTTGGCTAATTATGGCCAACTTTAAATACAAAGGCATGCTCAATTTATGCCAATCGAGCAATAAAGGGGGAATTTTTAATAACTAAGTCTATCCGATAAATTTTTTATCATCACATAAAATTTATCATATACGACTTACGTGATAGGATAGTGCCCAGCAAGCCAGTTCAATAAGCTTGTAATAGGTCTATTCTGTATGAGACAATCTTTGATTTTATAATAATACGCATGTTTATTTATATATGTATAAGGATAAACAATGGCCAACTTCATCTCTCGCGAATACATTTAAGCGATTGGATGAAATCCTTAGATTACAGTAGACTATGGGACGATTCACTTCAGTACTGAGTGCAATCATGAAACAGTCTCTAAGGTCGTAATCTTAAAACTGTTCCAAGTCATAGATTCCGAACGAGACGGGGTATCGTAGGAATCGCCAAAGCTTGTACGAGTATGCATGATTCACATGGAGTGAATTTGTAGTGTTTCATGAGCAAGGCATTTGAGGCCAGTGCATATGAGTAGGTGGTTCAATGGAGGATTGAACGCATCGAACGACCCGAACAGAGAAACCTATTGTGGAAGTGCATAACGAATATCGGTGATGGGATGTTTCTCAAGGATTATAATAGTGTACGATTTAGTCCTTTGACTTGAGGTGCTAGGGCGAATTCGGTACATGAAAGTACGTACTTAGATCAAGGTATAGATCACTTAGCTTGATCATAACATGCCTAGGTTGGGTGCGTATAGACATGTACGCGGGTGGTTAGCACCAATATGGAATCTATTGATTCATCGTAATGGATGAGAGAATTTCCTATACGATTCTTAGATAATATATCCGAGGAATCTGCGGCGCAGTCGGTGACGGATTTGGAAAGGGGTTTCGAAATTTAGCAGTCACACTGGAATATTATCCTGAATTAGAAAGTATAGTTATCGAGACGAATTTAGAGGTGCCGATCAATTCACACACCCTAAGTCTTGATCGGGAATATTAGTCGATAGAAGGACCGTATGTACATGGTAATTATATGAGACGAGGTTCACAAATATCAATTCACCTGAAGTTGGGCTTCATGGGCTTGTTGCTAGACATCGACCATGAAGTGTGGGTACTCCTGAGTTAATAGAGGATTTGATTCTAGGAGTGGTCAATTAAAGGTTGTTTAATTGACCGGAGCAATTTATTGTTCATAAATTAAATCACGAGGAATTTGTGGGCCTGCTACAAATTGATGGTGAACCCAGAGGATCACACACAATACAATTGGACGGTGACTGTTATAAAAGGACATGAAAGGAATTAATTGATTTAAAGGTAATTAAATCAATTAAATGAATTAAAGTATTAATTCAAGTGGGAGATTAATTAATTAGTTGACTTAATTAAGTTACTAATTAATTATATGAAAGAAATATTAATTTATAAAATTGATTGGGCATTTAATTAAAGTAGTTAATTAAATAAAGGCTTGCAAGACATGGGCTTTTAATTAAAAGCCCATAAGGAGTCTTGCAAACCTAGGTCAAGTGAGGCTTATAAATAGAGTTCTATGAGAGCTCAAAATGCTAACACCCTAGCACAAAACCCTAGCCTCTTTCTCTGCACCTAGCGCCGCCCCAACCCTGCGCCGCCAAGCTAGGGCCGCCGCCACCTTGCTGCCGTGAGCTGCCCTAGTGCCGCCGCCGCCTCTCCCTTGTACCACCGTGCTGGATCTTGCCCTGCCAAGTAGATCTGCACAGTCCTGCAATAAAAAATCTCCTAGATCTAGTTCTGAGCCTAAGACTAGGAGGTGTTACCAGAATCCAATTGGTGTGGACTAAACACTGGAGGTGAGACATTTGGATCACTCCCGTGAACCAGAATCCAGATCAGAGTTGGAGGTTGCCACCACCTTGCCTGTGGTGAGGTAAATCGCAGAAACCCCGTTTGTTTATTTCAATGTGGGTTTTTGTTCTATGCTTTCGTATACATAATATGGAGATCTAATATATGGGACCATGGGTGCTTCGAAAAATTTTAAATTCCGCACTTTGTTGCTCTGACAATCGAGCCCCATAACCCAACATTACGGGGGGCATTGTTTGTACCCAAAAAATCACCCTCGATGAATCGAGGAATGACGGATCGATGACAGCCAAAAATGGCAATAGGGCCGAACCCAATTACTCCAAACGGGTCGGATCAGATCGAATCCTGATAACTCTGTGAAAACAGTGTTATCAAGTCTATTTCCTTAACTCATTCGATTATTCTTATTAGAGTTTTGATAGAATTTTAGGCAATTTTGGTTAGTTTTGTGTTTTGTCGCTCGAGTCATTGGTTTGATTGTTTTGTGCATGAATTGGGATATTTTCTTATATATGGTGTTCATATTTATAGGCCCGAGCTATTTTGGATTTAAAGACATGATTGAAAGCGAAGAACAACGAATTAAAGATCAAAGGAAGTCAAGGATTGCAAGAACGAAGAAGCTGTCAGAAATGTTATTATGCACTCCGAGGACCATAACTCATTCAAGGAAGATCCAATGAAGTTGAATTTCGACTATGATGTAGAGGAATGAGTTAGCTACACCATAGATTTTACGGATCTTGATTTGGAGTTCGGAGCCGAGAGTTATGACGCGTGCAAAATTGTCGCGCAAATCTGTCGCGATTTTCAGCGGGCTTTTAAGAGAATTCTTGGGCCCTAAGTCTCCTACTTGGACTCAACTTGATAGATCTATTTAAGGACTTCTAGGTCACGAAATTACACATCTTTGATCAGCTCTAAACATACTTTTCTCATAAAATACACCTACAACATCAAAGATCTACTTGGACAAAGATTGAAGAAGAAAAGAGAAAAGTCTTGAAGATCACCCAAGCAAGAAGAACGCAATATTGAAGATCTTTATCTCAGATTCATCGTTTTGTCTATAAAACCACATGAACTCAGATTTGTTTTCCTTTATTATTTTCTTCTTATATTTATCATGAATTAATTCTTTAGGATCTAGGGTTTTTATGAAACTATGTTACATTGATTATTTTTATTGGATTATTCGTAGTTAGGGGTAATTCTTGTGTTTGATTTAATTTCGTTCTCTATGCTTGCAACTTGACTGATCACCTAGTTGTTAGATTTAATATTCTTTTCGAACTTGGAAAAGGGAGATTAGGATTAGATAGGAAATTGAATAGTAAACGACTCTTAGGATAGGAATATACTTAAGGCGTTTATACCCGTTACATGAAGTTCGTGTTTAATGCTTTGTGTTATTTATGAATCACCTAGGAATAGGATCGGTTTGTATAATACATTAGGTTCTTACGTAATTCGTAAGATACGTAGGGATATACTTGAATCCTCGGGTAGCACTCTTGTCACCACAATAATTACAAAAATCTCAATTGGGTAATCGATAGATATCATAGTGGAATATAACCCTAGGTTTCTCTTCTCGTTATTCGAACTCAATCCAAGTACTTATTTTAGTTAATTTAGTTAATTAAAACCCAAAAATATATTTGAATTTGGAATCGATTAAAAGTAAATTAGGAATTGGAATTGGTGGATACTAGTCAAGTCCCTGTGGAGACGATACTCTTATACTTACTCTTTATTACTTGTTCGATACGTGCACTTGCGTTTATTTGTGTGTGTAAATTCCGCAACAAGTTTTTGCACGTATCGAACAAGTAATAAAGAGTAAGTATAAGAGTATCGTCTCCACAGGGACTTGACTAGTATCTACCAATTCCAATTCCTAATTTACTTTTAATCGATTCCAAATTCAAATATATTTTTGGGTTTTAATTAACTAAATTAACTAAAATAAGTACTTGGATTGAGTTCGAATAACGAGAAGAGAAACCTAGGGTTATATTCCACTATGATATCTATCGATTGCCCAATTGAGATTTTTGTAATTATTGTGGTGACAAGAGTGCTACCCGAGGATTCAAGTATATCCCTACGTATCTTCCGAATTACGTAAGAACCTAATGTATTATACAAACCGATCCTATTCCTAGGTGATTCATAAATAACACAAAGCATTAAACACGAACCTCATGTAACGGGTATAAACGCCTTAAGTATATTCCTATCCTAAGAGTCGTTTACTATTCAATTTCCTATCTAATCCTAATCTCCCTTTTCCAAGTTCGAAAAGAATATTAAATCTAACAACTAGGTGATCAGTGAAGTTGCAAGCATAGAGAACGAAATTAAATCAAACACAAGAATTGCCCCTAACTACGAATAATCCAATAAAAATAATCAATGTAACATAGTTTCATAAAAACCCTAGATCCTAAAGAATTAATTCATGATAAATATAAGAAGAAAATAATAAAGGAAAACAAATCTGAGTTCATGTGGTTTTATAGACAAAACGATGAATCTGAGATAAAGATCTTCAATATTGCGTTCTTCTTGCTTGGGTAATCTTCAAGACTTTTCTCTTTTCTTCTTCAATCTTTGTCCAAGTAGATCTTTGATGTTGTAGGTGTATTTTATGAGAAAAGTATGTTTAGAGCTGATCAAAGATGTGTAATTTCGTGACCTAGAAGTCCTTAAATAGATCTATCAAGTTGAGTCCAAGTAGGAGACTTAGGGCCTAAGAATTCTCTTAAAAGCCCGCTGAAAATCGCGACAGATTTGCGCGACAATTTTGCACGCGTCATAACTCTCGGCTCCGAACTCCAAATCAAGATCCGTAAAATCTATGGTGTAGCTAACTCATTCCTCTACATCATACTCGAAATTCAACTTCATTGGAGCTTCCTTGAATGAGTTATGGTCCTCGGAGTGCATAATAACATTTCTGACAGCTTCTTCGTTCTTGCAATCCTTGACTTCCTTTGATCTTTAATTCGTTGTTCTTCGCTTTCAATCATGTCTTTAAATCCAAAGTAGCTCGGGCCTATAAATATGAACACAATATATAAGAAAATATCCCAATTCATGCACAAAACAATCAAACCAATGACTCGAGCGACAAAACACAAAACTAACCAAAATTGCCTAAAATTCTATCAAAACTCTAATAAGAATAATCGAATGAGTTAAGGAAATAGACTTGATAACACTGTTTTCACAGAGTTATCACACCCCCAAACTTAAACTATTGCTCGTCCTCGAGTAATGACAAAAACTTAAACAACGACACGAACATTTACAATCATGCATCCCAAGTCAAACTACTAACCTACAATTTCAAAACGTTATGCATTCTATCATGTAGTTCCTGCGTGTGTGTGTGTATACATAAAACGAGAATGTCGGAATCACCTAGATCCATATAGCTTCGAAATCATTGAGCCTAATTGCATGAAGTCCTAAACTGCCAAACATATTCTCTATTTTCTTAGGTTATCATACTAATTACTAAGTTTTAGCAAAGCTTTCAGTCGAAGTTATGGAATCCTTTAAGTTTGAACTTTCACTTAGCACTTTCTTCATTAATGATCATAACTTAAGTATATTTAGCACCACTCACACTCATAACTCGTTCTAAAGAAGCAGTCATAATAGAGGAGTGCAGAATAGTAGAATAGTTAAGTCGATGCACCCATATATCGTTCATCTTATCGCAGTCAAGTTAGAGGAGTGCAAGTATAAGTCTCAAGCGATGAGGTTTTTCAGGTCTCATACAATTGAGGTTATTTTCTTTGAATTTAACTTATAGTTTTCAATTATTTGCTTCATTTGGTTCTTGTTAAAGTTATCATTCCCCCCAAACTTAGGCAAAACTATCACTTAGATCCTTAGCATTTTAACCCTCGAATCTAGAGATCGGGTAGGCAAGAAAGGATTTCTTAAGCTCTATTCTAACTATAATTCTCTAACATCATCCTCAATTCTCGATTATGCATTTGTGCTTAAAATGTGCAGGAAAAACAGTCAAAAACACATAAAATTTAAAAAAAAATTAGTCAAAGTCGACCTAGCATGCACGAAGTAAATGCGACCTCACCCCCAAACTTAAACTAAGAAGTGTCCACACTGCGACTCAAAGAGGTAAAAATAGGTCGACAGAACAAACAAACAAACAAACCAAAACATAATACATCAATGTAAAGGAGAACTGGAAAAAGAATACGCCCTGAGAATTGTATACGCCCATTGCTCGTGGTTCCATCTTGGTAATCAAAATCCCCATTCAGAGCGGCAGCGTGGTGATTGGCGGAGATGAGGTGGTGGCGCGGTGGTGGTTTGGGCACGGCAGGGTGGCTGATGAAGATGAAGGGGGGCAGCGGGTTAGATCTGAGGTGGAGATGGTGGTTGTCGATTTGGTGGTTGGGGTATAATGGTTGAGGTGACGAAGATAGGTGGTTGGATGATAAGAGTTAGCTTAAAATTCCAGAGTCTATTTTGCTGGGGCGGAGATATCTTGCGCTGGGGCGGAGAAATATGGAAGAATTAGCTTTTCACTGGGGCGGAGAAATATGGAAGAATTAGCTTAAATTTCCAGAAGCTATTTCGTTGGGGCGGAGAAATATGGAAAAAAGTGCTCTAATTCCAGAATCTATTTTGCGGGGGCGGATATTTTTTTTTTTTTTACGAGAATTGAGGCCTTGGCTTGTACTGATTCATCAATGTGTTCCTTTTCACCTCGACATGCCTGCAAAATACGACAAAAACACAACCACAGATCACACTAAGACTAGAACAAAATAAAACAAAAAAACGCAAAAACAAAAACAAATAAAAGCTTGGGTTGCCTCCCAAGATGCGCTTAGTTTTAAGTCATTAGCTTGACTTTGATACTTCCCTTTTAAGGTGGCCAATAATCAAATAGGGTTCCATCCGGATCAAGCATAAGTCCGGGCCTTTTTGCTTTCTTTGTTGTCCCAAAATTTGGTATTTCCCTTGTAAGCTCAACTGGGACAAATTTGAACCTCGTATCGAATCGACAAGCTCTATCCCCAGGTTCAAATCTCTTGTAATCTTTACCAACTCTTATCCAAGTCACGCTTTGAGGATGGGTATGCATATTGTACTTCGTTTTATCATCAACCCTTCCTTTTTGCGTATCTCTCATTAATATCTCATCTACACCAAAATAAGATTCATCGCATTCTGACTCATAAATTGGAGGTATGATAAACTCAATTGTATCCTCCTCTATCTCCATTACCTCAATCTCATCTATCAACATCATTGACTTTTCGAGTTCCGTGTCTCCCTTGATGTCTTCGTCCTTCGGAATGATTAAGATATTTTCTTCTGCATCCGGGATCTCCTCTTTATGAAGAACATCGAAACTTGTCCATTTATTGCTATGCGGCTGCTCTATTTCACTCTCAACAATAAGAGAATTTGTCTCGCTCGGCTTAGTATCTGATAACGTCGAATTATCCTCTTCATTCAAGAGTGAGTATTGAGGTCTGTGCTGCCTATCTTGAGCTAATTGAGCCATTTGGGTTTCTAGGTTTCGAAGAGATGCATTTGTATGGTTTATGAACTGCTTCAGCGTTTCTTCTAGCGACAGTTTGTTATCCACTAGTGGTTGTTTTAGTTGACCTTGAGATCCAGGTGGATTTTGTTGTTGCTGAGTTGTGGCATTGTTTGATCCCTGTCCAGCGTGCTGATTATTGCTCCATGAAGAGTTAGGATGGCTTCGCCACTCGGGATTATAGTTGTTAGAATAGGGGTTATAACCTTGGTTGTTTCGATAATTTCCCACATAGCACGATGACTCTGAATTTGAAGGACAATTTTCATACGGATGCTCTCCTTCACAAATGATACAGTAAACCTCTTGGTTATGGGTCATATATTTTCGACAGGCGAAAATATATAGTCATACAGCAGATCCGAACAAATAAAACATTTAGAGGAGCTTATTATCGGATAAAATTTTCCGAAGCTCAGCAGTACGAGCCTCGCATCCAGCTTCATATCCACGGTCGAAAGCCTCCTTTTCTCGACGTGCGAATTCTTGCTTCTCCTGTTCGTACTCCTTTTCTCGACGCGTGAATTCCTGTCTCTCCTGCTCATGAAGACCCTTCAGTTTTTCGAGCTCCTCATTCAGCTGTTTGTGGATCTCCTCTCCACTCTCTTTTACAGATTTCTCCCTCTCTAGAGCAAGCTTCTCCGCGGAGACACGGTCGAATTCAGCTTTCTTCTTTTCCAGCTCGAGGGAAATAGCAGCACGATGATTGGTCTCCCGCTCAGCAAAAGTTTTGAGCTCAATAAAATCTTGCCCGACCTGCCAGAAGTACACTCTGTTCATATATATAAAATAAAACAAAAAAAAAAAAAAAAAAAAGAGGGGGGGGGGGTAGTTATTATACTTGTACCTGAAACAGGAAATGCTGTCCAGACTCGAACAATTCCTCTATATTCCTCTCCTTAGACACATTTCTCCCTTTGGGCATGTTAGTCTCCGAAGAGGTAAAGTTAACCTGTAACAGACTATCCAAGGGGTCGGACGCATCTTTCGACTCTTCAGGCGCGGAAGAAGTAACTTTTGGATGATTGGGATCAACCCGGGATTCGGGAGGATTTTCAGAACTCAAAGCTTCAGCAGAAGCCCCCTCACCGATTCCTAATTTGAATTTTTTACTGAGACCTCCTTCGGGAGGAACGGTTGGAGCATCGGAGGATGATTTGCTACCGATAACAAGATTTTGTAAAGCCTCAATAGGAGTAATACCGTCGGAATAAGGCCTTTTGTTTGAAGAAGGAACAGAAGGATTTTCCCCCGCAGGATTTTTGTTCGAGGAATCGACAACTTTCGGGGAAGAGCCTCCGAGCGCAGTCTACAGCTCCTCGTCCAAAATGGCCGTGCGGGAACTACCCTTGTTTTGTTTCGAAGAAGTACTTTTCTCTTTCTTGTTATCTTCTCCTTTAGCAACTTCCGGGGAAGACACAGAGGCCTTAGAAGAAGACTTGGAAGTTTTGGCTTCCTTGGCAATTTTCTGCTCTTTGCTTGGATTCTTAGTCTTCGAGCCTCCGAATAGCAATTTGGGGTTGATAGGTTTCCCTAGTACATTTTCCATGATAAGCAGATTTGGGACCTACGGTTCAGACTATTACTCTTAAAGGGATTCGAAGAAGGCAGAAGATATGGCAAAAAGCTCCGATCTCTATAAGCAAGATGTCGTATGAATAATGAAAAGAAACCCTAATATTTATAGACACTACGGCCTATGATTACGATAATGAATCGACGCAACCTTTAAAGAAAAATCCCGTATGGAATGGGCAAATATCCGAGCATAAAGTTATCGAACATTGAAAATTAAAATGGTAACTGGATATTAGTAAGATCAGAATTTACAGGTTACAGCAGTCAAATCAAAAGAAACGAACCCGTTTACAAAAACGAGTTACATGGGTATACACGATTAATTCCTAACTACAAAACCATGAATCGTCCCTTCCAGTACGATCGGCTCCGATAACTCGCTAAATAGAAAGTCAGGCGGAGCTATTACTCGGTTTGGTCAAAGAGTTCGATCACCTTCTTTATTCGATACATCGCCTATGTTGACATCTTCGCCTTTTTCCTCCGACACGGGAGGATAGTCGGTGAAATACTCGAGCGCATCAGGGTTAGGCATCGGAATGCCATACTCCTCGACTAAGGGGGCAAAGCGATGATTTCGCCAATTAGTATCCATCTTGGGTAGAGAGGAAGCTTTGTAATCCTTCCCTTCAGCGTTCTTAAAAGGATTCATGTGCTTAAAGTACTCATCCATATCATCTGGAATCTTCTTGGCCGCGACCAATTGTTGAACCCCTTTATAAAAGATCGTCTGAAGGATTTCCCCCATTTTCCTTTGAACTAAGGGGTCCAAGACAGGGGATTCCAGGAACTCTCGTATGGCAGGGATCTCGGCTTCTTCCCGGCCTTGGGCATATGCACGCTCGGAGTCTTGCTTCGCTAGCCCGAGTTCAACCCTTATCTTCTTTAGCTCCTCCTCAAGGGCACTTCTCTCTTTAACGGACGCAAGCAAGTCCTCTTCTACTGAGGAAGAATGTTTCGTATTCGCTTTCTCAAGCTCCTTCTTTACTTGGGACAATTTTCGCTGACTCTCCGCCAGCTGAGATCGAAGGGCCTGGTTATCAGCAAAAATCTGGGCATATGCATCATGAGCGTCCTGCGATTCCTGCTCTAGTAACGCCAAACGATAGGATTGAAGGGCGAATAAATCTCCTACCTACAAGACATTTTCGAGTATCAGTAAAGCAAGGAATTCTAAAGAAAGAACACAGTCAAAAGACGAGTATTTACCTCGTGATACGTTCTGGAGAAATCACTCAAAACCTCAAAATCCCCTTTGATGGAATGAAGCAGGATATCCCGTTTAAACCGACTAGCCATAAAGATTCTAGTGGCTTTGTCGAATTCATTCTCCCCTTTCATATCCAGATCGGTCATAATGGTACCATCCTCAGGATATCCAGCAGTTCTGCTACTACGAAAATGCTCGTCCATAAAGTCTGCCACATCAGGCTCCGACTTACCTTCTCTACAAGGGACAGAAGCAGAACTCACGCCAAAGGGTTTTATCCTCCTCGAAGGCCCTGGGTGTTCAGCATTTCTTTTCTGGCCCAGAAGTTTCTCGTATTCCTGAATACCCTGAATCCGATTCCAGGAATGTTGACTGTAGCCGACAGACGAAAGAGCGGAAGTATCAGGGGAGAATAACGATCGGAGAGGTCCGGACGTGGCAGAATTCAAAGAACTCATAGTGCCAACCCCTCTTAAGTCAGGAATCAAAGACGGTATGACAACTGGATTCCCACCTAAGTTACTTGCGTCTGTTCTTCTTTCGGAAGCGTAAGGTAACGGGTCGAAATAAAATTGTTTATCTCCGACCAAGCCGGCAGGGGATACCCAAAATTTCTCAACAATTCGACCTGCGAGGATAATACGAATCAGGCACGAGTTCAAACAAGGAAAATTGTTTAATAAAACACAAAAGTAAGTTAAAGATAAGAAACATACCCAAAGAAAGAGGAACAGTGTTCGAAGCATTGGAGGTTGGCAGGACATCCGTTCGCATGAGGGGCCCTTCGGAGGACTGGCTAGGGTATCTAATCGCCGGAGCTAGGTAATTACAGTGGCTCAACCCAGCCAATCGCAAAATGCCTTCTTGAACCAAGTATCTAGTTTGGTAAGGGTTAGACTGCAATCGCCCCAGGAGTTCATCAGAAAGACGATGGCTAAGTTTTTCTTTAATTCTGCGAGAACCGTATGTCCAAGTATTTGCGCCATCCCATCGATAAGGTCTTGTTTTCGAACTACCCTCTGAAATAGGAACGTCAGGGCCCTTCACGAAAAAGAATCTCCTCTTCCAACCTAAAGTCTTCTCTGTTGTTATTTTTGTAAGAAAAGGCCGTTTAGACCTCGGACGGACGGACACAAAGCCTATGTTCGAACCCTTGCAGGGATCCATTCGGAATATCTGCCAAAAGTTGCTAAAGGAAGCTTCTTCTCCTTTTGCCTCCATAAGAGTGCAAAACGCTAGTATATATGCAACGGAGTGCGGGAGAAGCTGAGCCGGGGAAAGCGAAAAGAAATTCAGGACATTTCTGATAAGAGGAACGAACGGGATACGCAAGCCACAGAAAAATTGTCCCTCGTAAAAGGCTTGACATCCAGCGGGGGGCTCAGTGGCACGATCGGTGTAAGAAGGAACGACAATCGAAAAACCTTTGGGAAAAAATTTCCCAAAATCCGTCTCGAGGTGAGCGCGATCCTTTTTCGAAAAACAACAGGAAGTTTCACTAGCGGGAAGCTCTGACTTACCCGAGATTACGGCTTGTGAGGCTTGCGTATGTTTAAAGATCCTGACAAAAGCACCTTCGCCGATACTACGTTTGTCGACCTCATTCTCTTCGAGATCCTCGCTCGGATCGTCGTCTTCGCCGTCTTGATGAAATTCCCCATCTTCGAAGTCATCTACAAGCTTAAACAAGGGATCAGATTCTTGACTCTCTTCGACCTTATTCTTGCCCTTTGAACTTCTAGAACTTGACATTATGAATTCGGAGATGAATGTACTAAAGTAACTACCTTTTCGATTAAAACACTTCGAGCTCAGGAGAAAATATAACATGGAAGTAATTTTTCAACGGGTCAACATATATATACGGGGTTAAAAAGGTAAAATTGCAAAGAGGTCCCCGAGTAACCGCGACGGTTGAACTTACCAAGGGTAAAAACTTTGGGTTTTTTCCTCTCAAAATAGCCTTTTTGATCCTTTCTTTTTTTAGAAATGCGGAATTTGTCCTTGCGTTATATCCCTAAGGATCTCGGAGACCCTCCTTGTTATAACCGGAAATTCTGAAAAGCATCCATCTAGGGATCGAACAACGCATCTTGGAACCAGAAAGGATATTATTACTTCAACATCCTCTAACAAGGGTAACTTCAGAACACGCCGATGTATGTTTTCTTATATATGCACTCTTTTTCCCTAGCTCGGTTTTTATCCCAGTGGGTTTTTCCGAGTTAGGTTTTTAACGAGGCATATCCTAAAGACATTCTGAACGGCTCGTCTCATTGTAGCATGGAACGTATTTTGTACTTCTTCGAGCGCTTGCTTCGCTTCACACTCGAGAAGTGGGGGAGTATTGATGAGGGGTAATTCGGATCCCCTGTTTTTCTAGCCTCAACGCAGTTCGAATAGCACCGAACCCTGTCGCCAGGGACCAAAAGCCGAACCAAAGCATGAAGATGATAGTTCCGAGCACATTAGAGAACCATAGATCGAAGGACACTGTTGGGCCGAGCCCAGGCCCAAGCCCTCCAATTTGGCTATAAATACTCCATGCATTTATTACACTGACCACCTCTTCCTAGGCGCACTAACCTTGAGACTGCTGCTCGGGTTTTCTGGAGAATATTAGTGTAGGCTTTCTCATACATGTTTCACCCTCTAGCTTGTACGGCATCCAATAATGCTCGAATAGGACCTTTGAATACTTGTATTTGTACTCATTCAATTCGAATACAATTACTTTGGTCTTTGCTTTACTTTAGTATTGTCATTATTGTATTACATCCCACCCTTGATCGAACTAACGAAACCACGTAAGATCAAGGTTTACCCATAATTAAATTTCTTGCCTCCATTTCAGATCCGATCTTTTTCATCTCCTCCATATAATCGGTGAATGCTATAATAAATTCAATACTTGGTTCTGTTGGTGGTGGCTGAGAATACTCTTGATAGCTTGGAGGTATGAACGAGTTGGTCATCATGAAGTTTGTGTATTGATTACTCCCCGGATCATCGCTCCATGGAACATTTGGGTTAGTCCCCCACCCTGAATTGTAGTTGTTGGGGTGAAGATTCTGACCATACTGACTATCCTGAAATTGATCCACGTATAACCATGAATTTGAATTCAGTGGGCAACGATCGTACGAGTGTTCACCTGCACAATACACACAAGTCGTTACTTCATTAAGGCAATGATAACTGCTATGATTCATACCAAATGAAGAGAACGAGAAAAAGAATAACTAACTAGGAACCAAACAAAAGAAAAATCAAAAATAAAAATTGGCAAACAAATGTTGCAAGTCCCCGGCAACGGCGCCAAAAACTTGTTGCGGAATTTACACTCACAAATAAACGCAAGTGCACGTATCGAACAAGTAATATTGAGTAAGTATAAGAGTATCGTCTCCACAGGGACTTGACTAGTATCTACCAATTCCAATTTGTAATTTACTTTTAATCGATTCCAAATTCAAATATATTTTTGGGTTTTAATTAACTAAATTAACTAAAATAAGTACTTGGATTGAGTTCGAATAACGAGAAGAGAAACCTAGGGTTATATTCCACTATGATATCTATCGATTGCCCAATTGAGATTTTTGTAATTATTGTGGTGACAAGAGTGCTACCCGAGGATTCAAGTATATCCCTACGTATCTTCCGAATTACGTAAGCACCTAATGTATTATACAAACCGATCCTATTCCTAGGTGATTCATAAATAACACAAAGCATTAAACACGAACCTCATGTAACGGGTATAAACGCCTTAAGTATATTCCTATCCTAAGAGTCGTTTACTATTCAATTTCCTATCTAATCCTAATCTCCCTTTTCCAAGTTCGAAAAGAATATTAAATCTAACAACTAGGTGATCAGTCAAGTTGCAAGCATAGAGAACGAAATTAAATCAAACACAAGAACTGCCCCTAACTACGAATAATCCAATAAAAATAATCAATGTAACATAGTTTCATAAAAACCCTAGATCCTAAAGAATTAATTCATGATAAATATAAGAAGAAAATAATAAAGGAAAACAAATCTGAGTTCATGTGGTTTTATAGACAAAACGATGAATCTGAGATAAAGATCTTCAATATTGCGTTCTTCTTGCTTGGGTGATCTTCAAGACTTTTCTCTTTTCTTCTTCAATCTTTGTCCAAGTAGATCTTTGATGTTGTAGGTGTATTTTATGAGAAAAGTATGTTTAGAGCTGATCAAAGATGTGTAATTTCGTGACCTAGAAGTCCTTAAATAGATCTATCAAGTTGAGTCCAAGTAGGAGACTTAGGGCCCAAGAATTCTCTTAAAAGCCCGCTGAAAATCACGACAGATTTGCGCGACAATTTTGCACGTGTCATAACTCTCGGCTCCGAACTCCAAATCAAGATCCGTAAAATCTATGGTGTAGCTAACTCATTCCTCTACATCATAGTCGAAATTCAACTTCATTGGAGCTTCCTTGAATGAGTTATGGTCCTCGGAGTGCATAATAACATTTCTGACAGCTTCTTCGTTCTTGCAATCCTTGACTTCGCTTTCAATCATGTCTTTAAATCCAAAATAGCTCGGGCCTATAAATATGAACACAATATATAAGAAAATATCCCAATTCATGCACAAAACAAACAAACCAATGACTCGAGCGACAAAACACAAAACTAACCAAAATTGCCTAAAATTCTATCAAAACTCTAATAAGAATAATCGAATGAGTTAAGGAAATAGACTTGATAACACTGTTTTCACAGAGTTATCACACCCCCAAACTTAAACTATTGCTCGTCCTCGAGTAATGACAAAAACTTAAACAACGACACGAACATTTACAATCATGCATCCCAAGTCAAACTACTAACCTACAATTTCAAAACGTTATGCATTCTATCATGTAGTTCCTGCGTGTGTGTGTGTATACATAAAACGAGAATGTCGGAATCACCTAGATCCATATAGCTTCGAAATCATTGAGCCTAATTGCATGAAGTCCTAAACTGCCAAACATATTCTCTATTTTCTTAGGTTATCATACTAATTACTAAGTTTTAGCAAAGCTTTCAGTCGAAGTTATGGAATCCTTTAAGTTTGAACTTTCACTTAGCACTTTCTTCATTAATGATCATAACTTAAGTATATTTAGCACCACTCACACTCATAACTCGTTCTAAAGAAGCAGTCAAAATAGATGAGTGCAGAATAGTAGAATAGTTAAGTCGATGCACCCATATATCGTTCATCTTATCGCAGTCAAGTTAGAAGAGTGCAAGTATAAGTCTCAAGCGATGAGGTTTTTCAGGTCTCATACAATTGAGGTTATTTTCTTTGAATTTAACTTATAGTTTTCAATTATTTGCTTCATTTGGTTCTTGTTAAAGTTATCATTCCCCCCAAACTTAGGCAAAACTATCACTTAGATCCTTAGCATTTTAACCCTCGAATCTAGAGATCGGGTAGGCAAGAAAGGATTTCTTAAGCTCTATTCTAACTATAATTCTCTAACATCATCCTCAATTCTCGATTATGCATTTGTGCTTAAAATGTGCAGGAAAAACAGTCAAAAACACATAAAATTTAAAAAACTATTAGTCAAAGTCGACCTAGCATGCACGAAGTAAATGCGACCTCACCCCCAAACTTAAACTAAGAAGTGTCCACACTGCGACTCAAAGAGGTAAAAATAGGTCGACAGAACAAACAAACAAACAAACCAAAACATAATACATCAATGTAAAGGAGAACTGGAAAAATAATATGCCCTGAGAATTGTATACGCCCATTGCTCGTGGTTCCATCTTGGTAATCAAAATCCCCATTCAGAGCGGCAGCGTGGTGATTGGCGGAGATGAGGTGGTGGCGCGGTGGTGGTTTGGGCGCGGCAGGGTGGCTGAGGAAGATGAAGGGGGGCGGCGGGTTAGATCTGAGGTGGAGATGGTGGTTGTCGATTTGGTGGTTGGGGTATAATGGTTGAGGTGACGAAGATAGGTGGTTGGATGATAAGAGTTAGCTTAAAATTCCAGAGTCTATTTTGCTGGGGCGGAGATATCTTGCGTTGTGGCGGAGAAATATGGAAGAATTAGCTTTTCACTGGGGCGGAGATTTCGTTCGCTGGGGCGGAGAAATATGGAAGAATTAGCTTAAATTTCCAGAAGCTATTTCGCTGGGGCGGAGAAATATGGAAAAAAGTGCTCTAATTCCAGAATCTATTTTGCGGGGGCGGAGATTTTTTTTTTTTTTTTTTTACGAGAATTGAGGCCCTGGCTTGTACTGATTCATCAATGTGTTCCTTTTCACCTCGACATGCCTGCAAAATACGACAAAAACACAACCACAGATCACACTAAGACTAGAACAAAATAAAACAAAAAAACGCAAAAACAAAAACAAATAAAAGCTTGGGTTGCCTCCCAAGATGCGCTTAGTTTTAAGTCATTAGCTTGACTTTGATACTTCCCTTTTAAGGTGGCCAATAATCAAATAGGGTTCCATCCGGATCAAGCATAAGTCCGGGCCTTTTTGCTTTCTTTGTTGTCCCGAAATTTGGTATTTCCCTTGTAAGCTCAACTGGGACAAATTTGAACCTCGTATCGAATCGACAAGCTCTATCCCCAGGTTCAAATCTCTTGTAATCTTTACCAACTCTTATCCAAGTCACGCTTTGAGGATGGGTATGCATATTGTACTTCGTTTTATCATCAACCCTTCCTTTTTGCGTATCTCTCATTAATATCTCATCTACACCAAAATAAGATTCATCGCATTCTGACTCATAAATTGGAGGTATGATAAACTCAATTGTATCCTCCTCTATCTCCATTACCTCAATCTCATCTATCAACATCATTGACTTTTCGAGTTCCGTGTCTCCCTTGATGTCTTCGTCCTTCGGAATGATTAAGATATTTTCTTCTGCATCCGGGATCTCCTCTTTATGAAGAACATCGAAACTTGTCCATTTATTGCTATGCGGCTGCTCTATTTCACTCTCAACAATAAGAGAATTTGTCTCGCTCGGCTTAGTATCTGATAACGTCGAATTATCCTCTTCATTCAAGAGTGAGTCTTGAGGTCTGTGCTGCCTATCTTGAGCTAATTGAGCCATTTGGGTTTCTAGGTTTCGAAGAGATGCATTTGTATGGTTTATGAACTGCTTCAGCGTTTCTTCTAGCGACAGTTTGTTATCCACTAGCGGTTGTTTTAGTTGACCTTGAGATCCAGGTGGATTTTGTTGTTGCTGAGTTGTGGCATTGTTTGATCCCTGTCCAGCGTGCTGATTATTGCTCCATGAAGAGTTAGGATGGCTTCGCCACTCGGGATTATAGCTGTTAGAATAGGGGTTATAACCTTGGTTGTTTCGATTATTTCCCACATAGCACGCTGACTCTGAATTTGAAGGACAATTTTCATACGGATGCTCTCCTTCACAAATGATACAGTAAACCTCTTGGTTATGGGTCATATTCACTGGTTGAGCTTGAAATGAGTTAGCTCCAGGTTTACCCATAATTAAATTTCTTGCCTCCATTTCAGATCCGATCTTTTTCATCTCCTCCATATAATCGGTGAATGCTATCATAAATGCAATACTTGGTTCTGTTGGTGGTGGCTGAGAATACTCTTGATAGCTTGGAGGTATGAACGAGTTGGTCATCATGAAGTTTGTGTATTGATTACTCCCCGGATCATCGCTCCATGGAACATTTGGGTTAGTCCCCCACCCTGAATTGTAGTTGTTGGGGTGAAGATTCTGACCATACTGACTATCCTGAAATTGATCCACGTATAACTATGAATTTGAATTCAGTGGGCAACGATCGTACGAGTGTTCACCTGCACAATACACACAAGTCGTTACTTCATTAAGGCAATGATAACTGCTATGATTCATACCAAATGAAGAGAACGAGAAAAAGAATAACTAACTAGGAACCAAACAAAAGAAAAATCAAAAAATAAAAATTGGCAAACAAATGTTGCAAGTCCCCGGCAACGGCGCCAAAAACTTGTTGCGGAATTTACACACACAAATAAACGCAAGTGCACGTATCGAACAAGTAATAAAGAGTAAGTATAAGAGTATCGTCTCCACAGAGACTTGACTAGTATCTACCAATTCCAATTCCTAATTTACTTTTAATCGATTCCAAATTCAAATATATTTTTGGGTTTTAATTAACTAAATTAACTAAAATAAGTACTTGGATTGAGTTCGAATAACGAGAAGAGAAACCTAGGGTTATATTCCACTATGATATCTATCGATTGCCCAATTGAGATTTTTGTAATTATTGTGGTGACAAGAGTGCTACCCGAGGATTCAAGTATATCCCTACGTATCTTCCGAATTACGTAAGAACCTAATGTATTATACAAACCGATCCTATTCCTAGGTGATTCATAAATAACACAAAGCATTAAACACGAACCTCATGTAACGGGTATAAACGCCTTAAGTATATTCCTATCCTAAGAGTCGTTTACTATTCAATTTCCTATCTAATCCTAATCTCCCTTTTCCAAGTTCGAAAAGAATATTAAATCTAACAACTAGGTGATCAGTCATGTTGCAAGAATAGAGAACGAAATTAAATCAAACACAAGAATTGCCCCTAACTACGAATAATCCAATAAAAATAATCAATGTAACATAGTTTCATAAAAACCCTAGATCCTAAAGAATTAATTCATGATAAATATAAGAAGAAAATAATAAAGAAAAACAAATCTGAGTTCATGTGGTTTTATAGACAAAACGATGAATCTGAGATAAAGATCTTCAATATTGCGTTCTTCTTGCTTGGGTGATCTTCAAGACTTTTCTCTTTTCTTCTTCAATCTTTGTCCAAGTAGATCTTTGATGTTGTAGGTGTATTTTATGAGAAAAGTATGTTTAGAGCTGATCAAAGATGTGTAATTTCGTGACCTAGAAGTCCTTAAATAGATCTATCAAGTTGAGTCCAAGTAGGAGACTTAGGGCCCAAGAATTCTCTTAAAAGCCCGCTGAAAATCGCGACAGATTTGCGCGACAATTTTGCACGCGTCATAACTCTCGGCTCCGAACTCCAAATCAAGATCCGTAAAATCTATGGTGTAGCTAACTCATTCCTCTACATCATACTCGAAATTCAACTTCATTGGAGCTTCCTTGAATGAGTTATGGTCCTCGGAGTGCATAATAACATTTCTGACAGCTTATTCGTTCTTGCAATCCTTGACTTCCTTTGATCTTTAATTCGTTGTTCTTCGCTTTCAATCATGTCTTTAAATCCAAAATCGCTCGGGCCTATAAATATGAACACAATATATAACAAAATATCCCAATTCATGCACAAAACAATCAAACCAATGACTCGAGCGACAAAACACAAAACTAACCAAAATTGCCTAAAATTCTATCAAAACTCTAATAAGAATAATCGAATGAGTTAAGGAAATAGACTTGATAACACTGTTTTCACAGAGTTATCAAATCCAATTTGATCTGGAAATTGAGCCGACCGAAACAATAATTTGTCCACGAGCCCAATGTGAAATACGGCCCAATTTTCGCAATTAATTAATTTTTGGCTAAGTATAAATTCATTGATAGACAAATTAATTAATTTATGGGCCAAGGTAATTTAATTAATAAAAGCCAAGTATGGTTAAAGAACAAAGGAGCCCAATAAATCATGTTGGCCATTATGAATTAATTAATTAATTAAGTTAGTTAATTAATTGGGCCAAGTATAAATAATCAGCCCATATGATAAATAAGGCCATCAAGTAATTAATTAAATGATTAATTACGATTATCATATAAAATGGCCCAACTAAATCGGCCCAATCAGCTAAAGCCGACCCCAGCCCAGTCACAATAATCGGCCAGTCATGATTTTCGGCCCAATGTTTATTTAATTAGAGATATAATTAATTAGGAGATAAGGATAAAGTTAAATAGTAACAAACTCCTTAATTGGTTACTACATTAAAACTGAATTTCAAATGGGCAGAACATCACGTTTTCCATCCTAAAACTGCCATTAACACCAATTTTCAGCAAAAACAAAGAAAGGAAACCACCTCCAAAAGTAGTGGGATAGTGGAGATAGTGGAGGAATTCATAAGTAGTGGAGAAAGTCGGGAGATAGGCCATCAGCTCATCAATTTTCGGCCATCAGCTCATCAATTTCCAGCCTATAAATACGAAAAGGCCTCCATACGTGCAGGACACACAACTCAATCAACAATATCAGTCTACACTGAATCGGCTCTACGCCTCATCGGAAGTCCAGCGCACCGCTGCTTCTCTCGTCAGCAAACACCTATTAATCCCTTGATATCAACCGTCCCTCCTCAGCCACCAGCGATTCCTGACCGCCTGAAGTCCTGCCATCGCCGCTGCTGCTTCCGCCGTCAGAACGCTGCCTCGAGCGAAACCCCTTGATAGCAAGCAGATAACACGCTGTTTCTGTCAAGTTATCAGCCTGCCAACTCCTTGATATCAGTCTGTTAACCCTCAGCCACCAGCGATTCCTGACCGCCTGAAGTCTTGCCGCCGCCGCTGCTTCCGCCGTCAGCAACGCTGTCTCGAGCGAGACCACTCGATATCAACCAAGTAGCAAGCTGCTAACCGTCATGTAAGTGCCCATGTATTTATATGACAAACTCATCAAGTAGCCATCTGCTTGATGAGCTCGTCGTCAAGTAGCCATCTGCTTCACGGCTATCGGTTGAGTAGCCATCTGCTCCATCGATACCCTTTTCAGTGGCCACCCACTGATCAGGAGCCCGATTGGTGGTCATCCATCAAGGTTGGTCGAATCATTGACGGTGGTCTTCCGTCGTCAATGTTACTTTCTGTCAACAAGTTGTACTATCATGCAATATGAGCTCATCGGCGGGTTTACCTGCCGATCAAGGAGTCATTTTTCAGTAGTTATTAGACTTATCAACTCATTTGGCAGATCATGCCAAAACAGGAGACCTCTATCATTTTGCATATTTTTGTAACGTTTGTATATCGGGGAACTCACTGATTTTCTTTTATTATTAATGGAAGTATTTTGGTCCGTATCTCCTGATTCTTTTACTAAAGTATGCTTTACGTCAACTGATATTCATTGATATGCTGTTTTGGTCAAGTTTATGTCTTCTGTCAAGGTGAATGTTTAAACTGATTGATCGTCAACTTGTTGGCTGATTTACAAATTCGTTGATATGTTGAGCAGGCCATCGATTGGTCATAAAACTTTGGCATTTTGGAGAGATTTTCATAAATTATTTAAGTCATGCGACCAGGCAGGCATAGAAAAGAACTAGGGGTAGTGTTTGCTTACTCTGTCACAATCGTTTAGAAGTCAGCCTTATCAGGACAACTTATCTCGATATCAATATGTCTTTATCAGGACACTTATATTATTATTACACTGATATCAACATGTCCATTTTTAAATCGTTATGTTTGCACGCACAAACATTGGCACGCCCACATTCATTTTACATCATATCAAGGCATTTCACATCGAGCCATTGGCCCGTCGAGGTATTTGCTGCCATACTTACAACAAACAATATTTTGGCACACCTCGATGCCAAGCATCTCTCGATGTCAATCCCTCGATGTCGATCCCTTGATGTCAAAATTAACGCAAACAATATTTTGGCACACCCACTGAGACCTTCGATGCCTAGTGGGACTCGATGCCAAGAGTTGCTCGACGTCAGGGTGTGATCAAGTCAAAATTTATGCAAACATCACCACACAAAATATGCCATGTGGCATATTTGGCACCTGCAACCGGAATGATATTTACACTATAGGAGAAATTGAAATGACTTCTATTTCCTGCCCAATTAATTATACTATTTGCACTTGAGAAATGACTTCTATGCCCATGTCTTTCTTCTTCTCCTACACAAATCATTTCCACCACTTCTCACCCAATTTTGCTCTCCACCTTGAAGAACTGTGAATTATTTCCTACCCTTTAATGGTCGTTTTTTAGTTTTAATATTTTGGGATCTTCGTACATTCAAGGTATTTTTGGGCATTGAAGAACTGTGCAAGATAACCAAACTTTAATCAACCCATTATGATATTGCTCCGATGAAAGATCTGAAAACCTGGGCATTGAAGACATTGAAGAAGTCTGGAGAATGAAGAAGTATGGATAGATCTGTAAACCCTTGGCTTCAATTTTGGTTATCAATCCGACACAGATCTGGACCCGAACAACCCGGAAGGAGAAGAACCATTGGAAGAAGAAGCTGAAGCAGAATCAAAAGAACAATGAAGTCTGATCGGACCACTCGTCCGAGCGGCGGCGATTATTGGTACTATTTCGTTCATAATGAAGGGAATTTTATGAGATTTAATTTTGAAAAAGGGGCTTTTCTTAGATCAGATTGTATTCCGTTTAGGTCCTCAGGATGTAATTTTTAGATTGTAGAATTGGGGAATTAACACTACTAAATTTTGGTACTATTACTTTAAGACATTACTTTTCGATTTTTCTAAGCAATTATTGGCTAATATGGTTATATTGTTCATGAATTTGGAAGCTTTGCGTTTGAATCTTGGAATTGGAAATGATACAGTTCTGATTTATGTTGAAATGGGATTGTACAAAGCCTGAGTCTGATCTGTAACAAAAAAAAAAAAAAAAGGTTGATTCTGATTTACTGATTTCCTGTTTGGATTATTTGTTTGATTTTATTTTTGATGGTGAAGGATTATTTGTCCGATTTAAAACCTCATTTTGTAAAAGTGATGTGTGATCTTCAATTGCTTCATTGCTAAAGGGTAAAGGTTTACCCCCCTCGATGTTCTTGTGAATTGCACAAGGAGAAAATGGAGAAAAAGACTGAGATACGTGTGTGTTCATGGCGACTAGACGAACAAAACCCCTAAGCTAATTCTGGTGAACAGTCACCAAAAAATGGTGGTCCTGCGTGGAGGTGGTGGCGGCAAGGAAGGCTGAAGAAGAAAGCCCTTTTTTTTTCTTAAGAAATTCTTTTTTTTTAAATATATAATTATATAATTGATAATAGAGATTTTAACATTTTTAGAAAATGAGAAGTGAGATTAGAATAATCTTGTATACAAATATTGAATTCATATTGAAAATTTATATTTGCAAGCTAAACATATTTAGTTTGAATTCAGTTTAAATTAGTATCTATGGAAAAAAAAAAAATTTATAAATTTGATTTTATTGTATTTTCATCTTATATTTAGCTTGATATAGAGAATCGAATATGATTTTAATGATTTTCAAATATTAATTTATATATTTCTCTCCAAAAATTATAGTTCATATAAAGATTGGTAAATAGAACAAATTAACAAGGGATTTTGTGTTTTTAATATATATTATTAATAAGGAGGGGCAAATGTGTAAATGAAATAAATGAAATTTTATGTTTTTATTATATATTATTAATATGCAGGGGCAAATATGTAAAAGACCGAAACGTGACCTGCTAAATGAGACCGGATAAGCAGGTCACAAAAATAATAATATTTATTTCAGCAGTTCATTTTGTGGGAAAACTACCGGCAATTTTCCACAACTTGAACTGCTCCTAGAATCCCCCATTTTACTATTTAAAGTGGAGGTGTGGGCTTTTTATTTTTGCTTTATACATTTATACACATTATACTTTTCAATATGTTCTATAAAAAATGTTTGTAATGTTAGCCTTTTTATTTTTTAATATTTTATGTTTATAATAATAATGCATATTTTTAATCTTTACTTGATATTTTTTTATTGTTTGATACTATTTAATTTATTTATTTACATAAACAATTAATAAATGTTATTTAATTAAATACACAAATGTATGCATTCAACTAAATAATGTTATTTACTTAAATACCTTAATGTAATTATTTTATTTTACAATATGTTATGTACTTATATAAATTATTGTATGCGTTTAATAAAACATTTAAACTACATAATTTTTTACTTAAATAAATTAATGAACACTAACTCTTTTTATTTACCTACATATTATTTACTTAAACATATTTATATATATGAATACAATCTATTAATGTACACGTAAATATATATTCTTATTAAAAAAAATGTACACAAACGATGTATGTCAAAAAGCCCCTGATTTGCTAATCTCCTCGCCTTATGCATCTAACAACTATGTATAAAGTTAACACCATTTTGCATTCTTGTTATGATTAGCTTCTAACCATGTCCATCATCATCAATGAACCTTCCATTGGAGAACAACTAAGGTCTATCAGAAGACCTAATCCTCTAGTTGCTGCCTCAGCCAAAGGAAAGGAGAAATTGTTTCCAGAACCCGACGTAAGCAAGAAAAATGAAGAGCCAGTGAAAGAGAGATTGGAATGATAAGATGATCATGAATTGGAATTATTATGCACCATCATTGAAAATTATCAGGACTCTGATAATGAGAAAGAAAAGGACTTCAACCAGGTCATTGATGATCTGAAGAAGGATGTGGAAGAAAAAGGTGAAGAGTTCAAGCTGAAAGAAAAGGAGTTGTCGGATACTCCAAACACTGCTTCTGAATCATCTGATGACTCTATTGATGACAACCTAGGAAGAGAGAAAGTGGTCATTAAATCACATGATGGAGCAGGACCTTCAAATTGGCTACCTGGTGAACAAATGATGTATGAAAGATGGAAAAGGTCGTTCGAGAAATATGAAAACAAGGAGACCACTAACAACTCAGAACAAATTGCACATGATCATGTGGGAGATATGTTCAATCTGCCAGGACATGATGAAAGGAATCAAGCTGAAACCTGCAACGAGTGGAAAAAGTACTTTACCAAGACGATGAAGATGCTCAAGGAAATTGATAAAAAAAAACAGACAACACTTGCATCACCATAAAGGAAATTGGGGAAGATCTAAACTGGAATGATAAGATCCTGACTCAGCTAGGAGATTACAATCTTAATAATTTGAAGAAAGTGGAAGAGGAAGTTCAGGAACTGATCAAGATGACCCATCTGACTGTAATCTTCATCAAGGAAATGTTCGGTAATCAAGAACGAATGATAAATAAGATGAATGATATGTTCAAAATGGAAATGTAACAAATTCACCTAGAGTTGAAAGAGATCAAAGCAATAACCAGAGCTGAAGGAATTGCAAGAAGACAGATGCAAAAATCATTTGAAGATCCCAAAAAAGGGGAGGAAGTGGAGATAAGAAACAACAAAGTAGTGGAAGTAAGAAACCACCATGAGGTGCTGATAAGAAGTCAACAACCTCCTCAAGGATCAGCAGGGATGACAAATGAAGAAAGGGAGAGAAAGAAGAAAGATGAATTTGAAAGGAGAAGAAGAAAGGAATTCAGAAAGAAGTACGCAGTTGATAAAGCTGAATAAGACAGAAGAAGAAGAAAGGCATATGGCGAATGCAGCAGTCGCAATATCAAGAAGGAGGATGAGTAAACTGCAACCGAGATTATGAAGCACTTTGAAGAAGACAAGGAGAAGATACAATTGATCCATTCCTTGTTGATGACTTCATAATTCTAGAACCTTAGCTGATCCTGTTGACTCAACTACATTTTCTTACTTTTCTTCATGTTTTCAAGTATGTTTTCAAGTATTTTTTTATAAACCATGTTTTTACATTCCTCATTTTTTAAATGAGATAATTTCACTTTTGATACCACAATTATACCTACTTTAGGGATTTGATACCACAATTATTTATGTCGATACATTTGATATCATAACTCAAATCAACTTTTCACATTTTATTTAAATAACTAAAAGTCGACGGAATTGTCGACATAACCGTCAAATTAATGACGGAATTGTCGACGTAACCGTTAAATCTGAATTTGGGGCGAGACTCAATCCAGGTGGCATCGTTTTTGGAGGAGGAAATTGCAATTTTGGTACTGAGGTTTATGTGTCCAACACATATGGTACAAAGCTTTAAAAAATTGTGACACATTTGGTACAACCGTTAAAAATTGATACCGAATTATAATGAGAATAGGTAAAGGTAGAGAGGTGAATAGAAGAGGGAAGAACGAAGAACGAAGAAAAAAATGAAGTCAGAAAAATGGAGAAAGAAAGTCGAGGCGCCAGATCTAATATGAGCAAAGAGCAAATGTGAAGTATTATGTTTTCTTTTTTATGCATAAATTGAGAAAGGAAGGCCTAAATCATATATGCAACTGATTGGACCCATTAGGTCGTAGTGGGCCAATAGCCCCATACCATGTTTAATGTGATTCTTTTGGATTGAACCTTTTTATTTGAGAAAGGGATTTTTGAACGTCACCCTCCAGTTTTTTTAAATTTTCGTATTCTCCCCCCCCCCCCCCCGAAATATCTTAAATGTGATCGTTTCCCCTGCTTTTATGTATGTTTGCGACCTTACCCCCCTGAAACGCTTTAAATGTGACCGTGCCCCCTGCTTTTATGTATATTTGTGCACTTACCCCCCATACCAAATTCCGGCCAGATTTTTCACCGGAACTAAAGCACCTGCAAAGCACACAAAATTTAAGAGGGCAAAAGGGTAAAATTATCTTTATTTCCCACAAAACCTAAACATAAGTTAAAAACGTGAATGGAAATTGAAAAAAGAAATTAGGATTTATCTCAGTTAGGCTAAATTTATCCTCCATTTACTGAAATTGAGTTAATCATGAACAATTTTAAAAATTCACATCGTCTCTCTCTCACACAAAACTCATAATTTAGAGAAATCAATATCAATATTTCTTGTTGCTTTCTTATTCCCTTTTTATTGAGATCCCTTCATTCCATACACCGAAAAATCAAGTCACCTAGGAATCGGAATTAGATATGGAATATTGCCGCACCGCTGGTAATATTACCCTTTTGTTCTCTTAAATTTTGTGTGCTTTGCAGGTGCTTTAGTTCCGGTGGAAAATTTGGCCGGAATTTGGTATGGAGGGTAAGTGCACAAACATACATAAAAGCAGGGGGCACGCACACATTTAAGGCGTTTCGGGGGGAAAAGTGCGAAAATTGAAAAAAACTGGGGGTGACATACAAAAATCCCTTTGAGAAATTTTGGATTATCATTTAGTTGGACCGAAGCGGATCGAATCGGATCGAACAGGACCGAATTGATGATAAAAAAACGATTAAATTTAAGATTCGGGAAATTTTTGGACCGAATCGGACCATTCGATTGTTATACCAAACCGGACCGAAATTATCGACCCGATAAATTATCCATGAATTTTCAGGACCGCACCGACCAAAAATCGAACTTCGGTCTGGTTTCGACCGTTTGCTCACCCGTACTCTTAGCGCTAATTCAGTTACCTAGGTTCTTCCTATATGTGATTTTACTTAATATTTCCTATAAATATGCTAGGTTTACTTCTTTCACAAAGGAGTTTATCAAGCCATGTACAATTGACATGATATGCGATTCTATCAATGTTCAGCTGAGGGACTTGTATAATACAAATTGTTGCTAAATGCATGTTTTTCATTGACTTCTTCTAGAATTATGAACAAGCCTGTTTATATTAACTCTTTAAGCATGCTCTTCAAAATATTTTAGTATGTTTTATTTGCATTCACCTCAAAATAATTTTGATTATGTGGTTGTCTTGTATTTGTATAGGTTCTTGGAGCTCAAGTCTTCATGGTGAACTAAGGAAAATGAATACAGGTCTCAGAAAACTAAGACCAACTCTGATTATAGTGGCTGAAGAAGTGTACGGGATGAAATCTATTGCTAACTATCAATTTTTAAGTGTCACTTGACAAATAATATTTTTTGTTAATATTAAAATTTTCGGTTATATTGGCCTTGAATTGATGAGTTCTGCAAAAAATTATTTTTCGGTCAAATATGACATATTTATGATTTTCGATGATAATTAAAAAATTTGGTGATAAGGGCTGAAATGATAATGACGACACAATAAATGACGTATATTGTCGAGGTATCACAATAAATGGTCAATTTTGAAAGGCAACTACTTTAGAGGGCTAACAATAAAATTTTGCCTAAATGGACGAAAATTAATGTACAAATGTGTTATACTACATTGATAAGAAAGACGAATGTGTTACAACATTGATAAGTGGGACGACTCCGCTACAAAAAATTTAAGAGGGATGAATATGATACAATACATTGATAAGACGGACTTATGTGATACACTACATTGACAAGAGGGACACATCTACTACAAAAGAATTGAAAAGGATAAAAGCGATAAAGTCAAGCCATAAGAGGGACCAAAAGTGAGATTTACTCTTCGACTAATTATATTTCTCAAACATATTTTTTCAAACTAAATCAAACTACTATATCTAAATTGAAGAAAATACCACTCACTCTGTTCCATTTATCTTTGCTCCTTTTGCTACATTATCAGATTAAACTTTTTCATCTTTTAAGTGACTTATCATATAACTTATTCACATTTGTAATGTTTTAAACCTTTTTAATATTAATATATATGATGTCACATGATATTATCAACTTAGGGATAAAATATATTTACTAAATTATTTATTATAATATTTATAAATTTAGTCAAGTTGACCAGTTGATCGTATAGAAAGTAAAATAAATAGAATATTCTTGTTTACCAGTAAGGTTTTATTGTTGTCAAGATGGATAGTCATTTATGTGTTTCAAAATCTATGCAAAGATCCTCTTAATGTTTATTCAAACTTATAAATATGAAATCTATTCCCATAAATTCTAATTTAATTCCTTATGATTGCTTCGGGGGCCTTTCAGTAATTTGCTATAATGACCAATGGCTATTTGGCTCTAGCCTCACGATTTTTTTCCTTCAATATTTCAACCTGGAGTTCCAGATTATCAACATATTTCTCTGATTTTATGGAAACTAAAAGTTGTTTGCTATCTCAAACCCTAGGTGCACCGACGTATATAACGGTGAAATTTTTGAGTATGGGGTGCATGATGTACCAAGTCTTCGTCAAGCACAAAACCATATCGATGATTGGCACACTCGAGACGAGGACATCGACTCGACCCCTCGTCAGGAGTACACGCTCGTCGATATGGCTTCCATCGACAAACATTATACCTTTTTATCAAAAGGGTCGAACTAAATACACAAGGTCGGATCCTGACCCGAACGTCCTATCGTGACCCAATCACTATAACCGGAAGGTCTTGTCAGGATCCGACCCGGTGATCCATGCGGAAAACTATAAATAGCCCTCATTAATACAGAAAAAGGTACGCATTCTCTGAGCATTAAATACCATTTCGATATCCAATATCTCGACACTTACTTAAGCATCGGAGTGTTATCGTCGGGTCACCACCGGCATTAACCTGACGTAGTTGTCTTTGATTGCAGGTTACGATCCCCGAGAACAAATCGAAGAGAAGTTTGACTGATCTACCTACCTTCACATTGATGAGAAGTGTTATGACCTACACTTTATCCCTCGATAATACAAATACTATCATACACTGAAAATGCTCTCATCAATTGGCGCCGTCTGTGGGAAACTCATAACTCTGAATCGTAAAAAGATGACCACACGCTCGATGGCAGCTCTCGCTCGAGAACGAAATGGAAATCAAGATCAATTCAGGGAAGGTCAGGGAGATAGCATGCCTCCGAGGCATCTTGATCACGTGTCGGGGGGAGAGGGTGAACCCTCAAGGACCCCTGCGCCAGAAATTATTCAAATGACAAAGAAAGATGCGAAGGCCCTCCTCGATGAAGCAAGAAAGGAGTGGTTAGCTGAGGCCGCTAAGGGTCAGGTCGGAGTTCCTCGAGGACGACCGAGGAAGAATGCACCAGCTGTAGGAGTAAGGATGGAGATGAATAAGGCAAACAACAGTAATGATCGGGACGATGAGAGAGACAATCGTCGACATGAAATAGAGGAACAATCTGTAAGGGAAGTAAATAAACTAGCTTCCGAAGTCAGGTCATTACATCAAAAGTTAGACAGACACGAGAAGAAAAATGAAATACCGGTGTCTAACTCTCGACTGAGAAAGTCTCCTTTCTGCGATGAAATATTATTCGAGAAACTGCCATTGGATAAAAGATTGCCAACTCAACTCCCTCGATATTTTGGTACCGAGGATCCTGAGGAGCATCTTGCTTCTTTCAATCTTCAAATGCAACTGCATGGCATCTCGGACAATGTTGCACCTAAAGCATTTTCAACGACGCTATCAGGGATGGCCCAATCCTGGTTTGGAATGTTAGAAGAGAAATCAATTTTTGATTTCGACCAGTTGTGTGATAAGTTCATGAGCCAGTTCGGTAGCAAGAGGGCAGTTCGACCTCCTGCCAATCATTTGTAATCCGTTATACATACATCCGACGAGACCTTCAAAGCATTCATGGGCAGGTTCAATAATGAGCTCCTGAAAGTCGAAGTGCCAAGAGTGGATTTTCTAATAACAGTCTTGTTTCAGAACACTCTGAATCGAGGATTTGTCAGTGCCATTGTTCGAGAGAACTCTTCTACCTACGAGAAGCTGATGGAAAAGGCAAATCATTACATGAATGAAGAAGAAATGACTAAGCTCAGAGGAAGCTTCTTCGGGTTCGCCAAACCAGAGGTGAAACCTCAAGCCCCGGTCCTGGATCGTCCGATCGAAAGAGGACCAAACAATCGATATAACGATAACAGAAATAGAAGAGGGTATCGTGATGAGGAAAGGAATTTCGACCCAAGAAGGATGAGGACAGGAAGATCTAATAAAGAGTACTATGATAATTACACACCGCTTATGAAACTCAGGTCGGAAATCTTATTCGCTATACAGGATAAGAATTTCCTGAGAAGGCCTCCCCCGCAGAAAGATGCCCCGAATTCGAGGAAATACTGCAGATTTCATCGACAAAGAGGACATGATACTGATGAACGCTATCAACTAAAAGATGAAATCGAGAGGTTAATAGCCGAGGGACATTTAACGGGATACGTTAAAGTTACGAGGAACGCTCAGGGAGAAAACAGATCGGCAAACAGTAGCCCTCGATCTAGATCTCCCTCTAGAAGAAATCAGAATCGAGAAGAAAAGGAGGAGCCGAGGAGGGCCTAACCGGGAACAATCGTCAACATGATCTCAGGCGGACCCGTAGGTGGAGATAGTAAAAACTCGAGAAGAACAGTATCCCGAGCTCTTCTAAAGATAGATAGGCACGATGGTCACGAACTGATGTCGATCAAACAAGCAACGCCCACAAATCGATATGATTCGACGATTCCGACCTCCAGCCATAATACATCCCCTATGATGAACAAGATGTCCCGGACTACCCCATGGTTATCACTGCCCAGATAGCTAGAGCAACCGTAAAAAGAATCTTAATCGATACAGGTAGTTCGGCCAATATCCTCTTCCTTGATGCATTAAAGAGGATGGACTTAGGACATACCCCTTTGAATCCCATAGGAACCCCTCTTGTCGGGTTTGGAGGGGCCCAGGTTATTCCTTTGGGTACATTGACTCTATCTTTGGTGATGGGAGAAGAAGGTAACTCAATGATTAGGATGGCCAAGTTCCTAATAGTCGATGCGCCTTGTGCTTATAATGTCATCTTGGGAAGACCAGCGCTCAACAGTTTCCAGGCGATCATCTCCACACATCATCAGAAGCTGAAGTTTCCAACCTCCAAAGGGATAGGGGAAGTGATCGGTAATACTAAAGACGGTTGGGATTGCTACACCGCCTCCATCGACAAACAAGAGAAAAAGGACAGGCCTTACTCGAAAGTGCAGAAGCTGATTGAAGACAACGTTCCTGAGTCGTCAGGACCGATCTCAGTCGATAACCCATTCGAGAAGGGAGACAAAGGAAAAAGAGAAGAGAAGCAAGAGGAAATAAATAACAGAAAAAGAAAGTTCAAGATAATTGAGCCGTCGGAGGGTCACAAAACAATAGAGTTGGTACCTGGGGAGTCTTCTAAAATGAGGGTTGGAACACAACTCTCTGAAGGACTCGAGACCCAACTTATCGAGTTTTTGAGGGAAAATGTAGACGTTTTTGCTTGGTCTACCACTGATCTACAGGGGATAGATCCGAAAATCATTGTCCATAGACTCAATATCGACCCTTCGGCCAGGCTAGCCAGGCAAAAGAAAAGAAACTTTGGTCCTGAGAGGAATAGAATAATTAAAGAAGAAGTCAATAAACTGCTAGATGCCGACTACATCACCGAGATACAGTTCACCGAGTGGTTGTGTAATGTCGTCTTGGTATCCAAAGGACGAGAAAGTGAAGAATGTGCAATGAATTCACGGATCTCAACAAACTTTGTCCGAGAGATCCTTATCCTCTCCCAAGAATCGACTCTCTAGTCGATTCTACTGCGGGTTGCGCTATTTTAAGTATGATGGATGCCTTTCAAGGGTTCTATCAAATCTTTATGTCATTGGAGGACCAGGAGAAAACGGTGTTTGTAACCGAGATGGGAGTTTACTTTTTCAAAGTAATGCCATTCGGTCTAAGGAATGCGGACGCGACGTATCAAGGTCTAGTCAACAAGATGTTCGAAACTCGGATAGGAAAATCGAGGAAGATGTATGTCGATGGTATGCTTGTCAAAAGCCTAGACGAAAGTGACCATTTTGTGCATATCAAGCAAGCATTCGACATCATGAGGAAATATGGAATGAAGCTAAATCCAGCCAAGTGTACTTTTGGTGTGCGTTTGGGGAAATTCCTTGGGTATCTGGTAAACGAAAGAGGAATCGAGGCTAACCCTGAAAAAATACAAGCCATTATCGATCTCAAGGCCCCGAAGAACCTAAATGAAGTACAGAAGCTGGTCTAGAAAATCACCGCACTCAATCGTTTTATATCTAGGTCGGCGGACAAGAGCCTACCTTTCTTCAAGGACATGAGAAATGCAAAGAAATTCGAATGGATCGCGGAATGTGATCAGGCTTTCGACCAACTCAAGCCGTATTTGGTATCACCCCCTGTCTTGGCAAAACCTCAGGATGGCGAAGTGCTCTATCTTTATGAAGTTGTGTCGTCTCAAGCAATCAGCTCAGTATTGGTAAGAATGGATACAAAGGAAAACCATCCGATTTACTATGTCAGCAGGGTCTTGCAAGGCCCAGAGAAAAATTACTCTGAGATCGAGAAGTTCGCTTTGGCTACAGTAACCACTGCTCAAAAACTTCGACCTTATTTCCAATCACATAAGATCGCAGTTTTGACAAATCAACCGCTGAGGCAAACCCTTTCGAAACCTAATGCATCAGGAAGATTAGTCAAATGGGCAGTCGAACTGGGAGAGTACGATATTGACTATGTGCCGAGAACTTCAATTAAACGACAGATTTTAGCGGATTTCGTCCTCGAGAATACAACATCGGAAGAAGAGAAAGAAGAAGTCTGGTTATTACATGTGGATGGATCATCCACATCAACTGGAGGAGGGGCTGGAATTTATTTCTAAGGGCTGAATAGCGAAGAGCTCGAATTCGCATTGAAATTGGATTTTCTGGTGTCTAACAACGAGGCGGAATATGAGGCCTTATTGGCTGGTCTGAAAATGGCATCAGAGACGGGCATCCGAAACTTAATTGCCTACACCGATTCACAACTGGTAGAGAAACAGTTCAAGGGTCTGTTCGAAGCCAAAGAGGAGTCCATGATCAAGTACTTGGACCTCTTAATAACTCAATCCTCAAAATTCAAGACCTTCCATTTGGAATACATCAGAAGAACCGAGAATACAAGGGCCGACGCCCTTTCTAAATTTGGAAATATGATCGAAGGAAGATAACGTTAATGGTTTCTACTAAACCAGCCATCGACCCTCGTATGGAATCTCTAAGCATCGATGTCCTGAACCTCGAGAACAAAGAGTTGAGCTGGAAGACCACTCTAATAGAATACTTAACGAAGGGATCTCTGCCATCGATAACAATGAAGCAAGGAGAATAAAATGCAGGGCACCACACTATGCCATGATCGGTGACGAATTGTATCGATGTTTTTCAACCGGAGTGCTCCAAAAGTGTATAACAAGTCCGCAGACGGGATTGGTTCTGAAAGAAGTCCATGAAGGATCATGCGAAAATCACACTGGAGGAAGGGCGTTAGCAATCAGAGTATCTCGATTGGGTTATTATTGGCTGACTTTGGTGAAAGAAGCCATTCAATATTCTAGGAGTTGCGCCAAGTGTCAATACCATGCTACCATGCCACAAAAGCCAGCTTAGAAAATGGAGTCCATCTCAAACGCATGGCGATTCGATCAATGGGGCGTCGACTTAGTGGGACCGTTACCAAAGGCAAGAGGACAAAAACGTTTCCTACTCGTGGGAGTCGAGTAATTTAGCAAGTGGATAGAAGTCGTTCCCCTGAAACAGATTACGCAAACTCAGATAATCAACTTTTATTGGTCGATAATCTGCAGATTCGGGCTATCGAGGGTCATTATATCGGATAACGGTGGACAGTTTGTCAGAAAAAGAGTAACTGATTGGTGCGCAAAACATAAGATCACACAACGCTTCACATCAGTTGGTTGTCCGCAGACGAATGGGCAGACTGTGGTAACTAACATGGAAATCTTGAGGCTCCTGAATAAGAGATTATCAGAAGCAAGCCGAGCGTGGCTAGATGAATTACCTTGGGTACTTTGGGCTAACAGGACAAAAGAGAAAATTGGACAGGAGAGACTCCTTTTAGCTTGGTGTATGGTTCTGAGGCGGTGGCGCCAGCAGAACTTGAAGTACCTTCACCCAGATGGAGGTGAGAAGGGAAAGAGCATCAACCAGAATACAGTCGTACAAAACTACCATGGCTAAAGCTTACGACAAGAATGTACGATTGAAATCCTTCCAAGTTGGGGATTTACTGCTTAAACGAATCGACGTCTCTAAAGCAAAAGGATAGCTCGACAGCAACTGGGAAGGACCATTCAAGGTAGTAGAAGTCGGAAGGAAAGGAGCCTATCGACTGGAAACGATGAGCGGAGAACCAGTCAAGCGGACATGGAATGGATGAAACCTCAGGAAATTCTACACTTGAAATTATTCCTTTTCGTTTGTATTCTCTTTTGTCCTTATTTTTAATCTAATGCATGAAGTTACTTTTCCGAAGTTATGAATTGCAGAGGGAACGACAGACGAAGAAAGTGGGCTATTAATAAGCTTAACTCAACACATTCCTCGAAAGCCGCGGGCATCGAGATGAAATCGACAAATAAAGTGGGCTATTAATAAGCTTAACTCAACACATTCCACGAAAGCCGCGGGCATCGAGATGAAATCGACAAATAAAGTGGGCTATTAATAAGCTTAACTCAACACATTCCTCGAAAGCCGCGGGCATCGAGATGAAATCGACAAATAAAGTGGGCTATTAAATAGCTTAACTCAACACATTCCTCGAAAGCCGCGGGCATCGGGACGAAATCGACATGAAAGCTTTTAATAAGCTAACGACAACAGAAGACAGAAAGCTATTAATAAGCTAACTCCAAGCATTCCTCGAAAGCCGCGGGCATCGAGACGAAATCGACAAATAAGAAAGCTATTAATAAGCTAATTCTACAAGTTCCCCGAAAGCCGCAAGCATCGAGATATAATCGACAAACAACAATTCATAAACTGGAAAGATAAAAGCGAAATCGATCAAAGAAGTTGGAAATTTTACAAAACAAGGACTAAAATTATTCGACAAAATTTACAGGTCAAGACTAACATCCAATCAACGATGAACTCGAATCGATCAATGAGGATTAGCTAGTATCTTTTCAATGGTACGATGTGGAAATTGAACGAGTTAAAATATTAGTTGATTTTATCTTGAGATCGAGATTCAAACTAAAAAAGCGAGTTATGAAAACAAACAAGTAAATGAGGCCGAGGATGTCGACAAAGAAGAATTTTATTTCATTAAATAGATATGTACAAAACTAAGCTATTGCAACTGCTTTCTCGATCTACTACAGAAATGAAAACCCTACTTCTAAATCTTCTTTTCTTGGTATTTAGACCACCGAGAACCCGACCTCGACTCTTCGGAGCCTTTGATGAACGAGCAGATCTTTGTCGACGCCTGAGCACTTCTTCACAAATGCACCGATCAGTAAGAGAAAAAGTCATAGGCAGACTTCTCCCCTCACTGACCGATGCATTTGAGAAGCCTACTCTTTGAGTCCCGATGGAGTCGGTGAGGGACAATAGAAGTCTCTATCAGTAACAGCCACAAGGAGCCCCATTGACCAGGTTACCATGGCAGATGAGTCTCTCTGCATTGACCGAGTGACAGGAGAGGAAAAAATTGCAAATCGATGATTCACAATTTAAGTCCTCCACCATCTAATCGGCTGATGTTGCTTCGACAACACCACCGACCCACCACCACCGACGACAACTCAAGATCTCGGTTGCCAGCATGAATGGTTTCCATAGCTGAGCGCCAAAATGGTGAGGAGTCGTCGGGATCGACCTTGTTGTCCTTACCGATCCCACCCATTCGAACAACGAAGCCGACACACAGGGGCGCTCCCTTTACCGATACCACCCAATTGAAAATATATTTATCCCCCTCCTCGATCAGGAGGGTGAAATCGATGAAGGAATGCATGGATTAAGAAAACATTACTCATCGATATAATATGTAAAGAAAGCCCGAGAGGAGAACATGTCGGAGGATATTTGTAAGGATTCATATTTGGATTGTATTGTGGTATGGACTGAAAAAGAATGCCCCCCCCCCAATTTATAGATCCTCTTTGACTGATCCAACGGTCGGGGTGTAAGTGATCAACGGACGGGTTCAAGAGCAATAAATGGCGTCTATTGCGCTTACCAAGGAGAGCCACGCTGACCAGATCCAACCGTATAAAGGCATCACGATCAACGGCTGAGATCAGAAATATTTAATGTTCCCTATTGCTCGATACTAACTAACATCGATATATGAAGCGATGCTCGACACGATCAGGTCCATTAGCATACAAATCACCTCGTAAGTCGACTTGATATAGTATCACCCAACGAGCTCATATCGAGTATTAGCATACAACTCGCCTCGTGCGTCGAGCTGATATGGTATTTCCCGTAGAACTTACATCGACTATGCAATCTTTGTGCATGTCGACGGTTTAATATCAAAAAGTTGAAGACCCAACAAGAATTAAACGACCAGTAACCATATCGAAACGATGAAAACTTTCCAATTTCTCTCATACCATATAAAGACAATCGATAACCGAGAATGACGATATGGTGAAGTCGAAAGTGGTGTTATAGAAAAACTATACATGCAAGGCATGCTTCAATCCTAATGAATAGGGTACCTAATGAAGCAATATATATAGAGGATCGCAAAAGTAATCCAACGGTCAATAAGGGTTTACCCCTCGAGATCAGTAACTTTTCAGCCATACACTGACAAGTATGACCATCAATATATAAATTAACATATATAAATGACATCATTGTCGAGAAAATTGTCAAATAACTTTTACAGGCCAAATTATTTAAAGTCAACACGCTATTCGAGCATGACTCGATTAAGAATCATCGAGATTCAAAGTACGGGATATCAATAATAATAAATAGTTCCAATACTAAAATTTCATCAATCATACGGAACTAGGACCATGGTGAGTATCGTAGTCGAGCCCATGAAGATGAGTCAACTTCTTCGAAGTCTCAGGAATATCCATTTTGGCTGCCGCCTCAGCCTTCTCGGATTGAATACCGAGAAGAAAGCCGAACTCATGTTTCTCGGGGTCTTCCTTATCAACTTCCAAGGCAGCGATGTCGACCTCCTTACCATCCTCGTCGAGACTGGGATCCATCTTGTCTTCATCAAACTTCTCATTAAGGAAACCCCAGGCACGACATTGTTTCCAACCCCTAACGAACATCTGGATCAAATCGTTGGCCGACTGACGATCCACGAGCTCCTAGTACACGACGCTGTTGTATAACTCGAGGACGACTGCTTTCCTCTCCTCGGACGTCAAACTCCGACAACGATCTAGAGCCTCTTGCTGACCCCTAGCAAAGCCATCAACCTCCTTCTCCTCCAACTTTTGGTCAAACTCAGCTTTCAGCTGGGATAACTCGGCTTCCAACAGTGCAATTCGAGCATTCTTAGATGAACTTTCTCCTTCGAGGAGCTTCACTTTTCCTTCGAGGGCACTGATCTGCTTCCTTGCCTCCTTATCAAGTCCTTTGAATCTCTCAGCACGTTTTCGAGCTGAGTCTGCCCTACAGACATTGTGGAATATCAACTGGTTGCTTTGCGAGGACACGAAAATTGGTTACGATGTGGAACAATTCGATTAAATCAGTAATCGATAAATATCGACATATAATAATAAACAAATACCGCTAATTGGAGAGCTGCTTGCAGACGCAGAATGTCGATAGTATCGAACTTGAGCAACGACTCATGATCAACCAAAGATAATGTCGAGCAAAACTTGTCCCACGCCTCGAAACTGACATCAGTACGAAGAAAGGCCGGGTTTATCATCGAACCATGAGCGACTTGGTCACCCATCCTTTTCTTCTGATTTTCCACCATCGTCTCTATAGTCTCTCATGGGCCGAGGCCATTCCCTATCGATGGAGTAGGGCTTGCATCAGACTTGGCCTTCTTCTGTGAAGGGGTTTCCTTTTGCCCATCTTCGGAAGTCAGGGGCCGCTTACCCTTATCCAAGGAACTCTGCTTTTCCGGATGAGGACTAGGCCGAGGCGGGATAGTACTAGATTGAGAGGACACCTTCGTCCTCGCATCTTTCCCACGCATTGAAGGGGGAGCAGAGGGTGCAACTGCCATCTTTTTCATGGCCTTCAACACAGACAGAGCAGCAGCTCGACTCGCCATAACAACTGATTCTGCAAAGATCGAGTAAGTTAGTCAAAGGCCGACTAAAATAAAATAATAGAAGGTATGATAACTACCTAATGAGGGACTATCGATAGGTAAAGGAGCCATCGACATCCCTCCCAAACTCAAGATCTGTTCCCGCAAAAGTTGGTTGATATCATAAGTCGATTCCGATAACTGCGAAGGAAAGTCGAGCCCCCAGGAAGGTTCGGGAATATTCTTCAAAAGAATGCCGCCCGACTTCCACTCGCGTTTGGTCCTCCAGACAAAGTTTTTAGGAGCACGAACAAAAACGAATCTATGTTTCCAACCCTTCCCGTGCGACGACTTAAGGTCACTCAAAAACCTAACGTTAGGTTTTGACTTGACAAAATAAAACCTTCGTTCGACTTAGGCGAAGGACTTACATTGAAAAGGGCACAAAAGTTGGCAAAGGAAGCTGGTTGACCTATCGACTTCATGACTAAACAAAAGCCGATGATATAACCTACATCGTTGGGAACTGGCTGGAGGAGACCATTCACTATGTCGATAAACTCCTTTGCCAAAGCAAAACGAAGACCGTTCTCAAAGGTGTCGATATGAAAAGTCATACAACCCCTAGGTGGGTCATTCATTCTCTGATCTGGAGTGGGATGAAGAACAGTCCATCCTTTAGGGAATTGGAACTTATGCAAAATTAACTCGACAGATAAACGTAAACGACTTGCCGACATGGTATTAAAATGTTCAATCATACGGTAACGTTCCGATGTCGAACGGGGTGGAACGGCATTCTTAGGAACCGACTCAACAATGCTTAAAAGATGAGCGAAAAGAGGGCTATGATGCTGTCCCTCGAAAGGGATGTCGAAATGCGACATTATCGACTTTGGTGACATACCCACACCTTCGCCTACCGACTCAGTACCAACCGACAACGAATGATTCGACATAATAAAGACAAAGATAGAAACGGTACCTAAACGTATGAAAAACTGCGACTAAACCGACTTTGTAACTCGACCAACGGCAGCTCTGACGACCTCGCTCCGATGTGAAAATTATTTGCTTTGAAAGTGTGAATAGTTAACAAGGGAAGCGGGCCTATTTATAACCACAAACATCCAAAAGGCGCGCTCTTTTGAAATAATTTTAAAAGGACGTGGCGGTTAGTGAAAAAGTCCAGTCAGAGCTTCAAAGGCCCAACAGATTCCCTCGGGAGGTCCACCACAATAATTAACGCGATAAATTGGCAAGAAAGAAAATGGCAATTTAAAAACATAAATAAAAGATTAGCCAACTAGTCGAGAAAACTCGACGATCATAAGTCAATTGTCGAAGATTACATCAAGGGTGTCGACATCAAAACTACATTCATTCCTAGACAAAATAAAATGTCGATATCATAATTACAACTTAACAAAATCTAAATCATTAACTTCGTTTTTCCTCCGGTAGCAACTTGCCAAACTCATGGGCTCGAGCGACAGCTTCTTCTGCCTCCAAATTGGCAGACCTAACTTCAAGTTCGCACGTCTCGTTGAGCTCGGGACCGATAAGATCATAATTGAATTCCACGACATTTAAGTAACCCCGATGCATCAATTGGGCTATGGTCTTCTCGTGCATATGAATCAACTCATCACCCATCCCGACATCAGCGAGATAATTAAAAACCGAGGACTCAACAAACTCCCTCACAATCTCTAACCTTTGCTCGAAAGTTATAATCCTAGCCTCCGAAGGATAACCCTTGCAAAGCAGGTCGTTCTCCCTCGTCACCAAACTCAGTTGTCGCGTAGCCTCCTCGAACTGTTGTTCCCTTTCCTTGAGAGTTTGCTCATGTTCCGACTTCATTTAGCCAATTCTTCCCGACACCTGTCCAACTCTTTTTGCGCTAGCTCGGATTCATAATACCCATGGAACAAATATTGCATCGCCTAGGAAAATCGTTACGTTTGTTCTTAGTATCATAAAATCGATATAAAAAGTACCAATCAAGTATTACTTACCCCGACAAACATCCGACCTCCAAAGTGAACATTCTCTTGTATCGAGAACTTCGATAAGTGCTTCTGGTCCCGTGGATAAATGCTATTTATAAAAGTAGCAAAGGACGCGATTATGGAGTCTCGTCTAAGCACGCTGGTGTCATCGCCTAGATTCGTCGGGTGTACTAGCTTGGAATTGAGCCACTCCGAGAGTTCCCAATCGAGATCGACATCTTGATACTGGGCACTTCTTTTTCTCCCCTCCAATGGATTCGCAGGATTGGCGGCGGGAATGTCCTCGGGTTCGACATCAATTCGAGGCCTCTTTCCCTGTCTTATCTCTTCTCGGAGAGCTGCAGGGTCCTGACCGACCGACCTCCTCCAAGGCTCACCACCTTGTCGACCTCGAGAAGACATTCCTCGACTCTGAAAACCTTGCCTAACTGACCCATCAGAACACGTTTGGCTCTCTTGGGAGGGACCACAGCTCCGAGGAGCACATCATCTACAAATCATAAATGAATTAAGGAAACCGAAGTCCAAATACAAGAACGGACGCACTACTATCGAAAATCGATTAATTACCTAAACCAGGGTCGTCGACTTTTCTCTTCGATCTCGACAGAAGGCAGGCGCGAAGTCGAGGCTCCTCGATCAATTTGTTGACATCCAAGTGGTACTTAACCAGAGTCTCAACAAAATTTGGCGTGAAGTCTGGTTAGGGACATCGATAGGCTCGGTGTGCCATGGAGCGTGTACATTCAAGGCTACACCCCTCGGAGGTTTAAGGAATACAAACCTCAACTTCCACCCTTTCCCATGAGAACTCTTAGCATTGGTCAGGAAACTCCGGTTCCCTCGAGATTTAACCTGATAGAAATCGGTACCCGACTTCGGTGACCCACTTACCTTGAATAGATGCCAGAAATTTCCAAAGGTGGCCTCCTGCCCAAGGGCCTTCATAACGACAATGAACGCGATAATCATCAACTTGCCGTTCGGCACTATTTATGTCGGACGAACGCCGAGAGTATTTAAGATATCGGCTAGCTCAGGAGCTATAGGCACTCGAAACCCTAACTCCGTCGAGGCCTCGTGAATAGCAAAGGTACCTGCCGGCGACTCGTGAATTCGCATGTCCTCGCCAGGGATAGTCAGAGTCCACCCCGAAGGTATCGAAAAGACCGACATCATAGAAGACCTCCTGGCTGAAACTCATGGTACGCTTCCTCGGTTTGATAATTTCGGGTATCCTCCTCGTCAGCAGAATCCTCCAATCTCTCATCCGCACCAATCGGACCGACGTCTCCTTCTTCTCCACCGACACCCGGTTGCTCGACTTGCTCATTATGCCCCTCGTCAACAACAGAATCGACGTGTGCGCTATCTGGACTTGAGGGCGAATTCGACATCTTTTCTCGAAAATATATGCTAAGATGAAATATCGACTACCAAACAACAGAGTACTTTGAGAACTATATCGATAACGACAATGAGCTCCGAGGTTAAGAAATTTTCACTCAAAGGATGAAATCGTTTGCGGTAAAAATGACCTGTATATAGAGGATAAATACCGCTTCAACAATTACGAAAATGCCTCTCCAAAGGACGCGACCTTTCATGCTCCTCCCCCAATAAAATGCGACACTTCACCTCCTCAACCCAATTTTCAAAATTCCGCCAGAGCATAAAAATATATTTTGGCGCGCACATGATGAATAATAAGAAACTTCAAGAATATGAATAGTCACGTTTGGAAAATCGAAAAATCAAAACAAAAACTAGCAAACCAATTAAACTTCCAGACTTCGACCTTCACTCAAACTCTAGAACTTGGGGGACTACCACTATACACCCGAAAAATCAAAACAAAAACCAGCAAATCATTAAAACTTCCAGACTTCGACCTTCACTCGAACTCTAGAACTTGGGGGACTCTTGATGTACCAAGTCTTCGTCAAGCACAAAACCATATCGATGATCGGAACACATCGATCTGTATCGGGCAGACTCGAGACGAGGACATCGACTCGACCCCTCATCAGGAGTACACGCTCGTCGATATGGCTTCCATCGACAAGCATTATACCTTTTTATCAAAAGGGTCGAACTAAATACATAAGGTTGGATCCTGACCCGAACGTCCTATCATGACCCAATCACTATAACTGGAAGGTCTTGTCAGGATCTGACTCGGTAATCCATGCGGAAAACTAAAATAGCCCTCATAAATACAGAAAAAGGTACGCATTCTCTGAGCATTAAATACCCATTTCGATATCCAATATCTCGACACATACTTAAGCATCGGAGGGTTATCGCCAGGTCACCACCGGCATTAACCTGACGTAGTTGTCTTTGATTGCAGGTTACGATCCCCGAGAACAAATTGAAGAGAGGTTTGACTGATATACCTACCTTCACATTGACGAGAAGTGTTATGACCTACACCTAATCCCTCGATAATACAAATACTATCATACACTGAAAATGCTCTCATCAGTGCAAATTCCGACACTTCTCCTTTTGGCAAAAGGTCCTGCAACAAATCAGAACTTCCCATCTTTTCTCTTGTTTACTTAATTGTTAGTTGTTCATTTAGAATTTATTAGGAATTTTGATTTAGCAAACTTATCACCGATTTGTTAATTGTACAAGTCTTAGTTTCACTCTCTCTCTCTCTGTTTTTTTCCTCCAATTTCTTAGGTATCGAACTTTATTTTGTCTTTTAGTGAATTTTCCTTTTTTTTTTTGGTTTTTTAATGTAGAGATATTTTATTTATGCTGGAGAGATCATGGAGTTTTGGTAGTGTAAAATACAATGTTTACACCAGTACATCCATTTTGTTATGATCCTTTATTGCCTCTACCAAATGGTGTGTTGCGAACAAATCTTACGGCATTGATCGTGTCTCTTTTCAATGGTTATTTGGTGTTGTTTTTCTCTCTGTACATGTGCGGTGAAGCTAGTCAAATGGTGGTATTCATTAATTGAAAATTAATGTTTATCAGGCCTTTTAATTTTGGATGTTGGAGAAGTTTTTTCATCTAATTAGTTTATTACACAAGGTTAAAAATGAATACCGAATCTAATAATTTAGACACGATTTTTCATTACATCTTGAATATTAGTGATGTCATAAGTAGTACGTAAGTATGGTCTTGATATCAATGAAACTTGTAGTGATAATGCATGTATTTGTTTAAATCTTTTTTTTTTTTTTAATTTTTCTTGAGGGTTAAAATCTTAGTAGTTAAGAGTCACAATAGTGCATTGTGCTATAACACGCTCTATTTGCGCTATAGATTTTCGCAACATGAAACAACAATTTTTAAAATACATATTTTTTGGCGGCTTCAAGTCCAAAAAGAGTGCGCTTCTTTATGCGCTATAGGTCTGATGATGAGGACTTACTTGATATTCCTTATGAGTAGGCTAGATTCACATTATTGCAAGTTAGTTTATCGAACCATGCTATGATGTGCGATTCTATTAATGTTTAGTGCAGGACTTGCGCACATAAATTTCTTTGCAATTACTGATGATTTCTGATATGTGGTTGTCTTGTTCCCTGTGTAGGTTCTTCGATCTCAAGTCTTCAAATTGCACGGAGGAAAATGAATACAAATACAGTAGATTCAGAGTTCCTTGGAACATATCAGCCAGAAGTTGTATTGACTGGAGCAGCCGAGGAAGGCAAACTAAGATTGGTTGATCCGGTGTCACTTGAATGCTATGAATATGTTGGTCCCAAGTGGTCAGTTGAGGTCTAGAGGGGGGAGGGGTGAATAGACCTCTGTTAATTTTAGACTTTAAAACCTTTCAAGTCGTCTGTCAGCATACTAAGCTGATCGAGAATAGTAAGTTGTTGGTCCCAAGTGATCATATGAGGTCTAGAGGGGGGGGGGGGTGAATAGACCTCTTCAAAATTTTATCAAATTTTAACTTTAAAACTTTTACTTAACTGTCAACAGACTAAGCTGTTATAAAACAGTAGGTTGACTAAGCTGATCGCGAACAAATCTTTGAACAGCTAGGTAGACCACTAATCTGATAGTCACTTAGCTGATTTAGTCAAAATCAGTTGCAGCGGATGTTTTAAGTGTTTTTCACAAGTAAGCTTGGTAGTTTGAAAGATTTTATCCCCAGTTTTATCAAACTCTTTAAAAGTCTTTTCAAACAGTTTTATCAAAGTGTTTTTATGCAAACAAAAAATCTGCAAGTAAAAATGCAAAGTAAAAACACAAGGATTTTTATAGTGGTTATATGGATGTAAATCCTTTAGTCCACTCTTCCAAGTTACACAGATCTTGGGTTATACTATAATCACTAAGTTTACAGTATACTCTGCTTGTGTCGAACAAAAAATGAAACGACCACAAGTGCGCAATAGGAAATCACGAAGAAGACCTATTCTACAGAGACTTATCACTCACAAAGACGGATAAGAACTCCTCACAACACTCTCTTTTACACAGATTCACTGAGAAAATATTTTCGTTTTGCTTCAACAAGCTTCTGTCAACAAATGACTTCAGCAGGCGAGTGAGCTGTTCTTGAGCTTCTTGAGACTTAGAAAATATTCTGCTTTGGATAAACTCTCAGATGTTGTGTTATTATTTTTTCTTCGTCTCTTCAGCTATTTATACTCACAGATTTGAAAAGTACCCGTTGAAGAGAGATACAATTAAAATTTCTTGGTTTCTGGTCCTTAATTTCCGCGAACGGCTCTCTGCACAGTGACAGTACTGCAGACTGTACTTTCTGTCAGGCAGCATTTAATGCACCGAGCTGATACTAGGTATTTCTTCAATCATTTGCCATTAATACCCTCGGTCTTCAGCATTTATTACTCCAAGTGCATTTATTAACGTTGGGGAGACGACCTGGTCCTTTCCACTTGGCTGATGAGAACACAAGTCTGATGACTGAATAGAGCTTTGAACAAATCTGATTTGAGTCGGCTGATCTTCACCAGTCTGATTTCTTTTCATCAGCAGATCAGTAGCCTTCTGGACCTTGAATATTTGACCCTTCTTATTTGTCTTCTTACTTGGTCAAAATTATTGTCTTCTTACTTGGTCAAAATTATTCTGAGGGTTTCAACTAAGTTTTCCATACTTAACTGATCTTGATGTTTTGGAAATCATCAAAACCTCCCCTAACTTCTTTATTTCTTATGCACTCTATCTTTCTCTTCATCAAACATAAGCTGACTAGGCTGATCGCTCACAAAGTTTGAACAGCGAAGTTGACCACTCTTCTGATAATCACTTAGTTGATTTCAGCAAAATCAGTTTTAAAACAGAATACTTGCAACGGATGTTATCAAGTGTTTTTCACAAGTTTTGGAACTCCTTCAAAATCTTTAAAATCTTTAACAAATGATTTAAGTGTTAAACTATGCAATTTTGAAATGTGCAAGAAATCTTATGCAAATGTAAACACCATAATTTTTATAGTGGTTATATGGATTTAAATCATTTAGTCCACTCTTCCAAGTCACTTAGATCTTGGGTTATACTAGAAAACACCCAGTTAACAGTATACAATGCTTGCGCCAATCAACAAATGAAAAGGCCACAAGCGCGCACTAGGAAATCACTAAGATAACCTATTCTACAAAGTGTTATCACTCACGAAGATGAATAAGAACTCCTCACAACACTCTCTAACAAAATCACTCAGATTTATGAGTTTTTCTTTGATCTTCAACTTCGGCTTTTGTCAACAAATGACTAAGCTGATGAGTGAGCTGTTCTTGAGTTCTTGAGACTTAGAAGAATTCTGCTTCGAAATTTCTCTCAAAATTGTGTTGTTGTCTATCTTCCTTCTCTCAAACTCTCAAACTATTTATACTCTCAGTTTGAAAAATGTCCGTTGAAGAAAGACAAGCTTCAAATCATCGAGTACCGATCCCTTTTTCCTGAAAACGGCTCTCTGCAACTGCTACAGTACAGTCTGCTGTACTTTCTGTCTGCATTTAATGCACCAAGCTGATACGAGGATTTCTTTAACCATTTGTCATAAATACCCTCCTTCTTCAGCATTTATTTCTCCAAGTGCATTTATTACCGTTAGGCAGACTTCCTGATCATCTTCACTGAGCTGATTGAGTTCTCTCGTCTGATGAAATACTTAGCTGATCTCAATTAGAACCAATCTAATTTGAGTCGACTGATTTCCACCAAACTGATTTTTTCCTTCAGCAGCAGAGTAGTAGTCTTTTCGACCAAGAGATATTTTGACCCGTCTGATTTGTCTTCTTAGTTGGTCAAAATTCTTTTAAGGGATTTCACTAAGCATTCCTTACTTAGCTGATCTTGATGTTTTGGAAATCATCAAAACCTCCCTTAACTTTTTAACTTCTTTGCACTCTATCTTCATCTTCATCCAACAGAATATAGCATGTAAAGAGTAGAACATGTAGTTTGATAGTGAAACATGTTAGTTCACTTTGTTCTTCTCAATTGCCTCCATCATGGCACATTTCACATCTCCATCTTCCGAGTCAAGCTATGTTTTCATAGCTAGTGAATTGTCAAATCAAACTAGAACATATTCATAACTACTTTGTATGGCAACATATAATATTTACTAAAAAGAATAGATAGAATATAAGTTTCGAATGGCGAATATACATTAAAACCTACTTTGATGAAACTTAAGGTACACTATTTCATACATGAAATGGAAAATAAAACTCGTAACATTATGATATATCGCTATATTACATTGTAGTTTATATGTTTAGATAAGTTTAATATTTGGAGAAACAACAAATTTAATTTTTTTACAAGAAAATATTATTTAAAATAAAAGATCATTAGTAATGATTGTATACCTCGTCTGGTGTCATTGAAGTCATGATACGGCGACCATCATTATACAAAAATCTTATCACATTATAGTCTAGACTTTTATCCGTGCTGATTTAACCGTTTTTCGTAGGGTTTAATTAAATCAATAATTGAGGTTTACGGGGTTAGATTATATGTATTATAGGGTCTAGTTAATTTATTCCGGATGGATCAATCTCAAGAAAGAACAATATGTAAAGAGCAAATATGAACACAAGATGATGAATATTGAATATAGTATAGCAAAAGCTTTTCTATAAATTTATTATCAGATGCCCAAGTATGGAGGCGTAAGTTCTGAATTGTTGTAAATACAATGTTTAACTAGATATTTATATGTTATCAACCCTAGCTATACAAGGAAACATAGTCCTAATAGGACTTGGTATAATAATCCTTTAGGAACTCGGACTTCAGGCTTGATCGCTACGGATTGATTCCTCTAGTCGGACCGCGTGGCTCATTTAGCAAAACAGCTTTCCTTGATCGGGTCGATCAAGTATTGTCTAGTCGTTCCGGTGTTATAAGGGGTGTAAATTAGCCCCCATAAGTACTCCCTCACTTCTTCGAGCTTATATGCAGTAGAAGCTCGTAGAAGTTGATGGTTTCATACGACTGTCTTTTCTATGAATCGCGCCTCGTTAAAAACCTTACTTGGAAAAAACCCTGTGGGAAAAATTCCTAAGCAAGGAAAAGAGTGCTACGCTTCATAGATAGTCGTTTTCTCGTTTCCGATTTGTAATGTCGTTTCTTCTTCGAGGAGGCGATTTTTCCTTACTGATTGGCAGGAATATGATTAGTCACAAGAAGTTTTAAACGTCTTTTCGTCCTTCTATATAAATAGATGATCGTTGTTTTAACCATTTTTTACTTTCCACCTCCCCTTTTCTCGCAGTAATTTTCTTACTCGATAATTTCTCCAATATATTGTACTCATCGACCATTATTTTCCGAGGATAACATGGCCTCTATTTCGAAGAATCCCTCATCTTCTTCTATTGAACAAGTCACTCCTGTTATCGACGCGAGGGCTTCTCCTAGCCCTCCATCAGTACAGACAGGAGCATCTGAGATAATTATTACTGACAAAGACATTTTTAAAGTGCGAATCATTTCTGACGCCGAGGTCGCAGCCAAGGCCAAGAAAGGCAAGGGGACCGTCCCCCATGTTTCTGATCCGATCGAGAACCTTTCTTGTGCGTATACCGATGAGAATTTCCATGAGGTCATGGATAATTATGCAAAATATTTCCCGGAGGGTTCCGAGATTATTTTTCCATCTCCTTCTGATAGGGTTACCTCTCCGCCGGAAGGTTGTCGGGCTTTTTACAATGCCCATTTCAATCATGGTCTCCGTCTTCCTCTGTCTGCCTTATTCCTTGATATTTTAAGGATATTCAGCGTCTCTTTGACGCAACTGGTTCCCAATTCCGTGGCTTTTGTCGTTTATTTTTTTGTCCTGATGATTGCAAAAGGGTTTCAACCTTCTCTTCGTAATTTTACCCAGTTGTTTCGTTTCAATATTTCTAGTTCTTCCAATCACGGATACTTCTTTGCTAGTCAAAAGTCTAGTTGATCAATTTTTTATTCCCCCGTTTCAAGCAATCCTGCTTGGAAATCTCACTTTTCTTTGTCTGTCCCCCTTCGTATCTTGTCTCATCAGATGGTTCCACCAAGCCATTCTCGTGAGACCATGATTCCAAGTGGATTTAAGGTGGTCGCTCCGTTATAGGCCACTCTATTCCCGACGATCCAAAGTTAGTAGACCACATAATGGAGATGCGTGCTGACAAGTACCAATGTGCCCTTCTTATTGGAGAGGCCTTTCTTCGTAAAGCGGGCCTGAGTCTTCACACCTTTCCTATCTCTTCTTCCTCACAGTCGCTTAGTAAGCGTTATATTTCATTTGTATTTGCTTTATATTTTCTTTGAGTAGTTTATTTAAAGGGAGTTCGTTTACTTCAGTTTCCATGGTAGAGAATTCCCAGCATTCTTCAAAAGGGAAGATGGTTTTGTCAAAATCCACCAAAACCGTGGAGAACCATCTAATCGAACAAAGAGTGTCCAAAAAGAGAAAATTGGATTTGGGCCAAGATTCCGATGATTATAGAGAGGTGATGGGGGCTATTTCGCACCCCTTATAAATATGCGGATCGACTGAAGTATAAAAGATCAGTTCGACCAGACTAGTCAGTTCGAGATCATCTTATCGACTCGGTGGAATACGACCCTCCTTGACAAGTAGACTACAATCCGGACTCAAGAATGACAATTGGGCCGAGTCCTATTAGGATTATGTTTCCTTGTAAAACTAGGTTTAATATGATATAAATACCTAGTTTATCATTGTATTAGGGACGGTTTTTGACAGACTCAACGCATGCCTGCGTAACAGCATAATCTAAGATTATTCAATAAGAAAAACTTATTCTTCATATTCTTATTCGTATTCATTGATTGCCTTGATTACTAATTGTTCCCTTTAAATTGTTCTTCCTTGAGATTGATCCATCCAGAATAAAGTAACAGAGCCCTTTAATTCGAATTAATTGAGAATCCCTAATATCACCTAATTACTGATATAATCTTACCCGACGAAATTCGGTTAAATCAGTTGGCGCCCACAGTGGGGCTAGGTTAATTATTCGATCGGCATATGGCTCGCCCAAGGAAGAGCGCTCGTAATGGAGCAAGAAGTAACACGACCAACCAGCATGATGCGTCTGAGGATCCACGGGGCAATACCGATAATGACGCCCCTGTATCCAACGATAGCCAGCAACAGAATGAGGATCATCAGAATCAGGTGGAACCACAAGGGATCCCTACTGGCACAGTACCGGAAGAACATGCGGCTCCAACGATCCCGGTCCCCCTGTCAGATGCTCAGGAGAAATTTCGACAGATCGCTATGCTCCTTAAATCACTCTCCCCAAAGGAATTACTCGTACTCGAACATGTCCCTCGAAACATTAGAACTACTAGGGCTAATCCCACTCAAAGAACGCCGAGGCAAAATGATCAAATCTCTCAACAAGCTGACAGCCCGGCAAGCAGGCGACGCTCGCTACACAGTCCGCAGCAGGGCAATTCAAAACCCTCCGACGACAACGTCTGAAGAAAAGCTGATCGAAGGAGACCACAACGCAACGAATCAAAGGAACACACCATAATCCCCATCGAGGATGATGCAGGCGAGGCAATCCCAAATCGACCAAGAGCAATGCGATTCTCGGAAATAGAAATCGAAAAGATGGTACAAGAACGACTCGAGCAACGCTTACGATCCGTTCAAAACCCGTGGACCAGAACCACAGAACTCCAGGAGAGCCTAGCAGAGTGCTCTCCCTTCTGCAGAGAAATAAAAGAGGCACAGTCGACCGGACAGGTTCCAGGTAGACTGTCCAGATACGATGGAACCACTGATCCGGACGACTATATTTTTAGCTTCACAAACATAATGAACTTATATGCTCACTCGGCGGAATTTACCGCTATATTAATGGTGACCACGTTGGAAGGTCTCGCTTTGGACTGGTTCGCCAAGCAACCAGCCAACTCCATATTCAGTTTTCGGGAATTATGCAACAAATTGACACAGCAATTTGCCAGTCAGAAGAGGCAAAAACTTCCCATGAGCTACTTGGGAACTATCCATCAACAAGAGGGAATCCCTGAGAAACTGGCTGGCGAGATTTAATGTAGAATTGCTCAAAATCGATTCTCCAAATATCGATTACATAATCTCTATTCTCTTCGACCTCACGAAGAATAGGCAGTTCGGAAATGCCCTCAGCCGAAAACAACCAAGAACGTTCGCTGACATCATGAGCTTAGCGTCTAAATATATGACCCAAGAAGAGATGACTTCCTTTTAAGATAAGAACAAAATTAAAGTTACGACCTCAGGCTCCAAACGCCAAGATAGAATTCCTACCCAAAGATCCATAGACTATGAAAGGACGTTAGGAAAATGCAACGTTTTTCAGCGGTTGGACTACAATAAAAATGATCAGGACAGACGACCTAACATCTATCAAAGACCTAGAATCGCAGAACCGACAATCAGGAGCAGGGTTAATCAAGTAGAACACCCAAGATTAAATGTTCCGATAGAAGAAATCCTGCCCGTACTAGAGAGGAATAATTGGATCCCGGAAGCGAAGAATCGCTCAACCTAGACCTGGCGCCCGAAACTATGAGTTGTACTGCAAATATCACAGGGCACATGGGCACCGCACTGAAGATTGTTTTCACCTTAGGAGAGAAATAGAAAAACTAATCGAACAAGGAAAACTAGACGACTATTTAGAACGGGATAACCGCAAAAGAGGAAGAAGTAGGAGCCCTCGAAATAATAATCAAAGGAGGAATTCCCATCGAAAGTCACCCGAGGATGGCCCTGCACAGGAGTTAAACCATGACCAGATCAATGGTACCATCCATACAATTTCCGGAGGACCCGCCGGCGGGGATAGTCGTAACGCTCAACGAAGGACTGCTAGATCCATAGTCGGGGGCTTAAAATACCCAAGGGAAGTATGGGCTCTAGAAAGTAAGTCAACGAACAACCAGCTGATCAGTTTTAACGAGGGCGAAGTACCCAAAAATCTAGTTTGGGACACTAAAAAAGATAGCCCCGATTTCCCGATGGTGGTGTCGCTAGAAATAGCGAACTACAACGTCAAAAGGATCCTGATTGATAATGGAAGCTCAGCGAATATCATCTCTAGGGAGGTCCTAGCCCAGATGAACTTGGGGAAAATAACATTCCAAAAGGTAGCTACACCGTTGGTGGGATTTGGAGGATCCGAAATTGTCCCTAGTGGAACAATAACTTTGAGTGTCTCACTCGGAAAGAAACCATATCGAACAGTGAAGCTGGTCAAATTTTTAGTAGTAGAAACTCCATTCGCCTACAATGCAATTTTAGGGCGACCTGCCCTCAACCTGTTTCGAGCTGTTGTCTCAACTTATCATCAGAAGATAAAATTTCCGACCAACACAGGTATCGGGGAAATAGTAAATGACCATTGTATGGCATGGGATTGCTACAGCACATCGTTAACTTTGAAAAATCCCCCTGAAGCAATTACCCCGAGCAAAAGAAAGCTCGAAGACGATGTTGGTAGAAACGGGGTTGAAATCCCTAGCACTGACCGAATAGATAAAAAGGGAAAGGAGCCGCTGGATTTAGCTTTAAAACCACCAGAACATAAGGATGTCATTCTGGTACAAGGGGACTCATCAAAAACAACAAGAATAGGTACTTAATTAAGCAAGGAAGGGGAAGTAATGTTGATCAACTTTCTCAGAAATAATATGGATGTCTTCGCTTGGAATGCGAACGACATTGAAGGGATTGACCCTCGAGTAATCAACCATTCGCTAAAAATCGACCCTTTAGCAAAACCAGCTAGACAAAAGAAGAGAAATCATGGGCCAGTAAAAGATAAAATCATCAAAGCAGAAGTAGAAAGACTACTCAAATCAAAACAAATTCGAGAAATACACTTCTCGGAATGGCTATGTAATGTTGTTCTAGTAGCAAAAGGGGATAAAAAAGATAACAAGTGGAGAATGTGCAACGATTTTACCGACCTTAACAAATTGTGTCCGCGCGATCCGTATCCGCTCCCAAGGATCGACTTATTAGTCGACTCAACCGCTGGCTTTGCAATCTTCAGCATGATGGACGCCTTCCAAGGTTTTTATCAAATATACATGAATGAGCAAGAACAAGAGAAAACTGCATTCGTAACCGAGCAAGGAGTATATTGCTTCATAGTTATGCCATTTGGGTTAAGGAACGCCGGGGCCACTTACCAAAGGTTAGTAAACCTAATGTTCAAAGAATTAATTGGAGAGATAATGGAAGTCTACGTGGACGACATGCTAGTCAAAAGCATGAATGAAGCGGATCACATAAGACATCTTGATCGATGCTTCCAAATTTGAGGAAATATCGCATGAAACTAAATCCCGCAAAGTGCACCTTCGGTGTTAAATCGGGAAAATTCTCGGGCTATTTGGTACATCAACGAGGAATTGAGGCCAACCCAGAAAAAATTCGAGCAATAACTGAAATGAAGCCTCCCAAAACCATCTCCCAAGTACAAAGCCTGGTAGGGAAGATCGTAGCGTTGAACAGATTCATATCTAAATCGGCAGACAGAAGTTTGCCTTTCTTCCAAACCCTTCGAAAGGCAAAAAACTTCGTCTGGACCGAAGAATGTGATCGGGCTTTCGACCAGCTAAAAGAATATCTGACAACATCCCCGTTGTTGGCCAAACCGACCGAAGGGGAACCATTATATATCTACATCTCAATCTCCGATGCGGCCGTTAGTTCAGTTCTGGTCAAAATAGAAGGTTTAGAACATAAGCCTATCTATTACTTAAGCAAACTATTACAAGGGGCAGAGAAGAACAACTTGGAGATTGAAAAATTCGCTTTGGCCTTAGTAGTGGCAGCACGAAAACTCCGACCTTATTTTTGACCTACAAAGTCGTGGTTTTAACAAACCAACCGCTAAGGCAAGTCTTAGCGAAACCAGAAGCCTCCAGAAGACTAATCAAATGGGCAATCGAACTCGGTCAATTCGAAATCAAGTACAAACCAAGAATTGCAATTAAAGCCCAAGTGTTAGCTGACTTCCTACTAGAAACTCCGACACAAGCGACAGAGCTAACGAACAGCCTTAACGACGATATCTTGATCATAGAAAATCAGACCTGGTTAATGCATGTTAACGGTGCTTCGTGCCGAGAAGGAGGAGGTGCCGGAATCAACTTCACCGGACCAAATAAAGAGGATATAAATTACGCGATAACATTGGACTTCGTGGTAACAAACAATGAAGCAGAATATGAAGCGCTGATCGCGGGAATGGAAATGGCGATCAAGGCCGATATTAAAAGCCTTAAAGTATTAACCGATTCAGAGTTAGTGCAAAGACAAATAGAAGGCCTTTATGAGGCTAAGGAATTTAATATGGTTAAATACCTTGCCAAAGTTAAGAGGTTGGCTAAAAAATTCGAAAGTTTCAGTATACAGAACATTCCACGCGCGGAAAATAAATGGGCCGATCAACTGTCTAGGTTCACTGGAGCCCATGACGGAAAAATCGAAAGGGTGATTAACTGGTTAATCTCCAACGCACCAGCAATCGATATCGATGAGACACCAGTCGTCGAAATAATGGAAATCAAAGAAGTTGAAGAAAACTGGATGACTCCAATGATAGACTATCTTCGAGAAGGAAAATTGCCGCTTGACCAAAATGAAACTCGGAAAATAAAATATCGGGCTCCAAAATATACATTGGTAGAAGGAAAACTTTACCGAAGATCAATATCAGGAATTCTTCTGAAATGTGTCTCCGAATCACAAACCTTCGATATCCTCCGAGAGGTACATGAAGGAGACGCAGGGAATCACAGCGGAGCAAGAGCATTAGCTTTAAAATGCCTCCGAACAGGATATTATTGGCCTACCGTCAACAAAGATGCCATTCAGTATGTCCAAAAATGTCATCACTGCCCATGCTAATATATGTCATCGACCAGCAGAAAACATGCACCCAATACCGGTATGTTGGCCGTTCGATCAATGGGGAATGGTCATTGTGGGACCTTTCCCAGCAGCTAGGTCCAAGAAAGCATATGTTCTGGTCGCTGTAGAATACTTCAGCAAATGGATAGAATGCATCGCCCTTGTACGGATCACTCAGTTCCAAGTGATCAACTTCCTGTGGAAATTCATAGTATGTCGGTTTGGCATCCCGAGAATTCTAATTTCTGATAATGGAACCCAATTTGCAGGAAAACAGATAATAGAATGGTGTTCAAAACTAGGAATTCAACAAAATTTCACTTCAGTCGGACATCCTAGAGCGAACGGACAGACTGAGGTAGCTAACCGAGAAATAATAAAATCCTTGGAGAAAAGATTGGGGGCAGCCAAAGGAAAATGGCTAGATGAACTCCCAGGAGTACTATGGGCTAATCGGACCACGGTCAGAACTTCAACCGGGGAAACACCATTCAGTCTAGTATATGGCTCGGAAGCTGTTATTCCTGTTGAAACGATAATTCCAACACCAAGGGTCGAAATGTATGACGACCAGGAAAATGGAAAGATAAGAGAAAATGATATTGATTTAACGGAAGTTCTAAGGGAAAAAACGGCCATACGTTTGCAGGCCACCAGATCAAGTATGGAAAAGGCTTACAATCAAAAGGTACGCATACGAACCTTCAAAGAAGGAGAACTGGTTTTGAAAAAGGTAGAAGTATCCAAGCATGTTGGGAAATTACAACAGAACTGGGAAGGACCTTATATTGTCGTCGATGTCGGGAAGAAATGTTCATACAAGATTGCACACTTGGATGGAACACCCCTACCGAGGACTTGGAATGCGGTCAACCTCCGGAAATACTATGGGAAATGAGTTCTAGTAAATTATCCTTCCTTATTTCCTTTGTTTTATTTCTTTTTTTTATATAATTATTTCTACTGGCTGTAATAAAAGGCTTTGGCCATGAAATTATTATCAAAAAGAATTCTAGTATAAAAACAAGAAATTTATTTAAGTAAAAGCATCAACAAAGAGTTGAGCAAGAATCGATCAAGTTCAATGGACGCTCGTCAGAATTCTACAAATCAACTTTGTTTAAATCAACGTAGTAGTCATGAAATGCAACGAGTTAAGTATACATTGATCCGCTCGATAAACACTCCTCGATTAGTTTTTCGACGACTAAAAAGACTTTTGGTATAAAAACCTAAGTCTCAATGAAACGAGTTGAGTATACATTGATCCGCTCAATAAGCACTCCTCGATTAGTTTTTCGACGACTAAAAAGTCTTTTGGTATAAAAACCTAAGTCTCAATGAAACGAGTTGAGTATACATTGATCCGCTCAATAAACACTCCTCGATTAGTTTTTCGATGACTAAAAAGACTTTTGGTATAAAAACCTAAGTATCAATGAAACGAGTTGAGTATACATTGATCCGCTCAATAAACACTCCTCGATTATTCTTCGACGACTAAAAAGACTTTTGGTATAAAAACCTAAATATCAATGAAACGAGTTGAGTATACATTGATCCGCTCAATAAACACTCCTCGATTATTTTTTGACGACTAAAAAGACTTTTGGTATAAAAAACCTAAGTCTCAATGAAACGAGTTTAGTATACATTGATCCGCTCAATAAACACTCCTGGATTAGTTTTTCGACGATTAAAAGGACTTTTGGTATAAGAACCTAAGTCTCAATGAAACGAGTTGAGTATACATTGATCCGCTCAATAAACACTCCTCGATTATGTTTTCAACGATTAGTAGATTTCTGGTATTAAAAACCTAAGTCTAAACAAAAAAGAGTTGAGTATACATTGATCCGCTCAATAAACACTCCTCGATTATGTTTTCAACGATTAGTAGATTTCTGGTATTAAAAACCTAAGTCTAAACAAAAAAGAGTTGAGTATACATTGATCCGCTCAATAAACACTCCTCGATTAAGTTTTCAACGATTAGTAGATTTCTGGTATTAAAAAAACCTGAGTCTAAAAGGAAAAGAGTTGAGTATAAATTGATCTGTTCGATAAATACTCCTCGATGACAATCATAAATAAGATTAAAGCCGAATTCAACAACAGGAAGAATGCAAGGAGTAAAAATAAAGTTTTATTCATCTATGAATATGTAAAAAATTACAGGCAAAAGCTAAAGATCAAATTACAAAGGTCTATATACGATTTACACATCATTACATTTGTTTAGATAAAACAATCCTATACTATAGATCGGTGATCTTCACGACAATGTCCACGGAAACATCAATCTCCTCCCTAGTGCCTCGATAGTGGTAACTAACCACCTAAGAAGCATGCTGCTCAGGATGGTCAACTTCTTTAGTTCGATGGCCGGGCTCTGAAGATCAAATGTTCTTCCAGATGAAATGAGCATTATCAGCCAGATAACCAGCAATACTCATTCACCCACGACGGAGATACTGCTTTTAATCAGGGTTGAAATTTACTCTGAAGCAGCATCTCTTCAGGACCGTCGAAGAAGAAAAAATTTACCAGCACACCCCGATGGTCTATCAATCCGGAGGTAACATCCAAACACGGCGGTGCCTGGTAAGTATGAACCCTCCATGTGCAAACAGAAACCACGGACCTCAAACCCGTGTATACAAAGTTCGAGGCCTCATGGGACCCGTTAGTACAAGGTAGGGCTGCCATGGGACCCGTCAGTACAAGGCAGATGAAATTTAATTTATTCTGATATGAATCACGATAATGTGACTTTTTGAATATTATGGGATCAGAAGGCAAAGTGAAGTTCAAGAAAACTGATACCTCCATCCTTTTTAAGAGTTACAATTGAAATATGGAAACCGCATCCCTATTTATAGGGATATATCTAATTAATCCTACGGCTGGATGGAGATTTGATCAAGGGACAGAAATGCGATCTTTTGACTTCCCGTAATAAATGCAAGTAAGTTGGAACGGCGCCTCTCTGATAGACTCAACGAATCGATGATAAAAAAGAAGGAAGATCGAAGCGATCAATGCACAATAAAGCAGATCTAAAAGAGCTTCAGACCAGGAAAAGTTTTACACACTCATATATGATAGTCACTCGGTAAGAGCTCGAAATCCTCAACAAAAGCATGCAAAGTTTACACCATTATAAAAGGTACTGGATCGCCTAGAGGCATAAGACCTAACCCTACAGCATATGGGGGTCGTCACTGCCTCATATATTATATAAAAAATTATTGATGGGCTATACAGTAACTCTATTGGAATCCAAGAAATTTGACACGGAAATCAGGAGAATAATCGTCATTTTTCAGAACTACAAAAAAATCACTGCCTAACATTCCAAAGAGTTGCTGAAGGAGGTCTGAACAGACTGGATCTAACAAATAAGTTTACATTTTTCAATTCCTCCCATATCAAGATATTTGATATATTTGGTACATTGGTTGCCTTATCTGAAGAACAAGGTACTCACAATCAGTACTGAAAAACATGGATTTCTAAAAAGATACATAGAACGATATCTTCTCCGCAAACTTAAACCTATGACGAGAAAAGCAGAGTTCAACAGAAGGAATAATTGCCTCCTTATATAAGGTATACATAACAAAAGGACAAATTTAGAAGGCGTTGATCGAACGTCGACTAGAACGCTGAGCATTCCTTAAACAATGATTCAATCAATTATCGACACGAGCGGCCTACTGTCCACATTTTAATGCCTAAACGTGACTATGGAAATAACCCAAGGGACCACACTCGGTCGATCATCATTCTTAATTTAAAAAAAAAAGTTTGATGTACATAACAAAGTTATATCATTGAGTTACTTAAACACTGATCAAGCAAGATTAAGCTACATTTTTGAAGATTGGATATTCTCCCAGAAGATCAATATCAGATAAGTAAGCTAATCTCTCCTGATTATGTCGAGAACGTATACTAATTCATAGCGACAAAATGTGCGTAATAAAAGATTATCATTTTCATTAAATTCATTCTGCCCGTACAAAAATTCAGCACAAAAAGCCACACAGAAGGTCGGGCAATACAAAAAAAAAAAAAATTCCAAATAACAACCAGGTCGGAAACAGATCATTGAGAAGGATTGTAGTCATCAGGCCGCCTAGCAGAAGCACTCCTCAGAGGAGTCAAGTTACCCGCAAACGCCATCAATTCCTCCTGACGCTTTAGATAACCGGCTTCATAACCTTCTTCATAGGCCTGCCGACGAGACTCCTCCGCCAAGGCAGCAGCCTGAACCAAATCATTTTTCTCCTTCTCAAGGACAACTTTCGCCTCCTCTAATTTTTGAAGATCATCTTTGGCAAGCTGCAGTTGCAGGGTCAGCCCTGCGGCCTTCGCTGTCTCCGACTCCAAACGATGTTGATAGGCATTTTTACCGATCCACAGATCGTCATTTTGCACACCCAGCTGAAGTGCAAAATACTTAGCCTGAAAAAGAAAAAGTGCTTACATAACAAGGCAATCCAAAATAAAAGCGGAAAAAATGATCAAAATATATTTACCTGCTCACATATCTTCACCAGCGACTGAACAAGGCGAATATTGGAGGTACCCTCGAGTTTCTTCAACTCGCCTGGCAAAACAGTGCTCATGCCTAGGTCCTAGGACAGAGCATCGGGCTCAACAGAGCCAGGCAGTTCACTATCAAAAGGAACACCATCAGGACGTGGAGTCACCGACTGCATAATATCCTTAACTTGCTCAAGAATGCAGCGGTCATCTAACGGACGGGGGGATTCCCTCTCATTGGGACTAACCGAGGTCTCCTTGCCCGAAGCAGAAATAATGGTTCGACGACCGGACCTTGATCCGGTCCGACCTCCAAAAGGCCCGCCGGATTCGAACGAAGTAGTAACAACAGTTGTATCATTAAACAAGTAATCAGGGAAATCTTGAGAAATAGGTTGTGTTGCGAAGGGATTTACAAAGGAACCCTGATTAATCACCTCCGAAACAACACCAACTTGGCCTCCGCTGATAACCGGGGCAACAGAAGTAGAAAAAGGAACAGAATTAACAGGAACACGTTCATATGTGCCATGTTCGAAAGAAGAAGTGCCTGAAGAAAAGGGTACGTCAAAGGCTTGCTCCATAAATGACGAGTCACCAAAGGCAACCCTACCAGGGGAAGGCCTACTTCCTACTTCACCAGAAGAAGAAAAGTTTGGTTGTACAAAAGATGAACTAACCACAAAAAAAGGTTCAGAAGGGATGACAGGAGTATCGGTCGCCGACTTACTAACGGAGGACGAACGAGGAGGTTCCATCGAGGGCCTCTCTGTTCGAGACTTTTTCAGTCTAGTATTCCTAGCGCTCTCGCGGGAAGGACGCTTCGATGTGTTACCAAAAAGATTACTCATGATCGGAATTCAAAAAGTAAAATTAAGTATCGAGAAAGCTTATCGACCTGCTGAAGAAAGACTATTCTGTTATAGCAATAAGTGAAGCGGTAAATAGCGAGTAAAGTTTTTACCTTTTATATTTATACTATATGAAAAGACGCGATAGACCCAAAGAAAGGGCGCGAAATACAGAAATCTGCTTTGGAATAAACACTAGAATTTGAAGCGACATACGCATAATGATTACGGCGAAGTTAATGACTTGTCTGAATTATTACAGAAAACACGAAAGGACGTGACTGTCAGAATACGAAACGTTTATTTTACAAAGGGATAAAAAGGTAATATTACGATTAAACCTACGAGTAAATAGTTACAAAGGTTAATCCAAGAGATCGATATATCATATAGCTTGGTCGCTATCCGGAATTTTCTGTTCGCTACCGACGTCTCCTTCCTCTGCTATGTCAATATCTTCTTCTTCTTCCTCTCGATCGATGAAATTGTTATCGGCCTCATCATTAATATATGAAGGAGGAATTGGCAGTGGTTTTCCAAACTCTTTAACGAGGTGAGCCATAGGAAAGTTTTGATAAATGACGTCCGGAAGCTCAGAAGGGGAATATACTTCGCCATAACGGTTCAGCCGAATGTGCGCCGCCTTAAAATATTCCTTTCGGCGATCATCTATCATTTCTAATGCAACCAACTGATGAATAGCCTTCTTGAACGTGTTTTCTAAAAGTGGACCAACCATTTGATGTACCAGCGCTGTATGAACAGGAGAGCTGAGGAATTCACGAATCACTTTTTCATCAAGATTCCGGCCATAACGATCCCTGAGTCCACTAAGAGGAATGTCCCTCTCATACTCCTCTAGAGAAGCTTGAAGACTTGATACTTGAGATTCCAACTCGCTAATCCGAGCAGTACTCTGATAATGGAACTCTTCTAACTTTTTAGCCAATTGATTGGCTTGTTCTTGAGCACGGGAAGTCTCCAGAACCCTGTCTATAATCTCCGGGTCATTAGTCCCCGTAGCCTGAGTCTCTACGACCGGAACGGAAGTAGTCATTGAGGGACCAACCTCCGAATCAGAAGACTTATGAAGTAAAGTTTTATATTTCTCATCCAGAAACTCAAACTGTTGTTTCCAGAGAGCAGTTTCATAGGCATATGATGCCAAACAAGTCTTAGTCTGAAAGAAGAAAAGGGATAAAAAGAAATGAATTAGCAAAATAAAGTAATCCTCAAAGAAAATTACCTTATAAGCCCAATCAAAAAAAAAAAAAGATCACCTTTTCAGCATAAAGAGAAGCTCGCTGAAATTTCTCCAGGGGATCCTTCCGAAGGAGCTTATTCATGTCACGAGTAAAAACACCGGACAAAAGAACGCGAGTAGCCTTATCCACAGCATTTTCGCTCTCATCGTGAACCAAAGAATCGTTCTCGGGATAGCCAGCGGCTCTTTTTCCCTCAAGATGATCCTCGATCATTTTAACCAAGGTAGGTTTTGGATGATTATCACCGAGTAAAGAAAGATCGTCACCAGAACGACCATGGTAACTCTTCTTTCTCCCCACCGGATTGCCATTGGGATGAGGCATCGACCAGCTGCGACATCCACGTATACCCAAAGATGTCCTAAGTTGGAAAGGGGGATAACCAGGTCCCGTCCCCTGACGAATAGGAGATTCTTGGGAAGAATCTGGAGATTCTTCTCTGTTCTCCTCAGAATCACGACCCAACTCCAATTTTCTCTTCCGAGACGCTCTCTGCTCGATAGGAACATTCTCTATGGTTTTGGTAGATTTAGACAACACCATTTTTCCCTTCGAAGAATGTCGGGAATTTTCTACCATATGAGCTGAATAAAGAAACACGGTCAAAGTCAGACCCTCTGCAGAAAAGAGATCATCACAACGTTATGATGAAATAAATGCTTACCAAGTGATTCAGATGACGAAGTAATTGGAAAAACATGAGTACTCAATCCCGCTTTGCGAAGGAAAACTTCTCCAATAAGAAGAGCACTCTTATATTTATTGGCACGCATAGCCTGGATTTCACCAATAAATTGAGGATCGTCAGGAATAAGTTCACCAGTCGGCAGGCGACCTCCATAAACCCACTTGGAGTCATGATCCCACGAAAAGGGCGTAGTCGAGCCATCCGCCAAATGAAGATCAATTGGTGGACGAACAAAGAAAAAATCAGATTTCCAAGAAGGGTTGCTAGAAACTGGGGAGTCAAAGATAGCGAAGAAATATCCGCGGTTGGAGGAACTAGAAATGTTAAAGCGAAACAATTGCGTAAAATTACGAAAGGAATGATGGAATCCTTTCGCTATCATCAAAACAGAGAAACAAACCACAAAGGCCACATAATAGGGACTAATTGAGTCAAAGACACACTGAATATTTTTAGAATATCGAGAAAAAGGGCAGACAACGGAAAACGCAGACCACTATTAAAATGGGCCGTGTAAAAGGCTCGACATCCTTCCGGCGGTGACGTAACCCTATCAGAAGGAGAAGGGAGAACTATCTCGGAACCCTCCGGGAAATATTTGGCATAATTATTCACAACCTCGGAGAAAGTATCCACAGTGTAAGCACAAGCTAGGTCCTCAATCGGTTCAGAAATTTGAGGAGCTGTCCCTTTGCCTTTCTTGGCTCAGGCAGCGACGTCCGTATCAGAGAGGATTTGTACCTTAAAGGTATCCTCGGCAGGAACAATGAATTCTGAAACTCCAGTTTGCTCGCTCGAAGGATTAGAATGCAACCCTTCCTCGATAATGGGAGTGACATTTTCCCTAAAGGAGGAAGAAGATTTTCTTAAAGAAGTCATTTTTTTTCGGATTCTCGGAGAATATAAGTCGATAAAAGGAAAACTTTAAATGATGAACGACTAAGCAAGAAAATGACTGCGAAGTGTAAGAAAGAATAAAGTAGAAGTGATAAACTTAATAGTTACCTATTTATACTGAGAAGTGAAAAGACGTTTCGAACTCATCACAACTAATCACGTTCCCGCCGAAAATGGAAGAAGATAAAAAGCCTCCCCAAAGGGACGCGTAGCGGTTCATAATTGGAAAGAGAAGACGACTATCTATGATGCGTAGCACTCTTTTCCTTACTTAGGATTTTTTCCCACAGGGTTTTTTCTTAAGTAAGGTTTTTAACGAGGCACGACTCATAGAAAATAGCAGTCGTATGAAACCATATACTTCTACGAGCTTCTACTACATATACGCTCGAAGAAGTGAGGGAGTACTGATGGGGGCTATTTCGCACCCCTTATAAATATGCGGATCGACTGAAGTATAAAAGATCAGTTCGACCAGACTAGTCAGTTCGGGATCATCTTATCGACCCGGTGGAATACGACCCTCCTCGACAAGCAGACTACAATCCGGACTCAAGAATGACAATTGGGCCGAGTCCTATTAGGATTATGTTTCCTTGTAAAGCTAGCTTTAGTATGATATAAATACCTAGTTTATCATTGTATTAGGGATGGTTTTTGACAGACTCAACGCATGCCTGCGTAACAGCATAATCTAAGATTATTCAATAAGAAAAACTTATTCTTCATATTCTTATTCGTATTCATTGATTGCCTTGATTACTAATTGTTCCCTTTAAATTGTTCTTCCTTGAGATTGATCCATCCAGAATAAAGTAACAGAGCCCTTTAATTCGAATTAATTGAGAATCCCTAATATCACCTAATTACTGATATAATATTACCCGACGAAATTCGGTTTAATCAAGAGGAATCCCCAGATCCTTCCCAGGAAACTCCTCAGGAGACTTCTACTCCACATGCTCCGGGTCCTACAGGGACTGGATAGGGTTATCCTCCTTTCCATCTCAGAACTTCCCTTGGTATTCGTGGTTGTCAAGGTTGGTCGATGCCCAATTCAACAAGGACTGCGGCTAGGAGGAGGAAGCAGTTTTATAGTCGCTCTGGTGAGGAGATTACTTTACTTGGCGAACAACATCCCAGGCCTACCCTTGTCGAGATGATTGAAGATCATCTAGCGGGGAAGAGGGCGGTCAGTTATTTTGGGCAGAATTCTTTGATCCATGATGAGAAGGAGAATGCAGCAGATAAGGCTACTCGTATCCTTCTCTCTGGCGTTTTCACACGTGACATTAATAAGATGCTCCACAAAGATCCCTTGGAGAAATTACAGAAGGCTTCTCTTTATGCCAAGAAGGTAAATACCATTACGTGTCTTTCTTTTCATGTTAATTTTCTTGAAGGGTTTTCCACTCTAACGGCTTATCCTTCTGATTCCTCATACTAGTACTTGTCTTCTGTCCTTCGCTTATGAAGCAGCTCTTCTGAGGCAACAGTGTGAATACTTGGAGGAGAGGAATAAGACATTGCTTCAGAAAGGGACAGGATCGAAACATGGCGTGACATGGGCTGATCCTTCCACGTCTTCTGTTCGTCCATTCCAGGTCGATGGTACTCGGACTATGGGGACCGATAATCCCCATATTTCAAACAGTATTTTGGAGACATCTCGTGCTCAAGATTGAGTCAACCAGTTGTCCGAAGAGTTGAATGAGCATCAGGATCAGTACACTACCCGTATCAGCGAACTAGAATCTCAAGTAGCTAGCCTTCAGACTTCATTAAAAGAGTATGAAGAAGGTCTTCCTCTTGGTGCACTTACTGATCGATACAGTAGGAATCCTAATGAGAGAGTGATTCGTGAATTTCTCAATTCTCCTGTTCATACTGCTTTAGTCTATGAAAAAGTGGGCCCTCTTTTGGAAAGCACTTTCAAGAAAGTTGTTCATCAAATGGTCGCCAAGGGTTTGATCGAGGATCGTTGAAGGGAATATTTCAGGGATATTCATGTTAGCCTTGATCGTCATGGTCAGAAGTATAGCTCCTCTGATGTTCACACTGTGGAGTACGAGCATCTTCCTTTGGCGCATTTGGTAAAGGAATTTGGAGTACCTTTGCCAACGCCTCCTCCTGATGTTGATCCTGAGCAAGATAATGATTCGGGCGACCAGGAAGAGGAAGAGGAGAACCCTGGCCTCACAAATAATGTTAACGAGAATGATCAGGTTGAGGGCGACGAGCGAGCTGAGGGTGAAGCCGAGGAGCGGAATACTGACGAGGATGATCATCAAAATCAAGGCGAGGGCGAGTAGTAGTTTTAAGAATAGTAATCGTCACACTGTGACTTGTAATTTTACAGTATTAACCCTTTATTCTGAGACGATTCGTATCCCATCATTATGATTTAACTGTCTCGTTAATCTCGCTTGTTCAGACATAAGTCTTTATTTTCAGTATATTTATTACGCGCATGCTTCTTTGAATTCTGTGCGACTGTTCATTAGCTAGGTAATTTCTTTTGCGCCTGTTTGTAAGGTCCAATGCGTCTTTTCCTTTAGTATATATACTCGAGGTAAAAAGTTCTTCGCTATTTTACCACGTGTCCCCACTTAGATAAAATATTCTCCCCAGTAGGTCGATAACTCCACTCGATATCCCAATTATTTTCTCAATTTCCCGAGAATGAGTAGTTTATTTGGCAATACGTCCAAGCGCTCTTCGCGCGATCGTCCTAGAGATACAAAGTCCAAAAGGTCCAGCACTGAAGGGCCTTCTATAGATCTTTCTCATCCTCGAACACCCACCAGCTCGGGGACTCAAGTCTCTACTGTCCCTCCGAGCGGTTCTTCAGATACAAGCGATGCTAATGCTCGCTCAAACCTTCCTCAACAAGATCCTCTTTCATCTTCAGAGGTTCAACGGCGACCTTCTCCTGGTCGGGTTGCCTTTGGGGATTTATCTAATGAGGAGCAATCCTTCGATATTCCTCTGTCGACGTCCATTCCCTTGCTCGAGCATGATTTACACAATTTTTCTCATGATGATTCCAGTTTTCTGAACTCTTCTGCTGACCCAGTCATTAGTCAGGGTCCAGTAAACGATACCGTTGGACCGGTAAGCAGTGGCCTGGTCATTGGTCCTTCTTTGGGTATTTCCAATCCTCAATCAGTCACCCAAAGCTTCGCGGATTTTTTACTTTCTGATACCACTACCGTGACTACTTCTTTTGAGGATGGTGATCCTTCCGGAGGTTGGGCAGGACGTAGGTCTGGTCGGAGGACCGTAATCTCCTACTCAGGGAAGGAAACTTCCGTGAGTCCTAATGAGAAGGAATCCCCTCGTCAGTTGGATGACCGTTGTATCTTGGAGCAGATCAGGGATATAATCGAGTCTGATTCTCCTCGTCCTGATAAGATTCCTCTCAATTCTGTTCTGTCGGATTCTTGTGAACCGGACCCTCTCTCCTGGGATCTGGGTATTAGTACTATTTTGCCCGGCGAGTTGAAGAAACATGAGGGTACTTCTTCCCTTCGTCTTGTCCAGACCCTCTTCAAATAATTTGAGCAGGTATGCATCTTTTCGTTTATGTCTTTGTATTATTTTTTGTTATTTGTGGCTTATTTATTCTTTCTTCTCAGGGAAAGTATTATGCTCTGCAACTGGGTGCCCAGTGTGATAACTTGTGGTTCAGCAAAGAGAACCTGAGGCATTGTCTGAATGCAGAGAAATCAAAGGCTGGTGGACTTGCCCTTCACCTTGAGCTACTCAATGATGTTCTCCAAAAGTTACGCGATGAAAAATTAGCTCTTGAGAAGGAGGGGGATGATCTGGCTCAAATGAATGCCAATTTAGAGGAGTCTCGTCGGCGTGCCTTTGAGGAAGGCTTTGATGAAGGTTATCAGAAGCGTCAGGAAGAGCTGAAGACATTTCTTGATACAGCTACTCCTCGGAAGGGTGCTTCTTCGAGCAGACCCTCTGGTGGCGATCGGTCCTGATGACTTGCCTCTTCCATTTTTTTTTTTTTTTTGTAGAACGAAGCTTGTATGTGGTCTCTAGGGGATAATTTATTCATAGCATATTGTGTATGACCACAATATTTTGCTGTAAATTTTCTATGGAGAAGTAAATTGAATCATCTAATCAAGTAGATAAATTTAGATTTAAAAATCTTTATTCCATTACTTTTGTAAGCAAATTTAAACTGCTTGTTAAGTAAGTGATTCAAATATAAAGCTTCATAGAAACTTATCTAGATTGACTTGAGGGCAACCAGTATTGATTCAATATATGTTGCTGACGATCAGTCATGAGTTCTTTCAAAATCAAGAAATTCCTCACAATCTTGTCCTTTAATGTCGAAGTGTTGGACTTAGTAAGCCCATTCGTTGACTATTCATAGTCCTTAGCCAACCCTTGTAATCATATTGGATTTCAAAAATTGTTGATTGTTGGAACATGATCCAACTTTCAAAGAAGCTGGGTAGTAAGCTTGTCGTGTTCATCAATCATCGATCAGTCGTCGTTGTCAGACATAATTTTGTCTTTTATGAAGTCCTATATAAGGGCCTCTTTGCAACTTTTCTTCAAGCATTACTTTTTCTTAAAATTGAATCTCTTAGTAAGGCTTGTCTGCTACTTTTTTTTTTCAATGTTTCAGTGTACTGACTGTGAGCTTCATTTTCCTTAAATAAAACAACCATTATGCCTTCAGGTCATATTTTTTGGTGTGGGAGGAATTGGAAAATGTAGAACCATTAGTCAGATCCAGCTTGTTTAGACCTCCTTAAGCAATTCTTTGATATATGAGGCAGTGACAAGTCCGTATGTCTTAGCAGGGACGACTGTCTCTTCTACTAGTCTTTCATATTTCTTGGACTCCAAGAGAAAAGCTGGATTCTATATCGTCAGGCTCTTACTTATCGTTAAAACGATCAACTATTTTGTCTTCCTGCTTATAGATCATTTATTTTTGGTAGAAATAATTATTCCTTGTTTTAAATCTTCTTCTTTTAAGGACTATGTTCGTCGGTCGAGCATTCTTCGTAAAGTTCCAAGTTGTCTAATGGAACGTATATGGATTTTCCATTCTGGTCGTTTCGACCTTGATACTTCATTCTTATCGAGCAGTTTCATCGACAGTCCTAGCGCCGTTCCAACTTACTCGCATCAAATTCGGGAAGTCAAGAGTCGCATTCTCGTCCCTTGATCAGATTTCTATCCAACCGTAGGATTAACTTAAAAATTTCCCTATAAATAGACATTCAGTTTCTTCCCATATCTATCTGTACCGTACGAAATGAAGATATCAGCTTCTTTGGGTTTTATACTGCCCAATGATCCCATAATTTTCAAAAAGTCACATTATCGTGATCCATTATCTTATAATAACTCAAGCATCATCTTCCTTGTACTGACAGGTCCCATTGATGCCCTACCTAGTCTTGACGGGTCCCATGTGGCCTCAGCTTTTGTCTTGGATGTTACCTCCGGAGTGATTGACCGCCGAGGTGTGCTGGTAAATTTTTACTTTCGCGATGGTCCTCGCGAGATCCTGCTTTAGAGTAAAATTCAACCCCATTTTTCAAGTAGGAGCTCGTTTTGATCGAATGTCCGCTACAGGATATATGGCTTGTAATGGCCGTTTGGTCTAAAGGGAGGATCGATCTTCAGAGTCTGGCGACCGAACTAAAGAAGTCGATCATCCTGAGCAGCATGCTTCTTAGGCAATTGAACAGAAACGTCGAGGTACCAGAAAGGAGATTGATGTTTCCGTGGACATTGTCGTGAACGATCTATAGGATTTTCCTCTTTTGTATTTATAACGATATGTAAATCGAAGAATGTTATGTGTATTCAGATGAATAAAACTTTATATTTCTTAATATTTGTTATCTTCATAAGCTTGTTCTTGCTTTGATTTCTTTCAATCTGTGCTTAGGTTTTTTACCAATAGTCGGCTTTAGCCTGTTTAATCGTCGTTTTTGGAGATCGATGAGTGTTTATTGAGCTGAATCGATTTTACTCAATTCTTTACTTAGGTTGTAAACCAATAATCGGCTTTAACCCGTTTAATCGTCGTTTTTGGAGATCGATGAGTGTTTATCGAATAGGTCGATTTTACTCAATTCTTTTACTTAGGTTGTTTACCAATTTTTGGTTTTAACCAGTAAGTCCTTGCGTTTATTGGAGATTGAGGAGCGTCTATCGAGTGAATCGATTTTACTCAAGTCTTTAGGACTTAGGTTTTTTTTTTTAACAATTATTGGCTTTAACCTATTTAGTTATCGTCGGTATGGAGATCGAGGAGTGTTTATCGAGCGAATCGATTTTCCTCAACTCTTTAGGACTTAGGTTTTTTACCAATTATTAGCTTTAACCTATTTAATCGTCATTATGGAGATCGAGGAGTGTTTATCGAGCGAATCGATTTTACTCAACTCTTTAGGACTTAGGTTTTTTTACCAATTATTGACTTTAACCTATTTAATCGTCGTTATGGAGATCGAGGAGTGTTTATCGAGCGAATCAATTTTACTCAACTCTTTAGGACTTAGATTTTTTACCAATTATTTGGTTTTAACCTATTTAGTCATTGTCGGTATGGAGATCGAGGAGTGTTTATCGAGCGAATCGATTTTACTCAACTCTTTAGGACTTAGGTTTTTGTACCAATTATTGGTTTTAACCTATTTAATCATCGTTATGGAGATCGAGGAGTGTTTATCGAGCGAATCGATATTACTCAACTCTTTAGGACTTAGGTTTTTTACCAACTATTGGCTTTAACCTATTTAATCGTCGTTATGGAGATCGAGGAGTGTTTATCGAGCGAATCGATTTTACTCAACTCTTTTGGACTTAGGTTTTTTACCAATTATTAGCTTTAACCTATTTAATCGTCGTTATGGAGATCGAGGAGCGTTTATCGAGCGAATCGATTTTACTCAACTCTTTAGGACTTAGGTTTTTTACCAATTATTGGCTTTAACCTATTTAATCGTCGTTATGGAGATCGAGGAGCGTTTATCGAGCGAATCGATTTTACTCAACTCTTTAGGACTTAGGTTGTTTACCCATTAATGGTTTTAACCAGTAAGCCCTTGCGTTGTTTGGAGAACGAGGAGCGTCTATCAAGCGGATCGATTTTTACTCGACTTTGTGAGTTCGGTTGTTTACCAAATATTGGTTTAACCTTTTGAATCTTTGATTCAGCTGATAACTCATAAACATTGATTATATTTCAGAAGAAATATTAAGCCAAAGCCTTTATTACAACAAATAATACGAAAAAGTTAAAATAAACCAAATTTAAAAAGATTAATAAGGATAACTACTAGGATTCATTTCCCATTGTATCTTCTCAGGTTGACTGCATTCCAAGTCCTTGGTAGGGGTGTTCCGTCCAAGTGAGCAATTTTGTATGAACCTTTCTTTCCTACACCAACAATGATGTATGGTCCATCCCAATTCTGTTGCAATTTTCCTACGTGCTTGGACACCTCTACTTTTTTCAATACTAAGTCCCCCTCTTTGAAGGTTCGTACGCGCATCTTTTGATTATAGGCCTTTTCCATATTCGATTTAGCGACCTGCAGTTGTATGTCAGCTTTCTCTCTTAAGGCTTCGGTCAGGTCAACATCATTTTCTCTAGCTTTTTCATTTTAATGGCTATCATACATCTCGATCCTCGGGGTCGGAACTAGTGTTTCGACTGGGATTACAGCCTCCGAGCCGTATACCAAACTGAATGGGGTCTCACCCGTTGAGGTCCTGACCGTTTTCCGATTTGCCCTAAGTACTCCGGGGAGTTCATACAACCATCTTCCTTTGGCTGGCCCTAATCTTTTCTTCAAAGATTTTATTATTCGCGGTTTGCTACTTCAGTTTGTCCGTTTGCCCTCGGATGTCCTACTGAAGTGAAGTTTTGTTATATTCCCAATTTAGTGCACCATTCCAATACTTGTTTTCCCGCGAATTGAGTTCCATTATCAGAGATTAGGATTCGCGGGATGCCAAACCGACATACTATGAACTTCCATAGGAAATTAATTACTTGAAATTGAGTTATCCGAGCAAGAGCGATGAATCTATCCATTTACTGAAGTACTCGACAGCGACTAGAACATACGATTTCTTAGACCTGGCTATTGGAAAATGTCCCACTATGTCCATTCCCCATTGATCAAATGGCCAGCACACAGGTATCGGGTGCATGTTTTCGGCTGGTTGGTTGTGGCTTCGTCCGATCTGTTTTTCTTCGGATCCGCTCATCGGTTGGTTTCGTATCGCTCCTTTGTAGACTGTGCAAGGATCACTGTTCACTCACAGGGCTATCTGCTTGCTTGGACATTTGATTGACCTGCCTTGGAGTTCTCCGAACAGGATTTGCCCTAGTAGTTCTAGGGTCTCTGAGAACATGCTCGGGGATTAGTAGTTCCCCTGGGTACAGTGAATTGAATAGCATAGCGATCTGTCTCAGTTTCTCCTGTGTGGTAGAGGAACAGGGATTGTTGGAGGCGGCGATCTCTTGTTGCCCTTGGGAGTTTTGAACATGGATCCCTTGACGTTCCTCATGATTCAGTAGTTGGTCGTTCTCTCTTTGATTATTTTCATCGTTGACGATTGGAACGTTATTATTCGTATCGTTCTGTAAATCATCAGACGTGATATGTGGATGTGTCGTGTTACTTCTTGCCTCGTTACGAGCATTCTTCCTTGGGCGAGCCATGTGTCTATCGAATAATTAACTCAGCCCCTCGGTGGGCGCCAACTAATTTAACCGTTTTTCGTAGGGTTTAATTAAATCAATAATTGAGGTGTAAGGGGTTAGATTATATGTATTATAGGGCCTAGTTAATTTATTCCGGATGGATCAATCTCAAGAAAGAACAATATGTAAAGAGCAAATATGAACACAAGATGATGAATATTGAATATAGTATAGCAAAAGCTTTTCTATAAATTATTATCAGATTGCCCAAGTATGGAGGCGTAAGTTCTGAATTGTTGTAAATACAATGTTTAACTAGGTTTTATATATGTTATCAACCCTAGCTATACAAGAAAACATAGTCCTAATAGGACTTGGTATAATAATCATTTAGGAACTCGGACATCAGGCTTAATCGCTATGGATTGATTCCTCTAGTCGGACCGCGTGGCTCGTTTAACGAAACAGCTTTCCTTGATCGGGTCGATCAAGTATTGTCTAGTCGTTCCGAGTGTTATAAGGGGTGTAAATTAGCCCCCATCACGTGCACAATGTCCATCCTATCATACCATAAAAAATAAAGAAGTTACCCTAAGTACATTAATCTTAGAATATAGAATAGAAAAGTATATATATCTAGCTAGAGGAAATATTAGGTTGTAATATACATAATAAATGAACCTGGGAGTTGAGGTATAAATTCATCTAAAGGATTGACGATTGCTCCAATGACCTCTTCTTTCTAGAAGTCTCATGTGGTACGTATAAGTTGAATTTAGTTTCTTTCAAAATATATAATGACAAGGATAAAATAAAATTATTGTGGTATAGTTGATTTTATGTGGTATATATGTATTATTATTTTAATCCTCTAACAATTAATGTTACTCATGGGTTTGTGCAATAACAAAAAACTTTTAAGGAGTTAAGTGCACAAAATTTTAAAATATTTAAATGTAACTTGCAATTTGAAAAAATAAAAATATCTAGTTATATTTCTGTACGAAAATTCAAATTTAGAATTTTTTTTAACGAAATTTTCATAAGTCCTAATTAATTATTTATTTTTTAACAAATGAATCATCTCTATATTAAAATTGTTTTAATCAAATCAAAGAAATCTGAAAGTAAAACAATTAAAGTAAAAAATATGTTATAAGACTAAAATTAGATTACGATGTGATTATCAATGTTTAGGAATTCTATAAAAATGTGAAACGTTAATATTCAAATAACTTAAATTAATAATATTTTGTGCACTTAGTCCCCCAAAAGATTAAAGTTATTGCATTAAACCCCAATTTTTACATTTCTGCTTTAAAATCCAACAAATTATTGACCATGGGCAAAGTGCACCCACTTATCAATTTTTAGCGGTACTCTTATGTTTCTTCAATCATAGGGGGAATGAATTTTTTCTAGGGTGTAACGTGCAAAAATCCCACATGTTAGGCTTCTTTTGTCCACACGTTCAACTCACTCACAGGTGAAGTAGCAGTATGGAGACATGGATATATAGTAAATCATGTTTAGGTTCACCTTATAAGACTTTAAACAATCATCAACTTTCGTTTTAGCTTTTAATGTGAGTCAGACCCAAACTATCTAAATAGACACAGTCCAATTCACGTGTATTCTAAGATTTACGCCCAAAAACATTACAGTGGATTAATATTTTGATTAGAGAGCCAATGTACCTCTTGTGAAATGACTAAAAGTGATATCGCATAACATATTATGATGCATATCAAAAAAAAATTAACAACGTTGCAAAATCTTATAAGTGAACTAAGCTAGAAAAATTTTACTTAAAGTAATTATTTTTCAACATAATTTTATTAAGAATATAAAATCAATGAATGAAATTATAGCACACAGATAGACCAAAAAAAAAAAAAAAAAAAAAATTCATAAATACATAACATTTTATCAAGTTTTATCATAAAACATTTAAATGTGCGCGAAGCACTGAACTACACTTTTTATTCATTTTTATCATCTCTTTACTCATTGAAATTAAGAAATGAACGTAGTCATAGCAACTCTAAAATGGAAGCGACCACATTTCAACTTCCTTGGACGGACAACAAGTATACACTTTTTATTTTTTAATTATTATTATTTTCATATTGTATTATATTGTGAGATCACACATACAAAGATTATTTATACTCCCTATGTTTCAAATTAACTGTCGTTTTAAAAAAAAAAAAATTGTCCCAAATTATTTATTATTTTAGAATTTCAATACATTATTAATTACATATTTTAGGTATGTACGATTATACATTTTAATACCTCACCTATTTAAAAAGTCTTGAACAACCACCTCAGCGAGTAAGACAATGGAATCTGGCGGAATATTCCATTCTACTTCAAGTTACAAAGTGCGAAACCGTAAAGCATAAGGGGAGACTATAAAATCTTGCAAAGGTTGGGGGTTAAAGTTCGATTTTCTCAAAATTACAAGGACAAGGACACCCTTACAGTAGATTTTCTTAAACATTTTCAGAAATAGTAGAAGGTGTTTTCGTGAGGATTCAATCTCTTGTAATTTCTGAAACTTCAGGTTCCTGATATGATATGCAGGGTAAAATCGTCCATTAAATGGAAATCTCATTAAACAGAGTTAATTGAGTAAAACAAAGGGAAAAAAAAAGCAACTAGAGGCAACAATTACATGCTAATTAAAAATACTAATACAGTTAGATTAAGCCTAAAACTCTTAATACAAGTACTAATTATGTAACCCTTGGGGTACCTCCGCCGGACTGTTCAGACAAGGCGTTATTCTCTGCATCATTTTCCATCTCCAAACTCTCCGCCGTGTCGGAATCCTTGATGCGGCGGCCGTCGTATAGGAATCGAATGGTTTTTTTGTCAACTCCAATGCGTTCAGCATACGTCTTCATCAGTTTCAGCAGACGAGCGTCCCTTTGGATCCGATAACAAAGCACGCGATCTTCGTTTTGTATTTTGATTTTAACATGAGTGTTGAGCGATGATTCTGCGGAATTTGAAGGTGAGTTTTTCTCCATTAATTTACTCTCAATTTTTTATGTACCCTCTATTAATTTTTACCTGCTCTTAAAGGAGTATAGGGGAATGGGAATTGAAAAGGGCAGAGGTACATTTATTAATCACCTGTTCAATTATTTTCAAATTAATTGATACATTGGTCAAATTTTAATGCCTTTGGCATGTTTGTTTGGTGTTTGGAAAAGTAGTTTGGGAGAGTAGTGGAGCTTTGTGAAATAATCTCGATTTGCGTAATGTTGTTTGTTTGAGTTTTGAGAGAATGGTTTCAGAAATAAAGTAGATATAAATTTTTTTTTGAAGAATTGGGTTGTAGGTGTAAGATGTGTAAGACTTTATGTCAAATCATGTTTGTTGTGAGATAAATTGTGTAAGAGATATATTACTTTATGTCAAATCAGAGAATAGTTTGTATAAGTTGTTTAGAAATAAAAAAATTGTTGTTTGTTTAAGTTTTGGGAGAGTAGTTTGAGAAAATTAACAGATGAAAAATTATTTCAAAAAATAGAAAACATGTTTGTTTAGCATTTCCCAAACACGAAATTTTTTTGGGAAACGCCAAACAAACATGACATTATTTTTCAGTTTTACTCTTTATTGCATAGTTCAAGGGTCAATAATAAAAAAATGTAAAAGGTAGAAGAAGATATATGAAGTAGTATGATAAAAATGATAGTAGTAATCATTAAATAAAGTATTTTTGACATTTTATCATAAAAAGTGATTCATTTTGAGATTTTTTAATCTGTGTGAAACTTAGGATGGTGTTAGTTAAGTTAATTTGAAACAAAGGATGTACTTTTTTTCAATTCCCACTTCCAAGGTTAAGGTTTTGTTTGTTTGAGTTATCGAAGTTTTTTTTTCTTTTAAAAAAACTAGTATATAAAACATTATTGAAAAAATGTTTTCTAATTCAAAAATACTCTCACCGTTTTTTTTATTTGTCGATTTGGCAAAAAAAATAAGGTTTACTTTTTATTTGTCGTTTTAAGAGTACAATGTAAAATTAACTTTATTATAATTTTACTTTTCTTGTTAATGCTTGTAATAAATATTATGATTATATGATTAAAATGATGTTTTGGGTTTTTTTTCTTAAAAAAAGTGATTATTTATTATGTTTTGTGAAACAAATATTGTTTACTTTTATTTGTTATTTTAGGAGTTCAATACAAAATTAATTATTTTCTATTAATTTTACCCTTATTAATGGTTATAAGTAATGCTAATTAATATTGTGATTATTTGATTAAAATGGTGTTTAAGAGTTTTTCCTTTAAAAATTGGTTATTAATTGCAGTTCTTTTCTCTTTTTTGAGGGAGTTAATTGCAGTTCTTAATCCGTGTATTGATGCAGGATTTATAAACGCAAGTATACGCAATCGCAATAAGTAATATAATGATAAGTAGAGTATCGTCTCCACAGGGAATTAATGATCTAAACTAACTAATTACTAAGGATCACTCTTTTTCTTATCCAAATTAACGAACTTTGATTTCTGATTATTATAACTAAGCAACAATGAAAGTAAAACTAAATTCCAAACTGACAAGATTAACTATGATGATTAAAGCCTAGGATTACAACTTAACAAGCCCTAATTGTGACTACCTAAGGCAATTAAGTATATTCCTATCTTAATTGCTAAACAAATTACCCAATTCGATGTGGGTGCAATTCGTACAAAGGTTACCGAATCTTTAACCTAAAACCTAATTTCCTCTCCCGATTCAATTAGATTTGTGAAACAATAGTTGATCAGGCTATTGAAATTTAAGCACAAGAATGGGTAAACAATAAATCCCAATAAAATAGAATAAGGAAAAATAAATCAATTCAAGCAAATAATTCCATTGCAATCCTAGAAAAGTGAATTAGTTCATAGCTAAAACGGAAATAAACTCAAGAATAATCTAAGTCAAGAGTACAAGAACACAAAAGAGAAAAGAAAATTGCAAAGGATGAGAAAAGAGAAGTAGATCTGTTCTCAATCTTCAAGAAGTCTGTTCTCCGATGATTTTCACGCTCTTGAATGATCTTTTCTTGTTCTTGGTCTCTCTCTTGTCAAAAAGTGTTCGTAGATCCCTTTTCTCTATCTTCCTCCACTTAGATATATGTTTCCAAGTCAAATTAGGGCACCAAAAGTAGAATTCGCGGAAATCTTGTGCCCCAGCGGAAAATTAGTTTCGCCCCAGCGGAGGTCTGCTTTGTGACTTCGCTCCAGCGGAGAGATTATCCGCTCCAGCGAAGAGGCTTCTGTTTGCACTTCCAACAAAATCAAAAGAAAATCTGAAATATTCACAAGAAAATACCAAAATGAGTACGTGACTCACCAACGAGATAAACCAAGCTAAACCGAATGAAAACGATCTAAGAACTCAAGAAAATAATACCATTTTCCGCAAAAATACATAGAAATTAACTCTATTTTGTAGAGTTAACACACCCCCAAACTTACTATTTTGCTAGTCCCGAGCAAAAGAAAGGAGTAGAGGACAAAAAGAATCAACCATAAAGATTGGACACGTATATAACAATGGACAACAACTCAAACATTTACAATCATGCATTCCAAGTCAAACTAATAACCATCACTTTTAAAACGTTATGCATTCTATCATGTAATTCCTGCGTGTGTGTGTGTATACATAATACGAGCATGTCAGAATCACCCAGATCACTATAACTTCAAATTCATTGAGCCTAATTGCATGAATTCTTAAATTGCCAAGCCTATTCTCTATTTTCTTAGGTCATCAAACTCATCACTAAGTTCTAACAATGCTTTCAGTCGAAGTTATGGAATCGTTTAAGTTTGAACTTTACTTAGCTTTTATATTCATTATTTAGCATAACTCAAGTATATCTAGCACCACTCGCACTCATAACATGTTCTAAAGAAGCAGTGAGGAGTGCAGATTAATTAAGTCAGTGCACCCATATGTCGTTCATCTTATCGCAGTCAAGTTAGAGGAGTACAAGTATAAGTCTCAAGCGATGAGATTTTTCAGGTCTCATACAAGTGAGGTTATTTTCTTTGAATTTGTCTTAAAGCTTTTCAGTAATTTGCTTCATTTGGTTCTTATTAAAGTCATCCTTATCCCCAGACTTAGGCAAAACTATCACTTAGATTCTAAGTTTTCTAATCCTTGAATCTAGAGATTAGGTAGGCAAGATATATAAAATTTCTTAAGCTCTATTCTAGACTATAATTCACTAACTTCATCCTAAATCCTCGATTATGCATTCGTGCTTCAAATTTTTGCAGGAAAAACAATCAACAACACATCAAATTTAAAAAATTTGATCAAAAGTCGACCTAGCATGCACAACGTAAATGCAATCACTCCCAAACTTAAGAAAGACATTGTCCTCAATGATGAAACTAAAGAAAATAAGAGATAAAAGAATAAATCTGAAGACAAAGATGAAATAATGTAACAAAAGAACGTCCGTGATTTCAGCTTGATTTCATTCTTCGTCATGTATCTCCTCTTGGTGGCGAACGAAACAATGACGACGTTTAACCTTAGCGGCGGCGCGGCATAGCTCAGGTTTGCTGTTGGAAGGGTGATGATGCACGGAGATAGGGCTGCGACGGACCTCTCGTGGCGGTGTGGTGATGGTGGTCGAAAAAAATTAGGTTTATGTGGTTGAGGATGGTAATGATAAGGGTTTGAGGATTTGAATGTTTGTTTTGGTAAAATGAAAAGTAGGTGAAAGTGTTTGGAGAGGAGAGGTGTTTGATATTTATGGAATTATGGTTTGAGACTTTTGCTGGGGCGGAGTATTTATGTGCTGGGGCGAAGTGAGTTCTGAAAATTAGCTATAGATTTCAGTGGGAACTTTGCGGGGGCGGTACTATTTCCCCGCCTGTTGCGCTCCAAATACGAGTGCGTAGAAACGCAAGTATACGGTCGCTTTCAAGTAATAAAGTGGTAAAGGGTGTCGAACCCACGAGGAATATAACGAATAATTAACAAGATCTATTCTAATATCTTATGCGAACTTATGTGATTAAAAGTAGTAGGTTTGTAGTTTGTTTAAACATATAAAAGTGAAATGAATAAAAACACAATACGTTGATTCGATTGGATAAAGGTTCCTAGATTTCCATGTCACTAAGAGTAATCCAATCTCGAATGATTCGCAAGTTGACAACTATACTTATGTTTGTTGTTCAAGGTTTCATAATTTATTCATACGTATCTTTCGATATCGTACGAACCTACCAAAGTAAACTAATCCAATTTATGTCTAAAAGGATTAAGCTTAAGTAATGCTTTAGTTCCCAAACCTTATTAGAACAAGAAATGACTTAGGTATATTTCTATCCTAAAATCAAATCACAACCTAGTTTTATAATCTAATCTTTAGTCAACTATATCTAGCCATTAAAGATCAATCCATTTCATCCTATGGTTGGCCTAACCACAAGTTGACAAAGGCTCAAACTAGATTAACAAACACTTGTAAGCATAGCCACAATCATAAACTCATCATTCAATCATAGATCCATCAAAGCTTCATGAAAACCTAGGAGTTAAATGCTTAGCTACTCATATTTATCAATAAAACATTCATTACATTCAATGGAATCATAAGTACAAGATAAAGATAAAGGTTAGAGATAAGCTTATGTAATGGAAGCCACTACAACTCTTCTCTCAAGCTTCTTTAGTCTTCCAACCAAAGCTCCAAGCAAGAACTCTTCTTCTTTTTGATGGAGGCAAGAGAAAAAATCTTTTTCAAGTCTTTTGTTGTAAGTTGCAAGAGTTGTGAATGAATTCCAACTTCTAACCTTATAACCTAGCAACTATCACCCACCAATGCCTAAATTGCCCCAAAAACTATAGCAACTTAGCCCAAAAGATCCCTAGAGGAAGCTTTAATAACAAGTGGGGAGAGGGGTTATATACAAAAAGGCCCCCAAAATACGCATAAAAACAGAGCAGACCTCGCCGCGGCGAGGTTCATGCCGTAGGCAAAATGCCTTTTTCTGCTACCACCTCGCCGCGACGAGGTTCATGCCGTAGGCAAAGTGCATTTTCTGCCTCTAGCTCGCCGCGGCGAGCCTCCACCTCGCCGCGGCGAGGTTCAGCATGTCCAAATATTTGATTTCTTTGACTTCTAAGGACGTTAGGTCCTTCTCGAGGTCGATAGGGACTTGCGATTTGCGCACGAAATGTTCTGGAGATGCTTCAATGCACCAAATCCTGCAAATCACCGAAAAACAAGGTAAAAACACGAACTAAACACAAAAACCGAACAAAGGCCTAACAAAGGGCCAAGAGCACAAAAGACGCGACAAACACGCAAAGACGCACGAAAACTCGGATCAAAACAAGATGTTTTGGGCTTAAAGAGATGAGTAATAACGACGTTTTCACGGCGTTATCAACACCCCCAAACTTAAACATTTGCTCGTCCTCGAGCAAAGAAAACAAAACAAAAACAAAACAAGCATGCTTGATATCAAATCACCAAAGCTTAACACTTTCGAATTATTATCAAAACAAGCTCCACGTGTGTGTGTGTTGGCTTTTGGCTAGATTCTATCTTAAGTGAATAATTCCCGATAGGTCAAAATCATCGGTTCTATTTACATGGGCTTCTAATGTTTAACAAATAATCCCTCCTAGCCGTAGATTGCAAACTTAACGTTCAAATCACTTCACGACACTAAGTTATAGGAAATTTAAGAGTGTTGTCCCTTTTCTTGAATTATTGACGATTTTAGTTCCTAGCTCTTTTCTCACCAAACTTTTGCTTTTCTTCTTTTGATTTACAACGATAACATAGCACTTTGTGCTTTGCGATATTACAATACAAAACTAACACAAATCATGATGATTGTTAACTTTTTGAGCTACTAGCACCATTCCAACGAAGTAGAGTAATTACAAAAATTGATTCATGAATTTCATCGTTTGAAGGCTTTGCCTTTCTTTTCTCTCATAGAAGTGCATACATTTTAGCAACTTCTCTACTCGTTTCTTTTAAGAGCTAGGTGTTCAAAGGTATTTTATTCTTAAAAAGGGGTTACTCCCCCAAACTTAGGCCATTTATGCTCTCCTCACATTTAATTTCCAAGCTAAAGATTGGAGGGATTTTAGGTTACGCAAAAGAAGTCTTAGATCCTATTATCGTTAAAGTTCATTATCCACTTTAAATAGAATCTTAGCTATAGCCAATGTACTCGAACTTTGTAGAGCCTGTTGAAAGAATAAGAGGAATTTGAAAAATTTTGGCGGGTCGACCTAGCATGCAATAAATGACCTTACTACCCCAAACTTAAAATGCACAATGTCCCCATTGTGTGAATTGAGAGTGACGGAATAAGGTACGACACGACAAAACAAAAACAAAACAAGACAAAACAAAACGAAACGAAACGGTAAACGAGCGAGCACGGCTCTAAATAAGTTCAACAAGTACAAATTCTTAGCTAAAACAAATAAACAAGCTAATGTCTCAAAAGAGTGAAGTAGCAAAACAGTACAAGACGAAAAATAGAATAAAACATTGTAAGATCAATAGAAACCGACGGGACTGCGTAAATTTAAAACCAACGTCCCTTTTTTGTATGCATCCCGTGGTTGCTCTTGTTTTTAACGGTTTCGCGCATTGAGTGCACGCTCTTCTGCATCATCAAAATGTAGCTCGTCTTCTTGATCCATCGGAGGCTGTGGAGGCAAATTGATGCGCTCAGGAAAAGTATTTTGGGGAAGGGCATTATACCGGTCGTCTCCGAGCAATGTTCGGTACACAGAATCATCCCTGTCTTTCATGGCATATACATACCGAGCCAGCTGGTCTTGCCTACTACTCATGGCTTGAACAAGCTGAATCAGTGTGCCAATATCATCTCTGGTTCCCATCTGCGCTTGACCGCTTGGTTGCTCATCAACCTGTGCCTCTTCCTGTCCATCCCTACCCTCTTGATCCGGTTGATCCTCAGGTTCTGCCTGATCCTCTGGTTCAGCCTGACTGTACAAGTAAGTTTTAAGGTTGTAAGGACTCGTATAGTCCAACTGTAGGGTCCTGCAGATAGCTAACGTGTTGATCGGGGCAGGTAACTTAATGACTTCACCAACTTCTTCAAAGTCAACTCTTGCCTCTCTACATAATCCGTCTATGAGGTGTGGAAATAAGAAACTCCTGCTGTTATAATTCTTTCTCGAAATGGTTTCCTCGAGCACCTCATATATTACCCGACCTACATTGAAGGACCGCCCACGGGTGAGTGAATAGAGTAAGGGGATGCGATCCTCACCGTAGCTTGTGGTAAACGTGGCAGGACGGAAGTGCGAAAGCAAGACTAATGACCAAGCTTTTGCCTCCTGAGTTAACCTGTTGCGTGCCACCTTCGGTATACCACGAACTACTGTGCCTGGCAGGGCAATGAACTCTTTCATTTGATCAAAAGTATACCACCGCTTATCTTCAACATAATCATCTATTCGGTTAGCAGGCCATTCGATCCCGTAATAAGCATTGATAGTGTCAGGATCGAACCTGACCTCCGTACCCCTCACGTATGTGATACCATTTTCTCTAGTCCAAGTGGCATTTGCGTAGAATTCTCTAACAATATCACCGTCGAAGGTATCCCGAGATGGCCGTTTCAGAAATTCAGTCCAACCCCTCGCTTCAATTTGATCCTGCAAATAAGGAAACGCTTCCCTTTCGTAGTCGACAAACCTTTCCTTAACAAACGACCAACTTATGGCCTTCTTATAAGCATCCCAAGCCGTTTTATCTCCGAACTTGTAGGTGTCGTATTCTTCCTCGACCACCTTCTTCTTTCCCTTTGGCTCCCTCTTCCTTTTCGGAGGTGCACTTGAACTTGCGCCTTTTGATTTTTTCGTCATTGTGTTTAAAAGCGTTCTTTCCTTTGTAACCAAAGTGCACCAATTTCCCAAATTCAAGTAGCAACCACCCAAAAACAACTAATCAACCACTCCGGCAATACCACAATCAAGAACTAGCACAATGAGCAAGAACTTCTCACACACAATTTGTCAAACACTTAGTGTGCACTTCCTTTTCTACCAAATCCCCAATATATTTTCAATAAATTCAACCCAAAAAATTCAAAACCAACAATACCAATACCAATTACACCAAATCAATACAACAAAAGCAAAAGAGAAGTTCAGCCACACTTACTTTCCAATTGGAATCGAAGAATTTCGATTTTTCAACCCTATGGTGAATTCTCGGATTTTTGTTTAATGGGAAGATTTGGGGAGATTTGAGGGTGATATTGTTGATTTAAATGAGAGAGGGATGGGTGATAGTGTGAGTAGATTGAAGATTAAGAGAGTTTAGAGAGGGAGATTGAGAGTGAGAGTGAGCGGGAGAGAGTTGAAATTTGAGAGTGAGGGCTCGGGTTTGGGGCAGGGGTGTTTAAAAAAAAAAAAAAAATTTCTGGGCTCGACTCGCCGCGGCGAGGTCAGACCTCGCCGCGGCGAGGTTTTCACCGTAAGTTACTGGCAATACCTCGCCGCGGCGAGGTTTGTGCCGTAGCTTACGGCCAATACCTCGCCGCTGTGAGCTGTAAGCTCGCCGCGGCGAGGTTGTTTCCCTCTTTTCTTCTCTTTTTTTTTTTTTTTTTTTTTTTTAGAAATCGAACCACTCACCTTATGACGTTGCGATCCATTGGTTCGTTCGCTTGACCTCGCTCGATTCGTGCTTGTCAAACTTCGATCCTTCACACGTGCTCGTTTACCTACAACACAAAACGCAAAAAGAAAACGAAAACGAAACAACAAAACAAACACAAAAAAAACACAAAACACAAAACACAAAATAATAAAGCAATAGGCTCGGGTTGCCTCCCGAGAAGCGCTTGTTTATAGTCATGAGCTTGACTTGGATACGGTATGATATCTTCACGATAGGACTACGGAAGTCCTATTCCTTTCAAATTCTCCACCCCAATAGTGTTTGAGGCGCTGACCATTCACTTTGAACTTGTTTCCGGTTGATGGATCGGAAACCTCCACGGCTCCATAGGGAAACGCTTCAACAACTTGAAAGGGTCCCGACCAACGAGATTTGAGTTTTCCGGGAAATAATCGAAGCCTTGAGTTGAAAAGTAGCACTTGTTGCCCCGGTTCAAACTTCCTCTCCAATATACGTCGATCATGCCATTTTTTCATCTTTTCCTTATAGAGTTTGGCATTCTCATAAGCTTCCAAACGAAATTCATCAAGTTCATTCAGTTGGAAGAGCCGCTTTTCTCCGGCTAGACTTGCATCCATGTTTAGCTTCGTGACAGCCCAATAAGCCTTGTGTTCCAATTCTAACGGTAGATGGCAAGATTTTCCGAACACAAGCTTATATGGAGACATCCCGATTGGCGTCTTGTACGCGGTACGATAAGCCCATAGAGCATCGTCAAGCCTTAGCGACCAATCTTTCCGGTTAGGAGATACCGTCTTTTCCAAGATACTCTTTATTTCACGGTTGGATATCTCGGCTTGCCCATTAGCTTGCGGGTGATACGCAGTGGTCACCTTGTGCTTCACTCCATATTTTGCCAAAAGAACATCAAGCCAACGGTTACAAAAGTGCGAACCACCGTCACTTATCAATGCTCTCGGCGTGCCAAAACGACTGAAGATATTCTTCTTTATGAAGCTAATGACTGCTTTTGAATCATCCTTGGGAAACGCACTCGCCTCGACCCACTTGGAAACATAATCAACGGCCACCAAAATATATTGGTTCCCGTTAGAAGGTACAAAGGGTCCCATAAAATCAATTCCCCATACATCGAACAACTCCACTTCAAGAATGGTCGTTAGTGGCGTCTCATTTCTTTGGGAAATGTTTCCTACCCTTTGGCACCGATCACAATGGGACACGAACATGTGCGCATCTTTGAATAAAGTAGGCCAATAGAATCCCGATTGCAACACCTTTGCAGCCGTACGATCTCCTTTGAAATGTCCTCCATAGGGTGCAGCATGGCAATCTTTTAGAATTGCATTTGTGTCCTCCTCGGGAATGCACCTCCTTATGACCCTGTTTGCACAAATCTTAAAAAGAAACGGCTCATCCCATACAAAACTCTTTACATAATGTAAAAACCTTTTCTTTTGTTGATAAGTAAAATCAGGGGGTAGTAAGCCACATACCAGATAATTCACGTAGTCGGCATACCATGGAGTTGGAGATAGTGCGAGGGCAAAGAGTTGTTCATCCGGAAAAGATTCGTTAATAATCTTGGGATCCTCCGTAGTCTTAGCATTCTCAAGCCTAGATAAGTGATCGGCTACTTGATTTTCGGACCCTTTTCTATCCTTGATCTCCAAATCAAACTCTTGAAGCAATAAGATCCAACGGATTAATCGGGGTTTCGCATCTTTCTTTGTCATCAAGTATCGAATAGCTGAATGATCCGTGTAAACTATTACCTTCGTACCAACCAAATATGCTCGGAATTTGTCGAAAGCGAATACCACCGCCAAAAGCTCCTTTTCCGTAACTGTATAGTTCAGTTGGGCGTCGTTCAAAGTCTTGCTAGCATAGTAGATAGAATGGAAAACTTTGCTTTCCCTTTGTCCCAAAACAGCCCCAACCGCTATATCACTTGCGTCGCACATTACTTCGAAAGGTAAACTCCAGTCCGGTGCTACAACAATCGGTGCCGAGATTAGCATTTGATTCAAAGTTATGAAGGCTTGCAGGCATTCATCCGTGAAGAAAAAGGGAACGTCTTTCTCTAATAAATTGCATAACGGTTTGGAAATTTGCGAGAAGTTTTTGATAAATCTTCTATAGAAACCCGCATGCCCAAGGAAACTTCGAATTCCCTTCACAGATGTAGGCGGAGGTAGCTTTTCTATTGCTTCAATTTTTGCTCTGTCAACCTCGATACCCTTACTTGATATCTTGTGGCCTAAGACGATGCCCTCTTTAACCATAAAATGGCACTTCTCCCAATTCAATACCAAGTTCGTTTCTTCGCACCTTTGAAGCACTTTGCTTAGATTACCCAAGCATTCATCAAATGAATCCCCAAAGATAGAAAAATCATCCATGAAGACTTCTACGAACTTCTCGATCATATCGGTGAAGATAGCCATCATACACCTTTGAAAAGTGGCGGGAGCATTACACAAGCCGAAAGGCATTTTTCTAAAAGCGAACGTACCATACGGACATGTGAAAGTTGTTTTCTCTTGATCCGCAGGGGCGATGAAGATTTGATTGAAACCCGAATATCCATCCAAAAAGCAATAGAAAGCTCTTCCCGCTAGTCTATCCAACATTTGATCAATGAAGGGCAACGGAAAATGATCTTTCTTCGTATTTTGGTTCAGTTTTCGGTAATCCATGCATACTCTCCACCCGGTAACCGTTCTAGAAGGTATCAACTCGTTCTTTTCATTGGTTATCACCGTCATTCCACTCTTCTTTGGAACACATTGAACCGGACTGACCCATTTGCTATCGGAAATAGGAAAAACGATTCCGGAATCCAACCACTTAATTATTTCCTTTTTGACCACCTCTTTCATAATTGGATTCAATCTTCTTTGGTGCTCAACGGACTCCTTGAAATTGTCCTCCAAGTTGATCTTATGCATACAAAAGGTGGGACTAATCCCTTTGATGTCGGCAATAGTCCACCCGATGGCTTTCTTATGACACTTGAGCACTCTCAACAATTTCTCCCTTTGAGTCTCCGTTAAGTCCGCCGCAATAATAACCGACAAGGTAGAAGAATCTCCCAAATAAGCATAGTTCAAATGAGATGGAAGTGGTTTCAACTCCAAGATTGGAGGTTCCTCAATAGAAGATTTCAAAGGCTTGGGGTTTGACAACGGCAAGTCAAGAGATTCAAATCTTCTTCTATAATTCTCCCCAACCGAATTAGCTTCCAATTGTGAGATGACTTGAGCCATTTCATCAATTTCTTCATCAAGTTTATTCAAGATAGCTCCTTCGATTAGATTCTCATAGTGATTCTCTTCAAATGTACTAGCCACCAATGAATCAATCATACAAACGGAAGAACATTCTTCCTCGTCGTCTGGGTATCTCATAGCATTAAAGACATCGAATTTCACTTCTTCATCATGTACTCTCATGGTGAGTTCACCTTTTTGTACATCGATCAAAGCTCTACCCGTAGCCAGAAATGGTCTCCCAAGTATGATAGGTACATTGACATCCGCCTCATAATCAAGAACAATAAAATCAACGGGAAATATGAATTTATCAACTCTTACCAAGACATCGTCGATTTTTCCTTCCGGATAAGTGATGGAACGGTCGGCAAGTTGCAAAGAAACCGTAGTAGGTCGTGCTTCTCCAATCCCAAGCTTTTGAAAGATAGATTTAGGCATAAGATTTATGCTAGCTCCCAAATCACAAAGAGCTCTTCCAAAATACTTATCACCAATCGTACACGGGATAGTGAAACTCCCCGGATCTTTGGGCTTTGGAGGTAACTTGTTTTGTAAAATGGCACTACATTCCTCGGTTAGTGCAACCGTTTCAAATTCCCCCAATCTTCTTTTCTTTGATAGCACGTCTTTCATAAACTTAACGTACTTTGGCATTTGCTCAAAAGCTTCCACAAGAGGGATGTTTATGTGCAATTGCTTCAAGATATTTAAGAATTTTTCAAATTGCTTGTCATCCTTTTTCTTTTGAAATCTTTGAGGGAACGGAGGAGTTGGATTGCTTGCCGGAATTGGTGTTGAAATGATTGGTTCTTTAGATACCTCCTTTTCCAACTCCACTTCTTCAATCAAAGACTCCTTAGTTCCACTTTGAGTCTCCTCGGCTTCCATTGGATTTTCATTAGGCATAGCCGGACCTTCATACCTCTTTCCATTCCTCAAAGAAATAGCTTTGCAATGTTCATTCGAGCCTTGATTAGGTGACTCGGTTGTACTTGGCAAAGCTCCTTGAGGTCTTGCACTTAAGGCTTGTGAGACTTGCCCCATTTGAGTTTGAAGATTTCTCAAGGCAACCGAATGTTCTTGTTGATTTTTGAAGACATCTTGCAACTTAGAGTCATTAGCTACCATATATTTGGTGGTATGTTTCATGAAATCACCAAATGCATCTTCCCACGAAGGCTTCGACTCTACGGGTTGCTTTTGCCTATCTTGAAATCCGGGGGGAGCGGAGGATTGATGACCTCCTTGATATGGTGGTTGTTGTTGGGCATTGTTTGGATTACTCCAAGAGAAATTTGGGTGCTTTTGCCAATGAGGAATGTAGTTGTTGTTTTGATAGGGGGCATGTCCTTGATTGTTTCGATAATTGTTCCCAAGGTAATTCACCGCCTCGGGACTTCCGGGACACATGTCATAAGTATGAGCTCCCCCACATGTCACACAACTTGGCGGCATAGATTGTACTTGTTGTACTACTTCCGGCTTTTGGCCTAGCTTGTCCACTTTGTTGCTCAAGATTGCCATTTGGGCACTTAATGCCGTAATTGCATCCAGTTCGAGCCTACCCGGAGTAGATTTAGCTGAAGTTCCTCTCTCGGACGTCCATGAGTGATTGTTATAAGCCATGGTGTCAAGAATTTCCCACGATTCATCGTAGGACTTGGAAAGCATAGTACCACCCGCAGTGGCATCAACGAGAGCTCTAGCCCGTGCAAACCATTATAAAATGTTTGCATCAAAATATACTCTGCTATGCCGTGGTGTTGACACTTCTTTAACAACTCTTTGAATCTCTCCCAAGCTTCATATAAAGATTCTTGATCTAATTGCCGGAAGCCTAGAATGTCATTCCGCAATTTTATAGTCTTCGGGGGAGGGAAAAACTTTCTCAAGAACTTTCCCGTTAGGTCTTCCCACGAATTAATAGATTGGGATTGAAGAGAATCCAACCAATCTTTTGCGAGGTCTCTTAACGAGTATGGAAATAGCATCAACCTCAACGCCTCCTTTGTTACACCCGCTATGATGAATGAATCACTAATCATCATAAACTTCTTCAAGTGAGCGTGAGGATCTTCGCTAGAATGACCTCCAAATTGATCCGCGGCATTGAGCATATTGAACATGACTGGCTTAAGCTCAAAGTTAGTTGCCGTAATTGTAGGTCTAACGATGCAAGAACCGAGCTCATTCAACATAGGTGTACCATACTCATTAATAGGCCGATTCCTATTATTTGGCTCTTCGGGAGCAACTTGTATAGGATTAACCATAGCCGGGTTAACTCCTTGATCGTCCATGGGTAGAGATTTACCCTTCTTTTTCCTTGCTTTTCTTCGCTTTCGAAAAGTCCTCTCAATCTCCGGATCAACAAGAGCTAGGGGTGATGACGAAGCTCTTGGCATACACTAAGAGAAAGGCACCTATGAATACAAAGATCACAAGGTAAATAATACGTTCAAGCTAAGATAAACAAGAATATGAATTGGCAATAATCGTTACTACTCCCCGGCAACGGCGCCAAAAACTTGTTGCGCTCCAAATACGAGTGCGTAGAAACGCAAGTATACGGTCGCTTTCAAGTAATAAAGTGGTAAAGGGTGTCTAACCCACGAGGAATATAACGAATAATTAACAAGATCTATTCTAATATCTTATGCGAACTTATGTGATTAAAAGTAGTAGGTTTGTAGTTTGTTTAAACATATAAAAGTGAAATGAATAAAAACACAATACGTTGATTCGATTAGATAAAGGTTCCTAGATTTCCATGTCACTAAGAGTAATCCAATCTCGAATGATTCGCAAGTTGACAACTATACTTATGTTTGTTGTTCAAGGTTTCATAATTTATTCATACGTATCTTTCGATATCGTACGAACCTACCAAAGTAAACTAATCCAATTTATGTCTAAAAGGATTAAGCTTAAGTGATGCTTTAGTTCCCAAACCTTATTAGAACAAGAAATGACTTAGGTATATTTCTATCCTAAAATCAAATCACAACCTAGTTTTATAATCTAATCTTTAGTCAACTATATCTAGCCATTAAAGATCAATCCATTTCATCATATGGTTGGCCTAACCACAAGTTGACAAAGGCTCAAACTAGATTAACAAACACTTGTAAGCATAGCCACAATCATAAACTCATCATTCAATCATAGATCCATCAAAGCTTCATGAAAACCTAGGAGTTAAATGCTTAGCTACTCATATTTATCAATAAAACATTCATTACATTCAATGGAATCATAAGTACAAGATAAAGATAAATGTTAGAGATAAGCTTATGTAATGGAAGCCACTACAACTCTTCTCTCAAGCTTCTTTAGTCTTCCAACCAAAGCTCCAAGCAAGAACTCTTCTTCTTTTTGATGGGGGCAAGAGAAAAAATCTTTTTCAAGTCTTTTGTTGTAAGTTGCAAGAGTTGTGAATGAATTCCAACTTCTAACCTTATAACCTAGCAACTATCACCCACCAATGCCTAAATTGCCCCAAAAACTATAGCAACTTAGCCCAAAAGATCCCTAGAGGAAGCTTTAATAACAAGTGGGGAGAGGGGTTATATACAAAAAGGCCCCCAAAATACGCATAAAAACAGAGCAGACCTCGCCGCGGCGAGGTTCATGCCGTAGGCAAAATGCCTTTTTCTGCTACCACCTCGCCGCGACGAGGTTCATGCCGTAGGCAAAGTGCATTTTCTGCCTCTAGCTCGCCGCGGCGAGCCTCCACCTCGCCGCGGCGAGGTTCAGCATGTCCAAATATTTGATTTCTTTGACTTCTAAGGACGTTAGGTCCTTCTCGAGGTCGATAGGGACTTGCGATTTGCGCACGAAATGTTCCGGAGATGCTTCAATGCACCAAATCCTGCAAATCACCGAAAAACAAGGTAAAAACACGAACTAAACACAAAAACCGAACAAAGGCCTAACAAAGGGCCAAGAGCACAAAAGACGCGACAAACACGCAAAGACGCACGAAAACTCGGATCAAAACAAGATGTTTTGGGCTTAAAGAGATGAGTAATAACGACGTTTTCACGGCGTTATCACCGCCCCAGCGAAGTGTGTTCTGAAAATTAGTTGAAAATTCAGTTCGATCAATTTTCGCTGGGGCAATAAATTCTCTCCGCGAGGACATATCATGTTCTGTTCTCTTGTCTTTCTCTCCTTTTTTTTTTTTAATACTTGGGTTGCCTCTCAACAAACGCCTTAGTTATAGTCATGGCTTGACTTTGTCCATCTTATTTCGGATCGCCCAAAGTGATGGTTGCGATTTGACGATCAATGTTGCCCCCCAAACAATTCTTTAGTCTTTGTCTATTAACCTTGAAAGTTCTCCCTCTTTGTTCATCTTGTACTTCCACAGCTCCATAGGGAAAAACTTTTGTAACTAGAAAAGGGCCAGACCACCTTGATTTGAGATTTCCCGAAAATAATTGAAGGCGAGGATTATACAATAACACCCGTTGTCCAGGCTCAAATTCTCGACGGATGATCTTTTCATCGTGTATCTTCTAAATTTTCTTTTTGTAAAGCATGACACTTTCATTTTCTGGCGGCTTAATTTGTTCCAGTTCATTGACATGTAAAAGTTGTTTTTCATGTCTTCTAGACTTATTGTCAACCCTTTTTGCATGAGTCCTCTCTTCATTGAAATCACCACCATAAGGCCACAAATGATGGTAATGTAAGATTCTTTCATTTTATACTTCCCCAAACTGTTTGAGCTCTAAATCTAGGGTTTCTTCAATTAACGAATTCTTAGCATTTGCAGACTTTACCGGCCTTTTCGCCATCTCATTTTTCAAGGTTGGTTTGGTAGATCTTTGAGTAAGATCAAGAGTTTTCATAAAATCAACCAACTTGTCACATTTCTCATCATATTTCGAAATCAATGGAGTTTCAAACAAATCATCAGGATGATTATGTAGAAATGTATCAGAAATAGTATTTTCTACTATATTGATTGAGAAATAATTTTACTTTTTCTGATGTTGCTTCAACGATGAATAAATATTGAAGGTTACTTCTTGATCTTGAACTCTCATCTTGAGTTCTCCTTTCTCAACATCAATCAATGCTCGACCGGTAGTTAGAAAAGGCCTTCCAAGTATGATTGGCATATCTCGATCTTCCTCCATATCCAGAACTATGAAGTCTGCCGGGAATATAAATTTGTCCACTTTAACCAAGATGTCTTCTATTATTCCTCTCGGATAACTAAGAGTTCGATCCGCCATTTGCAACGTAACAGAAGTGGGCTTTGCTTCCCCCAAACCAAGCTTTCTAAAGATCGATAATGGCATCAAATTTACAGTTGCACCTAAATCGCATAATGCCTTATTGATCAACTGATTTCCAATCATGCACAGAATAGTGAAACTCCCAGGATCTTTCAATTTCGGTGGAAGCTTTCTCTGAATAAGGGCACTGCACTCCTCAGTAAGTGCTACAGTTTCATAGTCTCCCAACCTTCTTTTCCTCGATAAGATGTCTTTCATGAATTTTGCATAACTGGGCATCTGCTCAAGGGCTTCAACAAAAGCAATGTTGATGGATAACTTCTTGAAAATATCAAGAAATTTTTTAAACTGTTTATCCATTTTTTGTTTTTGTAATCTATGGGGGAATGGAGGTGGTGGATATTCTTGAACTTTTGGTTTCTCCTGTTTTTCTTCATATTCCTTGGATTTCTTTTCCACATCATCTCCATTATTTTGTTCACTCTCTATCACTTTACTCAGTGGCTTCGCTTCTTCTTGCTCAAGCTTTCTAGTATTACCCTCAATCTCCTTTCCACTTCTGATAGCTTTACAGTGCTGCATATTATCATTTCTTGGGTTTATCTCAGAATCTGCAGGCAAGGCTCCATGAGATCGGGCATTAAGATTATTGGCCAGTTGGCCAATCTGAATCTCCAAAGCACGGATAGAAGCATTCTGGTTTTGAATGACAACGTTCTGATTTTGCATTATGGCATCTGTCTTCTGCATGTATTGGAGCAACAATTCATCTGTAGAGGGTTTTTGTACTTGTGTTGGTGCATGAGGTTGTTGAAACCCCAAAGGTGCAACTGGGCCTTGAGCTTGAATGTGTGGTTGATTACCACCCCATGAGAAATTAGGGTGATTTCTCCATCCTGGATTATATGTGTTGGACTAAGGATTGTTCCTCTGGAAGTTAGAATTTGTCACGAAATTGATAGATTCTGGATTCTCAGGACAGTGTGCTACCGAGTGATTATCTCCACAAATGTCACAAGTGGCATACATTCTCTGAACATTATTTCTACCACAGTTCTCATCAATTTTCTTTGTGAGAGCTGCCAATTGAGATGTTAGAGAAGCAATAGCGTCAACTTCTATAACTCCGGCTATCTTGTTCTGCTCTGTGCGTCTTGATGACCATTGTTGAATATTTGATTCCATTTCCTCAATAATATCTCTGGCTTCATCAGGAGATTTTCCCACAAGAGCACCATTTACTGCGGCATCGAGGTTTCCTTTTATGTTATCTGTAAGCCCATTATAAAAAGACTGAATTTGTAACCAGTCTGGAACTTGATGGTGAGGACACTTTTTTAGCATATCCTTAAACCTCTCCCAAGCTTCGTCTGAAGTTTCATCTTTATATTGCAGAAAATCAGTGATGTCATTCCTCATCCGAGCAGTTTTTGCAGGTGGAAAAAACTTAGCTAAAAATTTATCCACTAACTGATTCCACGTTGTAATAGACTCATCTGGCAGAGTTTCTAACCAATCTGCAGCCTTCCCAGTCAAAGAGAATGGGAACAATCTCAGTCTGACAGCATCTGATGATACTCCATTGAATTTGAATGTATCACACATCCTCAAAAATATTTTCAAGTGTTTGTTCGGATCCTCATGAGAATGCCCGAAGAATTGTTTCGACTCAAGCATATGTATAACTGCTGGCTTGATCTCAAAATTATTGGCCTCGACAGTTGGCCTAGCAATACTTGATCTTAGTCCGACAACATGAGGGACTGCATAATCTCTGATAGAGCGATTCGCAGCAGCTGCTGCTTCTCCATTGACTGGTTCGCCCATAGTCTGACCTTGAGACTCATAATTTATTTTCAGTCTTTTTAATCTTCGAATTGTGAGCTCGATTTCAAGATCTAATGGAATAAGTTATTTATTTCGATCGCTGCGCATGCAAGGAATAAATGTCCTGAAAATAAAGAAAGAGACAACAAATAAAAATTTGATCTAAGAAAATAATGATTGATATTAATATTAGCACAATAGCGCAAATAATTCCCCGGCAACGGCGCCAAAACCTTGATGCAGGATTTATAAACACAAGTATACGCAATCGCAACAAGTAATATAATGATAAGTAGAGTATCGTCTCCACAGAAAATTAATGAGCTAAACTAACTAATTACTAAGGATCACTCTTTTTCTTATCCAAATTAACGAATCTTTGATTTCTGATTATTATAACTAAGCAACAATGAAAGTTAAACTAAATTCTAAACTGACAAGATTAACTATGATGATTAAAGCCTAGGATACAACTTCCTTCAATGTCAAACTAATTGCTTTTATTTCCCATTCTATTTCAATTAAGGTTTATTGCTAGTCTAGGGCATTTAAGTTTTTACAACTTCTTTCCAGAATATTGTAAAACTAATCTAACCTAATCAAAGAGCTATATTCCTATGCCAATTAAGTTAGGCCAAATTGAATAAAGAACAAGCCCTAATTGTGACTACCTAAGGCAATTAAGTATATTCCTATCTTAATTGCTAAACAAATTACCCAATTCGATGTGGGTGCAATTCGTACAAAGGTTACCCAATCTTTAACCTAAAACCTAATTTTATCTCCCGATTCAATTAGATTTGTGAAACAATAGTTGATCAGGCTATTGAAATTTAAGCACAAGAATGGGTAAACAATAAATCTCAATAAAATTGAATAAGGAAAAATAAACAACAATCAATTCAAGCAAAGAATTCCATTGCAATCCTAGAAAAGTAAATTTAGTTCATAGCTAAAACGGAATTAAACTCAAGAATAATCAAAGTCATGAGTACAAGAACACAAAAGAGAAAAGAAAATTGCAAAGGATGAGAAAAGAGATGTAGATCTGTTTCTCAATCTTCAAGAAGTCTGTTCTCCGATGTTTTTCACGCTCTTGAATGATTTTTTCTTGTTCTTGGTCTCTCTCTTGTCAAAAAAAAAGTGTTCCAAGATCCCTTTTTCTCTCTCTTCCTCCACTTATATATATGTTTCCAAGTCAAATTAGGGCATCAAAAGTAGAATTCGCGGAAATCTTGTGCCCCAGCGGAAAATTAGTTTCGCCCCAATGGAGGTCTGCTTTGTGATTTCGCTCCAGCGGAGATATTTTCCGCTCCAGCGAAGAGGCTTCTGTTTGCACTTCTAACAAAATCAAAAGAAAATCTGAAATATTCACGAGAAAATACCAAAATGAGTATGTTACTCACCAACGAGATAAACCAAGCTAAACCGAATGAAAACGATCTAAGAACTCAAGAAACTAATACCATTCCCCGCAAAAACACATAGAAATTAACTCTATTTTGTAGAGTTAACATGTATAGTCATTTAAAGTGACAAATACAAAAATCAGGAGGAATTACTTCTTTTGTAAAATAAAAAAAAAACAATTCAGTTTTATATTACTAGGAAGGTTCTAGTTAATAACTACTTAAACTTAAGAAGACCTTCCGGAAGAAAAATTCAACCTGGATAGCGATTTTCTTACATGCAAACTTGGAAATATTTAACTAAAAAATAAAAATATGAAAAAGAGAGGAAGAAAAAAAAAACTCCAACTTTGAATGTACTTTATTGTTTTCTTGTAAAACCAAGAAAAAAATGACATTGACAATGAGATATATCTTTTAATGATTTTGATTTTTGACCAATGTGATGTTAAAGGTTTATTTGGATGGGTTTTGGCTCGGTTTTATGTGTCTCAATTTAAAGAAAATGTTTTTGGTGGTTTCGATGTAAACTTTGAGACCTCATTTGGATGAGTTTTGGATGTTGGGTTTTGTGATTTGAATAAGTTGAAACCCCACTTAGTGGGTTTGCATGTTGGGGTTTAGGGAAAAAAATAGCTGGTAGGTCCGTACAAATGGTACGGTCCTGCGGTATTTTTAACAAAATTTATGCCGTACAAATAAGTGCGGTTTTTAATAACTCAAAACCAAACTAGAGTTTCATGAACAATGCCAACAAACTCAGTTTTTTGCTGTTCCGGTACGGTATAGTATGATTTTGCGATTTTTCCAAAAAAAATTCATGCAATTTTCCTTATATAGTCGATTACATAGTTGATAATTATATAAAAATTAATAATATAATATCTTACAAACTATTTTATTACATTGAATAAAGCATTGAAAATGAAAATGTACACAAATTTGATGCAATAAATCGACATAATTGAATAAAATTAATTAATTGGTTAATTATCTGATCAGTATTTTTATTGTGTGAAGAAACTTACTATTTGATATTTGTTGTCTAGAATTTTTGCATTTTAAGTTTTCAACGTATAACTACTAATTTTTAGCATATATTTTTTAATTGAACGCGTGCAATGTTGTAATAATAAAATTTGATTGGCTATAATATAAATTATAAATAACATAGTATTCGATAATATTTAAATTATAAGTTTAAAAAATATAAATTTATAAAACTTAGTTGTAAACATAAAAAAATGAATAGTTAATTCATGTTTCTTTAATTTCTGTACGGTACGATTTTTAATGGTATGAGAAGTCTAAAATCAAAATCATATCAAAATATTCGATACAGTTTTCATTCATATAGGCACGGTATGGTTTTACAAACCATGTGCAGACCTAGTGATAGGTGTCAAATCAATGTCATTTTTAATGAGATTTAGGGGAAAAAGTAGGTGGTAAGTGTGAAATCAATATTTTTTAGGTATGAAGAATTTGAGTGTGAAAATCTGAATAAATTTTTTAAAATTTAATAGGTTTGATGAAAATTTATTTGAAAAGGTTTTGACTCAATCTGGCGATCAAAATCCATCCACATACATAAAGGCCTAAAGCTGCCTCTTTCGATTATTAATTGCTTATCAGAATAAAAAGTCATTATATAATAAATCTACTTGCGATATTTAGTGGGACCCATTCCTGAAATGATTCTCTCTGTTTACAGGAATTTACCTCGGTCTTTTTTGTTTGTCCTGTCTTTCGTTCTTTTTTTTTGGTTTTTCAAGGGTTTAATCCGTTTTGAGGCGGGCTGGTCACATTAATGTGGATATCTCTCCCAACAGGGATTCGAACCTGACTCTGCTATTTTATAGTGACTAATCCCTTCCACTAAACCAATCATATGTTGGTCATGTCTTGTCTTTCGTTTGGCTAACATTGACGATAGCAAAAATTTAGAGCATACTTTCACTATTCGAGATTCAATGGTCATGAATGTGGCCTATTAAGGGCATCTTCAATGCTGAGGGGGAGGGGGATCGGGATTTTGAGGTGGGAAAGAATTGTAGTCTTCAATAGTAGGGGGAAGTGGGGAGGGGGAGGAGGAGGAGAGGGGGAAGAGAGAATGAGAGAGAAAGGGGGGAAACTTGCTCTTCGGCTATCTTCAATGGTGAGGGGGAGGGGGGAGGGGGATTTTGGTTCTTTTTTTCTTCAGAATTATGGTCTTCAATGGTGGGGGGGAGTGGGGAGGGGAAGGAGAGTGGAAGTGGGAGTGGGAAAGAAAGGGCAAAAGCTTGCCCTTCCTTTACCCCTTGACTCTCACTTGCTACACTTTTTTTTTTTCATTTTTAGTTCATTGCTTTTTCTTTTTATAAATTTTGTGAATGATTTAATAAATTTATATTTAAAATTAAATCTATAATTTAATTAGATATTTTAAATTTATATTATAATTTAGACAAAATGTACAGATTAATCGAATTATAAATTATTTTCTACTCAAATAGATGAACTTTAATAAGATTCAAACCCGAGTATAACTTGATATATATATATATATATATATAAGTGATTGCGATATTTTTAGAATTATTATTATTATTATTATTATTATTAATAATTTTATTTTATTACTACGATTACTATTATTATTATTATTATTATTATTATTATTATTATTATTATTATTATTATTATTATTATTATTATTATTATTGTTATTATTATTATTGTTATTATTATTATTATTGTTACTACTACTACTACTAATATTATTATTATTATTATGTTACTATTACTATTACTATTACTATTACTATTACTATTACTATTACTATTACTAATATTATTATTATTATTATGTTACTATTACTATTACTATTACTATTACTATTACTATTACTATTACTAATATTATTATTATTACTATTACTATTACTATTACTATTACTATTACTATTACTATTATTATTATTATTATTATTATTAATATTATTATTATTATTATTGTTACTATTACCATTATCATTATCATTATTATTAATATTATTATTATTATTATTATTATTATTATTATTATTATTATTTCCTCCATGCAATTTTTGTATCTTTGTTCACACAAACATAAAATCGTCTTTCTGGGTTGTTAATGGGCCAGTTAGTCGTGAGGGGAATGGGTAAGCCACATAAATATTTCAATTCCATTTTCAGAGTATTGTACGAACACCTATAATTGGAGCTTGAAGATGATATGAAGTGAAGTGAAGTTGAAACGTTCCTTTGATTTTGTTGTATGCTTGTAGAAGGAAATTAATGGAGAAATTGTTTTATGGTTTGGTAGAAGGAAAGAGAGGAAATTAATGGAGATTCGGTAGAAAGAAAGAGAATGAAATTAATGGAGGAATGTCGTGTAAGAACGAGAATAAATGGAGGGAAATGTTGTATAAAAAAGTTGAAAAAGTAAGTCTTCTATGCCGAAATACAATTACCCCTTGCCCAAAATTCACACATGCTCATCACATGATTTTCTCCCTCTGTTTATAAAGTTAACGGGCGCGTGTTCCACTCGCACATTATTCCATCCAATTTTTAACGGAAAATTCAATAGTGTCCAAAATTCTAAAATTATGTTATGAAATATATTTTTGAAAAAGCTAGATATAAATGTTTAGTATGAAAAGTATTTTTCCCTCGTTTCTAAAGTTAGGGTGCGTGTTGCACACGTGCATTATTCCGTCCAATTTTTAACAGAAAATGCAAAAGTGTCCAAATTTCTGAAATTGTGGTATGTGATGTATATTTTGAAATTCTTGATATGAGAAATATTGAGTTGATAAATGTTTGGTATGAAATATATTTTTCCCTCTAAATATATTGTAGTAATTTTTTTAAAGAGTCTCAGTAAATAAATGGTTTAAGATATTAAGTAATCTTAAAACACAGAAACATTTCGATAACATATATCCAATTCTGTTAAAAAAACTAATGCTAAAATGTACCAAAAATAATAACAATGTTGTAAATAATATAATATATTGTGGATGTCCATAACCTCAAAGAATTATTCTTACAATTAGTGAGCATAAATTTTGTAACCTCTAACCTTGTAACCCCCAACTTTGTAACCCTCAAGTAATTCATGTATTTTCATTTACTCTTTTGTAACTCATATTTGTGTTAATGATTCAAGGCTTATAAATAGAGCCTATGTAGAATGATTGTAATATCCAATTTTCATATGAATGAAAAGAATTCTCTCCTACTTTGTTATCTAAATCTTAGTTCACTTGCTTTTTAGATTAATTTTATAACACGTTATCAACATGAAATTGCTTGAAGTTATTAATATTACTCAGGTACTGTTTTTTGTTCTATATCTAAGGTAAATATCCATGTTCTTGTTAACTCAATTTGCTTTATGAAATTTTACAGATTGAAACTATCTCATAGAAGGGTCATTATATTCATATGCTATTTTTAGGGTGTTAAATACGCATATTATTTCTTTGAAGTCTATAATATAACAATGATATTAATTAATTGAATTGAATCAACACTTCGAATAATTTGGGGCCTTGGGTTTAAAGGATATGCTTGTTGATAATAAGTTTTGAAGATATGCTTTGGAATTTTCTTTCAAAATTTGATGTCAGCCCAATCTCTTATGTCTATTTTGACTCCTTTGAATGAGGCTCTAATTCTAATTTGCATAAGATTCAGAAGATTCTTGGCAGAACACGTATAAATTAGTTTGAAGGCTTGTATTACATGATCATCTTGATGGCATGATTATGCACTTGTTTAGTAAATAGTTCGGCCAAATTGATTTTTCTCTTGTTTTTCATTTTAGAAATGAATAATAATCGGTTCTTCTTAATTTTGATAAGATCCACATTTATTGCTTATTGCTATGAGATAATGTTCGCTATATTTGTTTTGACATAGTAATCATAATGAAGTATAATATTGTACATGCTTTGCATTGGTAATTGGTTTGAGTTGTCTTCAAATCTCATATGCAATTATGTGATCATATTTTAATTTAAAAGGAATTCTTTGTTGACTTTCAAGATGTTGATTGATATTTCTGTAAATGGGATTTATAATTTCCATCGATTAAAAATGAAACTAAGGCCGGAAGCCTGAAAGAGGGTCTGAAATTCAATACCCCATATTCTATTTTGATTTTATATGGTAAAGTCTTTCAATTTTGAAAATATGTTTAAAATTGAAGTGTATCAAAAGAGGCCACAAATATGTTTATTGGCATGGATTGACCTTGATCTTTCCATATAAAAAAATGTGGGACAAAAGGTCTGTGATATTGACTTAAAAGAAAAAGTCTTTTATCTGTAGTGAAATTGGCCATGGTCGCAGAAATTAATTTTGGCAGCAGAGCTGGTGGCGATGTATGCAGAGGAGGTGATATCACTTTGGAAGGAATTGTGCTATCACTAACCTTACATATAGTTGGTCAATATTTTGCTAACTAAAGTACGAAAGTATAGGCCTAATTCAAATTATAAATAAGGCCAATTGACAAAATTATTAGTACTAACTAGGCATATATTTTGCCAAATATTTTAATTTCGTAATATTAGTTTAGGCCTGAAGCCTAATTAACAAAAGCATAGATAAATTCAAACTTGAAAATTTGAATACATTTTATCTTGATTGATAGAGTTGAATTTTGATGGTAATTGTTTTTTATATTTTGTATAGTCAATAAAGCTAATGCCCAAAATAATTGCATTGAATTAAAATATTAACGGTAGTTGTAATTTTGTAGTTTCGTAAAAATCAAGAAACATGACTTTTGTTATTTTCAGAAAATAAATCCGTATTATATAAAATTATACTAGTGAGATATGAGAGGTAACCAATAATTACTATGTAGGATATCAATTTTTGTTATCCTTCTTTTAATTGATTGTATGATTACAAATATGTGATAAAAAAAAACCAATGAATGGTATTTTACATATAATATAATGATATATATTATTTTCTTTATGCCTTTATTGATATTAATTTATCCTATGCTTTCTCTTGACTGAAAGAAAACTGAGAACTCAATAGTGTGATAATTATTTCATCTTGATTAGATTAATCACCATGTTAAGAGTCAAGTGAGGTTACTTTGATGAGATTTTTTATCTCATGAATTTTTCATAATAAGTTGAGACTTATTATCTTAATTAACCTTGTTTCCTTTTAGACTTTAAATATGAAAATTTTATAAGAAAGAAATGTGTTTCTACAATTGAAACACATATTATAGTAAACCAGAAGTTTACTAATTAAATAAATTTATTATTTGGCATGACCGGTTAGACCATCCCGGATAAATTATAATGCGAAAGAATTCACATGAATATTCATTGAAGAACAAGAAGATTCTTCAATTTAAAGAATCATTTTGTGCTGCTTGTTCTCAAGATAACTAGATAATTGGGTTAGAATCTCCAGCGTTTTTGACATACACTCAAGGTGATATATGTGGGCCCACTCATCCACCATGTAGACTATTTAGATATTTAATGAATAATAGATGCATCTACAATAAATGGTCGCATGTGTATTTATTGTCAACTTGCAACATGATGTTTGCGGGATTATTTGCGCAAATAATTAAATTTAAAACACAATTTTGGATTATTTATTCATTACAGTGTTCCTTGATAATGCTGGTGAGTTCATATATGAGGCTTTCAATGAACATCATATATCGATTGAAAAAAAATTGAAAGTCATGTTGCCCATATTTATGATACATAAAATGGTTTAGTATAACTATTTATTAAACGCCTTCAATTAATTTCTAGACCATAGTTAACGAGAACAAAACTTCTTGTTACAGCATGTAGATATGTTGTTTTCCATATAGTGGCACTTGGGTTCATCATGCCAACAAGTTATGATAAGTTATCTCCATTGAAATTGACTTTTGGCCATAAGCCAAATATTTTTCGTCTTAGGATTTTTAAATGTGCGGAATATGTTTCAATTGCTCCACCACAACGCACAATGAAGGGGCCTCAAAGAAAGTTGAGAATATGTTTGTTATGAATCCCCTTCTACAATTAATTATCCTAAAATTTATTTATGGTAGGATTTGTCGATTGTTATTGATATAATGTTCTTGACATTAGGGCGAGATTATACATGATCAAATAATGTTCTCGACATTAGGGGAAGAGAATAAATAGCTGGTAAAAGAAATTAAATAAAATGCATCAATATTATCTTCTCTAGATCCTCGAATAAATCAGTGTACACTAGAAGATAAGAAGATAATGCATTTGCAAAAAATTGTAAATTTACTGCCAGATGAATTTACTATTATAAAAGAGTTATTAAATCTCATATACCAGCTGAAAATGCTCCATTTCAAATCGATGTCCCGGTAGGACAGTCTATTAATGCAAATGAAAATAAGCTACGGTACCAAAGAAAAAAAATCATTGTAAAAGAAAAGGAGCAAACACTGAAGATGGTCATATTGTGGAGGCAAGTACTCATGAAGAGTCGTATGACATAACTAATGATAATACCCCAGAAAAGGTTCATGTACCTGAAAATAATGAAAATGAAGAGATCTCAGTAAGTTATGTCACTACGAGAGAAAGATGGAACCAAAATAAAACAGTTGTCGACAACAATTTTGCATATAATGTAGCTGTGAAAATTATAAACGAGAATGAGGATCTTGAACCTAAATCTGTTGAAGAATGTAGTCATAGAATAGATTGGCCAAAGTGGAAATACGCAATTCAAGCAGAATTAAGTTCACTTTCAAAACGTGAAGTCTTTGGACCAGTAGTCCAAACACCCAAAGGAGTAAAACCCGTTGGGTATAAATGGGTATTTGTGCGAAAACGAAATGAGAAAAATGAAGTTGTTAGATATAAAGCACGACTAGTAGCACAAGGGTTTTCGCAGAGACCTGTAATTGATTATGAGGAGACCTATTCTCCTGTGGTGGATGCAATTACTTTTAGATATCTTATTAGTCTGGCAGTAAGTGAAAAACTAGATTTGCGTCTAATGGATATTGTTACAGCCAATTTATATGGCTCGTTGGATACTGTATGAAAGTCCCTGAAGGATTTAAAATTTTCGATGCATGTGAAAACTCCCGGGAAAATTGTTCAATACGCTTGCATAAGTCTTCATATGGACTAAAACAATATGGGCATAATTGATATAATCGACTTACTGAATACTTGTCAAAAGAAGGTTATAAAAGTGATCCGATATGCCCATGTATTTTTATAAAAAGATTCGGATCAAAATTTGTTATGAATGTTGTGTATGTTGATAATCTAAATATTATTAAAACTCCCTAAGAGCTTCAAAAAGTAGTTGGTTGATTAAAGAAAGAATTTGAGACGAAAAATATTAAAGTAAAGTTTTATCTCGGCCTGCAGATCGAGCACTTATCAAACGAAATTCTTCTTCATCAATCAACATAGAAAATATTTTAAGATGATTCAATATGGATAAGGCACATCCTCTAAGTACCACAATGATTTTAAGATCGCTAGATGTGAAAAAAAACCATTTTCGTCCTCATGAGGGTTAAGAAGAACAATTTGGTCCTGAATTATCATATCTCAGTGCTATAGGAGCATTGATGTATTTTGCTAATAATACACATCCAAATATATCTTTTGTTGTAAGTTTATTAGCAAGATTTGGTTCTTCTCCGACACGTCAACATTCAAATGAAGTGAAACATATATTTTGATACATACGATGAACATAGATATGGGGTTACTTTTTCACAATAATTTAAAATCATAATTAGTTAGCTATGTTGATGCGGGATACTTATCTGATCCGCACAAAATTCGCTCTCAAACATGTTATGTGTTCACAAATGGAGGAACTGCTATTTTATGGCGTTCTAAGAAACAAACTTTAGTTGCCACTTCATCAAATCGTGCATAGATAATTAGTTACAATGCATGAGGCAAGTTTTTTTTTTGATCTACTAGACTGTGTATTTACAGCTCGGACCGAAGAGTGCAAAGGGTATAGGTCCTCCCCAGTGTGTTTGTCTAAGATCGATGACCCATCATATACAAGGATGTGTGACATATTATTTGAGCAAAAAACACCCCAACAATTTTATATGAAAATAATAGAGTTTGCATAGCTCAACTAAAAGAAGGGTATATCAAAGGAGATAGCGAAACATAGTTCACCAAAATATCCATTCACTCAAGATCTTCAAAAGAATGGTGACATAAATGATCAACAAATTCGTTCATTTAAAAATTTGGAAGATTTATTAACTAAGATTTGTTAACTAAGGCATTGCCAACTGCCACATTTGAGAAATTGACTAATGTAACTGTGATGTGTCGACTAGAAGACGTTATTTGATTTTGTTATCAGAGGGAGTAAGGACATGTTGTACTCTTTTTTCCTTGACTAGGTTTTTATCCCACTGGATTTTTCCTAGTAAGGTTTTTAATGAGACACGTAACTAATTTATGGACATCCAAGGGGGAGTGTTGTAAATAATTCAATATATTGTGGATGTCCATAACCTCAAAGAATTATTCTTACAATTAGTGAGCATAAATTTTGTAACCTCTAACCTTGTAACCCCCAACTTTGTAACCATCAAGTAATTCATGTATTCTCATTTACTCTTTTGTAACTCATATTTGTGTTAATGATTCAAGGCCTATAAATAGAGCCTATGTAAAATGATTATAATATCCAATTTTCATATGAATGAAAAGAATTTTCTCTCCTACTTTGTTATCTAAATCTTAGTTATCTTGCTTTTTAAATTAATTTTATAACAACAAAAGTTTTTTTTAATTGTTCTTGAGTGCATTTATAAATTGAAATATTTTTATAAAAAAATGATTATTATAACTAAGACACTAATTAATTATTAAAAAAAAATATTTGCATTGATACAATTAATTTTTTATATGTTAGTACTTATGACCATATTAATCTTTATAATTTAATTGATATATTAATTGTTGAAATGTGAGAAATTTTGCATAAGTTTTTGAAAAGTCCTACATGTATCAAGATAGGTAAAATAGCAATTTATGTTCCTTAATTTTCACTAGTCCGTAAAATTAGGACACTTAATTTTACGTCCCTTAATTTTCACTGGTCCGCAAAATCAGGACACTTAATTTTCTAGCAAGCATTTTACGTCCCTTAACATTCAATGCATCGCAGAATCAACTCACTTAATTTCAAGCAAGCATTTAACGTCCTTAATTTTCACTGCTCTGCAGAACCAGAACACTTAATTTTCTAGCAAGCAATTTACATCCCTTAACTTTCACTGGTCCGTGAAATCAAGACACTTAATTTTCCGTCGAGAAAAATACGTCCTATAACTTTTTTATACTTGCAATTTTAGTCCACTTGACCGCAATTTTTGGAAAACTACTATATAAAACATTAATATAAAATGTTTTCTAATTCAAAAATACTTTCTCCTTATTTTTTTATCTGTTGATTTGGCAAAAAAAAAATATCTACTTTTATTTGTCGTTTTAAGAGTACAATGTAAAATTAATTTTTTTTATAAATTTTACTTTCGTTAATGCTTGTAATAAGTATTATGATTATATGATTAAAATGATGTTTTGGGTTTTTTTCTTAAAAAAAGGGATTATTTATAATGTTTTGCAAAAAAAATATTGTTTACTTTATTTACATCGTTTTAGGAGTTCAATACACAACTAATTATTTTCTATTAATTTTACCCTTATTAATGGTTATAATTAATGCTAATTCATATTGTGTATTTAATTAAAATGGTGTTTTAGAGTTTTTCCTTTAAATAATTGGTTGTTAATTGCAGTTCTTAATCCTTGTATAATCATTTAAAATGACAAATAAAAAAAATCATGAGAAATTACTTCTTTTGTAAATATTTCAGTTTTATATTACTAGGAAGGTTATAGTTAATGACCACTTAAACTTAAGAAGACCTTCCGGAAGAAAAATTCAACCTGGAGAGCGATTTCTTACATGCAAACTTGGAAATATTTAACTTCAAGATAAAAATATGAAAAAGAGAAAAAAAAAAAAAAAAAAAAAAAGAACTTCAACATTGAATGTACTTTATTGTTTTCTTGTAAACCCAAGAAAAAAATTGACATTGACAATGAGATGTATCTTTTAATGATTTTGATTTTTGACCAATGAGATGTTAAGGGTTTAATTGGATGGATTATAATGAAACTTAAGGTACAGTTATCTTTTACATGAAAGGGGAAAAAACTCGTAACTGTATGATATATCGCTATATTACACTATAGTTTAAGTCATAATAGTTAAAAGTGAGAAAGTCGCTATAGCGATCGAGACTTCCTCGTCTTGTTGCACCTTGCGCATGCGCTAATCACTTAATGTGCGCTATTTGGGCTATAGCGCAATAGCCCATAGCATCGAATAGCGCGCTGTTTAAGGAAAATAATGAAAACAAATCATTTGGTGAAAATTAAGTAAATTGATTGCATAATTAATTGTGGGTTTTCCTAATAAAAAATTAATTACCATTAGGTTAAATTAGCCGAAATTTGGCTGGTTAATGTATTTGATCTTCCCCATGTTTAGATGAAATTTACCTTAATTTGATTTAACCTTTATTTAAGAATTAGTTTAAATTGGCTGAAAGTAAGTTTCTTTAGTTAATTGCTGATTTTCCTAAATTAAAATGAAATTTACCTCAATTTGGCTTAAATTATTTTGCTTAATATTAGTTTAAATTTATTGATTAATTTAGTTGTTGATCCTCCCGAATTCAGATGAAAATTACCTTTAACTTGACTCATATTTTTATGTTATTCAAATAATGATTTTAATGAAATTTTTCGCTGATTTAACTTAAAATTAGCATAAATTTAGTTGAAATGACTGCTAGTTGCAGATTTTACAATAATTAACTTAAATTAGGTGAAATTAACTTAAAGTTGGCTGAAATATTCTTAATATTATGACTATTTATTGGGTTTATGTTTTTATGTGTTAAAGTTCGTTTTTATGTTCTATAGTTTCAAAATTTAGTAGCATTCTTTATATATATTTAAAAAACCTACATTTATGCGCTTCATTTTTAAAAAGGCCACAGTATCGCGTTGCACTATGCGCTATAGCCCCGGAAGCCTTTCCGCGTCATTGCGTTATGCGCCTCTGACTATTATGGTTTATGTATTTAGATAAATTTAATATTTGGAGAAACAACAAATGTATTTATTTTTATAAGAAAATATTCCAAAAGAAATACCATATGTTAGGAATGAGTGTATACCTTGTATGGTGTCATTGAACTATTGATATGGCGACCATCATCATACAATAATCTTATCACATTATAATCCAAATTTTTGTCCGTGCAATAATTCATAAATAATGTTGGATAAGGATGAAGATGAAGGCACTAAAGGAAGTTTGATAAGGGAGGTTTTGATGCATTCCAAAACTTCAAAGATTGGCTAAGTATGGAGTAACTTAGCTGATAAACTTATCAAGGAATTTTGACTAAGTAATGAAGACATCAGAAGAGTCAAAGTTTCAAGGTCCAAGACTTCTGATCTGCTGAAGTAAAGTTATCAGACTAGTGAAGATCAGCCGACTCAAATCAGATTTGTTCAAGTTTGAGATCAGCCGAGTTCACCATCAGACTTATACTTTCGTCAGCCAAGTGAAGAAGATCATGAAGTGTTCCCAACGGTAATAAATGCCCCTTGGTGTAATAAATTCTGAAGTACGAGGATATTTAAGACAAATGATTGAAGACTTGCTTCGCATCAGCTGAGTGCATTTAATGCTGCCTGCAGAATAGTACTGTTCACAGTACGGACAGACTGCAAAAGAGCCGTTCGTGGATGTTAAGGACCAGTACTCGAGGAATTTGAATCCTGTCTCTCTTCAACGGACACTTTTCAATCCTCAAGTATAAATAGCTGAAAGAGACGAAGAAGAAAGAAGCAACACAATCTCTGAGAAATTTTCGAAGCAAAATTCTTTAAGTCTCAAGAACAGCTCACTCATCAGCTGAGTCATTTGTTGACAAAAGCAGAGTTGAAGAATCAAGAAAAATACATCTTCTGAGTGATTTTGTAAACAAGAGTGTTGTGAGGAGTTGTGATCCATCTTTGTGAGTGATCAAACTTCAGAGAATAGGTCTTCTGTGTGATTTCCTATTGCGAACTTTTGGTCGTTTCATTTGTTGTTCGACGCAAGCAGAGTATACTGTAAACTTAGTGATTATAGTATAACCCAAGATCTGTGTGACTTGGAAGAGTGGACTAAAGGATATTCAAATCCATATAACCACTATAAAAATTACTTGTGCTTTTATATTGCTTTTAAATCTGCATATTTTCTGTTTACATAAAAAACACGTAAAGTTAACTGTTTGAAAAAGAGTTAAAAAGGAGTTTATAAAACTGGGGAAACGTTTTTCAAACTGCGAAGATTACTTGTGAAAAACACTTTGAAAATCCGCTGCAAGTACTCTAAGTATTAAAACTGATTTTAACAAAATCAGCTAAGTAACCATCAGACGAGTGGTCAACAAAGCTGTTCAAAGATTTTTTCGCGAACAGAATTGTAACTAACTAATCTGATCAGCTTAGTCTGTTCAGTTTAAAGTAAAAGTTTTAAAGTTAAATTTGAAAAAAAAATTTAAAGAGGTTTATTCACCACCCCCCCCCCCCCTCTAAACTTCTTCTGACCACTTGGGACCAACAAGTGGTATCAGAGCAGGTGGTTCATTAGAATCAGCTGCCTGATCAACGAGCTTGATCCAAGTATTTTTCAAAGGTTTTCAAAACTTTTCAAAAGAGCATCTTTTTGAAAAATCAAAACTTTTTGAAAAATGGATTGTATCAGCCATGTTCCCCACATTGCTGGTATGTCTTTGAGACTGGAAGATTAGAATGGAAATCTTTCTAGCAGCCTACAATGACAACATGTACACATGTATCATTAAAGGTCCATTCAAATTCACAAAGACCATCAAAATAAATGAAGTTGATACGGTTGTGGAAAAAGACCTTCACGAGATGACTCCAGAAGAAATAAAGCTTTACAATCTAGATAAAGTTGGGAGATTCATCATGACTAAAGCCCTGGATAATGATCGGTTTGACAAGGTCAAACATTGCAAAACTGCAAAGGAGATGTGGGACAAAGTCAGAGATATGAGCGAAGGCAATGATGCTATTAAAGAGCATCAGCTCACTGTTGCCTTGGAGAAACTTGACAACTTCAAGATGAAGTCTGGAGAAACCATTGATCAGATGGATACCAGATTCACCAGAACTCTGAATGAAGTTTTAAAGTTGGGAAAGACCTTCACTGACAAAGAGATCACTGTCAGAGTACTAAAGGCCCTACCTCCAAAGTTCAACATGAAAGTTACAGCAATGGAAGAATCAAGGGATTTGGGAAAAATCTCTCTTACTGAGCTGTTTTCTGTACTCAAGGCATTCGAGTATAAACTGCCTAGAATGGGAATTGAAGAAACCTCAACTTCAGGACCCACAGCTGCACTGGTTGCTGCTGAAAACACCAGAAGACCAGCACAGAAAAGCAAAGATGTGGACTCATCTGATGAAGCATCACTACTCAACAAAAAGGAGTACACAGCTGGAGATGTTGCACTGTTGATGAATAATTTCAAGAAGTTCTACAAAAGAAAAATGAAGAACAAATACAACAATGCTTCTTCTTCTAAACCTAATGTTTCTTCTCAAGATAAAGATGATTATAAATCAAAACTAATGTGTTACAACTGCAGGAAATTGGGACACTTCATCAAAGACTGCCCATATCCAAAAGCAGAAAAGTACACTGAAGAAGAGAAGAAAATGAGAAAAGAAAGAAAGCATCAGAGAGGCAAGGCTATGATGGCGGAAGCAGAAAAGCTTGCTGCTGTCTACTCATCTGATTCAGATTCAGACGCGTCTGATGAAGAAAAACCTGCTCTCCTCTGCCTGATGGCAAAGGAATCTGATGACTCTGAGGATGAGGTAACTCCTCAAGAAAATGAACTATTTAATTCTCTAGAGCAAATGATGTTGAATAATACTACTATTGCTGGAGAATTTGTTAAGCTTAAGGAAGAGATGAACTTGCTAAAAGAGCAAAATAGTTCACTGAAACTTTTAGCTGAAAAGCCAAAGGAATCAGCTGAATATAAACAGCTTGAGCAAGAGCATGAGTCTCTGAAAGCTGAATGTGAGGTTTATAAAGGAAAAATCATGGAACTTGAGAAAATTATTGAGTCTCATGATAAGTCAACTGTTGCATCCATGCATACATCTAGTAAACAGGAGACACCTTTAGAAAAGGATAAACTAGAATTGAATCATACTGAAAAATTCATATCAGCTGACAATAGTAAGGTCATTCTGTATGTTCAAACTTCTAAACCTACCTCATCTGAGAAAGTGGTAAAGGAGAAGAAATCTCCTAAGGCTAAAAAGAGCAAAGAGCCTAGTGTAGAAAAACAGACTAGTAAACCCAAACAGAAGAGTCCTAGGAAGTCTTCTGATAAGGTTAAGACTAATCAGACTAGTGAGAAAACTAAGTCGTCTGTTAAAGAGCAAGCATCTAGTAAACCAAAGAAGCATAAAAACAAGAAAAATCAAAATGCTTGGTATGGAAATGAGTCATATTATGTGCAACCTGCTGCATATCATCCTATGTATCATGCACCTCAATTTCCTAGTTACTATGCACCTTATCCTGCTCATCCAATGCATGCATACCCTGCTTATCATGCACCTTACCCTGCTTATGAACATTATTCTTATCATACTGATCATCAACATGACTTATCTGATAAATATGATGAAAATGAAACTGTTCATGCTCCTGTCAAAACTCAGAAGCCTAAGAAGCCTAAGACATCAACATCTTGGGTTGTCAAAGGTGGAACTAATCCTTCAGGACCCTCTCAATAAGGGTACCTAAAACAATTTTATTTTTGTTTTGTAGGTTAGGATTAGGAGTAGGAGTAAAGTAGAGAAGATTTGGTACTTGGACAGTGGATGTTCAAGGCACATGTGTGGAAACATACATGAGTTGACTGATGCAGTTGATGTGGATGGTCCAAGTGTTACATTTGGAGACAGCAAAGAAGGCAAGATTAAAGCTAAAGGAAGATTAATCAAGGGAAACATAGAGATATCTGACGTCTCGTATGTTAAAGGCCTAAAGTATAATCTGCTGAGCATAAGTCAATTTTGTGACAAAGGATATTCAGTCATCTTCTCAACAGATAAGTGCTACGTTGAACAGATTGGTACAAAGAAGGTAATTTTATCTGGAAGAAGACAAGGAAATATCTACATAGTCGACTGGGATTCTGTTGATAAGATTCAAGTGTTTGTTTGGTGGCATCTGCACCAAGTGAAGTCAGTTGGCTATGGCACAAGAGAATGAATCATTTAAACTTCAAGACCATAACAGATTAATCAAGAATGATTTGGTAGAAGGGATTCCAAAAGCAGTCATGAGCAAAGACAAGCTCTGTGACGCATGTCAGAAGGGTAAACAAATCAAGTCATCTTTCAAAAGCAAGAAGCACCAATCTTCTGAAAGAATATTGGAGCTGCTACATATGGACTTATTTGGACCCATTGATCCAGTCAGCAATGGTGGAAAGAAATACTGCCTAGCTGTTGTGGATGATTATTCAAGATATACTTGGGTGATTTTCATGAAGAAGAAAAGTGAAACCAAGGAACATCTTACAAATCTGATGGAACTGATCCAGAATGAGAAGAGTATCAAAATATTGAAGATCAGATCAGATAGAGGGACAGAGTTTACAAACTCTACTGTTGAAGAGTATTGTAATATCAAAGGAATACATCATGAGTATTCAGCCGCTAGAACCCCTCAACAGAATGGTGTTGCTGAAAGGAGAAACAGAACACTAAAGGAAGCTGTCAGAACCATGATAGCTGAAGCTAAACTGCCTCAAAGATTTTGGGCAGAAGCAACAAATACAGCATGCTTTACCCAAAACAAATGTATGATCAACAAAAATCAGAACAAGACTCCATATGAAGTTTGGAACAACAGAAACCAAACATTCATTACTTTAAGATTTTTGGTTGTAAATGTTTTGTATTGAATAATGGGAAAAATCACCTTACTGCATTTGCAGAAAAGGCTGATGAAGCTGTCTTTGTAGGATACTCATCTGTTAGTAAGGCTTATAGAGTTTTCAATAAAAGAACATTACTAATAGAAGAATCTATCCATGTAGTATTTGATGAGCCAAGTCAATCTTCTGAAAAGAATCAAAGTGTTAATCAAGATCTGTCTACTGATTTACAGAAGTTAGACATTGGAAGAAATGAAGAATATGTTCCCATCATACTACCTAATCTAAGTTCAGCTGCTAACTCAAGTGCTGTTCAAAATCACAGTGCTGATTGTCTAACAGACGAGTTGCAAACAGCTGACAGACCAGAGACTGTTCAACAGACTGCAAATGTTCAACAGACTACTACTGGAACTCCAACAGTAGTGTTGCAAGATCAAGACAGAGGACAACATCCTGATCTACAACCTGATCTCAGATGGCTCAAGAATCACCCACCTGAATTAGTCATTGGTGATCCTTTAGATAGAGTGAAAACAAGAAGAGCTGCTGCACAAGATGCCATGTTTGTCACATTTCTATCTCAAATAGAGCCTAAGCAAATTGAAGAAGCTCTCAATGATTCCTTCTGGATAGAAGCTATGCAAGAAGAGTTGAATCAATTTGAAAGGAATGAAGTCTGGTACTTAGTTCCTAGACCAAGTCATCAAAGGGTAATTGGCACTAAGTGGGTTTTCAGAAATAAGATGAATGAAGATGGTGTTGTCACCAGAAATAAAGCAAGACTAGTGGCCAAAGGTTATTGTCAAGAAGAAGGAATTGACTTTGATGAAACTTTTGCACCAGTAGCAAGACTTGAAGCAATCAGACTGTTTCTAGCCTATGCTGCTTACAAGAACTTCACTGTCTATCAGATGGATGTGAAGTCTGCTTTTCTCAATGGAGAATTGCAAGAAGAAGTGTATGTTGAACAACCTCCTGGATTTGAAGTCTATCAAGAAGAGGACAAAGTATATCGTCTGAAGAAAGCCCTCTATGGACTGAAACAGGCTCCAAGAGCATGGTATGATACCCTATCTGATTTTCTTTTAATAAAGGATTTCGTAAAGGTAAGGTAGATAAAACCTTGTTCACAATTGAATGGGAAAATCATATATTACTTGTGCAAATATATGTGGACGATATTATTTTTGGTTCAACTAATCAACAGATGTGTGATAAGTTCTCCAAGCTGATGCAGAATAAGTTTGAAATGAGCATGATGGGTGAACTTAATTATTTTCTTGGATTGCAAGTTAGACAGTTGCCTGATGGAATATTCATCAGCCAAGCAAAATACACAAGAGATCTGTTCAAGAAATTTGGTATGGAAACTAGCTCTACTGCTACCATTCCTATGTCTACAAGTCTTCGTTTGGATAAAGATGAAGATGGCAAATCAGTGGACATAACCAAATATAGAGGCATTATTGGTTCATTGTTGTATCTAACAGCAAGCAGACCTGATATAATGTACTCAGTTGGAGTCTGTGCAAGATTTCAATCAAACCCCAAAGAATCTCATCTCTTAGCTGCCAAGAGGATATTGAAATATGTTAAAGGCACTCAAGAATTGGGATTGTGGTATCCTAGAGAATCTGGATTTGAACTCATTGGTTATTCAGATTCAGACCTTGCTGGCTGCAAGATTGACAGAAAGAGCACAACAGGTGCCTGTCAGTTCTTAGGTAGTCGTCTGATCTCATGGATGAGTAAGAAACAGACTTCAGTTTCTATATCTACTGCTGAAGCTGAATATATAGCTGCTGGAGCTTGCTGTGCACAGATACTTTGGTTGAAGCATCAACTAGAAGACTACAACATCAAGATCAGTGGAATTCCAATCTACTGTGACAATACAAGTGCAATTTCACTTACTCAGAATACTACAAGTCATTCAAGGACTAAGCATATTGAGATCAAGCATCACTTCATTAGAGATCATGTGGAAAAAGGCAATGTAATGATTGAGTATGTTCATACAGACAATCAGATTGCTGATATTTTCACTAAACCTTTAAGTGAAGTAAGGTTTTCAACTCTAAGAGCTGAGCTAGGACTACTTAATTTGGAAGCATAAGCTGAGGGGGAACTCATCAGAAGACTGAAGTTCAACAGCTTAGTTATTCGTTATTATCTTCAAGGATTAACTCTCAACAGACTAGTTAACTTATGAATTCTTAAACTCAGGGGGAACGTGTAAGACTAGCGGTACTTCTGAATTAAAGATGAAATTTGTTAATGACAGTTAGTTGAAGTTATGTTTTCATCAGAAGACTCAACTATCGAAGATTAAAGTTATTTTATCTAGCTGGATTGACAAACAGCTGAGGAAGGTTATCAGCTATTGGCATTCTCTGATAACAACTATGTCATCAGGACAGTAGTCCATCAGATAAGTATTTATGTTACTCATCTGATTACTTTAATAAAAGCGGAACTATTTAAAACGTTTTATTCAAAATACGCTTTTATAAGTAACTGTTGGGCGGTACATATTCCCGCTCTTCATTAAATATCTTTTGAATTCGAAAAGTCGTAACTGACGCCGCACGATCAGCACTGACAGAAAAACGGATCTAACGGTTGGCGGATATCACGGAAACCGAAAAACCCCAACTCTATAAATCCCCATCTGATCAGTCGTGTAGTTCTTTACGCACTCTAAGCATTCAAAAGTACTTGTGAGAAAATTACTTGCATTTCTCTGCATATTTCTCTCTGTTTTCCTAACCTTCAACAGATTAACAATGGCCGCTGAAGGTATGTTTCTCGTATATGATTCCTACTACCAATCTGGCACGACACTGATGAAAGAACTTCTGGAGAAGTTCAAATCTGCGAACTTGGTAAATTTTATGGAATATAATGAGGGAGTGATCTGGACTGATCAAGTGATGGAGTACTACAACACAGCGAAAGCTGACTACAACGCACTGGAGATTAAGGCTACAGTGGGAGGTAAATCTATCACTATTACTCCTGCTGTTCTGCACGAAACGTTTGGACTTCCTAACAGTGGACGACATGACGTCACTGTACTGACGGAAGATAAGCACCAACAATTCTGGGCGATCTGCGCCAAGGAGGGAGAAGTGATGTCTGGAAACATAAGGAAGAGACAACTGAGGGATGAATATCAGCGGATGGCTGATATGGTGTCTAAGCTGATTGAGAACTGCACCTTCTCACTGGATGCTGTTACCATGAAGAGGTTCAGCATCATGGCTGCCATATACTATGGACTGGAGGTCAACTGGTCAATCATAGTCTGGTACATATTGGCTGATTTTCTTGATGATAAGAAAGGAAAAGGCCCCTCCACCAACCACAGAATCACACTCAGTTATCTGCTGTCAAAACTGGGCTGTGACACAAAGAATGGAAAAGAGATCCACAAATCCAAGGCATTGTCCAAGTACATGCCTGTCAAAAGAGGAAGGCTGGTGAGCCTGAAGAAGCTGATGTTGAGGAACCAAAAGAGGTTCCTGCCAAAAGGCAAAGGAAACTGGTCAAGACTGCTGACTTAGCTGTTGAGTCCAGAAAGAAGAAGGATGCTGACAAGCCTAAGGAAAAGATTCCTAAGCAGATGGAGAAAGTGACTTCTGCTGCTGAAGCCACTAAAATCGTTGAAAACATAATTGCTGATGTAAGGACTGGATCCCCTGCATCACCATCAAGAACTCCATCAGCAGAGAGGCCTGCTGAAGGTATCTCTCAACTAACAAGAAGTCAACAGAGATATACAGCTACAACCACTTACCGTGAAGGGAGAACCAAGAAGTCTGCTAGAAAGCAGATGACCTTTATAGAAGAACCAACGGACTTGGAAAATGTAGCTAGGGAAGACCCTGAAGCTGCTAACAGTTGAGACTGTTGTGACTGACAAAGCTGATGAGCAACAGCCAAGTCAAGTCACATCAACAGCTGAGGTTGCTCAACCTCAAGAAGATCCAGAAATCCAAATCATTTATCCTATTGCTGCTGCTCCCCTATCATCTGCTGGTCCAGCTCCTGCTCCCATTGATAAAGGGAAGAGGAAGATAGTGCTTAAGAGAAAGAAAATCTCTAAAGCTGACAAGAAGGCAAGAGAAGAAGCTGAACAGAGAAAGCAGATGAAGCTGAGGAAAAGAAGGCACTTGAGCTAAGCAAAGCTCAAGAAGCTAAGGATGAAGCCAGGAGGCACATGTCTGAAGCAGAGAGGAAAGCTGCTGAAGATGCTGAATTGGCAATGGTTTTGGAAATGAGCAAAGTTGATGCCTATGGACCTGTCCATAGTGGTGGCATCAAGATTGGAGAAGGCAAAGATGATGAAGAAGATAAGAAAAAGATACTACTGCCTGCCCCCAAAGTCAAGTCAAAGGACAAGTTTGAAGTGAGAAGAGCCTTTGAAATAGTGTATGCTGATAAGGAGCTGTTCAAGAAGTTTGAGAAGTCTCTAGCATACTATGATCAAAAGCTCATGTTGAGGACTCTGTTCAACCAAGAAAAGCCAAGGTATATCAGTTGGAGAGACAACAGGCTGAACAAGTCAATAACAGAACTTCAAAGCATGAAGGAGTTAGCTGATGAAGAACGATGGGTTCTGACTTGGCTGAAGACAAACTCCATTCAAAAGGCCCTTGATCCCAGCTATGTAAGAGATGTCATGCATAGTTATGCAAAAGGCTTTGCATTGGAGGAGGCCAAGAAGATTCAAAGCACCTTGTCTGATAAGAAGAAAAAGTCTGAAGATGCTGAAGAAAGAGCAATTAAGTTTGCTGTTATGACCGCCTTGAAGAGATGGGCAAAAAGGTCAAAGTATCAGCAAGGTTGTTCAAGTGACTTGCCACTACTTCCAAGCATTCAGCAAATAATATTTGGCAAGGAAGTGCAACCTTTTAGTGAAGTGCCTAAGGGAAACAATGCTCCTGTTAACCCTTGGATCATTGTGAGGCAAATCAGACAAACAACTTGCTTCAATGATGATGGCACTGTCACAAACCTGATATATGAAGATGTCACTGATGAACAGAAGAATCTGAAGAAGAGAAAGCTGAAGAGCCTCTAGCACTAGAATGCAAGGCTAAAGACGCTGAAGATCATCAGATGACTGACATGGAAGAAGTCCCTGTTCAACAGGCGACTGAAGAGAAGGAAGCTGACGCTACTGCTTCTGCTTCATCAGCTGATCAACACTCATCACTGATGGAAGCAATCCAGATGCTGATGGAAAACCAACTTAAGGAACTGGAAGACAAGCACAAGCAACAGCTATTGAAGGTTAAGGAGGAGCTGAAGGTTGAACTTAAAGCAGAGTTGGCAGAAACCAACAAACTTCAGCTGGAAACTGTTCAAGGATCAACAGAAGAGATCATCAAAAGAGAAATTGACAGTATTCCAATTCCTCAAGACAATTCATTGCAGTTAGTGCACAGCCTGAGAGATCTGAACCAAAATGTTGAAGATGTGAAGGGTGATGTGAATCATCTTCATACTGCTTTAAAATCAGCTGAGCACAAGATTGCTGATCTGACTGCAACCTTCATTCAAGTCAGTAAGGAAGAGAAGGAAATCAATCTAGGGATGTTGCAAGAAGTGGCAAAGGCCTCACAAGAACTATCAACCTTAACATTGACTACTTCAATGACAAGACTGACGTCATCAGCACTGATATTCATCATCTAACAGCAAGTCATGATGTTGTTAATCAGAACCTAAAGGCTTTGTGTGCTGGAGTGAAGATTCCAACAGTTGCTCTCAACCCTGCTGTTGAACCTTCTAATGTCATCAGAGTTGATGATGACAAAAAGGGGGAAGATAAAAGGGAAGAACCAGCTAAGGAAACTGCTGCTGAAGAACCAGCAAAGGAATCTGCTGCTGAAGAACCAACTAAGGAAGAAACTGCTGCTGCAACTATTAAAGCCAAGGAAACTGAAGAAACAGCTGACAAGACTGAAAAACTTGGAAAGGTAGAAGAAGCAGAAAAGATTGAAAATGAAGATACCAAGTACAAGAACACTGAATCTGCCAGGAAAGCAATGGAGCTTATTAAAGAACAACAACTTAAGGAGAAGATGGAAGCTGCCAAAGCAATCTTGGAAGAAGAAGCTGATGATGAAGAAGATGATGAAGAATCATCTTATGAATATGAAGAAGTGCTTGAAGGATCAGATGAAGAAGCTGATAGTTAGAAATTATAAATTTATTGTAATCAGTTTACTTTATCTATTTCTTCAGAAATCTCATCTGATTAACTTGCACTGTAATAATTTTCAAACATCAATATAAAGTCAAGTTCAATCCAATATACTTTTTCTATCTCAGAAAATTTTGAGGATTACATTCTTTAGCTTAGATATTTGACAGGTACTTAGCTGAAGTTTTGTCATCATCAAAAAGGGGGAAATTGTTGGATAAGGATGAAGATGAAGGCACTAAAGGAAGTTTGATAAGGGAGGTTTTGATGCATTCCAAAACTTCAAAGATTGGCTAAGTATGGAGTAACTTAGCTGATAAACTTATCTTTTAATGAGATGTATCTTTTAATGATTTTGATTTTTGACCAATGAGATGTTAAGGGTTTAATTGGATGGATTATAATGAAACTTAAGGTACAGTTATCTTTTACATGAAAGGGGAAAAAACTCGTAAATGTATGATATATCGCTATATTACACTATAGTTTAAGTCATAATAGTTAAAAGTGAGAAAGTCGCTATAGCGATCGAGACTTCCTCGTCTTGTTGCACCTTGCGCATGCGCTAATCACTTAATGTGCGCTATTTGGGCTATAGTGCAATAGCCCATAGCATCGAATAGCGCGCTGTTTAAGGAAAATAATGAATACAAATCATTTGGTGAAAATTAAGTAAATTGATTGCATAATTAATTGTGGGTTTTCCTAATAAAAAATTAATTACCATTAGGTTAAATTAGCCGAAATTTGGCTGGTTAATGTATTTGATCTTCCCCATGTTTAGATGAAATTTACCTTAATTTGATTTAACCTTTATTTAAGAATTAGTTTAAATTGGCTGAAAGTAAGTTTCTTTAGTTAATTGCTGATTTTCCTAAATTAAAATGAAATTTACCTCAATTTGGCTTAAATTATTTTGCTTAATATTAGTTTAAATTTATTGATTAATTTAGTTGTTGATCCTCCCGAATTCAGATGAAAATTACCTTTAACTTGACTCATATTTTTATGTTATTCAAATAATGATTTTAATGAAATTTTTCGCTGATTTTACTTAAAATTAGCATAAATTTAGTTGAAATGACTGCTAGTTGCAGATTTTACAATAATTAACTTAAATTAGGTGAAATTAACTTAAAGTTGGCTGAAATATTCTTAATATTATGACTATTTATTGGGTTTATGTTTTTATGTGTTAAAGTTCGTTTTTATGTTCTATAGTTTCAAAATTTAGTAGCATTCTTTATATATATTTAAAAAACCTACATTTATGCGCTTCATTTTTAAAAAGGCCACAGTATCGCGTTGCACTATGCGCTATAGCCCCGGAAGCCTTTTCGCGTCATTGCGTTATGCGCCTCTGACTATTATGGTTTATGTATTTAGATAAATTTAATATTTGGAGAAACAACAAATGTATTTATTTTTATAAGAAAATATTCCAAAAGAAATACCATATGTTAGGAATGAGTGTATACCTCGTATGGTGTCATTGAACTATTGATATGGCGACCATCATCATACAATAATCTTATCACATTATAATCCAAATTTTTGTCCGTGCAATAATTCATAAATAATGTTGGATAAGGATGAAGATGAAGGCACTAAAGGAAGTTTGATAAGGGAGGTTTTGATGCATTCCAAAACTTCAAAGATTGGCTAAGTATGGAGTAACTTAGCTGATAAACTTATCAAGGAATTTTGACTAAGTAATGAAGACATCAGAAGAGTCAAAGTTTCAAGGTCCAAGACTTCTGATCTGCTGAAGTAAAGTTATCAGACTAGTGAAGATCAGCCGACTCAAATCAGATTTGTTCAAGTTTGAGATCAGCCGAGTTCACCATCAGACTTATACTTTCGTCAGCCAAGTGAAGAAGATCATGAAGTGTTCCCAACGGTAATAAATGCCCCTTGGTGTAATAAATGCTGAAGTACGAGGATATTTAAGACAAATGATTGAAGAAAAGCTTCGCATCAGCCGAGTGCATTTAATGCTGCCTGCAGAATAGTACTGTTCACAGTACGGACAGACTGCAATAGAGCCGTTCGCGGATTTTAAGGACCAGTACTCGAGGAATTTGAATCCTGTCTCTCTTCAACGGACACTTTTCAATCCTCAAGTATAAATAGCTGAAAGAGACGAAGAAGAAAGAAGCAACACAATCTCTGAGAAATTTTCGAAGCAAAATTCTTTAAGTCTCAAGAACAGCTCACTCATCAGCTGAGTCATTTGTTGACGAAAGCCGAGTTGAAGAATCAAGAAAAATACATCTTCTGAGTGATTTTGTAAACAAGAGTGTTGTGAGGAGTTGTGATCCATCTTTGTGAGTGATCAAACTTCAGAGAATAGGTCTTCTGTGTGATTTCCTATTGCGAACTTGTGGTCGTTTCATTTGTTGTTCGACGCAAGCAGAGTATACTGTAAACTTTGTGATTATAGTATAACCCAAGATCTGTGTGACTTGGAAGAGTAGACTAAAGGATATTCAAATCCATATAACCACTATAAAAATTACTTGTGTTTTTGCATTGCTTTTAAATCTGCATATTTTCTGTTTGCATAAAAACACGTTAAGTTAACTGTTTGAAAAAGGAGTTAAAAAGGAGTTTATAAAACTGGGGAAACGTTTTTCAAACTGCTAAGATTACTTGTGAAAAACACTTCAAAAATCCGCTGCAAGTACTCTAAGTATTAAAACTGATTTTAACAAAATCAGCTAAGTAACTATCAGACGAGTGATCAACAGACCTGTTCAAAGATTTGTTCGCGAACAGAATTGTAACTTACTAATCTGATCAGCTTAGTCTGTTCATTTAAAGTAAAAGTTTTAAAGTTAAAATTTGAAGAAAATTTTTGAAGAGGTTTATTCACCCCCCCCCCCCCTCTAAACCTCTTCTGACCACTTGGGACCAACAAATAACTTGAGTATTTTTATGAAACGATGAACCCAATAATTTAACCGCTGTCCATCCTATAACATAAAAACAAAGAAAAAAAAATCTTCAATACAATAAACTTAGAATAGAATAGAAAAGTATATATAGCTAACTAGAGGAATATTAAATAAACCTGGGAGTTGATATATAAATTGACGTAAGGTGATGATGACTGATCCAATGACCTCTTTCCAGTCGTTGGGGCAAAACTGCCCCCTCCCCCTCCCCCTCCCCCTCTACTCCTCCCCCTCCCTCTCCCACTCCATAATCGTCTTCAACAGTTAGAGACATAGAATAATAATAATTAAATAATAATAACAATAATAAAAATACAAAAAAGTAAAAATAATAATACAAAAATAATTATTATATAATAATAATAATAATAAGACAAAAATTATTATTATTAATATTAATAATAATAATATTAATATTGATAATAATAATAATAATAATAACAATAACAACAACAATAATAATAACAATAATAATAATAATAGTAATAACTAAAAAAATAGTAATAATAAAAATAATAACAATAAAATAAATAATAATAATAATAAATTATAATAATAGTAATAATAATAATAATAATATTAGTAATAATAATAATAATAATAATAATAATAATAATAATAATAAAATACTAATAATATTATAAATGTCCCTTAATAATAGTAATAATAGTATTAGTAATAGTAATAATAATAATTATTATAAAATGATAATAATAATAATAATAATTATTATAATAATTATTATTATTATAAAAAACCGCAATCACTTATATATATCAATTTATACTCGAGTTTTAATCATATTAAAGTTCATTTATTTGATAAAAAAATAATTTATAATTTGATTCATTTGTACATTTTATCTAAATTAAAATACAAATTTAAAATATCTAATTAAAACTAATTCCTTTAAAGATTTAATTTTTTAAAATATAAAATTTATTAAATCATACACAAAATTTATAAAAATAAAAAACAATAAAAATATGGAGCATGCGAGGCCGAGGGGTAAAGGAGGGGCAAGCTTTTGCCCTTTCTTTCCCACTCCCACTCTCCTCCCCCTCTCCACTCCCCCCACCATTGAAGACCGTAATTCTAAAAAAACCCCAAAATTCCCTCCCTCTCCTCCTCACCATTGAAGATGACCGAATGGCAAGTTTTCCCCCTTTCTCTCTCATTCCCCCTCCCACTCTCCTCCCACTCTCCGCCCCCCTCCCCACTCCCCCTCACTATTGAAGACCACAATTATTTCCCCACTCAAAATCCCCCTCGCCCTCCCCCTAACGATTAGAGTTGCCCTTGAATTGACGTAAGGGGATGATGATTGATCCAATGACCTCTTCTTTCTAGAAGTCCCATCACTGATTACCTAAATAATTTCCATAGACACATTGAAGTAGAAGTTTAATTTATTTGTTGTCAAAAGAATAACAAGGATAATATAAAATTATTGTGATATTATAGTTGATCTTATGTGCTATATATGTATTATTATTTTAATCCTTTAACAACTTCTTTTTAACATAAAACTTCTACCTTTTCTATTGTCGTTATACCATTAACCATCCATGTCCCAATCTATGTGTTAAATTCGTTTTTATGTTCTATAGTTTCAAAATTTAATAGCATTCTTTATATATATTTAATAAATCTTGCATTTATGCTCTTCAATTTTAAAAAGCCCACGGTATCGCGCTGCACTATGCGCTATAGCCCCGGAAACCTTTCCGCGTCGCTGCGCTATGCGCCTCTGACTATTATGGTTAATGTATTAGATAAATTTAATATTTGGAGAAACAACAAATGTATTTATTTTTACAAGAAAATATTCCAAAAGAAATACCATATGTTAGGAATGAGCGTATACCTCGTATAGTGTCATTTGACTATTGATATGGCGACCATCATCATACAAAAATCTTATCACATTATAATCCGAATTTTTGTCCGTGCAATAATTCTTAAATAACTTGAATATTTTTATGAAACGATGAACCCGATAATTTACCCTTTGTCCATCCTATAACATAAAAACAAAGAAAAAAAATCTTCTTACAATAATCTTAGACTAGAATAGAAAAGTATATATAGCTAGCTAGAGGAATTATAAATAAACATGGGAGTTGATGTATAAATTGACGTAAGATGATGATGATTGATCCAATGACCTCTTCTTTCTAGAAGTCCCATAGCTGATTACCTAAATAAATTCTATAGACACATGGAAGTAGAAGTTTAATTTATTTGTTGTCAAAAGAATAACAAGGATAATATAAAATTATTGTGATATTGTAGTTGATCTTATGTGCTATACATGTATTATTATTTTAATCCTTTAACAACTTCTTTTTAACATAAAACTTCTACCTTTTCTATTGTCGTTATATATACCATTAACCATATTGGGCCTGCGTCTGGATATGAGGTTGAGATCGGGTATGGGTTTGAATTCCAACTCGAGTCGAGATTTGCAACTTGGTCTAAATTTGGATTCAAGTCTGGTATGGTTTAGGGTACAAGTTGGAGTCTGGTTCTAGGTTCGGACTAGTAGTTGGGTCCAAATCTTGGTGCAAGTATAAACTCAGGTCTAAGTCCAAGTTTGGATCCAGATTCAGGTCTAGCTTTGAACCAAACTCGACAGATCCGGCCCACGATTTAGTTTTTAACAATTCTTTTAATCACGGTCTTAGGATCCGAGTCTTGACCTGAACCCTGTCGATAGTCATGACCAAGACAATGTCTTTTAATCACAAAGTTGATTGTTAGTTTTGTTGGATTAATTCTTGAACTTCATTTAACCATTGGTCAGGTCGGAGTTAAACATTAAGATTGATATTATAAGAAATATGGGCATAAATAGTTTAAAAAATCGGGCTATTGACTGATATATTTTGTTAAAAATGGGATCATATACTTAACCCCATAATTACAAGTGATCAGTAGATTATGACTAATGAATTATGATTGTTATTTATCTCTATAAGTTGTCGAAAATTAGTTGTAATTATATAAAATAAGTTAGAGTTGTCTTGTAACCAAACATGGAGAAACGGCAGTAAAGGTTATGTGATTTTATCCCTATTAAAATTGATACTTTGTGAATCTAGAAAATTGGTCGTGTTGATAGAATAATTGATCATAAACTAGATGTTTTGAGTGATGGAATATTTTCGGTATAGTGTTAATTGGTCATATCTCTCAACCTTTGGTTTTATTAATAAATAGTTTATATTATTGCTTTAGTTAAGTTATTAGTCAATATATTAAGGTTAAGTTCTCAAGCTTGGAAAAACCTTCACAGACAAAGAGATAACCGTCAGGGTGTTGAAGGCTTTACCTCCTATGTTCAACATGAAGGTGACAGACATGGAAGAGTCAAGAGACTTGGGAAAGATCTCACTCACCGAGCTGTTCTCAGTACTCAAGGATTATGAGTATAAACTGCCAAGAATGGGTGTTGAAGAAACCTCAACTTCAAGTCCCACAGCTGCCCTGGTTGCTACTGAAAATCCACGAAGACCAGCGTATAAAAGCAAAGAAGTGGACTCATCTGATGAAGCCACAATACTCAACAAAAAGGAGTACACAGCTGGAGACGTTCTGTGACGCCCCGTTTTTCCCAGCCACGTCCTCGGGCCAAAAACGACCCTCGACTGGAGTCGGGTCGCCAAAACAAACCAAACATGAAATTTAATCTAGACTAGCAGCGAAAACATATAATTTAAAACTTGAATTAGTTTAAATATCGTAAACAATTTATCAATCAGCTTAATACATCTGTACTTAAACAATTCAATTTAAAACTCATAAACACTTAACCAATCACATTTTGAAACCTCCAAATGTAAATAATCCAAACACGACTAAAAAAAATGAACACGACCAACTCGGATCCCGGATCACCAACTATCAAACCCCTCAACTATCGAAAGTACCTGAAATAGTAATCCACAAAGGGTGGTAAGTTGATCGTCCAACTTAGTGAGGCAGTGTGCAAATGTAAATTAGCAGCGAGAAAACAACACTATTGATAAATCAATTCAAACACACACACCAAAGACGCAAAACACGTATGTACGCAACAGACATCTCATCCAACCGCATAGATGGCTCGAATGAATGTGATAAAAAGACATCTCATCCAGCAACGTAGTGGGCTCGAATGAATGTGATAAGATAAAAGACATCTCATCCAACCCGTAGTGGGCCCGAATGAATGTGATAAAAAGACATCTCATCCAGCAACGTAGTGGGCTCGAATGAATGTGATAAGATAAAAGACATCTCATACAACCCGTAGTGGGCTCGAATGAATGTGATAAAAGACTCATGCAAAGACATCTCATCCAACCGCATAGTGTGCTCGAATGAATGTGATCAGACCCAATAATGCAAACGATAAATAGAAACAAAACCCCAACACTTGCACATTAGTAATTCACAAATTTTATAGTCACAGGCGCAGTTCAAAACCCACAAGGTAAATAAATAACACACGTAACAGTTAAAATTCCACTTCAAGCAGCACCATGTAAACTCGCACAAAAGCACTCACCTGATTAATCAGGACGCTTGGGATAACAAGACTCAAACACTGGTTCAAAAACCTGTAATTAATCGCAGGTATAACTTAGTAACTTGAACAATTAAATTCTAAAGATTCTTTATCAAATTAACATTCAAATCTTATTTAAACCCATTTTCATGTACATACATGTACCAAATTAATGGCATAAGTGACAGCCCAAAAAGGAAGGTGTTTTTTTTTTCCGGCCCGGCCCGAACCCGACCCGAACAGGCCCGGCCCGAATCTGACCCGACCCGAACTCGACCCAAATCACAGCCCGTTCTCTTGGCCCGAAGCTCAACCTATTCCCTCAACCCGAAGTTCCGTCCCAAACCCAACCAATGCTTGGCCCAACCTTACTCTCAATTTTAGCCCAAGTTTGACCCAAACTTGGCCCAATTCTACTTAGTCCAGCCCAAACCCATTTCCACTTCTTATAGCCCATCTCCCAGCCCAAACTAAACAGCCCAAAACTCAAATGCTACTGTTCATCATCTCCCTCACATTTTCGGCCGCTAACTCACGGCCAAATTCCTATCACCACTACTAGTTTACGCCATGCCTTCTCCTTCCCCGACAAGCTTCGGACGACCCCCCTTTACTCTAAAACCCGAACCAGAACCCGTGTCCCTTCTCCCAAACCCGAAACAAACCCCTCTCTTTTTCCGATCAGCCATAGCCGCCTCCACCATTGGCCAATTCCTATCACCACTACTAGTCTACGTCGTGCCTTCTTCTTCCCCGACAAGCTCCGAACAACCCCCCCCCCTTACCCTAAGACCCGAACCAGAATCCGAGGCCCTTGTCCCAAACCCGAAACAGAGCTCTCCCTCTTTTCCGATCAGCCATGGCCGCCTCCACCATTACCCCTCACCATCCCCCTTAAACATTTCATCTCTAATCCAAACTCGTACCTCAAGCTTCTATTTCAACATCTCCCGATCCCCTCTCCCTAACCCGAGCCCCAGCCAATACAACTCACCAAAAACTGACTTAAAAACAGAAAATTGAAAAGGGAAACAGCCCCTAGTCGTGCAATTTAAAAGAAAACATAAAATGGAAATGGGAATAAGCCCCTAGTCGGTACAAGAATTCATACAACTTACCTTCACGAATGGAGAAGAAGAACTCCGACTTTCTTCTCGGAACAGGGACGGCGGCGAAGTGTGTGAGGGAGAGTAGAATACTTTTCCTTAAATCTTGAAAATTAATTAGGTTTAAATTGATTATGTAGGCTTAATTCACATTCAAACCATATAAATGGGCCTTAAAATTAATTAAAAATATTTAACACAATTAGACTTAAATCATAAATTAATAGATAACAATAGCTAAATAATTAAGATAATTAGCATTTAAATAAACTTTAGTCACATAACTTAAATATTTAAACATATAGATCTAGATCTGAAAATTACATAATAGACCCCAAATAAAATTTGGGGTTTCACACGTTGTATTGCTGATGAACAACTTCAAGAAGTTCTACAAAAGAAAAATAAAGAACAAATACAACAATGCTTCTACTTCTAACCCTACTTATTCTTCTCAAGATAAGGATTCATATAAATCCAAAATGATGTGCTATAATTGCAGGAAACTGGGTCATTTCATCAGAGACTGCCCATATCCTAAAGCTGAGAAGTATACAGAAGAGGAAAAGAGAATCAGAAAAGAAAGAAAGCATTAGAAAGGCAAGGTGTTGTTAGCAAAAGCTAAAAAGTTGGCTGCTATCTACTCATCATATTCAGACTCAGACACTTCTGATGAAGTGTCTTCTGAAGAAGAGAGTCCTGCTCTTATCTGCCTAATGGCCAAGGAATCTGATGACTCTGAGGATGATGAGGTAACTCCTCTTGGTAATGAATTGTTTAATTCATTTGAACAAATGATGCTTAACAATACTGGTATTGCTGAAGCATTTAGTAAGCTTAAGGAAGAGATATTGCTAAGAGAGCAAAACAGTTACTGAAACTTAAAGCTGAAAAACCAAAATAATCAGCTAAATATAAACTGCTTGAGCAAGAGAATGAATCTCTGAAAGCTGAATGTGAAGTCCATAAAGGAAAAACCATGGAACTTGAAAAGTTAATTGAGTCTCATGAAAAGTCATCTGTTGCATCCACTCTTATCTCGAGTAAACAGAAGACACCTTTAGAACATGATAAGTTAGAACTGAAACATACCCGAAAAATTTGTATCAGCTGACAATAGTTAGATCATATTGTATGTTCAGACTACTAAACCTGCTTCACCTGAGAAAGTGTTAAAGGAGAAGAAAACTCCTAAGGCTAAAAACAGCAAAGAGCCTAGTGTAGGTAAACAGACTGGTAAGACCAAACAGAAGAGTCCTAAAAAGTCTTCTGATAAGGATAAAACCAATCAGACTAGTGGTAAAACTAAGTCGTTTACTGAGCAAGCATCTAGTAAACCAAAGAAGCATAAGAACAAGAAAAATCAAAATGCTTGGTATGGAAATGAGTCTTATTATGTGCAACCTGCTGCATATCCTCCTATGTATCATGCACCTCAATTCCCAACTTACTATGCACCATACCCTGCTCATCCAATGCATGCATATCCTGTTTATCATGCATCTTATTATGCTTATGAACATTATCTTTATCATGCTGATTATCAACAATATAGCAAATCTGATGAATGTGATGAAGATAAACCTGTTCATTCTCCTGTTAAAACTTAGAAGCCTAAGACTTCAGCATCTTGGGTTGTCAAATGTGGAACTAATCCTTCAGGACCCTCTCAATAAGGGTACCTAAAACAATTTTATTTTGTTTTGTAGGTTAGGATTAGGAGTAGGAGTAAAGTAGAGAAGATTTGGTAGTTGGACAGCAGCTGTTCAAGACACATGTGTGGAAACATACATGAGCTGACTGATGATGTTGCTGTGGATGGTCCTAAAGTTACTTTTGGAGACAGCAAGGAAGGCAAGATTGTAGCAAGTGGAAAGATGATCAAAGGCAACATTGAGATATCTGACGTCTCTTATGTTAAAGGCCTCAAATACAATTTGCTGAGCATAAGTCAATTTTGTGACAAAGGATATTCAGTCATCTTCTCAACAGATAAGTGCTACGTTGAACAGATTGGTACTAAGAAGGTAATTTTATCTAGAAGACGACAAGGAAATGTCTACACAGTGGACTGGAATTCTGCTGACAAGAGTTCAAGTATTTGTTTGGTGGCATCAACACCAAGTGAAATCAGTTGGCTGTGGCACAAAAGAATAAACCATGTGAATTTCAAGACCATAAACAGACTTATCAAGAATGATTTGGTAAAAGGAATTCCAAAGACAGTCATGAGCAAAGGTAAGCTCTGTGACGTCTGTCAGAAGGGTAAACAAATCAAGTCATCTTTCAAAAGTAAGAAGCACCAATCATCTGGAAGGATCTTGGAGCTGCTACATATGGACTTATTTGGACCCATTGATCCAATCAGCAATGGTGGAAAGAAGTACTGCCTAGCTGTTGTGGATGATTACTCAAGATACACTTGTGTGATTTTCATGAAGAAGAAAAGTGAAACCAAGGAGCATCTTACAAATTTGATGGAACTGATCCAGAATGAAAAGAGTATGAAGATATTGAAGATCAGATCGGATAGAGGGACTGGATTTACGAACTCCACTGTTGAAGAGTATTGTAATGCCAGAGGAATCAGCCATGAGTACTCTGCTGCCAGAACCCCTCAATAGAACGGAGTTGCTGAAAGGAGAAACAGAACTCTGAAAGAAGCTACCAGAACCATGATAACTGAAGCAAAGTTGCCTCAAAGATTTTTGGCAAAAGCCACAAATACAACATGCTTTACCCAAAACAGATGCATGATCAACAAGCACCAAAACAAGACTCCATATGAAGTTTGGAACAACAGAAAGCCAAACATTCATTACTTTAGAATTTTTGGTTGTAAATGCTTTGTTTTAAATAATGGGAAAAATCACCTTACTGCTTTTGCAGAGAAGGCTGATGAAGCAGTATCTGTAGGATATTCTACAGTCAGTAAAGCATATAGATTCTTTAACAAAAGAACTTTACTTGTAGAAGAATTCATTCATGTAGTATTTGATGAACCAAATCAATCTTGTGAAAAGAATCAAAGTATTGATCAAAATTTGTCTACTGATTTTCAGAAATTGAGTGTTGAAAGAAATGAAGAGTATGCACCCATCATACTACCTGATCTCAACTCAGCTGCCAACTCAAGTGCTGTTCAAAATCACACTGCTGATTGTCTATCAGAAGAGTTGCAAACAGCTGACAGACCAGAGACTGTTCAACAGACAAGTGCTGCTCAACAGACTACTACTGGAACTCCAACAGTAGTGTTGCAAGATCAAAACAGAGGACAACATTCTGATTTGCAACCTAATCTTAGATGGCTCAAGAATCACCCACCAGAGGTGGTGATTGGTGATCATTTGGATAGAGTAAAGACAAGGAGAGCTGCTGCAAGTTATGCAATGTTCGTCAGCTTCCTATCTCAAATAGAGCCTAAACAGATTGAAGAAGCTCTTAATGATTCAAACTGGATTGAAGCTATGCAATAAGAGCTGAATCAATTTGAAAGGAATGAAGTCTGGTACTTAGTTCCTAGACCAAGTCATCAAAGGGTAATTGGCACTAAATGGGTATTCATGAATAAAATGAATGAAGATGGTGTGGTCACCAGAAACAAAGCAAGATTACTTGCCAAGGGTTACTGCCAAGAAGAAGGCATTGACATTGATGATACTTTTGCACCAGTAGCAAGACTAGAGGCAATCAGACTCTTTCTTGCTTATGCTGCTCATAAGAATTTCACAGTCTATCAAATGGATGTGAAATCAGCTTTTCTCAATGGAGAATTGCAGGAAGAAGTTTATGTTGAACAACCACCTGGATTTGAAGCCTATAAAGAAGAGGACAAGGTATATCGTCTGAAGAAAGCCCTCTATGGACTGAAACAGGCTCCTAGAGCATGGTATGATACCCTATCTGATCTTCTTTTGATACCCTATCTGATCTTCTTTTAATTAAAGGATTTCGTAAAGGTAAGGTAGATAAGACCTTGTTCACTATTGAATGGAAAAATCATATATTGCTAGTACAAATATATGTGGACGATATTATTTTCGGTTCAACAAATTAACAGATGTGTGATAAGTTCTCAAAGCTGATGCAGAACAAGTTTGAAATGAGCATGATGGGAGAACTTAATTATTTTCTTGGTTTGCAAGTAAGACAGTTGCCTGATGGAATATTCATCAACCAAGCAAAATACACAAATGATCTGTTCAATAAATTTGGTATGGAAACAAGCTCATCTGTTAGTGTTCCTATGTCTACTGGACTTCGTCTGGATAAAGATGAAGATGGCAAATCAGTGGATATAACTAAGTACAGAGGCATCATTGGGTCACTGTTATACTTAACAGCTAGCAGACCTGATATTATGTACTCTGTTGGGGTTTGTACGAGATATCAATCAAATCCTAAAGAATCTCGTCTCCTAGCTGCCAAAAGGATACTTAAATACCTTAAAGGCACTCAAAGATTTGGGATTATGGTAACCCAGAGAGTCTGGTTTTGAACTCATTGGTTATTCAGATTCTGACATTGCTGGCTGCAAAATTGATAGAAAGAGCACAACAGACTTCAGTATCCATATCTACTGCTGAAGCTGAGTACATAGCTGCTGGAGCATGCTGTGCACAAATATTATGGTTAAAGCATCAACTTGAAGATTACAATGTTAAAATCAGTGGAATACCTATCTACTGTGACAATACAAGTGCAATATCTCTTACTCAAATTATTACAAGTCATTCAAGAACAAATCATATAGAGATCAAACATCACTTCATAAGAGATCATGTGAAAAAGGGAAATGTCATAATTGAAAAAGTTCATACTGATAATCAGATCGCTGACATCTTCACAAAACCTCTAAGTGATGCAAGGTTTTCGACTTTAAGAGCTGAACTAGGTCTACTAAAGTTGGATGCATAAGCTGAGGGGGAACTCAACATAAGACTGAAGTTCATCAGCTTACTCATCTTATTATCTTCAAGGTTAACTCTCAACAGACTAGTTAACTTATGGATTCTTAAAGTCAGGGGGAACGTGTAAGACTAGCGGTACTTCTGATTAAAAGATGAAATTTGTTGATGAAAGTTAGTTGAAGTTATGTTTTCATCAGAAGATCTAAAATTTGAAGATTGAAGATTAATTATCTAGCTGGATTGACAAACAACCGAGGAAGGTTATCAGTTATTGGCTTTCACTGATAACAGTCTGCATCAGGACACTAGTCCTATCAGATAAGTATTTACTTTACTCGTCTGATCAGTTATGTAAAAGCTCTGTTGTTTTAAAAATGTATTATTTAAAAATGCGCTTTTACAAGTATACTGAGGCGGTTCGCATTCCCCCTTGACACTAAATGCTTTTTGACTTTTGAATCGCGTAACTGACGCCCCACGATCAGAACTGACACAAAACGTATCTAACGGTTAGCGTGTATCACGGAACCCAAAATACCCTAACCTCTATAAATTTAGATCTGATCAGCTTTGTGACTCTTTACGCACCCAAAAATATTCAAAGGCATTTGTGAGAAATTCTGCTTTTATTTCTGCAAAATTTCTTGTGTTTTCTCTAATCTTCTACAAAATCGAAAATGACTACTCAACAAGAAGCTAAGGCTGAAGGTATGTATCTAGTTTATGATACATATCACCATTCTGGCACCCATGTAATGAAAGAAATCTTGGAGAAGTTCAAGGCTGCAACACTCGTGAAGTTCATGGAATCTCATGCTGAAATGGTCTGGAAGGACCAAATAATGGAGTACTACAATGGAAAAACGAGAATTCAAAGCTACTGTCGGAGGAAAAGTAGTAGTCATCAGTCCTGCTCTGTTGCACGAGAAATTTGGACTGTCAAATCAGGGAAGAACTGATGTGTCTTCTATGGGAGAAGATAAAATCCAAGAGTTCTGGGCAATATGTGCCAAGGAAGGAGAAGTCATGTCTGGCAACATAAAGAAGAAACAGCTGAAGGATGATTATCAGCGCATGGTTTATATGGTCTCAAAGCTGATAGAGAATTGTACCTTCTCTCTAGACAGTGTCACCATGAAACGCTACTGCATTATGATGGCCATTTACTACGGCTATGAGGTGAACTGGTCTGTTGTGATCTGGTATATTCTGGCGCACTTTCACCAGAAGAAGCAAACCAATCACAAGATTACTCTGAGTTACCTGTTTTATCAGCTGGGATGTGGAATGACCTATGGAAAGGAGATTCACAATGCCAATGCTATGGCTACATATCAAGCTGTTAAGGGAGTAACTAAAAGGAAAAATGATGAAGAGGAAGAAGCTGAGGAACCTAAGGACAAGGTTCTTGCAAAGAGGCAAAGGAAGTCTGTTCAAACGGCAAAGCCTGCTGTTCAAGCCAGAACAGATAAGAAAAAGCAAGCTGCTGCTGACCCTGCTATAAAGAAAATCACTGATGAGGTTTTGGAGATATCAGCTGGTTCTCCATCAAGAACAGTGTCAGAAGAAATGTCTGCTGACAAAGTAGCAAAGAGGACTAGAAGCCAGTTGAGAGACACTGCTGCTTCTAAACATGCCAAAGAGAAGCCTGCTAAAAGGAAAGGGGATTTTGAACCATCTCCTGCTAAGCCCTCAGACTTAGTCAGACAAAGTCCTCAATCAGCAGAGAGGCCTGTTGGAGCTGAAGAAGAGTCTGCTGCTGCTGATCAAACTGCCTCACAGACTACTTCAACCGCTCCAACAGCTGAGGTTGCTAAACCTCATGATGATCCTGAAGTGCAAATCATCATTTCTGTTGCAGTTGCACCCCTTGCATCTGCTGGTCCTAAACCTGCTCCTGCTCAAGAAGCACAGACAGTTGATAAGAAGAAAGGGAAAAGAAAGATCGTTATTAAAAAGAAGAAAGTGTCTGCTGCTGATAAGAAAAAGAGGAAGAGGCAGAGCAGAGGAAGAGGGATGATGAAGAAGAGCAAAGGGTCATAGAGCTCAGTAAATTTGAAGCTGAAAAAGAAGAGCAGAGAAGAAAAATGTCTGAGGCAGAACGCAAGGCTGCTGAAGACGCTGAGTTAGCTCTTGTGATTGAGCTCAGCAAGAAATATTCTCATGGTCCTAACGTAGCTGGTAGCATTAAGATTGGAGAATCAATGAACGCAAAGAATAAAATGCCTGCTAATGAAATACCTGAGAAGAAAAGGTTTGAAGTTAGGAAAGCCTTTGAGATTGTTAACACTGACCCTGCTGTTTTCAACAGATTTGAAGCTACCTTGGCTGCTATTGATCAGAAGCTGCAGCGTAAAACATTGTTCATCCAAGAAAAGGAAAGATACATCAGATGAAGAGACTTTAGGATGAACAAGTCTGTTGAAGAAATCCAGAGCTGGAGAGAGTTTGCTGATGAGGAGAAGTGGGTCCTCAGCTGGTTGCAAACTTCTTCAATCACTAAAGCACTGGATCTTGATTATGTCAAAGATGTGATGCATAAATATGCTCAAGAAGCTGCTACTACAGAAGCCAAGACCATCTTTGATGCTTTGCCAGCCAAGAGAAGAAAGCAAGATGATCCCATCAAACGGGCTGTGCAAATTGCTGTTCATACTGTCTTGGAGAAATGGGCTAAACGTTCAAGATATGAACAAGGATCTCCAAGTGATCTGCCTGCTCTACCCAGCGTACAGCAGATCACATTTGGCAAATAAATAAAAGATTATCAAGAGTTGCCTAAAGTGAAGACAGCTGCTGTAAATCGTCTGCCTGTTGTAAGGAAAATCCGTCAGACCACTGTCTACACTGATGAAGGCATTATTGTTAATAAGATCTTTGAAGATGTCACAGATCAGACTGATGCTATAGAAGAGCCCTTAGCCATTGAGTGGACTGCTAAGGAAAAGCCTGATGAAGAAGCTGATCTGAAAGACACTCTTGTCCAACAGGAAGAAGATCAAACTGCATCAACCTCTGTTCCAACAGCTGACATGCACTCGTCGCTGATGGAAGCCTTCCAGATGCTGTTTGAAAATTCCTTGAAGGAAATGGAAGAGAGGAACATAATGCAGATGGAGAAAATGCAGAAAGAGATTGCAAAAATGGTTCAGGATGTCATTGATAACTTCCCACTGCCTGAAGACAATACTCTGAGGATGACGCACAATATCTTAGATATGAACAGAAGTATTGAAGATGTCAAGGCTGATGTTGGTCATTTTCATGCTGCCTTACTGAGAAATGAAGATAGTATTGCTCATCTGACAAACACATTCATCAAAGTTGCTGATAAGGAGACTGCAAAGAATATGCCGTTGGTAGAAGAGGTTCACAAAGCTGCCAACAAAGTTGATAATGAAATCTCTACATTGCAACTCAACATTGACTACATCAATGATCAAGCTGACAATATCACTACTTCTCTAAATCATCTCAACTTAAGCCAAGACTTAATGAACCAGAACATCAAGACCTTGTGTGCTGCTGCAAAGATCCAAGTTGTTGGATTCAACCGTCATGTTAACCCTGATGATGACAAAAAGGGGGAAGAGACAACCATCCAAGCTGCTGCTGAAGACTCTGCTGCTGCTCAAGAAGAACCAAAAGAGCCAGAGAACCAAGCACTTGAAGAAAAGGCTGAAGGAAATGGAGAAGCTGAAAACAAGGAAATTGATGCTACTGAAGGAGACGAAAAGGTTGATGGCAAAGAAACTGATGTTGAAGACTCTGAAGAAGAACCCAAGGAACCAGTCAAGTCTGATAAAGAATTGGCTGCATCCAAGGACACTCCTGAAGAACAACTGGAGCCATTCACCAAGCACAAGAACATAGAGCGTCTGAAGAGAAGAGTTACTGAAGCAGAACATGAAGTGATGCGTGAAAATGAAATGAAGCAGAAGATAGAAGCTGCCAAGGCAAATCTGCTTGCTGATGATGCAATTGATGAAGAAGATGATGATGATGAATCAGAGTATGAATATTATGAGGAAGTTCAAGAAGGAAGTGAAGAAGCTGATGATTAGAATAGATTATCTTATCATTGTAATCAGTTTACTTTAATTTCCTTTCAGTTATCTCATCTGAAAGACTTGTACTTTGTAATAACTTTCAATCATCTATAAAAGTTCAAGTTCTTTTCCAACATATATTTCTATGTCAGAAATTTTGAGGAGCAAAACTTTAGTTTAGGTAACGGGTACTTAGCTGAAGTTTTGTCATCATCAAAAAAGGGGAAATTATTGGATCAAGATGAAGATAAGAGTGCATTGAAGTTAGATAAGTTAAGGGAGGTTTTGATGATTTCCAAAACACATCAAGATCAGCTAAGTATGGAAAACTTAGTTTAAAGCCCTTAGAAGAATTTTGACCAAGTAAGAAGACAAATCAGAAGGGTCAAATATTCAAGGTCCAAAAGACTACTGATCTGCTGAAGGGAAGAAATCAGACTGGTGAAAATCAGCCGACTCAAATCAGATTTGTTCAAGTTTGAGATCAGCTCTGCTCACCATCAGACTTGTACTCTCATCAGCCAAGTGGAAAGGATCAAGAAGTCTCCCCAACGGTAATAAATGCCCCTGGAGTAATAAATGCTGAAGTCCGAGGATATTAATGGCAAATGATTAAAGAAATACCTCGTATAAGCTCGGTGCATTAAATGCTGCCTGACAGAAAGTACAGTCTGCAGTACTGTCACTGTGCAGAGAGCCGTTTGCGGAAATTAATGACCGAAAACCAAGAAATTCAAACTGTGTCTCTCTTCAACGGGCACTTTTTGAATCTGTGAGTATAAATAGCTGAAGAGACGAAGAGAAAATAACAACACAACAACTGAGAGATAAATTTCGAAGCAGAATATTTTCTAAGTCTCAAGAAGCTCTAACAGCTCACTCGCCTGCTGAAGTCATTTATTCACAGAAGCTTGTTGAAGTTTAAAGATAATACATTTTCTGAGTGAATCTGTAAAGCGAGTGTTGTGAGGAGTACTTATCCGTCTGTGTGAGTGATAAGTCTCTGTAGAATAGGTCTTCTTTGTGATTTCCTATTGCGCACTTGTGGTCGTTTCATTTGTTGTTCGACGCAAGCAAAGTATACTGTAAACTTAGTGATTATAGTATAACCCAAGATCTGTGTGACTTGGAAGAGTGGACTAAAGGATTTAAATCCATATAACCACTATAAAAATCCTTGTGTTTTACTTTGCATTTTAACTTGCATATTTTCAGTTTGCATAAAAACACTTTGATAAAACTGTTTGAAAATGATTTTAAAAAGAGTCGTTTATAAATCTGGGGATAAAATCTTTCAATCTATTAAGTATACTTGTGAAAAACACTTAAAATATCCGCTGCAATTATTCTGGTATTAAAACTAATTTTGACTAAATCAGCTAAGTGACTATCAGATTAGTGGTCAACCAAGCTGTTCAAAGATTTGTTCGCGATCAGCTTCGTCAACTTACTGCTCTGTAACAGATTAGTCTGCTTACAGTTAAGTAAAAGTTTTAAAGTTAAATTTTGATTAAAATTTTCATAGATCTATTCACCCTTCCCCCCCCCCCCCCCCTCTAGACCTTATCTGACCACTTGCGACCAACAGACGTTGATCCAAGAAGGAAAATAAAGTTTTTTAATCTGAATTCTTAGATTGATGAAGATGAATTCTAGCGATTTTAGCATTGGAGATTAGGGAATACCATGATTTGGATACGAATTTGAATTTAACAAGAGATCTTACCGGTAGACTTGAGAGAATATTTATCACATGGAAGATTTGATGTATCCTCTTCCATTAGTGGATTATTCTTCATTAATTTCCTCCTTCCATTTCTGTGTACTCCAGCCATTGCTGTGATTTTTCTTCAATTTCCCCGGTGGCGGCGGCGGCGGTTTTGCCCACAAGTCCTGGATTCTACATACACATGCAAAAATATGCTATAATTTTAGCAAATGAAATCAAAAGTTGACAGTAAAATAATTGGGTAAGAGAAATTCAACTTACCATATGAGGCTTGAATTTTGTTTTCGCTCCATAAAAATGTAGGGCTGGGTTTAGTATTTAAACGAATCCGCAGGTCTTTCTAGAAGTATTGTTTACATAACGGTCGCTATTAATTTTTATTTCCCAATTTGGCCCCTCAAAAGTTTTTGACAGATAATGCCCATCTGGTTTGACTTTGAGCCCTAGTAAACAATTAGGACACTTTAGGAAATTTGTTCCTCTTTTACTTTTTTTTCCTTTTTGTTAAAATAGCATTCAAAGAAGATATAAATATCTCTATTAAGAAAAGTTTACTAAGATGAAGAGAACAACATTCATGATGATGTTGCACATATAAGATGTATAATAAGATTTCAATCCACAAATTTCATTAAGGAAATATATAGACACATACCTTTCTTAGTTTGTTTCCTGGTAGAGACTGCAAATAATGTGAAATGGTACATGTACTTTGAAATATTACAGGATCCTCAGTCACCTTTGTCCCGATGGATTCAAACGTTATACTGTAAGATAATAGGAAGTGTTGGTCCCAAGTGGTCAGATGAGGTCTAGAAGGGGGGGGGGGGGTGAATAGACCTCTGAAAATTTTAAACTTTAAAAGTTTCAAGTCGTCTGTCAGCAGACTAAGCTTATATAGAACAGTAAGCTGACTAAGCTGATCGTGAACAAATCTTGAACAACAGAGTTGACCACTCTTTTGATAACTACTTAGCTGATTTCAGCAAAAAATCAGTTTCAAAACAGAATACTTGCAGCAGATGATTTTAAGTGTTTTTCACAAGTAGACTTAGCCTTCTTAAAGATTTTATCCCCAGTTTTGAAACTCCTTTAAGATCTTTAAACAAACAATTCCAGTGTTGAAATATGCAATTTGAAGTATGCAATAAGCTTATGCAAGATAATACACAAAGAATTTTTATAGTGGTTATATGGATAAAAATCCTTTAGTCCACTCTTCCAAGTCACTTAGATCTTGGGTTATACTATAATCACATAGATTACAATATACTCTACTTACGCCAAAACAATAAATGAGAAGACCGTAAGCTCACAATAGGGAATCACAAAGAAACACCTATCCACTGAAGTTAGATCACTCACTTAGACGGATCTACACTTCTCACAACACTCTAAATACAGTTTCACTCAGAAAAGGAATTTATCTTTGAACTTCAACTTGGTTTAGTCAACAAATGACTTCACCAGACAAGTGAGCTGTTCTTGAGACTTAGAGAGATTTTGCTTCGGAAATTTTCTCAAAATTGTGTGTTGTTATCTCTAGCTCTTGAAATCAGCTCTATTTATACTTGAATTTGAAAAATGCCCGTTGAAGAGAGTCAAATTTCAAATCTATAGCACGGTCCCCCAATTTTCAGAACGATTCCCTGCACTGTACACTCTGCTGTACTTTTCTGCAGTAGCATTAAATGCACCCTGCTGATCCGAGAATAACTTCAATCATTTGCCATCAATACCCTTCTCTTGCAGCATTTATTACACCAAGTGCATTTATTACCGTTGGGCAGACTCCCTGATCCTTTCTACCCTGCTGATGGAATCGACCCTTCTGATGGATACTCTGTTGATCAAAACTTGAACTCATCTGTTTTGAGTCAGCTGATGATCTACTCTTCTGATTCTGAATTCAGCATAAGATCAGTAGTCTTCTGGACCTTAAACTTTTGACCCTTCTTATGTCTTCTTACTTGGTCAAAATTCTTCTAAGAGGTCTAAGCATTCCATACTTAGCTGGTGATGATGTTTTGAAAATCATCAAAACCTCCCTTATCATCTTGTCTTCATTGCACTTCATCTTCATCTTTATCCAACAAGAAGATTTAATTTTCCTCCCTCGAAAGTTGTCACCAGCCAACTCGACTCAATAATTACCAAGAAGACCATTATATTAGGAATACCAATATAATTCAAGAATCTTGAGTCAAGCCAAAAGGAACACGCAACTTGAAATCTTTATCATCAAGCTTCGAAGCATATATTCAATCTTTTAAGAAAATGAGGATACTATTTCTCGTTTCCTCTCTTTGGTGAACTTCCATTTCTTTGAGGCTTTTCTTTTGATGTAACAATTTTTTCTATGAAAAACTAGCTTCCTTAATAGCTTCAATAGCAAGTATTTTATATGTTTTCATATGTGCATAGGAGTATAATCTTTTTTGGATAGTACTAAATATAGACATAGACCATAGAAAATGTATAATTTATATATATATATAATAACAAACATATAGGAATCATTAAAGGAGGAAAATTACACTGGCACAAATACATTCAAACATTGAAGCTGATTGGAGATAATGAAAGAAGTTCACTCGAATTCTTCCAAAGAAGGCAACGAACGAGTTAAAGATATGACGGCAGAATACTTTTGGGGTGTTATAATTTCCTTTTTCTACGCACCTTTAGCGTTTATTATAGTCTCAGTCATTCCGTTTTCTTAAGTCAGTTTGTAGGTTACTATAAATTTTCACTTCATTTTTGGTTTTGTAACATACGCAATTCATTCTTCAAAGTAATTTCAATAAGAATTTATTTTTCCACTTTTCTCTCTTTAATTTAGGTTTCTTCTTTTGTCTTTCGTGGCGTATCAACACCAGAAATTCTTCGTTCCATGCATAGTTTATGCATGTTAACATGGTATCAATAGTATTTTAGGCCTCATTGCGGTACATGGCTTTCTTGAATGAGTCATTTTCCCATGCAAGTAGCCGGAATTAATGGATCCACACCCATGTCTCACTAAAGCTTTTGGCTAGCTTGATGTTTCTAGAAGAAAAGTACAAACACTCGAACAAACAGATCCTATCAATTCAATGGCATTTGTTACAAAAGGCATGCATTCAAATTCCTCATTTTCCTAAGAACAATAACATGCAATTCCTTTCAATCTCTCCTCATCGTTTAAATATTAAAAACAGTGCTTGCATGGATTGTAGACTCATTTCAATAATGATCATATATATCACCTTGACTAATGTTAATTTTATATGTTTCAAATTTTAAATTTAATCTGTTGTATGTACAATTTCTTTCTGCCTAACAACTCTTTTTCTATCCAGGAAACAACATTCCTGAGGATGATTGGCAAGGGTATTTATACTCATTGCAACAAGGCAGTATCGGGCACTTTCCTTCACACATGCCTGCCAACAATAATAATTCGATATATCAAATGCATGCATGTGTATTTTGAATAAGTAAGAGATGTTAAAGATAATTAATTCAGTCTCACTCTACTTAAAGTGGCAAATGATCAAATGCCTGAAATTTACATCTTTTCTTGATATTACTTGCCAATATATAAAGAGTTCGCCTTAGTTTCATAAAAAGAGTTTGCCTTGTCTAAAATCACAATTTCTGGCCGATTTAACCAACGTATTCACTTATTACATCGATTTAAATTATTTTTTACCGAATTAGCCCATTTTTTTAACGTTTTTGCCATTTTTAAACTAATTTATTCGATTTAAACTATTTTTGACCGATTTAATTCATTTCTTCACAGTTTGAATCGATTTTTTCACTTATTTCATCGATTTGAACGGTTTTTGACTAATTTTACTCATTTTTTCATTAATTTCATCGATTTACATTGTTTTTAACCGACTTTGTCCATTTCTCACTATTTTCGCTCATTTTCCCACTTGTTTCATGGATTTAAACTATTTTGACCGAGTTAACTCATTTCTTTATCGTTTTAATCCATTCTTTAACTAAGTTAATCGATTTGAATTATGTTGACTGATTTAACAAAAAATTTCACTAATTTTATTGATTGAAATTGATTTTGACCTATTTAGCCTATTTTTTCACCGTTTTCCACGAATTTCATCGATTTAAACCGTGTACGACCGATTTAACTTATTTATTCACAGCTTACATCGATTTTTGCACTAGTTTCATCAATTTATGCCATTTTTTATAGATTTAACACGTCTTTTAACTTATTTCAATGATTTAAATTATTTTGACCGATTTAGCCCTTTTCACTGCTTTCTTTCGTTTTTCCACTAATTTCCATCGATTTAAACCATTTTTTTTACCATTTTAACTTAATTATTCACCATTTGCATCAATTTTTTTCACTAATTTCATCGGTTTTAACATTTTTTTTATCAATTTATCATTAATTTCATCCATTTAAATTATTTTTGATCGATTTAACCTATTCTTTTTAATCGATTTGATCATTTTTAAAATTTATCTCATCGATTTTAATTTTTTTTTGACAGATCTAACTCATTTATGTACCGTTTGCATCCATTTTTCTCACTAATTTCAACGATTTGAACGGTTCTTTTTACTGATTTAACCAATTTTTCACTAATTTCTTCAATTTGAACGTATTTTGACCGATGTAACCCATCTATTCACTAATTCATCGATTTAAATTGATTTTCGCCAATTTAACCAAATTTTCACCATTTTATAGTGAAAAAATAGGTTATAGCGGTCAAAAACAATTTAAAGCGATAAATTAATGAAAATTTATGTTAAATTGGTCAAACCATTAAAAGCGATGAAATTAGTAAAAAAAATGGGTTAAATTAGTCAAATTCTTTCAAATCGATGAAATCAGTGAAAAAATTCGATGCAAACTGTGAATAAATAAGTTAAATTGGTTAAAAATGGCTTAAATCGATATAATTAGTGAAAAACAAAATAAAACAGTGAAAAAAGGGGCTAGGCCGATCAAATAATTTAAATTAATGAAATAAGTTAGAATACGAGTTAATTCGGTAAGAAAGAGTATAAATCGGTGAAACTAGTGAAAAAATCGATGTAAATGGCGAATAAATGAGTTAAATCGGTCAGAAACGGTTTGAATCGATGAAATTAATGGAAAATGGGCGAAAACGTTGAAATAAACAGGCTAAATCGGTCAAAAGCAATTTAAACAGATAAAATTAGTCAAAAACCATTCAAATAGATGAAATTTAGTTAAAAAATTGATTCAAACGGTGAAGAAATGAGTTAATTCGATCAAAAATAGTTTAAATCCATGAAACTAGTGAAAAAACGGACTAAAACGGTGAAAAAATATGCTAAGTCGGTTTAAAATTATTTAAATCGATGAAATTGGTGAAAAATGGATAAAATCGATCAAAAACAGTTTGAAAAATGATGAAATTAGTGAAAAAATTGATGCAAACGGTGAATAAATGAGTTAAATTAGTAAAAAAAAAGGTTAAACTGTTGGTCCAATTCTCTTAATTCACTATATAAGTAATTACTCTACTTACTATTACACCCAAAACAAAAGTAATTAATATTCTCTTTGAAATTATCACAATAAATGTGAGTCCAATTGTCTTAATATGTGGGGTGGGCACCTGATAACTTACCCTATGTCCATCCTATAACATAAAAATAAAGATAAAAAATCCTCAGTACAATAAACTTAGAATAGAATAAAAAAGTATATATAGCTAGCTAGAGGAATAATAAATAAACCTGAGAGAGCTGCCAATTGAGATATTAGAGAAGCAATAGCGTCAACTTCTATAACTCCGGCTATCTTGTTCTGCTCCGTGCGTCTTGATGACCATTGTTGAATATTTGATGCCATTTCCTCAATAATATCTCTGGCTTCATCAGGAGATTTTCCCACAAGAGCACCATTTGCTGCGGCATCGAGGTTTCCTTTTATGTTATTTGTAAGCCCATTATAAAAAGACTAAATTTGTAACCAGTCTGGAACTTGATGGTGATGACACTTTTTTAGCATATCCTTAAACCTCTCCCAAGCTTCGTCTAAAGTTTCATCTTTGTATTGCAGAGAATCAGTGATGTCATTCCTCATCCGAGCAGTTTTTGCAAGTGGAAAAAACTTAGCTAAAAATTTATCCACTAACTGATTCCACGTTGTAATAGACTCATCTGGCAGAGCTTCTAACCAATCTGCAGCCTTCCCAGTCAACGAGAATGGGAACAATCTCAGTCTGACAGCATCTGATGATACTCCATTGAATTTGAATGTATCACACATCCTCAAAAATATTTTCAAGTGTTTGTTCGGATCCTCATGAGAATGCCCGAAGAATTGTTTCGACTCAAGTATATGTATAACTGTTGGCTTGATCTCAAAATTATTGGCCTCGACAGTTGGCCTAGAAATACTTGATCTTAGTCCGTCAACATGAGGGACTGCATAATCTCTGATAGAGCGATTCGCAGCAGCTGCTGCTTCTCCATTGACTGGTTCGCCCATAGTCTGACTTTGAGACTCAGAATTTATTTTCAGCCTTTTTAATCTTCGAATTGTGAGCTCGATTTCAAGATCTAATGGAATAAGTTATTTATTTCGATCGCTGCGCATGCAAAGAATAAATGTCCTGAAAATAAAGAAAGAGACAACAAATAAAAATTTGATCTAAGAAAAGAATGATTGATATTAATATTAGCACAATAGGGCAAATAATTCCCCGGCAACGGCGCCAAAACCTTGATGCAGGATTTATAAACGCAAGCATACGCAATCGCAACAAGTAATATAATGATAAGTAGAGTATCGTCTCCATAGAAAATTAATGAGCTAAACTAACTAATTACTAAGGATAACTCTTTTTCTTATCCAAATTAACGAATCTTTGATTTCTGATTATTATAACTAAGCAACAATGAAAGTAAAACTAAATTCTAAACTGACAAGATTAACTATGATGATTAAAGCCTAGGATACAACTTCCTTCAATGTCAAACTAATTGCTTTTATTTCCCAATAATTCTATTTCAATTAAGGTTTATTGCTAGTCTAGGGCATTTAAATTTTTACACAATTTCTTTCCAGAATATTGTAAAACTAATCTAACCTAATCAAAGAGCTATATTCCTATGCCAATTAAGTTAGGCCAAATTGAATAAAGAACAAGCCCTAACTGTGACTACCTAAGGCAATTAAGTATATTCCTATCTTAATTGCTAAACAAATTACCCAATTCGATGTGGGTGCAATTCGTACAAAGGTTACCCAATCTTTAACCAAAAACCTAATTTTATCTCCCGATTCAATTAGATTTGTGAAACAATAGTTGATCAGGCTATTGAAATTTAAGCACAAGAATGGGTAAACAATAAATCTCAATAAAATTGAATAAGGAAAAATAAACAACAATCAATTCAAGCAAAGAATTCCATTGCAATCCTAGAAAAGTAAATTTAGTTCATATCTAAAACGGAAATAAACTCAAGAATAATCAAAGTCATGAGTACAAGAACACAAAAGAGAAAAGAAAATTGCAAAGGATGAGAAAAGAGAAGTAGATCTGTTTATCAATCTTCAAGAAGTCTGTTCTCCGATGTTTTTCACGCTCTTGAAAGATCTTTTCTTGTTCTTGGTCTCTCTCTTGTCAAAAAGTGTTCCAAGATCCCTTTTTCTCTCTCTTTCTCCACTTATATATATGTTTCCAAGTCAAATTAGGGCACCAAAAGTAGAATTCGCGGAAATCTTGTGCCCCAGCGGAAAATTAGTTTCGCCCCAGTGGAGGTCTGCTTTGTGATTTCGCTCCAGCGGAGATATTTTCCGCTCTAGCGAAGAGGCTTCTGTTTGCACTTCTAACAAAATAAAAAGAAAATCTGAAATATTCACGAGAAAATACCAAAATGAGTACGTGACTCACCAACGAGATAAACCAAGCTAAACCGAATGAAAACGATCTAAGAACTCAAGAAACTAATACCACTCCCCACAAAAACACATAGAAATTAACTCTATTTTGTTGAGTTAACATGTATAGTCATTTAAAGTGACAAATACAAAAATCAGGAGGAATTACTTCTTTTGTAAAATAAAAAAAACAATTCAGTTTCATATTACTAGGAAGGTTCTAGTTAATGACTACTTAAACTTAAGAAGACATTTCGGAAGAAAAATTCAACCTGGATAGCGATTTTCTTACATGCAAACATGGAAATATTTAACTAAAAAATAAAAATATGAAAAAGAGAGGAAGAAAAAAAAACTCCAACTTTGAATGTACTTTATTGTTTTCTTGTAAAACCAAGAAAAAAATGACATTGACAATGAGATATATCTTTTAATGATTTTGATTTTTGATTTTGATTTTTGACCAATGTGATGTTAAAGGTTTATTTGGATGGGTTTTGGCTCGGTTTTATGTGTCTCAATTTAAAGAAAATGTTTTTGGTGGTTTCGATGTAAACTTTGAGACCTCATTTGGATGAGTTTTGGATGTTGGGTTTTGTGGTTTGAATAAGTTGAAACCCCACTTAGTGGGTTTGCATGTTGGGGTTTAGGAAAAAAAATAGGTGGTAGGTCCGTACAAATGGTACGGTTCTGCGGTATTTTTAACAAAATTTATGCCGTACAAATAAGTGCGGTTTTTAATAACTCAAAACCAAACTAGAGTTTCATGAACAATGCCAACAAACTCGGTTTTGTGCGGTTCCGGTACGGTACATTATGGTTTTGCGATTTTTCCAAAAAAAATTCATGCAATTTTCCTTATATAGTCGATTACATAGTTGATAATTATATAAAAATTAATAATATAATATCTTACAACTATTTTATTACATTGAATAAAGCATTGAAAATGAAAATGTACACAAATTTGACACAATAAATCGACATAATTGAATAAAATAAATTAAATGGTTAATTATCTGATCAGTATTTTTATTGTGTGAAGAAACTTACTATTTGATATTTGTTGTCTAGAATTTTTGCATTTTAAGTTTTCAACGTATAACTAATTTAGTTTGTGCTAATTTTTAGCATATATTTTTTTAATTGAACGCGTGCAATGTTGTAATAATAAAATTTGATTGACTATAATATAAATTATAAATAACATAGTATTCGATAATATTTAAATTATAAGTTTAAAAAATATAAATTTATAAAACGTAATTGTAAACATAAAAAAATGAATAATTAATTCATGTTTCTTTAATTTCTGTACGGTACGATTTTTAATGGTATGAGAAGTCTAAAATCAAAATCATATCAAAATATTCGATACAGTTTTCATTCATATAGGCACGGTATGGTTTTACAAACCATGTGCAGACCTAGTGGTAAGTGTCAAATCAATGTCATTTTTAGTGAGATTTAGGGGAAAAAGTAGGTGGTAAGTGTCAAATCAATATTTTTTAGGTATGAAGAATTTGAGTGTGAAAATCTGAATAAATTTTTTAAAATTTAATAGGTTTGATGAAAATTTATTTGAAAAGGTTTTGACTCAATCTGGCGATCAAAATCCATCCACATACATAAAGGCCTAAAGCTGCCTCTTTCGATTATTAATTGCTTATCAGAATAAAAAGTCATTCTATAATAAATCTAGTTGCGATATTTAGTGGGACCCATTCCTGAAAAGATTCTCTCTGTTTAAAGGAATTTACTTCGGTATTTTTTGTTTGTCCTGTCTTTCGTTCTTTTTTTTTGTTTTTCAAGGGTTTAATCCATTTTGAGGCGGGCTGGTCACATTAATGTGGATATCTCTCCTAACAGGGATTCGAACCTGACTCTGCTATTTTATAGTGACTAGTCCCTTCCACTAAACCAATCACATGTTGGTCATGTCTTGTCTTTCGTTTGGCTAACATTGACGATAGCAAAAATTTAGAGCAGACTTTCACTATTCGAGATTCAATGGTCATGAATGTGGCCTATTAAGGGCATCTTCAATGCTGAGGGGGAGGGGGATTGGGATTTTGAGGTGGGAAAGAATTGTAGTCTTCAATAGTAGGGGGAAGTGGGGAGGGGGAGGTGGAGGAGAGGGGGAAGAGAGAATGAGAGAGAAAGGGAGGAAACTTGCTCTTCGGCTATCTTCAATGGTGAGGGGGAGGGGGAGGGGGAGGGGGATTTTGGTTTTTTTTCCAGAATTGTGGTCTTCAATGGTGGGGGGAGTGGGGAGGGGAAGGAGAGTGGGAGTGAGAGTGGGAAAGAAAGGGCAAAAGCTTGCCCTTCCTTTACCCCTCGACTCTCACTTGCTACACTTTTTTTTTTTTCGTTTTTAGTTCATTGCTTTTTCTTTTTATAAATTTTGTGAATGATTTAATAAATTAATATTTAAAATTAAATCTATAATTTAATTAGATATTTTAAATTTGTATTATAATTTTGACAAAATGTACAGATTAATCGAATTATAAATTATTTTCTACTCAAATAGATGAACTTTAGTAAGATTCAAACCCGAGTATAACTTGATATATATATATATATATATATATATATATATATATATATATATATATATATAAGTGATTGCGATATTTTTAGAATTATTATTATTATTATTACAACATATCTCCTACCTCCATGGCTCTGATACCATTCTGGACCCAGGTACAGTCATAATATAAGACTTAGGATTAATTTGGAAGAAATTTTACAAGAAAATAAATCCGTCAAATAATAATCTTAACAAACTCATGTTCAATATCAAAAAGCCCAAGAAAACGCCTTCACACGGCAAAGAGGGGGCAAGGATATTTACTAATGAATTCATAAGATTATTCTTACCAGAAATATTCCTTAACCATAATCCTAATTTCTTATATTACTCATGACCCATGTTCAAAATAATACTTAAAAAGCATGGGGTTTCTGATATATAGCTATATATGGTTCAACACATGATTAAAGAGTATTTAGCCTGTCATTAGGCTAAATATAACACACAAATATAAAAATTTAAAAACAGAAAAGTAAAGAAGAATACCTCAGGTAAATCTTCAAATAAGCTTTTTTATTATTTCTTCAAATATATTACAAACTTGAAAGTAATATTACAATATTGAAATTTAGAGAGTGTAGTAGTAGTAGGAGTAGTAATAGTGAAAGATGCTTTCTAAAGCTGAGATTCCAGCTATTTATAGGCGGATGTCAGAGTCTTCAAAATCTTTGAATGTAACATTACTTTGGCTGTCCGTGACATGTTGATGGACATATTTGGCTTTTACCTTGATGGAGATTTTTGGCTTTTATCTTGATGGAGATATTTGGCTTTTTCCTTGATTGGAATGTTTGGCTTTTACCCTTTTCGTCTTTGTCTGCTTTATTTTCCTGATCTCATAAACATAGATTCCAGATCATCAGCATTAAGCAAATCTTCATCATCCTCATATGGATCTTGGGATTCCCCTACTAAATCTTCTTTTGTTGCAGATGTCATAGATATATCTGACTTGGAATCATCATCCAAAAATTCTTTAAAATTCTTCTGTAAATCCTTTTTCATTTCCTCCATATAAGCTTTAATAATTTCAGCTTTAGTCAAATCTTGTCTTTTCATTTTTAATTTCCCTGATATAACCTTGAATGGACTAGGAGTCTCCTATTTGTCTTTTGTCTTATATGTTAATAGTTTAGACTGGATTAATTCTTCAGTCTCTGCTCCGAATAATTTTCCAGAGGATGGATCAACTTTATTCATTTTTTCCCAAAATTTTGAGAACGAAGTCCTATAAAGACATGGGGTCTAGTGTTCTGTATATCCAACCATAGGGATCCATTTTGATATCCATGAGATAGAAAATTCAATGAAAAAGTGCATAGAAGCTATAAGCTCATCTACTTTATGAGAAGTTATTAACTTAGACATTTGTGGGGACAAATCTATCCATTCAGAATATAAGTTCTTCCATTTTTCCGGAAGTATTTCATATGAAGGACCGTGGTATGACCACCAATTAACAAACCAATTTGTTATAGGAGATTTATATACTTCTCCACAAATTTTTATGAACCAAGTATGTTTTTTCTTGGTATTCTGGTAATATAATACCTTATCAAAAGCTGAGATATAATCCCAATAATTAAATTTGATAGAAATATTTTTCTCAGAAAAGATATAATCTTTTTCTTTGAATGTGGATAAACCCCATTCTTGGTATGAAAAAATCTTTTTCACAATGATCTTACTAAAAGTATAACTTTTTTGATCATTCGAAGTAAAGTGTGTAATTTCACAACTATCAGTTGCTTTGAGCAAATTTTCATAAAAATTTCTTTGCTTGTATGACGTAGCAGCGAATTGAGTATTATCAATATACCTGTTCATCAGAAATCAGGGATCATCTCGCCATTTGAGATCAGAATATTCTAAATGAAGTATGACTTCTTTTTTTGTCATTTTCAGCATAATTTATGCTGTCATCATATTCATTTTCTTGCAAAATATTTGCAAAAGTCTGGGAATTTCCCTTTTGAGATGTGGATGATTTACCCAATCCGGAAATATTTTCCGCAACCTATTTTTTACCATGAATATGGGAGATTATGTTCCCCCTACCTCCTCGACCTCTATAATTTTGAGGCCGTCCTCGGAATAAATAATCTCGAGGTATCATAACCTATAAGACAATGAGGATCAATCATTTATAAAAATATCCTTGAAGTTTCAGCAATTTATGCTGGCAATATTGTATTATATTTTCATAAAATTGTATATACTGAAGTTTATTCTCTTCTTTCACCATGCTAATATTTTGTGCATTTATCTTTCTTTCTTCAAATCTTTCTATTGCATCCTTAATGTGTCTTATTGTTACTTTATTAATTTTTGAATTATTTTTATTGAGAGTATTGA
>CM064880.1:49204868-49524953 GCA_003313485.2 Penstemon barbatus
TCCAATTTCAGAGATAACTTTAGCTTCAGCAGCAGCAGCTTTAGCAGCTTCAACAGCAGGTTCTTTAATTGTTAATGGCCTTTCTGCTTCTGTAGTTGTTTCTCTTACAGTTGCAACAGGTTCTTCAGAGAAATTTACCTTTCTCTTTGCCTTGGACTTAGGAATCTTCTTGGCAGGAGGGTTTGCAACAGGAGGTCCCCTTGCCTCACTCCTAGTCCTCAATCTCTTCAACCTTTGAATAGGAACTTCTTCATCAGATTCTGTCTTTTCAGATGAAGAGTCTGTCTCCATGTTCTCAACTTCAGCTGTGAAGTCATCTATCACCTTTTCAGGGACTTCAAATTCAGGTTATGCTGATTCAGCCACAACAGCAGACTGTGCTGTTGGCTCAGCAGATTGACTTGTCTGACCCACCTTCTTGCTCTTCTTAGAAGGGGTCTTTTTGGATTTTGCAGGGGCTTTTCTCTTAGGTTTCTCCACTATCTTTCTAACTGGTTCATACAGTTTGAATTCCTTGCTACCATGAGTGGGCTTCCCACCACCCATAGGGCAATGCAGGGATGCAAACAGATTACTAAGTAAGATGGCATGAGAGTGCCTTTTGTCACTTAGCAGCTCATAAACGTGAGCAGCCCAGTTAACCTTCAACCCATAGTAAATGCAAATCATTGTGCAGTATCTCCTCCTAGGTAATCCATCCAGTGAACCTGTAGCACAATCTAATATCTTTGCAATGATGTCTGCGAACCTCTGATACTCATCTTTCAGCTGAGTCTTCATCAGAGTTCCAGTCATCTCTTCTCCCTGTTTAGCACAAATAGCCCAGAACTCTTCCTCCTTTTCTGACCCTAAACTGGTCACATCTCCTCCCTTATCTGTTAGCTTATAAATTTCACTAAGAACAGCAGCAGAGACAGCAATTTTCTTACCACCGATGACAGCAGTCATCACAGTTTCATCATCATTGAATTCCCTGGTTGTGTAGAAGTGATAGACGTCTTCTACGTAAACCCTGTTCTCGTGTGCTTCCAAAACTGGAACCAAAGATGCTTCCTTGATTTTCTCCAAGAGAGAACGCATCAGATCAGTACCCGAAAAGTGAAATTTGTTGTAGCTGAAGTATCTTCCATCAATAATCTTCTCCATTTCTGGGATTAGTGAGTAGAATCTACAAAAAACAGTAAGCTTTTTCGAAACAAGAGAGTTTGAGAGTTAGAGAGCTTGAGAATATTTGAGTGCGTAAGACGACTGTACTGTTTCAGATCGGATTTTATAGGTTTCCTTTTGATTAGGTTTCCGTGATTTATCTGAACCGTTGATCTAATCTGACAGTTTTAAATCGTGTGGTTAGGAGAAGCGGATTTCAATTTTATTATTTTAATGTCAGATGGGCGGGAAACTCTATCGACACTAATCTGTTACTTATAAAAGCGTGTTTCTTATGATACGATTTATGACCATGCTTATATAATGTATCAGATGAGTAGAGTTTAACTTATCTGACAGACGAGTGATCTGTTATCTGATATTACTAGAGAATGCCAATAGCTAGTAATCTTCCTCTGCTGTTTGTCAATCCAGCAAGATAAAATAATCTTCAGTCTTCAAGAATTAAGAACAGATCTTCAGATAATATAACTTTCACTAACTGACATTAACAGATTTCATCTTTAGAGCAGAAGTACCGCTAGTCTTACACGTTCCCCCTGTCTTTAAGAATCCATAAGCTAACTAGTCTGTTGAAAGTTAATTCTTGAATATAATAACGGATAACTAAGCTGTTGAACTCCAGTCTTCTGATGAGTTCCCCCTCAGCTTATGCATCCAAATTAAGTAGTCCTAACTCAGCTCTTAGAGTTGAGAACCTTGCTTCACTTAGAGGTTTAGTGAAGATATCAGCAATCTGATTGTCAGTATGAACATACTCTATCATAACATTGCCTTTTTCCACATGATCTCTAATGAAGTGATGCTTGATCTCTATATGTTTAGTCCTTGAATGACTTGTAGTATTCTGAGTAAGTGAGATTGCACTTGTATTGTCACAGTAGATTGGAATTCCACTGATCTTGATGTTATAATCTTCTAGTTGATGCTTCAACCAAAGTATCTGTGCACAGCAAGCTCCAGCAGCTATATATTCAGCTTCAGCAGTAGATATAGAAACTGAGGTTTGTTTCTTACTCATCCATGAGATCAAACGACTACCTAAGAACTGACAGGCACCTGTTGTGCTCTTTCTGTCAATCTTGCAGCCAGCAAGGTCTGAATCTGAATAACCAATAAGCTCAAATCCAGATTCTCTAGGATACCACAATCCCAATTCTTGAGTGCCTTTAACATATTTCAATATCCTCTTGGCAGCTAAGAGATGAGATTCTTTGGGGTTTGATTGAAATCTTGCACAGACTCCAACTGAGTACATTATGTCAGGTCTGCTTGCTGTTAGATATAATAGTGACCCTATAATGCCTCTATATTTGGTTATGTCCACTGATTTGCCATCTTCATCTTTATCCAAACGAAGACTTGTAGACATAGGAATAGTAGCAGTAGAGCTAGTTTCCATACCAAACTTCTTGAACAGATCTCTTGTGTATTTTGCTTGATTTATAAAGATTCCATCAGGCAACTGTTTGACTTGTAAACCAAGAAAATAATTAAGTTCACCCATCATGCTCATTTCAAACTTATTCTGCATCAGCTTGGAGAACTTATCACACATCTGTTGGTTAGTTGAACCAAAAATAATATCGTCCACATATATTTGCACAAGTAATATATGATTCTCCCATTCAATTGTGAACAAGGTTTTATCTACCTTACCTTTATGAAATCCTTTAATTAAAAGAAAATCAGATAGGGTATCATACCATGCTCTTGGAGCCTGTTTCAGTCCATAGAGAGCTTTCTTCAAACGATATACTTTGTCCTCTTCTTGATAGACTTCAAATCCAGGAGGTTGTTCAACATATACTTCTTCTTGCAATTCTCCATTGAGAAAAGCAGACTTCACATCCATCTGATAGACAGTGAAGTTCTTGTAAGCAGCATAGGCAAGAAACAGTCTGATTGCTTCAAGTCTTGCTACTGGTGCAAAAGTTTCATCAAAGTCAATTCCTTCTTCTTGACAATAACCCTTGGCCACTAGTCTTGCTTTGTTTCTGGTAACAATACCATCTTCATTCATCTTATTTCTGAAAACCCACTTAGTGCCAATTACCCTTTGATGACTTGGTCTAGGAACTAAGTACCAGACTTCATTCCTCTCAAATTGATTCAACTCTTCTTGCATAGCTTCTATCCAGAAGGAATCATTTAGAGCTTCTTCAATTTGCTTAGGCTCTATTTGAGATAGAAAGGTGACAAACATAGCAGCTTGTGCAGCAGCCCTTCTTGTTTTCACTCTATCTAATGGATCACCAATCACCAACTCTGGTGGATGGTTTCTGAGCCATCTGAGATCAGGTTGCAGGTCTGAATGTTGTCCTCTGTTTTGATCTTGCAACACTACTGTTGGAGATACAGTAGTAGTCTGTTGAACATTTGCCGTCTGTTGAACAGTCTCTGGTCTGTCAGCTGTTTGCAACTCGTCTGTTAGACAATCAGCACTGTGATTTTGAACAGCACTTGAGTTATCAGCTGAATTTAGATTAGGTAGTATGATGGGAACATATTCTTCATTTCTTCCAATGTCTAACTTCTGTAGATCAGTAGACAAATCTTGATTATTATTTTGAATCTTTTCAGAAGATTGACTTGGCTCATCAAATACTACATGGATAGATTCTTCTATTAGTAATGTTCTTTTGTTGAAAACTCTATAAGCTTTACTAACAGATGAGTATCCTACAAAAACAGCTTCATCAGTCTTTTCTGCAAATGCAGTAAGGTGATTTTTCCCATTATTCAATACAAAACATTTACAACCAAAAATCTTAAAGTAATGAATGTTTGGTTTTCTGTTGTTCCAAACTTCATATGGAGTCTTGTTCTGATTTTTGTTGATCATACATCTGTTCTGGGTGAAGCATGCTGTATTTGTTGCTTCTGCCCAAAATCTTTGAGGCAGTTTAGCTTCAGCTATCATGGTTCTGACAGCTTCCTTTAGTGTTCTGTTTCTCCTTTCAGCAACACCATTCTGTTGAGGGGTTCTGGCAGCAGAGTACTCATGATGTATTCCTTTGATACTACAGTACTCTTCAACAGTAGAGTTTGTAAACTCTGTCCCTCTATCTGATCTGATCTTCAATATTTTGATAGTCTTCTCATTCTGGATCAGTTCCATCAGATTAGTAAGATGTTCCTTGGTTTCACTCTTCTTTTTCATGAATATCACTCAAGTATATCTTGAATAATCATCCACAACAGCTAGGCAGTATTTCTTTCCACCATTGCTGACTGGATCAATGGGTCCAAATAAGTCCATATGTAATAGCTCCAAAATTCTTTCAGAAGATTGGTGCTTCTTGCCTTTGAAAGATGACTTGATTTGTTTACCCTTCTGACAGGCGTCGCAGAGCTTGTCTTTGCTCATGACTGCTTTAGGAATCCCTTCTACCAAATCATTCTTGATTAATCTGTTTATGGTCTTGAAGTTTAAATGATTCATTCTCTTGTGCCACAGCCAACTGACTTCACTTGGTGCAGATGCAACCAAACAAACACTTGAATTCTTGTCAGCAGAATCCCAGTCGACTATGTAGACATTCCCTTGTCGTCTTCCAGATAAAATTACCTTCTTTGTACCAATCTGTTCGACAAAGCACTTATCTGTTGAGAAGATGACTGAATATCCCTTGTCACAAAATTGACTTGTGCTCAGCAGATTATATTTGAGGCCTTTGACATATGAGACGTCAGATATCTCTATGTTCCCTCTGATTAATCTTCCTTTAGCTTTAATCTTGCCTTCTTTGCTGTCTCCAAAAGTAACCTTTGGACCATCCACAGCAACTGCATCAGTCAGCTCATGTATGTTTCCACACATGTGTCTTGAACATCCACTGTCCAAGTACCATATCATCTCTACTTTACTCCTACTCCTAATCCTATCCTACAAAACAAAAATAAAATTGTTTTAGGTACCCTTATTGAGAGGGTCCTGAAGGATTAGTTCCACCTTTGACAACCCAAGATGTTGAAGTCTTAGGCTTCTTAGGTTTCTGAGTTTTCACAGGAGCATGAACAGTTTTATTTTCATCATAATTGTCAGATAAGTCATGTTGATGATCAGTATGATAAGAATAGTGTTCATAAGCAGGGTAAGGTGCATGATATGCAGGATATGCATGCATTGGATGAGCAGGGTAAGGTGCATAGTAACTAGGAAATTGAGGTGCATGATACATAGGATGATATGCAGCAGGTTGCACATAATATGACTCATTTACATACCAAGCATTTTGATTTTTCTTGTTCTTATGCTTCTTTGGTTTACTAGGTGCTTGCTCAACTTGTTTAGACTTAGCTTTACCACTAGTCTGATTGACTTTAGCTTTATCAGCAGACTTCTTAGGACTCTGCTGTTTGGTCTTACTAGTCTTATTTCCTACACTAGGCTCTTTGCTCTTTTTAGCCTTAGGAGATTTCTTCTCCTTTAATTCTTTCTCAGGTGAAGTAGGTCTAGCAGTTTGAACATACAGAATGACCTTACTATTGTCAGCTGATATAAATTTTTCAGTATGGTTCAACTCTTGCTTATCCTGTTCTAAAGGCATCTTCTGTTTACTAGATGTATGCGTGGATGCAGCAGATGATTTCTCATGAGACTCGATAACCTTTTCAAGTTCCATGATTTTTCCTTTATAAACTTCACATTCAGCTTTCAGAGATTCATGCTCTTGCTCAAGCTGTTTGTACTCGACTGATTCTTTTGGCTTTTCAGCTTTAAGTTTCAGTGAGTTATTTTGCTCTTTTAGCAAGCTCATCTCTTCCTTAAGCTTAACAAATTCTCCAGCAATAGTAGTATTGTTTAACATCATTTGCTCTAGAGAATCAAACAGTTCATTATTTTGAGGAGTTACCTCATCCTCAGAGTCATCAGAGTCCTTTGCCATCAGGCACAGGAGAGCAGGTTTTTCTTCATCAGAAGATTCTTCATCAGACGAGTCCGAATCTGAATCAGATGAGTAGACAGCAGCAAGCTTTTCTGCTTCAGCCATCATTGCTTTCCCTCTCTGATACTTTCTTTCTTTTCTCACTTTCTTCTCCTCTTCAGTGTACTTTTCTGCTTTTGGATATGGGCAGTCTTTGATGAAGTGTCCCAATTTCCTGCAGTTGTAACACATTAGTTTTGATTTATAATCATCTTTATCTTGAGAAGAAAAGTTAGGTTTAGAAGTAGAAGCATTGTTGTATTTGTTCTTCATTTTTCTTTTGTAGAACTTCTTGAAATTATTCATCAACAGTGCAACGTCTCCAGCAGTGTACTCCTTCTTGTTGAGTAGAGTGGCTTCATCAGATGAGTCCACTTCTTTGCTTTTCTGTGCTGGTCTTCTGGTGTTTTCAGCAGCAACCAGTGCAGCTGTGGGTCCTGAAGTTGAGGTTTCTTCAATACCCATCCTAGGCAATTTATACTCATAAGCCTTGAGTACAGAAAACAGCTCTGTCAGAGAGATCTTCCCAAGATCCCTTGATTCTTCCATCGCTGTCACCTTCATGTTGAACTTAGGAGGTAAGGCCTTCAGTACTCTGATGGTTATCTCCTTGTCTGTGAAGGTTTTTCCAAGCTTCAATACTTCATTTAATATTCTTGTAAACCTTGTATCCATCTGATCAATGGTTTCAGAGGACTTCATCTTGAAGTTATCCAGCTTTTCTAGAGCAACACTCAGCTGATGCTCCTTGATAGCATCATTGCCTTCGCTCATATCTCTGACTTTGTCCCACATCTCTTTTGCAGATTTACAATGTTTGATCTTGTCAAACCGATCATTATCCAGGGCTTTAGTCATGATAAATCTTCCAATTTTGTCCAGGTTGAACAGCTTGATTTCTTCAGCCGTCATTTCGCTCAAGTCTTTTTCCACCACGGTATCAACTTCATTGATTTTTATCGTCTTGGTGAACTTGAATGGACCTTTTGTAATGCAAGTGAACATGTTGTCATTGTAGGCAGCGAGGAAAATCTCCATCCTGATTTTCCAGTCTTCGAAGGACATGCCAGCAATGTGGGGAACATGGTTTATGCATTCCATTTTCAAAAAGTTTTGATTTTTCAAAAAAAATGCTCTTTTGAAAAAGTTATGAAAACCTTTTGAAAAACACTTGGATCAAGCTCGTTGATCAGGCAGCTGATTCAAATGAACCACCTGCTCTGATACCACTTGTTGGTCCCAAGTGGTCAGATGAGGTCTAGAGGGGGGGTGAATAGACCTCTGAAAATTTTTGAACTTAAAAACTTTTCAGTCTTCTGTCAGCAGACTAAGCTGATGAAGAACAGTAAGCAGACTAGTCTGATCGTGAACAAATCTTGAACAGACGACTGACCACTCTTCTTACAGTAACTTAGCTGTTTTTCAGCAAAACAGTTTTTCAAAGAGTTTACTTGCAGCGGATTGTTTCAAAGTGTTTTTCACAAGTAGACTAAGCTCTTGAAAGATTTTATCCCCAGTTTTTACAAACTCCTTTTTAAAATCTTTTGTTTGATTCAAAGTGTTCAAATATGCAAACTTTAAAATATGCAGGAAAACTTTATATGCAAAAATAACACAAAGAATTTTTATAGTGGTTATATGGATAAAAATCCTTTAGTCCACTCTTCCATATCACACAGATTCTGGGTTATACTATAATCACTTAGATTACAATATTTCTCCACTTACACCTAAACAACTAATGAGAAGGCTGTAAGCTCACAATAGGAATTCACAAAGAAAACCTATCCTCTGAAGTAGAATCACTCACACAGATGGATTCTAACTTCGCACAACACTCAGCTATTACAAAATCACTCAGATAATGTTTTTCTGATTTCTTCTACTTGGTTTCTGTCAACAGATGACTTCCACCAGACGAGTGAGCTGTTCGAGCTTTTGAGACTTAGAGAAATTCTGCTTCAAAATTTCGATCTCTGATTGTTGTTGTGTGTGTCTCTCTTCGAACTTTGCTCTATTTATACTTGGATTTGAATTTATGACCGTTGAAGAAAATCACATCTTCAAATCCATTCTTCAGCTCTTTTTGAAACGGCTCCCTGCAGCAATAGTACAGTGTACAGTACCTTTCTGTCCATCGCATTTAATGCTGCATTTAATGCACTCTGCTGATCCGAGAATATCTTCAATCATTTGCCATTACTACCCTTCTCTTTCAGCATTTATTACGCCAGGTGCATTTATTACCGTTGGACTAATCTCTTGATCTCTTCTACTTTGCTGATCAAAACGACTCTGCTGATAGATACTCTGCTGATCAAATACTGAACTAATCTGATTTGACTCGGCTGATGACCTACCCTTCTGTTCGCTGTTTCAGCAAGAGATCACTAGTCTTCTGAGCTTTGAACTTTGAACTCTTCTGATGTCTTCTTTTACTTGTTCAAAATTCTTCTAAGGGAACTAAGCTTTCCATACTTAGCTGATTATGATGTTTTGGAGATCATCAAAACCTTCCCTTAATTACTTGTCTTCTTTGCACTTCATCTTCATCTTCATCCAACAATATGTTTCAGAAAAATCAACTCCAAGTCGTTGATGAAACCCTTTAGCCACTAATCGAGCTTTATAACGTGCAATGGATCCGTTATGGTTTCTCTTAATCCTATAAACCCACTTACAACCAATAACATTTTGTGTGGGGGTTTGGGGAACAAGAGACCATGTTTGATTAGAGAGTAAGGCATTGAATTCTTCACTCATGGCTTGTCGCCATGCTTGGTGTTGTTGGGCTTGTTTGAATGTGGATGGTTCGGTTGTAGGAGAGATTGTGGTGGTGTGAAGGTCTAGTGGGCGTTTTGGCTTTGTAATGTTATTACGAAGTCTGGTATTGTAAGGGTGAGGTAAGGGTTGAGTGGGAGATGTAGAAGGTAAATGAGATGAAACACTTACCCGTGAAGGATCAGATACATCCGCAGATTGAGGATTAGAGTAGTCCGTGAATTGAGTGCCTTCGTTCAGAGAGTTAGACCTGCAAGGAGAAGCCTCATTACATGAGTTAGAGTGAGGAGATTCAGCTTCAATCGGAGTTGGAGTAGGAGTAGAAGGAGGCCTGTAGGAGAGATGTTGGATATATGAGTTGGATGGTTGAGGGAGAGGAGTGATGTCAGATGAGGAGTGATAGATAAACATCCAGAGTGTTCAGATGTTTCTTTGGTTGACCAAGTATCCAAGTGGTGTAAGGTGGGAGAGGGTTTGATGTGAGATGGTTTCTTGTTGAATGGAAAAGTATGTTCTACAAATACCACGTGTCTAGAGGTAAAAAGTTTATCGCTGGAGGGATCAAGACAAAGATATGCATGATGAGTATTTGAGTAACCGACAAACACACAGGGACGGGATCTAGGTTCGAGTTTGTGGGAGGTATAAGGTCGTAACCATGGATAACAAAGACTGCCAAATGTTTTCAAGGATAAATAATTTGGTGATTTCTTGAAGAGAATGAAGTAAGGAGATTGCTTACGAGTGACTGGGGAAGGTAATCTATTGATGAGATAAACCGCAGCCTGAAAAGCTAGTGACCAATATCGAAGTGGAACAGAAGCATGATGAAGCAAAGTAAGAGCAGTTTCAACGATATGACGATGTTTACGCTCTGCAGTGCCTACATGTTCTGGAGTATGAAGAGGGGATTTGAGATGTTGAATTCCACTTTGAGAAAGAAAGTGACCGAGGCCCGTAGCTTCACCACTACCATCTGTATAAACTATTTTTATTTTAGTGGAAAAATAGTTGTCGACAAAACATTTAAATTTTTTAAATATGGGAGTAACATCAGATTTGTTTTTAAGTGGATAAAGCCAAGTATATTTAGTGAAGTAATCAACAAAAATAACATAATAACGAAATTTGTCAAACGAGATTAGAGGGGCTGGTCCCCAAACATCCATAAACAAAATTTCGAAAGGCTTAGAGCAATTTATTGAAGAAACTCCAAATGGCAGTTTGTGACTTTTATTACATAAGCACGCATTACAAGGACTAAAAGGAAGATTAGACCTGGATAATGGTAGTTTATGAGAAGCAACAATTTGATGGAGAGTTCTAGAGGATGGGTGACCTAGACGACTATGCCATAAACTAATAGATGAAGGTTTAGCATTTGAGATGTTTGCTGTAAGGGCTGAATGTAATGAATCAAGTGGTCTACTTGCTGAACTTGGCCACTCATACACGTGTCCTCTACTCCGGCCTCGCACCAAGGATGCCCCCGTAGTTAGATCCTTCACAAGAAAAAAATCAGGAAAGAATTAAATAGAGGCATTATTATGAGAGCAAAATTGAGAAACAGAAAGTAGGTTTTTCTTGATATTAGGTGCACACAAAACATTATTAAGTTTGAAAGTGGAATCACAAGATTTAAGAGTAGTAGATCCAATATGAGTAATAGGAACGTTATTACCATCTCCAACCATGATATCTTCATTACCACCATACTCAGAGTGAATGGATAAATTTTGCAAATCAGATGTGATGTGATGAGACGCGCCAGAATCAACTATCCACCCTTGTTGATTTGATGGGGTTGCATTAGTAGTAAAATTTGCTTGTGGCCATGCAGAGGGTTGTGGACGTGATCTACATACTTTTGCAACATGACCTGGCTTGTCGTATAGTTGACAAACAACTCGAGATTGATTTCCGTTGGTAGTAGAGTGCCAATTCTGATTGGATTGATTAGCCGTAAATCCACGATTTCCATAGGAATTCTGCTGAAACTGATTATTGTTATTCCCACGATAGCCATTATTTCCTCCATTGTTATACTGATTCTGATTTCCATAGGAGTTGTTGTTCTTGCTCTTTTTGTTGTACTGTTTTTGTGAATATTGGGCTGTGATGGATGTTTCATCCTTTGCTGAACTAGAGTGCTTAAGGCTAGTTTCGTAGTCCAAAAGTTTTTCCAATAATTCCTCAAAAGAGATGGGTGACTCTCTTGCACGCAAGGCAGCCTTGATTTCTTTGTAGTCATTAGTGAGACCATTGAGTGTATGAACTACAATTTCTCCATCACTCAATAGATGCCCAATCATAGCAAGATCGTCAATAATAGTTTTAATGGATTGCATAAATTCAGATATATTTTTACCTTCTTGACTAACCTTGGTGAGAGAGTCGATGAGACTAACCATCCGTGTATTAGATTTGTTGGCATAAGTAGTTTTGAGTTTGCCCCATGCTTCCATGGCGGTTTTGCACCGAGTGACAATTGGAGCTGATGGCCCAGTAACAGCGGTTTGGATTCCTAGTAGCAACAATCGATCTTGACGAATCCAAGCTTTGTGTTCCGGATCTTCGGGTGGTGGGCATGGGTATGTTCCATCCAAATATCCCATCAGATCATATCCTAGAAACAAATTTGTCATTTGTGCGCTCCACATCGAATAATTTCCTCCATTAGAGAGTTTTTGTGGAATAAGTGTTGCTGTATTAATTGAGATAACTTGTGAAATTTGAGTAGATGAGGAGGCTGGAGAATTTTTCTGAGTGCTAGACATAACCGTGACTTCACTTGATTCAGTCATGGTTGAATACTAAACAAAAGAGATTGAGCTTAGGGCTCTGATACCATAAAGAGCTAATGTGACTAAAGTGAAAAATGATATATTAATTCTGAATATTACATGGCCTTTATATACATTGTAAATTGACCGAGTAAAAGGTAGGGGTGTTCGCGGTGCGGTCTAGTGCGGTTTTATACTCGCCCAAACCCAACTCAATATTTGCGGGTTCTTATTAACCTAGTCCAAACCCAACCCAATAAGGCTTGAGATTGCACTTTGCGGTCCATTCGGGTTGGGGCGGGTTGGGGCGGGTTTTGCGGTCTCAAAACTCTTAACTTTATCGTATTTTTGTTATTTGATAAGTTAAATGTAAATGCACTAAATAATTATCAATTTTTATTTTTTTGAATAAATTTTATAGATTTTAATAGGAAATATATGTAGATAATGCAAAATATCAACTAACAAGATATGATCTTCAGTGGATACATAATTTGAATAAAACTAAAAATAATCTCAAACACTAGATTAACAAGTTTTCATTAATAATCCCAAACTAAAAATAGCTAGAAAAATCATGTTATAGCTAAGAATTCTGAAACTCATTTTGATTGTTTTTCATTTTGATTCAATGCGGGAGAAGTGATTTCGATCCCCTTTCCCTTATCAATCATCTGCAAATATATAAACAACAAAAAAAGTAATTGCTACTTTAGGTTAAACAACATACATCTACGTAGTTAAATAAAAAATCATTTATTAGGCAAATATAAATTTGGAAGAAAAAAAATCAAACAATAAACAAAGAGAAAATACCTTGAAGTTGATGTGGGTGTTTATGCTCCAAAAGAAATTTTTGTACTTTTTGTTCTTTTGCAAGGGAAAACTTTTTTACATCATCTTCACTTGGGAAGGAAGAAAATGTGAGGCTAAAGAAAAGTTAAGAAGAAAAGTTAAGGTAGTAGGGTTTTCTTTATTATAGATGTTGGGCTTTGAGTTATGGATTGAGATTAGTAAGTTATAAGTATAAAAATTGGATTATATTTCTCATTGTTTAAATAGTAGGACTAAATTAAATTAAATTATATATATAGTGCGGTCGGATGCGGTTTATGCGGTTTAAAAATGTACAAAACCAAACCCGATTGCAATTTGCGGTCTTTTTTTCAAGAAGCCCAAGATCAACCCATCCAACTTTTGACCCGCAAATTGCGGTCGGTTTGGGTTGGGTCGATCGGTTGGGGCGGTTTCGCGGTTTCGTTGAACACCCCTAGTAAAAGGAATATCAATCCTAAAGATACACAAAATATCATCTAGCCTAATCTTTAAGATACAAAGAATATTACAAATATACTTTACATATTTTGCAACCAATGCTAAAGAATAGAATCAGACACAATATTAGGTATTGTCTTATCAGGTCTTAATAAGCCACGTGTAATTACTGAATCTTGATTTCCAAGTCAGTTGTGGCTTTGGTTAATCACAATTATCATTGACTTTATGTAATTAAACGTGATGTCAATTTAACTTCGGGCCTGATTTCAGACCATTATCTTGTTGTAACCCGTATCCAATTTCAGGGCCTTTTTAATCAATTGGGCCAATATATATTCGGCCGTTTTATTTTAGTACCTTAGTAATTGTCTCAACGTTTCAACTTTGGGCCTGCTAACTACTGTTTCAATTAATACTTGGATTGGCCCAATAATTATCATCTTGTTTTGAATTTAAATTTATCAATATCTTCTCAATTTCGGGGTGCTACATTCTCGAAATTTAAATTAAAAGAATATTATAGGTATAAACACCAGTAAAGCTTTATTTACATATTTACAATTAGCTTGTGTGCATACCTAAGCGATTATGTTCGAACCAATCACCTTGTCCAAGTGTCCAAGATTCAATCGGTTAATTCGTTGCTACCCTCTAAATAGCAACTATATGTCATGTAAGTCCCTTTTAGGGATACTTTTACATAAGAAGTGTTCCTAACATTTCCTAACAGAGGATAGTCGCGAAACTTTCGTCACGCCTCAGGCGCGAATTTGAGGTTTTTGTTGGTGTGCGTTCAATGAGTCACTTGACCAGTTTAATTAGGTTCATGTTTCGTTTAATTGGATTAAATGACTTGGACTTAGCCATTTTAATTAACCCAAATCAAATATATTAGGCCAATAATTGGACTTTAAACCTGATAATTATTGATCTTCGTGGCCTTTACTGTTTTTTCAACTAGGTCATTTCAACTAGGTCATGTTGTTAATTTTACCTGCTTAGGTGATTTGGCATGATGGGTCGATACGTTGATTAGATATAGCCAATTATTTATCCTTTTATGGGTCATTTGATTAGTTTAATAGGCTCAGATTAACAAATTAATCAACTTTAATATGATGTTCGATTTGATTAATAAAAAATCGAGCCGCCCGAAAAGAAGAAGGAAAATGTCTATACGATAGTCTTATTTTGTACAGTGTGTTTCTCATTTAAGATTTATGAATACAATTACAATCTCAAGCTCAATTAAAACAAATTTAACTTAAAAATATATTACTTAATTATTCGAAGATGATGTAAATATATTTACATATTACAAACAATTTATTAGAAAGATTATTACGTCAAGTATATATATATGTGGGTCTTTTCATTAATTATAAATATGATAGTAAGAAATACTTGACTATAAACCCATACCAAAAAAAAAAAAAAAAAAACCTACTACTTTCTTTAATTTAGGTTGAGCTTTTATACACGCTACTCAAAAAACAATACCCTGTGTCCACTTATCAGCACAAAACCAGATTGAGCTTTTTGCAATTTCGTCCTCCCATTTTGATTTACTATTACAATATACGTTCTTTGAAAAATGGCTAGCGATGTTGTCCTCATCATTAAATGTTCTTTAATGATTATGTTTGTTAAGTTTTAAATGACAGTGCACTAATTAAGGGTATGTTTGTTTGATGTTTGCAGAAGTAGTTTGAGATAATAGTGGAGGTTTGTAAAATAATCTCGATTTGCGTAATATTGTTTGTTTAAGTTTTGGGATAGTGGTTTAAAAATAAAGTAGGTGTATTGGCGTCTTCTCCTCTAAAAGTGCTTACAATTCCATTATTTGCAACCGTTCTCCCTCCGCAGCCCCCACCATTTGGAAACAACTTTGGAGTGCTAAAATCCATGATAGACACAAAACTTTCTGGTGGAAAGCTTTAAATAACATCCTCCCAACCCGATGTCGTCTTAACCAACTTTTTAACATACCCGATACCACTTGCCCCCTTTGTCACAATGAGCAAGAGGACCTTGACCACATCTTTTTGCGTTGTCCTTTTTCTGAAAGAATTTGGTTTTCCTCCAAATGGTGCTTTAGGCTTTCTTCAATTTCTCACCTCTCTTTTACTAATTGGATTTCTCTTCTCCTTGATTGCAGGTCCACCATTTTCCCTTTGGATGACTCGTGAGAAGAATTCATCATTTTCTGTGTCACAGCCATGGCCTCAATCTGGCAGCACCGAAACTCAATTATTCATGATCAGAGCACTTTGAGCTTTCCGGCTCTCCTCAACTCCATCCATAAAAAATCTTTTGATCATTGGAATGCTCAGCTTTCCAAGAAACTTTATGCCAAGATGGGCTCTCAAAGCGGCAGCTGGATCAAGCCACCTTTAGGTTGGCTTAAAGCGAGTTCTGATTCATCTTTCAAAGACGGTTCTGCAATTGGGGCTTTCATTGTTCGCAATTCAAACGGCTCTATTGTCCAGGCCAAGTCATTTTCTAACATTTGCCTTGATGTTGAATCTGCTGAAGCTTTGGCTCTCCTTGAAGCAGTGCAATCTCTTGACCATCTTGCCTTGGATCGAGTTATTTTTTAATGTGATAATCTCAATGTTATCTCCATGCTCCTTCATCCCGATCTCTCTCTGAATTGGTCTTCTAAGAACCTTATCCGGGAAATCAAGAAATTTTGGTTCAAGTGGCCTAAATGGCGTTTCAAATTTTGTTTCTAGGAATTTTAATTGGGCAGCCCATAACTTGTCTAAATGGGCTCGCCTACACCACTCTTTTGCTTATTTTGATCTTTCTTCGCTTCCCATTTCCGTTTTTTGTGACGGGGGCTATCCCCTTGTTGACCGTTTGTAACTTTTTGTTGTTTGGTAATTTATCAAAAAAAAAAAAAAAAAAAGAAGAGTAAGGAGGTACGTGTGAGATGTGTAAAACTTTATGTCAAATCATGTTTGTTTTGTGAGATAATTTGTGTAAAAGATAGATTCTTTTATGTCAAATCAGAGTAGAGTTTGTATAGATTTTGTTTAGAGATAATAAAATTGTTGTTTATTTGGCTTTTAAGATAGTAGTCTAAGAAAATTGAGAGATGAAAATTTTATTTCAAAAAATAAAAAATATGTTTGTTTGGCATTTCACAAACACGATTTTTTTTTAAAAAACACCAAACAAACCTAATAAAATTATTGTGTAAAAATCTAAATGAAACAAGACATTAAACTGTTGGTCCAATTCTCTTACTATTACACCCAAAACAAAAGTAATTAATATTCTCTTTGAAATTATCACAATAAATGTGAGTCCAGTTGTCTTAATATGTGGGGCGGGCACCGGCCCTTTCAACAGACACTCAATTAAGCCCATCACTGGGTCCAAGAATAAATCGATTATAATGGACTAAACAAAAAAATTATGATTAAGGGTTCATTTAAGATATTTGATATAATCTTTACAAAACAAAAAAATAAAAGAAATAAAAAACCCCAAAATTTTATTTCTGATTTATTTGTCTTCAATTGTAAATTGCATCTTCTTATTAATGAATTATTGATGTCTTTTCAAAATTATTTATGTTGTGTGAGTACTTACAACTTTAATATATGTTATTTAAATTATATTTGATTGATTTTTAGTTGTTTTAGTATAATAATATAATCGTGAGTCATTTAAAATGATCGTTAGATTTATTTAATTTATTAAACTTTTTAAGCGCCAAAGTTGTCGAAAAAATAGGCTTAAAAATTTTAAGAAGACGAATTGCTTGATCATTACGCACAATGATAAGGAAGTTTTTGATGAATTTGATATTGATCAATCATAAATTAAAAGTAAACATCACGAGGTTAGGTCGTTGTACAAGGAATCAATTTCCTCTGATTTTGACTATGTACTAAAATACTCCTTGCAATTTCAATAATCCTTACAAAACTCCCGAAAATACTAAAAAAAAACCCTTATGGGGCTTCCTTGTAAAATTTAAAAGTACAAGAGTTTTTTTATATAATTACAATAAATCTAAAAAAATCCAAGTGTAAATCATCTTAAATGAAATGAAATTATTTTTCCAGGTATACACAAATAAAATATTCTCAATTTTTTTGGCCATACTTAAAAGTACAGTTTCAATCCTAGATCCGTCCCCGCTTATCAGAATCAACCATAGTTATTGAACCGTGAATCGTATCGCGTATCGGTGAGCCATCGTATCGTATCGAATCGTGTATCGTATATCGTATCGTAAGATACAAATAACTTATAAAATGTTAAATAAAATATATCTTCGAAATTACTAAGAAATAGAAACATGTAAAAGATTAACCAATTAAAGTAAAAAAAACATCATTTAAAAAAATCAAGTTTCAAATTTGAACTTTCTTGTCACAAAATAATAAAATTTTCGAAATTAACATCGAAATATCAATCTTAAATGATTTTTTTTCTCAAATATAGATTACACATTACCACAATATCAATGTCACCCAAATAAAATAATATTTTAATCAAAGAATAAAACAAAATAAAGTTACATCCAATTAAAGTATAAACGCTGTGATACTCTATGTTCATTCAAATTTCAAAAAGTACACCCAATCGTCAATAAGATATAATAAAATAAAGTTCCAAAACTAAAATAAATACTAAATAATTGGACTGCCCGTATGTTACACCTCAATTTCATTATACTAAAAAGACAAAATTATGCAGTCATTGCAGCTATAACTCAATATTATTATACTAAAAAGACAACACTATCAATCCACACATAACAACACATGACATAAATAGTTTTACATCAAATATCACAATGTTTACTGCAAAGTACATCTAATAGCAAGGAGGAAAGATATTATGCATTTTGTATGGGTTTCTAATTGACCATTTTCTATATTTGTAAGTAAATAAAAGAAAAAAAAAACTAGTTAAAGTTAAAGAATCGTCGGTATCGCAAATATATCGTGTATCGTACAATTTGTATCGTATATCGTCAAGGCCTGGAATCGTATCGAATCGTACAATTCGTATCGTGAATCTTAAGATACTTACTACTACGGAATCAACCAATATATGCAGGGTAAAATCGTCAATTCAACAGTGTAAGGTTTACATGCTAATGCTAATTAAAAGTAAAAGCAGGACACGTGTGATTTGTACCTCCGCCGCCCTGCTCAAGAAAGGCGCAGATCTCTGCATCATCCTCCAATTCCAAACCCTCCGCCGTCTGGTCTTCCTTTATACGGCGGCCGTCAAAGCTAAATCGAATGGTATTGTAATCGACTCCAACGCGTTCACCGTACTTCTTCATCAGTTTCAGGAGACGAACGTCCCTCTGGATCTGAAAACAAAACACACGATCATCCTCTCCGTTATGTACTCTGATTTTAACATGAGTGTTGACCAAACGATGCGATGATTCCGTCGTCAATGTAGAATTTGAAGATGAAGAAGATGACTTCTCCATTAATTGATTATTATTCTCAAAATTAAATAATCTATTTGTTTATTTATTTATTACTGGGAAAGAAAGGGAATAGCAATTAGCAAGGGAAAGGTGCATTTATATTATTTATTGTGAATTTGGAATGCTGTTTAACCGGAGTAAGATTATTCAAATCCCACTTTTGATGGTGTTTCAGTTTTTAATATGATTATTTATGAAAATTTCATAATATTGTGTTTTTGTATCAGTTTTGAGATTACTTTATTTTGAATTTTTATTTTCTCAAATTTTAAAATATTATGTTATTTTGGTATGATTATATAGAATTAGAGCATATTGCATAAGATTTCACCGATTTGATTTATTTCTAAAATTATGTTTAATCTATTGTGATATACTCCGTATAAGAATTGTGACATATATATTATAGCTTATAAGAGCCGAAGCGGTCAAGAAACAGTACAACATAATTTACTTTCGATTTTTGTTAAATCGATTTAATCGAAAAACGCCGCCGTTTCTTTATTTACCGGGATTATTTGCTCTTCGTTGAATTTCTTTTCTCTTTTTATTTAATGCTTTCTTGGGCGTCCGTTTGCAACCTGTGGCCCCGCCAGGGGAATTTTGGTCGTGCGAGTTTGGTTTTGCAATTTAATTTTTATTGGGATAATCACGAAACGGTGCCGTCTCGTGATTAGTTTTTTTTTTTCCCTGTTCATACTTTAATCTCGATTAAAAACAACAACTACATTTCCGATGTGCCTTATTGCTTCCAATTTTCTTTCATTTTTTAATTTTAAAAAATTTGGCATAATCACGAAACGGCGTCGTTTATTAAGTATCTATTTTTCTGTTCATACTCTCCTCTCGATTAGAAACAAACACTATATTTCCGATGAATACATTTTTTAAAAACGGTATGATCATGAACGGCGCCGTTTCTTGACTTTATCTTTAAAAAAAATTTATTTTACTATATTTCTTTAAAAAAAAATTATTTTACTATATATTTACTATAGAGGATTATTGGTTCCATTTTTCTTTTATTCTAATTTATTGCTTTAGTGATGTTTTCTGTTATTAATTAATTTTTAGGGAAAATAGAGGATTCTTGGTTCCAATTTAGTGATGTTTTCTATTATTAATTAATTTTGTGTGAACATTTTATTTTTTTTTGTTTGCAATACTACTAACACAATATACTTTCTATTATTTTTGTAACAGTATATTGGAAAACGAATTAATGTTGGTCGGACTTAACCTCGTCATATTTTAACGCGTGTATCTTTGGTAAATATATATTTTTTTAAATACATAGTCATAAAACGGCACCGTTTTGGCTGTTGGTCTCGGATATTTAGTTCGTGCTTTAGTTCTCGATTAAAACAATGTTGCCCATTAAGATTGATATATGTAATGTCGACGTAATGTCGATATGATCTACTATAGCAATGTGGCACATATTATTTCCTCTATTTTTTAATACATCGATAATGTTATTATCGACTTACTTTACATTTATCTCCGAGTTTACTTACCAATGTTAAGTTGTGTATTGAATAGTTACTAAATACTTAGATATTTCTAAGCATGACATCACTCTTGCCCGTCATCTTAATTAAAATATTTTATTTATTGTAATTCTATATGGCGGTTGTTTTGGTTTTATGCTATTCTCTTCTCTTACTTTTTAGATATTTCTTATATTGGCGGTTGCGTCTTACGTATTCCAATTTTTTATCTATATTCTTTTTCATCTTCACGTATTCGTCATTTATTATATTTGTATTAACCATTTCGAAGGTTTTTTGTTCTTTTGCTTGTTTTTTTTTTTTTTTTGTTTAGATTTTGTGCTGATCTTTCGTTATTCGGTATGTTGTTGGTTTCTGCTTGTTTTATCTTTCTTGATTGGTTAATATTCATTTGATAATTTGATTCATTGTTTGGTGTTGCCTTTAATATTAATTATGTAAAAAATTTATTCTCCATTTTGTTTGATCGTTTTTTTTTTGTCTTTTTTTTTAACAGGTTATGGATTCCGGTGGAGGTAATGTTAGATTGGATGATGATACTGTTGATCTTTCTTCTGCTTCTACTGTTGTTTTTGGCCTTGCTCCCTTTTGTGTGGATCATTCTAGCGTGAATCTAAGTGAGCTACTAACCAAGTTTTCTTAAATTAGATATTTATTTTTGGTTTTTAACATTCATTAATAATCTTGTATTATTTTTACCTTTTTATATGTTTATGTTGTATGATTGGCTTCAGGAAACCGTGCTGTTGATGATTTCGAGTCTGTTAGGTTGGCTCGGAATGAAAAGGCTAGGCTTCGTTACGCTGCCTTCACTACTGAAGAAAAATATGCTATGTTGAAGAAGAGGAGGGTTCGACGTAAGGAACTTACGACAAGTAATCGGTCGTCGGATGTCGCGGTTGAGCTACCTTTAATTGCTGAATCTTCTAATTTAAATGAATCTGCTTTTGTTGAATCAACTAATGTTGTTGGGGGGTCCTTCGAATTATCGACATGTATTCGGTCGTCGGATGTCGCGGTTGAGCTACCTTTGATTGCTGTAGCTTCTAATTTAAATGAATCTGCTTTTGTTGAATCAACTAATGTTGTTGGGGGGTCCTTCGAGTTATCACAATCTTCCTCTGTTTCAGGTATTATTAGTTTGGAGTTTTGGCTTTCTTATTATTTTTGTATATAATATTTAATTTTTTATTAATATCTGTACAGGCTGTAGTAAAATATCGAACAATATTATTATAGATGGCAGTGGAAGTTCTGTTGGATTGGATGATCGTTTGGTTGATTCGTTGCCTCATGTTACTTCTATTGAAAGTAAGCTTTAAACTATAAGAATTATATTTATACATGTGTTCAAAATTTTATTTATTATTGGTTTCAGGTAACAATTCCGGTAGATCTTCGGATTATGTTAGGTTAGCTCGAAATGAAAAATCGAGGATTCGTTATGCTGCAATGACGGCTGAAAAAAAAATTGTCTTTTGGGAAAAAGGAAGGTTCGATGTAATGTTGAGACGACTTTGTTGTCGTTGAATGTTCCTACTGTGCTGCCTGGAATTGTTGAATCTGCTAATGTAGATGAATTAGCTAGACCTTCTCTCTCGGGTATTTGAACTATGGAAATATTTTAACTGTGATATATCTGTGGTTGAAGCTCTAAACTATAAGAATTATATTTATACATGTGTTGAAAATTTTATTTATGATTGGTTTCAGGTAACAGTTCCGGTAGATCTTCGGATTATGTTAGGTTAGCTCGAAATGAAAAATCGAGGATTCGTTATGCTGCATTGACGGCTGAAAAAAAAATTGCTATTTGGGAAAAATGAAGGTTCGATGTAATGTTGAGACGACTTTGTTGTCGTTGAATGTTCCTACTGTGCTGCCTGGAACTGGTGAATCTGCTAATGTAGATGAATTAGCTAGACCTTCTATCTCGGGTATTTGAACTATGGAAATATTTTAACTGTGATATATCTGTATTTGTGTTATATGTTTTTTTTGGCTGTATTTTCTCATTGTAATTTATTTGTTTAAATATTTTTCAGGATTTAATGTGAGCTCGTGTTCTTCTTCTATGCGTTTTGACAGGATACATAATATTCCTACTGTTCTGTGGTGTTTGCCTAAGCAGGAAGGTTGCTCGTTCTGTGGTGCTCATCGTTTATACCGAGAGGTTCCAGGTTTCTGTTGTGCAAGTGGTCAGATTCATCTCAGTCCTACAGTGATTAATCCAATTATGTGGTTCTTATTTACTGATCATGATTCTGAAGTTGCTTGTGAATTTCGTAGGAAGAATCGTTCGTATAATCATGCGTTTTCTTTTACTTCCATTGGTATGCATGTTGATCCGGACTCTGCTTGGGCTAAAAAATGAATATATTCTTTGAAAGTTCTTGGGAAGGTGATGCACTTTTTTAATCCTGTACATGGTTCTGCTGATGTGCATGTTGGGATTCGGTAAGAAAAACAGCCCTAGGCACAGCGGAATATAAAAAATTTCTAGGGCCTCTTAAAGAATCTTGCCAGGATATTCTCTAGTTATATATATATGAACATAATTAATGACAGTATAAGTTTTCTCGTTTATACCTGTCTCCTTGCAAATCCTAGGCTAGCAATATGAGCTCTGAATTCTGACCCCGGTTGATCGACCCACACCTTTTGGTAGCGCCCCACGTGTTGCGCCTCTACGAGTTGATACACCACAATATCACGAAAAATTAATATACCTAATCGACTAGAACATAGGCTATATTAATATCTAGGTTTTAGGAACGATTTGGAAACAAAACGAAGACGAAAAAATTCTTCCACAGGGAAGAACAGTTCGGCCGATCTGGTAGGGAGAGGGAGAGAGAATTTTTCTTTGCTCAATTTTTGCTTAAGGAGTTATGTGAAAAATAACTAGAAGAAAGCTATTTATAGTTTTCTTTCTATCCTAGTCCTATTAGGACTAGGTCTTCTCTTTCTTACATGGGCCATGGCCCTCTTTAATTAGAAGACTAAGTCTTCTAATTAATTCATGGCCCATATTAATTAATTATTCAGGGCTTTATTTAATCTCCCAATTAAATAGCCCAATTAATTAAATCATCTCCCAATTAATTTATTAAACTCCAAGTCTAATTAAATTAATTATTCCATTAATTAATTAAATCCTAATTAATTAATTTACTCATAAATTAAATTCCAATTTAATTTATAATCTTGATCCAATTCCAATTGGATCCATTTTCGTTCCATATGGGTCGACCCAGTCAACCCACCTATTGAATCGACCCAGTCGATTTTGACCCAGTCGACCCAGTCGACTGGTTCGTTCCTTTTTCCTCGCTTTCGCTACTTGTGTATTGTGTATGCCCCCGTAGGTTCACCACATAATTGGCCGTGGGTTGTAATTAAATATTATTTAATTACTCGAGCAGTTAATACTCTAAATTAATCGAACACTCTGTCGATTAATCATTCCAAAATTAGCACCCCTGCTAATTTGGGAATTCTCCCACACTCCACGGTCGATGTCTAGTCACAAGCCCATGGAGCCCAATCACTGGTGAATTAATTCAGTGAACCTTTTATCATTTACAATTTCCATATACGACAAAATCTCTCCATCGATCAATCTCCCAGTCGAGACTTAAGGGTATGGTCTTTTATCGGATTCCCTTTTCTTTTGTCTTGACCTTATGTACTCTGGTCTCGAAATAAATTCTCTTTGACTTAATCTTTATGAGCTACTTACATAAAGTCGTCAGTTACCTTGGCCAAGGATTTTACCAGAATTAATTTCTCACAGAAATCCATAGGAGAATTTCCCAACCTATCAAGTCGGGTCAATGGATCCTTTGTTGATGATATGAATCTGCATACGAGTTCCTCTATACCCAACATGAATCCACAGAGACTTTCTGGCTATCCCCAGTCAGTCGGAACTCACATCAAAGCATAGACGTTCTCGCACCAGATAAACCCTATCATCTCAAGTTGTTAGGGATCGTTCCTCGTATACTATTGTAAATTGGAATAACTTCAACCCCGATATGCGACTACCGCTTCCATGGTGAGTTATTTCCTAATTGGGGTATTCAGTGCACTTGCCATCCCAGCAAGCCACCCACTTATGTGTATCGACTATCCCAGTCACGCTCGTGGACCCCAGCGTCCTCCAGTTCATCGGAGAATACACAACAGTGAGAGTCTAACCGAATCCAACGATGTCCTATCTCGATTGGATTCTACGACTCTTGAATATGTTCTAGATCACGGCCTTAGAGATCAGTCCACGGGTTGTCCCATAGCCCTGTGATCTAAGGACTTCTATCCTTATGCGTAGATAAATATTACATAAGATAAAGTTGACCATTAAATAAAAGTGCATTTATTAATCTAAATTGAATAGTTCCTCATTAATTACAATTAATGCTAGCCATACAGCTGGCTTGCAGGACACTATTTCTATCAATCTCCCACTTGTCCTAAAGCCAGTCTTTTATGTTCTTGAGTCCCATCTTATGCAGATGTTTCTCAAATGCCTTTTGAGGCAGAGGCTTCGTTAGCGGGTCCGCCGTATTATCTTCTGAGTCGACACGTTCCATCTTAATGTCTCCTCTACCAATGATATCTCTTATCACGTGGTATCGTCTCTGTACGTGCTTGGATTTCTGATGAGATCTCGGCTCCTTTGCTTGCGCTATTGCCCCATTATTATCGCAGAAGATAGTAATGGGCTCAGCAATGCTAGGTATCACATCCAATTCCTGGATGAAGTTCCTCATCCAAACACCTTCCTTTGCTGCGTCACTCGCGGCAATGTATTCTGCTTCAGTGGTTGAATCCGCGGTTGTTTCCTGCTTGGAGCTCTTCCAGCTAACCGCACCACCATTGAGGCAGAAAACGTATCCTGATGTCGACTTGAAGTCGTCTACATCACATTGGAAGCTCGAGTCTGTATAGCCTTCCAATTTCAATTCTCCTCCGCCGTATACCAAGAACAATTCCTTGGTCCTTCTCAGGTACTTCAGAATTGCCTTTACGGCTATCCAGTGCTGCTCACCTGGATCAGACTGGTAGCGACTTGTTACGCTAAGAGCGTACGCTACGTCTGGTCTCGTACATAGCATACCATACATTATGCTTCCTATCGCGGATGCATATGGTACTCGAGACATATTGCTTCTCTCTTCAGGCGTCTTTGGGGCCATAGACTTGGAGAGTGCAATCCCATGTCTCATTGGAAGCAATCCTCTCTTGGATTCTTCCATACTAAATCTTTTCAAGATTTTATCTATGTACTGGGATTGGGAGAGGCCCAGCAGTCCTTTTGATCTATCTCGGTAGATCCTTATACCTAGTACAAAGGATGCTTCTCCCATATCCTTCATCGAGAATTGTGTAGACAACCATGCTTTAGTTTCAGACAATGCTTTCACATTGTTTCCAATGAGAAGAATGTCGTCAACGTAAAGCACCAAAAATTCAACTGTACTCCCACTGATCTTCTTGTACACACAAGGTTCGAACATGTTCTTGATGAATCCAAAAGTTTGGATTGTCTCATCAAAACGAATGTTCCAACTTCGGGAAGCTTGCTTCAGTCCATAAATGGACCTCTGGAGTTTGCACACCTTGTGTTTATCTCCTTTGGATGCATATCCTTTTGGTTGCTCCATGTAGATCTCCTTATCAATGTCACCATTGAGAAAGGCAGTCTTTACATCCATTTGCCATATCTCGTAGTTATACCACGCAGCTATGGCCAGCAAGATCCGAATGGATTTGGGCATTGCGACGGGCGAGAAGGTCTCCTCAAAGTCGATACCTGGTCTTTGAGTGTATCCTTTTGCCACTAGTCGCGCCTTGTAGGTAATCACCTCTCCGTTCACTCCAAGCTTTCGCTTATAGATCCACTTGCAACCCACGGGAGCCACTCCCACTGGTGGATCTACCAAGGCCCAGACCTTGTTTGAGTGCATGGAGTCCAGTTCGGATTCCATGGCTTCGCGCCATTTTCCCGAGTCTATGTCTAGCATAGCCTCTTCGTAAGTCCTTGGGTCGGTTAGAGACTGTCCAGTCTCATGCAGCAGACCGTAGTACCTCTCGGGTTCTCTACGTTGTCTTTCTGACCTACGAAGTATCGGTGTACTTTCTGGTGCACTTTCATGCTCTTGTTCTCCCACTGCCTGTGGTGACGGGTCAGCTTGATCGACCTCCAAGGCCTTTTCAGCTTCAGTGACCTCATCCAGTTCTACGTTATTTTCTTTCTTGTCCACCAAGAAATCCTTCTCCAAGAAGTGAGCGTTCCTCGAGACAAACGTTGTTTGTCTTGTAGGATCGTAGAACTCGTATCCTATTGAATTTTCCGGATACCCCACGAATTTGCACAAAGTGGATTTTGTTTCCAATTTATCTCCCACTAGCTTTTTAACGTAAGCGGGAGATCCCCATATGCGCATGAATGCGTATGAGGGTGCCTTGCCAAACCATAGTTCATATGGTGTCTTTTCTACGGATTTCGAAGGTACCATATTCAGTATCTTCGTTGCCGTGAGGAGGGCATGTCCCCAAAATGAAAGAGGTAAGTCAGTGGCACTCATCATGGATCGAACCATGTCCATCAAGGTTCGATTCCTTCTCTCTGCTACTCCATTTAATTGGGGTGTTGCAGGAGGAGTCCACTGCGATAATATTCCATGCTCTACAAGATAATTCAGAAATTCGTTACTAAGAAATTCTCCACCTCGGTCAGAACGAAGAGCCTTTATCGTATGACCAAGTTGATTCTCTACTTCCATCTTGAATTCTTTGAATCGCTCAAAGGCTTCAGACTTGTGTTTCAACAGGAACACATATCCATAACGACTAAAGTCGTCAGTGAAAGTGATGAAGTAGTCATAGCCACCTCGGGCGCTTTTTCTTAGTGGTCCACATACGTCAGTATGTATTAAGTCCAATGTTTGCTTGGCTCGCTCAGGGTTTCCCTTAAACGGCAACTTAGCCATTTTACCCTTTAAACATGGTTCACATGTTGGCATTTCATCAATGCGATTGATTTCAATCGCGCCAGATGATGCTAACTTTTGAATCCTTGACTTAGATATATGTCCAAGTCTAGCGTGCCATAATTGGGCAGATATTTCATTATCTTGTTTCCTTTTGTTTTGTTGTACGTGCATGACTTAACTTAGGTGGTTTTATGATGTAAAGTCAATAATTCAATGTACCAAATGAAAGACAAAAACAGGAGCTTTTATTAAAATCAACATTATTCAAAATATGAATAAAAAGTTTTTCATTTAAAAAGAGAACTAGGTACATAAATGAAAGTTTCCTAATGACTTTATCAAACCACCTAAATCTACTTTTGCCTACGGCCTTGGTAGCAGCTCCAGCTCCATTGCCTTAATTCAAGGATCCAATCCTCAGGCTCCAGTTTCCTTAATGCTCCCATCACCTACAAGGATGAGAACTCCAGTCAGTGTCTAACACCAAAAATGCACAGTTAATTGTAAAATTAACTTTAACAAGGAATATACCTGTTCGAACTCTCCATAGGTTCGAATTTAATCCTTTCCTTTGACCTTGTGCAGTAAGGAGCTCTGGTTTCCATTTGTCTTGGTTTTGAATGCCGCCCAGTCTTTTCGCCAACCCTTGCTTTCTTTCCAAAAGAAGCTTCGTGTTCCTCGAGCATTTGTCGCAGGACATGCACAGTGATCTCTCGCCTCTGGAGATTCAAGTCCGCGATAAATCGGTCATATGATCTAGGAAGAGATTGTAGAATAATATCCACTCGGAAATCATTGTCCATCACGACACCCATATCATCGAGTTCAGACAGAAGTCGAATCATCTTGTGTACGTGGATTCCGACAGGAGTTTCCCTTCTCTTTCTTGCTTGCAAGAGTTCCCTCGTGATCGCGAATCTGCGACGACCATCTCTAATCCCATAAAGGAATTTGAGATTCGAGAGAATCTCTTTTGCGGATGCCATATGCTCATGTTGCAAACGCAGATCAAGTGACATATATTCCAACATGTATTCACGAGCTAAGCCATCATCCAATTTCCATTTGGTGATGCTTTTACGGAGCTCATCAGGAACGTCATGTGAAATAGTAATGGGTGGTGGCACAGACAAAACATAGGATATGTTTTCAGCTTCAAATAATCCATTCAAATGATGCGTCCAGAAATGCAAGTTGGGTCCAGTTAAAATATTACGTTCAAGTGATGAGATGGACAAATCTCTAAGTGCTCTAAGCTCTCTTGACATCATATCTATAAAACGACGATAGAAGAAATAAATACGCGAAAGATAAATTTAAAATGCACAATTTACAAACATGGATTTTATTTGTAAATTACTCCCACTATTTTAATCAAAATCTTATGCCCCCACATAAGTTTCGGGAATTTAAAATATCCTAGCGGGCTTAAGGCCCAAATGCAATCTCCTAGTACCCACGACTCGTTGGCCATACTATTTGATCCACTTGGTGGTCGACTACGTCAACGGTTAACCATCGCAGCTAACCCTTAAGTTCATTTAGCCTCGTTTTTCGATATGGACCCACGACTCGTGAGACATCCATATTTACTAGCGTTAAATCATGTCCAATACTCGTGAAGAGAAATAGTTCAATCCTAGACGCCCCACGACTCGTGAGACAGCGCCTAAAACCTTGCTATCCCCTCCCTTGGCACTAAACTCGTGCATCGAGGCAATAGACATATTATCTTCCTATAGCTCGACCCACGACTCGTGAGACATCGAGATATATTCGTACAATATGCCTAAGACCTAGTAATTGGATAGGCTCGGACCATAGACACTATTCATATGCGCCCGTTATTCGATTTAATATTCTAATTGAATTTTAAGTTCAATTGGAGGTTTCTAAGTGTGCGAGGTCTCATCAGATTATGCTTATCTTGTTTACGTTTTCTATCCTAAGCATGCATCTCATACATCAAAGAATAATGTGCGAAAAAGTAAACATTCATCACCTAGCATGATATGATTGGTCGATTGCCCATCCTATGTGATTCATCACGAGCCATGTGATGAATCATTTGGTCAGTCTAGGGTGAAAATTAAATGTCCTAACTATTACAATTTTCAAACCCATACATCATGGGCCTTCTTGTAATATCCAGCTTGATTGGGCCTCCATGTAATGAATTGGGCCTCCATGTCCTCCAAGGTAAATGGGCCTTCATGTGGATCTCCAAGTCTTCATGAGGTCTTCTCGGCTCCAAGCCTAATCTAAGCCTAGCTTACATAATTTAAATGGTCCTATTCTATTACATTTGTTTGCGCAGGCAAGGGCACCAATCAGGCCCATTTAATTACAACCCAAAATTAAATAAACCAAAAACAACACAGGGCTTAAGGGCAAAATCGACCAATCCACACATTCACTCAAGAACATGCATAAATTCACATAAGGGCAAAAATGTAAATTTACCGGCTCCATTAATTTTTAATTCATAAAATTTATCCAAGTTAATTAATTTTGAATTAACAATTAACCTCTAAGATTAATTAGCTCTTACTTGAGCTCTAAGTAATCTACAAATCCTATCTTGATTAAGATTGGTTAATTAAGGTAATCTAAATCTCTAAGATTCTTACCTTATCCAAAACTCTAAGTTTCCCAATATTTCCAAATCTCCAAGATTCTCAAGATAATCCTATTTTGATTAGATTAGTTTAATTAAGGTAGTGATCAATACTAACAGAATAACTACCTTATCCAAAAACTCCAAGTTTCCTAATCTTCCCAAAATTCTAAGTTTCCAGAATTTTCAAAATAGGCAGAATTAGAGTCCAACCCAAACATGACCAGTCGAAGCCAATCAGGAGCTGCCACGCGGACAACCCACGCGCGACCCCGCAGGGGCGCGTGAGCTGCCACGGGCAGCAGCCGCGGCGCGTGACAGCGCGCGGCAGCAGGCTGCCGCGCACAGCCACGCGCAGACAGCAGCCCGTGGACTGCTGCTGTGCGCAGCGTGCGCGGACAGCATGCTGTCCGCATGCTGCCGCATGCCGCGGCTTTGCGGTGGCCGCCCATCCGCGGTGCGCTGCCGCGCACCGCCGCGTGCCACCGCAGGGTTGGTTCCAAAATTTTTTTTTTTTTTTTTTTTTTTTTTTTTTTGTTTTGATTACTTTTATGATTTAATTAAAACAGACCCAGTCAATTAACAATTAAATCCTAATTCAAAATAACATCAACATGATAAAATTTTCGAATCCTAAATTAAACATTAACTCCAAGTTAATAATAAAGTTCTAAAACATGCAAAGTAATAGAACTAGCCACATAAATCAAACATATGATTTAATAAACACAGAATTCGCAAATTCATATATATACAAAGCCTAGAGTTGGCTCTGATACCACTGTTGGGATTCGGTAAGAAAAACAGCCCTAGGCACAGCGGAATATAAAAAATTTCTAGGGCCTCTTAAAGAATCTTGCCAGGATATTCTCTAGTTATATATATATGAACATAATTAATGACAGTATAAGTTTTCTCGTTTATACCTGTCTCCTTGCAAATCCTAGGCTAGCAATATGAGCTCTGAATTCTGACCCCGGTTGATCGACCCACACCTTTTGGTAGCGCCCCACGTGTTGCGCCTCTACGAGTTGATACACCACAATATCACGAAAAATTAATATACCTAATCGACTAGAACATAGGCTATATTAATATCTAGGTTTTAGGAACGATTTGGAAACAAAACGAAGACGAAAAAATTCTTCCACAGGGAAGAACAGTTCGGCCGATCTGGTAGGGAGAGGGAGAGAGAATTTTTCTTTGCTCAATTTTTGCTTAAGGAGTTATGTGAAAAATAACTAGAAGAAAGCTATTTATAGTTTTCTTTCTATCCTAGTCCTATTAGGACTAGGTCTTCTCTTTCTTACATGGGCCATGGCCCTCTTTAATTAGAAGACTAAGTCTTCTAATTAATTCATGGCCCATATTAATTAATTATTCAGGGCTTTATTTAATCTCCCAATTAAATAGCCCAATTAATTAAATCATCTCCCAATTAATTTATTAAACTCCAAGTCTAATTAAATTAATTATTCCATTAATTAATTAAATCCTAATTAATTAATTTACTCATAAATTAAATTCCAATTTAATTTATAATCTTGATCCAATTCCAATTGGATCCATTTTCGTTCCATATGGGTCGACCCAGTCAACCCACCTATTGAATCGACCCAGTCGATTTTGACCCAGTCGACCCAGTCGACTGGTTCGTTCCTTTTTCCTCGCTTTCGCTACTTGTGTATTGTGTATGCCCCCGTAGGTTCACCACATAATTGGCCGTGGGTTGTAATTAAATATTATTTAATTACTCGAGTAGTTAATACTCTAAATTAATCGAACACTCTGTCGATTAATCATTCCAAAATTAGCACCCCTGCTAATTTGGGAATTCTCCCACACTCCACGGTCGATGTCTAGTCACAAGCCCATGGAGCCCAATCACTGGTGAATTAATTCAGTGAACCTTTTATCATTTACAATTTCCATATACGACAAAATCTCTCCATCGATCAATCTCCCAGTCGAGACTTAAGGGTATGGTCTTTTATCGGATTCCCTTTTCTTTTGTCTTGACCTTATGTACTCTGGTCTCGAAATAAATTCTCTTTGACTTAATCTTTATGAGCTACTTACATAAAGTCGTCAGTTACCTTGGCCAAGGATTTTACCAGAATTAATTTCTCACAGAAATCCATAGGAGAATTTCCCAACCTATCAAGTCGGGTCAATGGATCCTTTGTTGATGATATGAATCTGCATACGAGTTCCTCTATACCCAACATGAATCCACAGAGACTTTCTGGCTATCCCCAGTCAGTCGGAACTCACATCAAAGCATAGACGTTCTCGCACCAGATAAACCCTATCATCTCAAGTTGTTAGGGATCGTTCCTCGTATACTATTGTAAATTGGAATAACTTCAACCCCGATATGCGACTACCGCTTCCATGGTGAGTTATTTCCTAATTGGGGTATTCAGTGCACTTGCCATCCCAGCAAGCCACCCACTTATGTGTATCGACTATCCCAGTCACGCTCGTGGACCCCAGCGTCCTCCAGTTCATCGGAGAATACACAACAGTGAGAGTCTAACCGAATCCAACGATGTCCTATCTCGATTGGATTCTACGACTCTTGAATATGTTCTAGATCACGGCCTTAGAGATCAGTCCACGGGTTGTCCCATAGCCCTGTGATCTAAGGACTTCTATCCTTATGCGTAGATAAATATTACATAAGATAAAGTTGACCATTAAATAAAAGTGCATTTATTAATCTAAATTGAATAGTTCCTCATTAATTACAATTAATGCTAGCCATACAGCTGGCTTGCAGGACACTATTTCTATCAGTGCATCGTCTGCTGCAATTGTTTCTCCTGGACACAGCTGATGATTTAAATGTAGGTGTCGTGGTAGATCGAGATCTACGTGTTGATGTAATGACACTTTTGATTAAAGCTTTGTCTGACAATCCTTATAGCAAAGTGTTCAAGCGATTGCGTTTGTGGGATGATCTTACTAATGCACAAATCATTATTCGAACTGGACCCGTGTTGGACCAACGTAATTGTAATGTACCTACAGTTGACCAAGTAGCTGGTGTTTGGAAAGATGGTGACCAAACCGCTGATATATCTGAAAGGGATATTCGTGTGTATACTGAGGATGGTCGTACTCACAAAGTTAGCTATTATTACTCGTGTTACAATCCTTTGCAATATCCTTTGTTATTTCCTTATGGACAGCCTGGTTGGCATGCGGGTATTAAAAAAAATAAGCGTGGATTGATTTCAGGTTCTTTTAAGCGTAAAGAATGTTCTTCCTCATCAGTTGACGCTGGTTTTCCGTCGTTTGGATCTGCTGTACATATGCTTGCTGCTGAAGAAGAATGTGTGTTGTTTGCTTTTTTTTCTTTCTTAAATTTGTTTTCAGATATGTAAATGCAATGGCATTGGTGCAAAAATTTGGGAAACCTGACCTATTCTTGACGCTGACTTTCAATCCTGGATGGTCTGAGATAACGGAACATTTGCTTCCTTCTGAAAAAGTTCATGATAGGCCAGATTTGATAGCACGTGTTTTCAAAGCAAAGCTCGAGGAATTAAAGGATGAGATTGTGAAGAAGAAGATTTTTGGTGAGGTTGCAGGATATGTTTATGCGGTTGAGTATCAGAAAAGGGGTTTGCCACATGCTCACTGGGTTATCATTCTTGCTAAATGTCATAAAATAATATCTCCTACTACCTATGATGAAATTATTTGCGCTGAACTGCCAGATAGTTTGCATCATTTTTTACGGTCTTATGTTGTTAAGCATATGATGCATGGACCCTGTGGTCTGTCCAATCCGAATAATGTATGTATGCAAGATGGGAAGTGCAGAAGTTACTATCCGAAACAATTTGCTGAGTTTACCAGCGATGCACTTAACTCTTATCCAAATTATAGAAGAAGGAATGATGGAAAGTCTATTCTCTATAAAAAAAAACTATGCTTGATAATAGGTCTGTTATACCTTATTGTCCATACTTGTTAGCAAAATTTGATGCTCATATTAATCTTGAAATATGTGGTGATATCAAGTTGGTTAAATATCTCTATAAGTATATCTATAAAGGACATGATAGGCTATCGTATAATGTTATCTCTGGCGTACAACAAGAATTACGAGATGAAATCAAGGATTTTCAAGAGGATCGATGGATTTCAGCCCCTGAAGCTTTCTGGAGGATATTTGGTTTTCCTATGAGTGAAATATATCCCCCTGTCATAGTGTTGCCTGTTCATCTAGAGGATCACCAACCTCTACGTTTTGGCATCAAACAGCCCTTGGAAATGATTGTTAACAATCCTTTATCTGGGAAAACTATGCTGACTGAATTTTTCTCAATGAACAGTTCTGATCCAGATGCTTCTCGTTTGAATATTTTGTACAAGGATTTTCTAGAATATTTTGTTTGGTTATTAGCTGAGAGGAAGTGGAAGTTGCGTAAACGTCAAACAGTAGTTGGTCATTTGTGTACAGTGAGTCCATTCGAGGGTGAACGGTATTTTTTGCGCTTGCTGTTGATTAGTTTTCGGTGTCCGACGTCCTTTGATGATTTGAAGATGGTTTCAGGACATCAATATAGTTCATTCAGAGAAGCTTGTGTTCGTAGAGGCTTGTTGGAGTCTGATCAGTATGTCGATAGTTGTTTATCTGAGGCTGCTTTGTTTGAGATGCCTTATTGTTTGAGATCGTTGTTTTCTATTCTACTTGTGTATGGAATTACTGGCGATACTCAGAAATTGTGGGACAAATATTATCCTGCATTATTTGAAGACTTTGCTCGTGATGGTTTATGTTCAGCTTTTGATGTGCTACGCAAGACTGTTTCTGCTGTTGATGCAGTTCTTATGACAATGGATAAGTGCATATATGATTTTCCTATTAAGTTTGTCCATAAATCTTTGGTTCATCTTGATAAGTATAGCAAAGACTATATGCATGAATGTTCAATAAAAGTTTCTGATGAGGATATGCTGTCTATTGATCGTTTGAATGCTAGGCAGCGAGTTGTGTATGACAAGATAACTCATAGGATTGTTAGTGGTGGACATGGGTCTTTCTTCTTGGATGGCCCTGGAGGGACTGGAAAAACTTTTCTTTATCGAGCTTTACTTGCATTTGTACGTTCAACTGGTGGAATTGCTTTGGCAGTTGCAAGTTCCGGCGTTGCTGCATCTCTGTTACCTGGAGGACGTACTGCACATTCGCGGTTTAAACTTCCATTTGATGCGGAGGATAAATCAAATAGTAAAATAAGCAAACAAGGCTCTCTTGCTAAGATGATCTCTGAGGCGAAATTAATTATCTGGGATGAGGCTTCAATGGCAAATCGATATTCTATAGAGTCGCTGAATTTTTCTCTCAGTGATATATGTGATAGCTCAAAGCCATTTGGTGGTAAAATTGTTTTGTTTGGTGGTGATTTTCGTCAGACACTTCCTATAATAGTTAGAGGATCGAGACAAGCATTAATTGATGCTAGCTTCGTAAGTTCTCGTCTTTGGAAGGGTGTGGAGAAGTTATATTTGCATGAGAATATGCGAGCCAGAGAGGATCCTTTATTTACTAATTTTTTATTGCATGTGGGTAATGGGGATATTCCGTACATATATGATGAAAATATTCGGATACCATCTCAGATGTTAGTACCATTTGTTGATATCAATAGTTCTCTGGATGAACTCATTAGATGGGTTTTCCCTTCCTTCGATGCTTTTGTAACGGATCCACATTTGTTAGTTGGAAGAGCTCTCTTGACTCCGAAGAATGATTGTGTTGCTGAACTAAATGATCTTTTGATGGATAGATTTCCATGCGAGGCAAAGGAGTATGTTAGTTTTAATAGAACTAATGATGCTTTACAACAGGCTGAGTACGATGATTATCTAACGACCATATCAGCTAGTGGACTTCCTCCACATATTTTGAAGTTGAAAAAGAATTGCCCAATCATGTTGTTGAGAAATTTAAACCCAGTTAAGGGTTTTTGCAATGGTACTCGTTTGATCTGTAAACAATTGGGAGATAATTTTATCGGTGCTGAAATTAGTACCGGCGATTTCAAGGGTCATCATGTCTTTCTTCCTCGAATTCCTTTAGAATCTTCTGATAAAGGACTGTTCCAATTCCTTTCAAGAGGCGTCAGTTTCCTGTAAGACCATGTTTTGCTATGACCATCAACAAAGCTCAGGGTCAGACTCTTGATTTTGTTGGTATTTATTTACGAGAGCCTGTGTTTTCGCATGGGCAGTTCTATGTTGGAATATCTCGTGCGAAAACATCAAATTCTGTGAAGATTCTTATTCATCCGGACTCGAAAATGCAAGGATATGTAGATTTTACAAAAAATATTGTGTATAAAGATATTTTTATGCTTGCTGCAATTAAATAAACTTGTAAAATAATCTAAATACAATATGTTTAGTGTAATGATGGTTGTTCATCTGTATGCTGCTCAATATTATTTTACCGGTCTGTTGTTCAATGCAACAAAATATATTTTCCCCAGCATCGCATTGTACAGATGATATATCATCATTATACTATATATATTGTAGTCGTTTTTTAGATCGTGTATTTTAATTTAAACAGAAAATGCTATATTATTACAATGTAAATATTATAATGAACATTTAGATCGACACATGTATTTTCGAAATTCATTCTGTATGTTTTACTTATGAGAAATAAACTTATGTTTTACAGTGTAGTATTTCAGTCTCCTGACCGTCTAATACGGTGCATTTTTCCTCACTAAATGCAATATATTTATATTATTTTTGTGTGTTCTTATTATTTACAGTCCAGTCTAATATACTGTTTTTTTTTTATCAGTTTAATTACAGAAACACATTTTAATCTACTGCTCTAATTCCGATTGCCACCTAATATATTTAATTATGCGTTTTATTATTGATTGTTTTAGTTGTTTAACAAAAAGAACAAATACCTGATAAGTACAGATCGGAAAGTAAGATCAAAATTATATTCGAAATTAAAGTATAAATGAGAAAATAATTGAAATGCTATGTATTTATAGATTTATGGGGTTATTTGTTCTTGCTTCTTTTTCGCTTAGAGTGTAATTCCGATATGCTTTTCGATTTACTTTAATCATATTTAAAGAAAAAGGTTATTACAACGCAATATAGTTTTCGGAATTATTTGCTCTTGCTTGAAAGTTTAATATATTCATTTCGATCTGAATTCATATTTAATTCTTGTCAAATCTATGTAGGATTGCAAAACGAACATAAAGTACTCTTGCAACATTTTCTGTTATGACCAACTATTGCTGTGAAACCCCAAAAATAACTACCGGGTGTAAATTATCAATTCTAAAAGTAAATATCTTTGTTCGTAAACTTTTAATTTTTAATGATTTATTATTCTTAAAATTTTAATGTTTAACATCTCTAATTAGCCAATTATGTGTTTCAATTAAGATTAAATAATTAATAAGACTCGATTGAATTAAAGTGATAAAATAAGGCCCGTTAATATTAGAGTTAGTGTGTTAAACTTTAGCCCAAAAGATTAACTAATAAACTTAGGTTTATTAATCCACTTAACTTAATAAAATAGGTTTAATTAAAATTAAACTAAACGTAAAAAGAAAAGAAGAAAGGAACTTCCTATCCTATGTGTACGCCGCCGCCATAGCCAAACTGGAAGCACCGCCGCTGCCACCAAACGGAGTCTCGATCATCGCAAGCCTTCGCCATAGGTAACTCTTTCCATTTGGACGTTTTATTTTCGATTTGGGCATAGATTGGTGTTACGGGGAGGAAAAGTGAATCTTGGATTTGAGATGGGGAAGTGGCGGCTATGGCTGCCGTGGTGAGGGAGGAGGAGAGTTGGTCCGGGATGGGAAAGGGAGTTGTCATGCGAAGTTACTCGGGGAAGGAGAAGGGGAGGCGGAGAAGTGGTAGGACCGTATGAAATATGGCCGGAGGTGAAGCGTAGAGGTAGACGAGAGTTGTACACAACCGCCGCCGCCACTCAAGTTGTTCCCGTCGCCACCAAGTTGGAGTAGAGGCGAAGTGATTAAGGGAAATGGTGAGTGGTGATGGTGGAGGCAGCCATGGCTGATCGGAGAAGATGGGGGGAGGGTCTGTTTCGGGTTTGGGGACATGGGCCTCGGGTTTTGGTTTTGGGTAAGGGTTTTGGAGTAAGAATGGCCTTCCGAAGCTTGTCGGGGAAGACGAAGGCGTAGAATGGTGAGGGAGTACGGCAATTTTGGCTGGAGATGAAGTGGAGAAGGTGATGAACAGTAGAAATTTGGGCTGAGTTGGCTTGGCTGAGTTGACTGGGTCGTGAGTTTGGGCCGAGTTTGGGTTGGAAATTGCACCGGGTTTGGACTTAGGAATTGGGCTGAGTTCGAGCAGGTTTTTGGACTGAGTTTGGGTAGGAATGGGTTGGAGCTTCTGGTCGGGTTGAGTTTGGGCCGAGTTGAGTTCGGGCCGGGCCGAGTTCGGGCCGGGTCGGGTCGAGAAATTTAGTTTTTTGTGCCGGGACTTAGGCCAATTGTTTCGGATGATGAAATCAAGCGAATATGGGTTCGGACCTAGTGGAATGTGGGTTAATTAACAATGTAGTGTGTTCTTTAAATTAAACAAATAGTTAGTGGACTTTAATTTAAATAAATCACTGGGTTTAAATCAGACTTGAATGTTAATTTGATAAAGAATCTTTGGAATTTAATTGTTCGAATTACTGAGTTTATTTCCACGGTTAATTACAGGTTTCTAAACTAGTTTTTGCGTCTTGTTATCTCAAGCCTCTCGATTAATCAGGTGAGTGTTCTTGTACAAGTTTACTTGGTGCTGCTTGAAGCGACTTATTGAATGAATTATGACTGTTGCGTGTACACTTTATTTATCTTGTGAAATTTTGAACTGCGTCTGTGACTAGAAAATTGTGAATTACTGTTGTGTGAGTGTTGGTGCTTTATTTTTCTGCTTCATCGTTTGCATCATTGGGTCTGATCACATTCATTCGAACCCACTATGCGGTTGGATGAGATATCTTTGCATGAGTCTTTTTATCACATTCATTCGAGTCCACTACGTTGCTGGATGAGATGTCTTTTTATCACATTCATTCGAACCCACTATGCGGTTGAATGAGATGTCTTTTATCACATTCATTCGAGCCCACTACGTTGCTGGATGAGATGTCTTATTATCACATTCATTCGAGCCCTTATGCGGTTGGATGAGATGTCTTTGCATGAGTCTTTTTATCACATTCATTCGAGCCCTCTACGTGGCTGGATGAGATGTCTTTTTACCACATTCATTCGAGCCCTCTATGTGGTTGGATGAGATGTCTTTGCATGAGTCTGATCACATTCATTCGAGCCCTCTATGCGGTTGGATGAGATGTCTATTGCATACATACGTGTGAAGCGTCTAAAGTGTGCGTGTTTGAATTGATATTCGATTGTGTTGCTTGCTCGCTGCTATCATGTACATTTGCACACGAGCTCACTAAGTTGGATGATCAACTTACCACTCTTTGTGGATTACTTTTTCAGGTACTTTCGGTAGTTGAAGTGTGTGGTAGTTGGTGATCCGGGATCCGAGTCGGTCTTGTCCTGTATTTTGATTTTTTTCTTGTTAGATTATTTTTTGAGATTTCAAGTATGTTTGGATAGTATTTCTTTCGCGTTTTAATTGACAGTTTAAATACTGGAGTTTTAAGTTTATCCGATAAATTGTTTATGATAATTAAACTAATTCAAATTTTAAGTTATATGTTATCCGCTGTTAGTCTAGTTTAAATTACATGTTTGGTTATTTGGTTTGTTTTGGCGACCCGATTCTAGTTGAGGGCCATCTTTGGCCCGAGGACGTGGCTGGGAAAAAACGGGGCGTCACAATTGCAATGGTTGATAAATAACTATAGACCGGTACAATCATATTGTTATCGACCGTTCACTACCGCCTTCACAATGCGGTGTTAATTGGCTAATTGAACAGACATATATTTGTGAGCGTCATATAATTCTTCGTGGCATAAAAATAAAAAAATAAAATATATATATATATATATATATATATATATATATATATATATATATATATATATATATATATATATATATATATATATATATATATATATATATATATATATATATATATATATATATATATATATATATATATATAATATAATAGTATATATAATATAATAGTATATATATAAGTCTAATTGAATAGTCAGATATTTGTGAGCGTCGTATCATCCTTCTCGTCATATAAATAATATATAAATAATATATATAATAGTATATAAGTCGGTTTGGTTTTTATTGTAAGTCTTTACCTGATAAGTACAGATCGGAAAGTAAAATCAAAATTATATTCGAAATTAAAGTATAAATGAGAAAATAATTGAAATGCTATGAATTTATAGATTTATGGGGAGGCTTTTTTAATGCAGAGACGCATCCGTTGTATAGTACTTCAATTATACGTTTTATTAATCATCGTTTTTTCTCATTATTATATATACGTTTAAAAAAAAACACAAAAACTCGTCAGCCAAACGACGCCATTTCATGATTATACCGACTTATTTGTTCTTGCTTCTATTTCGCTTAGAGTGTAATTCCGATATGCTTTTCCATTTACTTTAATCATATTTAAAGAAAAAGGTTATTACAACGCAATATAGTTTTCGGAATTATTTGCTCTTGCTTGAAAGTTTAATATATTCATTTCGATCTGAATTCATGTTTAATTCTTGTCAAATCTATGTAGGATTGCAAAACGAACATAAATTACTCTTGCAACATTTTCTGTTATGACCAACTATTGCAATGGTTGATAAATAACTATCGACCGGTACAATCATATTGTTATCGACCGTGCACTACCGCCTTCACAACGCGGTGTTTATTGGCTAATTGAATAGACAGATATTTTTGAGCGTCATATCATCCTTCGTGGCATAAAAATAAAAAATATAATATATATATATATATATATATATATATATATATATATATATATATATATATATATATATATATATATATATATATATATATATAATATAATATAATAGTATATATATAAGTCTAATTGAATAGTCAGATATTTGTGAGCGTCGTATCATCCTTCTCGTCATATAAATAATATATAAATAATATATATTATATCTTATAAGTCGGTTTGGTTTTTATTTTAAGTCTTTAGATATATTTCATTGGCGGTTGCGTCATGTTGCTACTTTTTTATGACTTTACGGTTACCCCATTACTTCGTTACTACTTTATCTTATAAATAAATTTGTTTGTTATGCTCGGTTCTTCCAGTATTTAAGTACACCAAACATTTATGATCTTTCTCGAATCTAAGACATTTTATGCAAGTCGGAAAACTACTTATAGTCTTAGTTAGCTATTTAATAACAATTTGGTTCTCTATTAGTTTCTTCCCCAAATTGAAAACAATAAAATATATTGGAGACAGTGGTATACTTTTTTACGCACTTTTTAGTTATAATTCCTTAATTATGGTTTCAAAATTAGTTAGCCAAAGAAAATCTAACAACGTAGGTCCTAAACCAAAAAAATTGATCGCTGGAATGTGGCTTAATTTCGATGCATTCAAAGTTTCGGGTACTGAACTTATGGGAGAGATAATTGACAAAATAGCCTCTGGCTTAGAGGGATTTTTGTCTTCGCATGCTGATTTTGTGTTTGAGAAAGATGTTCTGCAGTTTTACACCATGGGTAAGGTCGTGAACAATAATATAATAATTTCTTATGTTAATGGTAAAGAAGTTAGGGTTTCAGTTAATTCTCTATGTGAAGTTTTTCAGTTGCCTAAATCTGGAATAGTAGATATTCGTAAATATGCTGTAAATTTTGAACAAGAATTTTGGGCATTAGCTGCTAAACCTGGTGAGCAGCTTTGTAGTTTAGTGACAAAAGGACAGTTGAAAGATGAGTTTCAAAGATTTGCTGATATATTATCTAAAATTTTTGAGACAAAAGTTGGCTCTTTTGATGGTTTTACTGGAGAGAGATTGCATCTGATGATTGCTATCTGGTATGGTCAGAAAATAAATTGGGCTGAAGTAGTGTTTAGGAGTTTATGTGTTAAAGTTCGGAGGGGCATTTACCACCATGGTATTGCTTTAAGTTATTTACTAAAGAGGTTGGATATACCTTGTAATACTGGAAAAATTCTTCACGCTAATAAGGAGATGAAGAAATACGAACCTCCTTCAGAAAATGTAAGGAAAGCTAAAATTGAGGAAACAAAGGGTGGGGTTGCGACAAAGAAACTTAGGATTCCTAGAAAAAAGTCTCTGGTTACGGAAATAGGTACTGCATCCTTTCAGTGCTTTGATGAGGGTTTTGAGGTTTCTGCTGGTCACAGGTTAATTAACAGAGGCAATGTGTACGTGCCTGCTGTGTTGGAAATAAATCAAGCTTTAGTTGTTGATGAAACATCTCAGGAAATGGATAATGCGAATTTTAGCAATGCTAACGGAATCGTAATTTCAGATGAATGTTGTAAAATATTAACTGGATCGATAGTTCACAGTTCTGATGGAGAATATAGGAGTGACATTGAACATCAGAAAAAAAGTAGTAGAAAAATTAAAAAAATTAAAACAATTGATGAAATTGTTTTGTGTTCTGATTTGTTAACTCGAGGTAATTGTGTTTTGACAACGAATGATACTGCGGTTGAAAATTGTGAAGAATCTTTGCAAAAACAAGGAATATGCATGGTAATTGATGTAGATGAAGAACGTGAAGTCATGGTTCATGATTGTTCTTTTTCTCAAGCGCACACTGCTGTGGAAAAAAATCATTTTGTTGTTCATGGTCATCAAGAATATCTTCAAAGAGAAGGTAAGGGCATTACAATTGATGTTGATGATCCAGAAACTGAGGTCATTGTTGTTTCATCTTTCGATGTACAACCATCGGTGGGAATTCCATCTGGGAACACTCTACTTTTAGAGGATTCTACTGGTGCTGATGCTTTGAATCAACTGGTATATGCACATGATCTTGACCTTTGTACACAAAGTTTGTCTGCATTTGATATATTTAGGGAAGCTGATGCTAAAGATAATGTTGCATTTAGATCTTTTATGAACAATCCATATTTGTTTGATATGTATGCTCGATTATTAGAAGATGTAAATACAAAATGGCAGACAGAAAATAATTTTGATAAGGTTGCAAAAGCATACTTTAAGTGGAGAGAATTTCGAATGAACCGGTCCTTGAAAGAAATGAATCAGTGGAAGGATTTTGAGAAAGTTGATTGTTGGGTTATCAAATTTATGAATGCTTCATCACGGAAAAGTGCGTTGGATGAGTTTAAATTTATGGATGTGCTTTATGAGAAGATGAAAGAAAATTTTATCAGCATCAAAGATGCATTTGTGTATTCGCTGCCTGCAAATGGATTTGAGAGAGATGTGAGGACAGCTGTGATTTCAGCAATTTTAAAATGGACGAGGGATTTTAAAATTTCGTTTGGTGAGAAATATGATCTGCTCTGTTTACCTAGCTTTCGAGAGGTAGCAATAGATCGTTCTTATTGGTATCCTCATAGATATGTTCTTTATAAATCTATTATTTCCCTAAAAGATGAAGCCGAGAGGGAGCTATTTTGTAGGTCAATGAAATGTTTCATTATTGATAGACGTTGTTAAAAGACTTGTACAACCAAGTGTTAAAGCAGGAACTGGGAAGATTGCAAATTCATGATAGATTTCCTTTGTTTTATCTGAGAAGCAGTTGTTCTGATGATTGTATGGAAGTTAATCGTGTTTCTGATAATGTTACAGTTGATTTGTTGAGTTCAACAGAACAAGTTGCAAAAGACGAGCAACTAAGTTCTGTGAATTCACTGTTTGATCACAATTCGGACTCATCTTGTTTGTTGGGAAATGATGATGTTATGTTTGATGAATTAAGAAAAGGAGATTCTCTTGATGGAAGTTATGAGAAAGATAAATTTGGCAGTGTGAATGATGAGATTCTGATATCTGACAAAGATGAAGATGTGAATATAGATAGATGTTCTGCGAAGGAATTTAAGGATTATCTAAACAGCTGTCGTAAGATGTTGAAGGAATGCCGTAATATGACTGGTATGGGGTTTCATAGGATAGTAGACTTTGAAGATAGGCTGAGGGGATATTTTAGTAAATCAAAAAACAATAATGAGCAAAGATATAAAGATTTCGTCAGTATTGCTGAGTCGATTCATGCTAAATCAATGGAGTTGGGGTTATCTACTCAGGATAAGAATTCTTTTATCAATGTAGCTAATGAAATAAATAATGAAATAGCCCAGATGAGATGTTCTGTTCAGAATTTACGAGAAGATGTTGCTGGTAATATTAGGGAAATATCGTCTAGGCTATCACATGCTGAAGAGAAAATTAGCTCAATTTTCATTTTAAATGATAAAAGAATTGATAGGTTGAATAAATTAGTGATTACTGAGATGAAGGAAATCAAAGAATATATTAAGGATGTTAGATGCGGAATTATCTGATGATTTTAGATAATAACCAGCGCATACTGTCAGCTGCCATGGCAGATCAAATGAAAGAATCAAAAGCCAGCAATGCGCTTATTGTACAGATGAGTCTTCAGCTTAAGGAAATGACAGATCATATGAACAGCCAAACTGAAGTTGAAAGGAAAAATAATGGTGGCAATTCGGGAAGAAAAAGGAAATTGGTAATTTAAATTAATTTTTTTTTACGTTGATTGATGTTTAACAAACTTTTAAATAAAATTTGTTTATTTCTCTGTTAGAGCGATTAACTGGATAATATATATTGTGTAGTTTACTTGCGTATATTAGTTAAATTAAGTTGACCTCGCTGTTGTTGTTTGTTTAGTCGATATTTATGTAACAGATATGAAATTTTATTTATGTTAATGAATATTATATAATTCTTAGATTGGTATATTTTTCGCGAGATAAATTACTGACATCAATTAATTTTTTTAAATTGGAACTTTTTTCTATGCCATAATTTAAAGACTATGTATATATATTTTTATGTAATATCTATGCAAATTTATTTATTTTATCGTAGTATTGTTATTACATTTTTATGATATTATTATGGACAGGATGTTATATTTGGAGTATTATGTATTTTTATAATGTCGATATATTTACTATTGGAACGTTGACTTACAAAATATTGGTAGTATTTATTATTATCAGATGCTTACGTTGTATACTGTATATAATTTAATTTTATGCTTTTCTTTATATTACATTATTATTTATTGAAAAAAATATTCTTAGCATTAATTATATTTAGTGTTTGTCTTCAAGTATTTGTTGAATATTTTTATAATACACAGGACGAAAATATAGTGGGGCAGTAGTATTTGAATTGAGGTTTATTTGACTTTTTTGTATGTTTCTGCGAAGGAGGTTGGCATATTATTTTCAGGATGCTAAAATCATCTCTTCTTAAGAATTAATTTTTATTTTCAATGATTTTCCTAGCATTCAACTCGAGTATTATCTTTATTTGTTGGTTGATTATGCACTATCTGGAAGTGTATAGATCTTTATTATGCACTATCTGGAACAAGTATATATTTTGATAAGCAAATAAGTAATTGCAAGAACAACTTGGCTTAGCACTATAATTATTTAATATTTAATGCTTATTATTCATACAAAAAAAAAAAAAAATCTCAAATTATCTACCTATATTTAATATATATTTATAGCAGGTGCCTAAAAAAAGGATTATGTTTTTAATTTAATGCTTATCGGTAGATATGTTAAATTATGTAAGAAATTTCTACAATACAATAGATTTAAGCTTCTATCCTAATCAAATATTTTAATAAGAGTTTGTTCTATTTTTTTAGACGATGAAATTTTAATTTATTTGTAAAATTTAAATTTATTACATAATGTTTCCTTCCTAATAATTTATTCTTTGGTATAAAGCCGCATTGTTCACAAAATTTCGGGTCTTCTTTTTCATCTCTGATTAGTTTATAATTTGTACAAGCACAAATTTCACTTTTGATAGGCTTAAAAATTCTTTCACAAAATATTCCATTTTTTTCCATGTTACACATATGTTTTATGTAAAATATTTTGCTTGGATAAAGTGTGTAATATTAAATTAAGGATATGTGTTTTATGAATTTTTTGTAGGCGATTGCTAATCTTTATTTTCAAGTTGTAGCTATTGTTTTAGTGAAACGCTTAATTGGAGTTACAATTTATGTGTAGAGTAATAAATCGTATATGTATTGAAAATAATTATAATATCAATTTAACATTAAAAATATTAGAGAAGAGTAATGAATCGTTTATTTAAAAAAAGTAGTAAATGAAAATATGATAAATTAAATACTTATACAGAGTGAAACAAAATAAAATTTGAAAACAAGCAACCAAAAAAAACTTATAGTGACAAGGGCGATTAGCAAAGAAATAATTTTTTTTTTTCCATTTGCTAGGTTGAATGAGAGTTTTATTACTTGTGTTTTCTCACTGAGATCGTATATTGTATTCTGACAATGACATTTTTTGTAAATTCGGGGGTTACTTCAACGATAAATAACCAATTTTTCGCGACATTAAATATCGTGTTCTCAAACAATTACTGGAACGTTTAGTAATCAAGGTTTTGCTTTTTTCCGACTATAAAATTTTGTACTTGATATTTATTTATTTTAATCGAACTGATCTCAAACGATATTGTATTAAACGAGGTCAAACCGAGTAGTTATTAACTTTATATTTGACGCGTACTTTTCTAATTGTTAGCTTATTGAATCGATCTAAACCATATGTTCAAATGTTATTGAACTTCGATCTATGTTATAAATTGTTCGATTAATGTTATGAATTTAGATATGACGAACTTTTACTAACAAGATTAACTTGTAGATCGAGTAACGAAGATTGTTTTTCGGTCCTAAAGTACCTTTCAAAGCATCATATTATCCTAAGTTTTTGGATTTCCACTATTATATTCGTAGAAATTCTTATTTAATTATTTATTGAATTTAAATTTATAAGCCTATTATTTTTATAACAACTTACAAATATTCTTTTTATAAGTCTAATTTATCTTTTCGGAATTTTTTACTTACACCGACTCAATATTTGCTTATTTATATCTTCTTCTTATCGTTGTGCTCTATCCTGAATTATTTCGACAAATTTTTTATCTGCTTTAGAAATATGTCTACTAAAATGATGTCTATTAAAGATGTTACTGATGTAATTGATTCTTGGAAAGTAAGAGTTATTGTGGAAGAGAAGACGCAGCCACGTTCTTCGTCTGGAGGTTCTGTTCAATATCAGCGTCTTGTACTAGCCGATGAAACGGTATATGTGTTAACTACATTTGCTTCATAGTATTTACAGTGTATCAAAATGTAGTTTAAAGTTAATTTATTTTTGAGACAAATATTGGAAGTTATTCCAGAGCTTCCAGAAATAAACGGCGCTGTTTTATGACTATACCGTTTAGAAATTAAAAAAAAAAAGTATATTGTGTTGGGATTTGTAGATAACAAAACGGTGCTGTTTTTTTATTAAACCGAACTAAACTTTCGAAATTTTCGCCGATTAATATAAACTTATAGTCTCGAAATTTCGTATTGTTTTAGTTTTGCTTGATTAAAAAACGGAAATGTTCCAATGTTTTTTACGAGAATAAATGGAAATATTTATCTATGGTATTTTCGTAGACGGGAGAATTATTTAAATACTTATATATATATTTTTTATCTATCTAAAATAAATTTCAGGGTCAGAAAGTGGTGGCAACAATATTTGGATCTGATATTGGATTTTTTAAAGATTCTTTCCGTCTGTACAATACATACGTCGTTTCTAATGCAAAAGTGAAGCATTGTGATCCTAAATATGACAAATTTAGTTATCCATATCAGTGGACAATTAACTTAAAAACTGCTCACAATCCCGAGATAGAAAAATGTATTCCTCAATCGGTCTTGAATCTACAATTTGCTCCTTTTATAAATTTGAAGGAACAAATTGGCAATGATAACGTTGTAGGTATGTATTTTTTTATATTAATTATATATATAATCTTTTCTTATTTTGTATAAATAATCTACATAATATGTCCAAAGATATTATTGCCATCGCTGTTGATAAGAAAGATCAACGCGTGTTTACTGCCGGAGAAAAAGAATATACAGTAAAAGAGTATGCTATAGTTAACCAAGAGTAAGTTTATATATTATATTTGATTTGTTTAACATGTATTTTTTTATTTTAGAAAGTTGTTGGATAAATTATGTGTTTCCTAATCTCTAGGAAGAAAGTGGTTATTCTTACACTCTGGAATGCAGTGGCAGAGTCAGAAGGAGAAATCATTGATAGTACTTTTGATAGTTATCCTGTACTCAGAGTGTCAAACTTGTCTGTATCTGCACATTATGGTATTAATTTATATTAATCCTTTAAAAAATCATAATATATGCAACAAAAAAATGATGTAGATTATAATCACAATTTTATTTTATTACAGATGGTTCGCTTGGTTCCACTCCATCTACTGCAGTTGTAATAGATCCTGATATCCCGGAGGCCAACGAACTTCGAATATGGTGTTTTTTTTTTTTTAAATATATATATTCATAAATCATCAGATAAACTCTATTAAATTCATTACGTGTATATTTTTCAGGCGTTCGAATAACTTGGAATATATTGTTGAAACTTCTGCTGAAGATCATTTTGTGCATACTGAATCTTCGGAAGGTTTGCCGAAGGAAGAAATATTCTTGATAGAAGATGTTTTGAAAAATGAAAAGGTAATATGTTCTTATATTTATATTTTATATATAATAGATATATATTATCTTAATTTTTTTTAAAATTTTAGTTTTAAGTATAATAAATTGTTTTTTTAATTTTATAGGTTGATAAGTTTACGCTGCAAGTGAATGCTAAAATAGTTGACGTTGATCAGAAATTTTTCTACATGGCATGCGGTAAATGTTATAGTGGCATAAATGCTGAGTATAAGTACGAGTATCCTTGCGTATCTTGCAAACGGTCTACCAAAGCAGAACCTAGGTACAGAAAATGTATTTTCTTATCTAATTAATTTGGTTGTTATTGTGAGATTATATATGGTTTGTTTAATCATTTTTAGAGAGAAAGTTCAGCTCAATGTATTCGATCAGAGTGGTTCTTTAGATGTGACTGTTTTTGGGCCCCAAGCTATAAAGATTCTCCAAATGGATTCTGTGATGTGCATGGATTTATGCAATGCGGTAATATTCTAATTTATAAATATTTTTTTATTATATTAATTATATTTTTAATATATCTTCAACATTTTAAATAATTATTGTTCCAGGAAAGCTCTCCTTCTGTCAATAGGATTAATCAAACGCTTAATTCTGAAGTTTTTCTTATGAAGATTAGAAAGCGAAAGCGTACTATTGGTGGCATGGAAAGAAATGTGTATGCTGTTGGTAATTTAAGCCGTATTGAAACGGTGAAAGAGGAAAAACAAGATAAACATGAGGTGGACGAAGAATATACCATTTCCCAAGACAATCTTGAAGATTCAACAGTTATTATTGATGAAGTACATGAATCTGGTTCGACAAATAATAATGTCGAATTTAAAAATGAGTGTGTATAATGTAACTTATTGTACTAATATTTTGATTAGAAGGAATGGTTATACAATAAGTGAAGTGAGATTTGCGAACTTCATTTCCACTTAATTGAAGTTCGATTAAAAGTAATGTTTCTAAATTTGAATGTCATCTTACTAGAATATATCAAATCGACCTAGACAATTATCTTACAAAAATTTCTATATTGTGTATTACTCAATTGCAAAGTTGTCTGCTTGAGTTTTAGATTAATATCAGTGAGGCGCATGAAGTTCATTTTGTTTTTGTTTTTGTATCCTAAGTTTTGAATTTAATTTTGTGTGAAATTAACTACATTTTTTTTATGTAAACTTTAGATTTCTCTATATATTGATAATTTATTGTGAGAATATAGTGTATTTAATGTTATATGTAATTTCTTGAAGGGTCGTACGATTAACATAGATGGAATTTACATATTGAAGATAATAAAGATAAAGCATGGCAATATGTTAAGACGCTGTTTATAATAAAATACCTTCTGATTAGGCTGATCAGCGTGGATTGTGTGATGTTTAGAAATATTTAAATATTTAGTTTAAAGATATGATCTGGAGCCGATCATAAAGTTAGTCGAAGGATGACTTATAGTAACGAAAATAATGGGGTGAACTTATAAAAAAGTATTAACATGTAAGATGCAACCGCTAATGAAAAATAATAAAATATCTAAAGATTTTAAATAAAAAAAAAACGACTTATATACTATTATTTATTATTTTTATTATTATTATTTAAATAATTCGGACAAGAAGGACGATATGACGCTCATAAATATGTAAATATTCAATTAGCCAATTAACACTGCGTTGTGAAGGGTTAAATGCAAGGTCGATAACCATATGATTGTATTTGTCGATAATTAGTTATTTACCATTGCAATAGTTGGTCAGAGTGGAAAATATTAATCAAATCGGAATTAAACAATGTTTATCGATGGAAACATATATAAAACGTAATTATCTGAGTATAAAAATTATTGCAGATTTAAAAGAATAAATTAACAAAATTTAGTCACATTTAATTTGATTCAAAGGTCCAAATTTAATTATTTTTTAAACTTGTGGGTAGTTAAAAAAGTAAGTAAGTTTCTTCTGTTTAATATTTTTGTCGAAAAATTGCTACAATATATTTCGAATTTTGTTGATCGTGTATTTGGAAAAATAAAATATTTAATCGAATAAACATAAGTAATTAGTTTTACCAAATTTTCCAATTTCACCCATAACAAATCTTTTTTAAATGATCATTAATAGAATATATACATGTTAAATTAACTTTGGTATTGGATATTGTTCTACGTGTTAAATTAACTTTACTGTGTAGTCAAATAAACAAATATATAATTTATATTGAGTTGTGATTTTGCTTATTGACGTGAGATTTGTGATAGATGTCAAATCAATCATTTTATAGAGTATGGTACATACAAGTTAAATCATTGTTTTCAGTAGGTTTTATGAGAGAAGCAATTTTAGATTGTGATGAAGATTCTAAACAACTTTACTCTATGATTAATGTAAGAATCCTTTAGACTTAACATTTATTTTAAAAAATCATTTTTTTTTATATTTTTTTGTCTATTTTCTTAATAATCTAATGAGATTTTATGAAATATTTTTTTGAGATATTCGTATTATTTACTTACCAGGAATGTCATATAATATGAGCTTAAGTAAGAAACATGGAAAAAATATTTACGAAAATATATATTCTGGCATAATTTAATTCCGAAGGTGATAAAGCATGATTCTATTGCTTATAATACGATGTATTTCTGACCCTGTCGACCAGAATGGACGATTCGTACGATAAAAGCTCGTTTGACCTCAAAAGCAAATAATTCCAGAAAGTATATTGGATTGTAATTTACGACCCAAGTTTTGCCGATAACTTATATTCTCAACAAATTTGAGGCAAAAAATATAAAGTACCAAAATCTCTTACGTTTTTCAACTACTATCTCAAAACTCCTTGCCAAATCAGAAGGGAGAAAGTAACAGAATAGGAATTTTTCACAGCAAATAATTAAATATAAATAAATAAAAAATAGGGGAGAGATCGAAACTTCACCATCATGCACGCCAAAATAAAATAAAAAATATATTAATTTATGAGTTTATATTTATAGGTTATTTTTCGATATTTTGTAATGAAAGTTATTTATACGTGATATAATTATGTGTATTTTTAAAATTTATTTAATTTGAGAAATTTATATTCAAATATATATATATATATATATATATATATATATATATAGATAGTATATTAAAAAATGCTACTTAATATTTAGAGTTAATTGTTGCATATTTAAATACATTTTTCATAAGTTATTATAATTAAATTGGAATAACTACATACACCTCCCCAAGGTTAAATGAAAATCTTTATTTTCAAGAATTATTTGTTCTTCGTTGAATTTCTTTTCTCTTTTTATTTAATGCTTTCTTGGCCGTCCGTTTGCAACCTGTAGGCCCGGCAGGAGATTTGTGGTCGTGCAAGTTTGGTTTAGCAATTTAAACAGTTTATCGTCCAGTGTTACTGGGCTCGATTACCTTCCTAATTCTTGTTCTAATCATGCGTTTATCCTGGCTGTCCATTCTCAAATTCCTTAAATTCTAAAAAAGTTAATATATAATTTATTATATCGAGTTGTAGTTTTGCTTATTGACATGAGATTTGTGATAGATGTCAAATCAATAATTTTATAGATCGTTGTGTATATACGTTCAAAATAATAGTCTTTAGCAGTTTTCTAATGTAAGAATTCATTATACATAATATTTATTTTAACAAATACTTTGTTTATAAAACTATATTTTTTGTCCACCGATGATGATAATATAATTAAATTGTATAATATATATTTTTGGGATCCAAGGGTGTCAAGTTGTAAAACATATTTTTATCCAAGGGTTTAAATTATTGCCGAACAGTGCTTAATTTTTGGGAAGTGGAATTCCTGTTTTCATCATACGATCATCTTGGCTGTTCATCTGTAATAAATTCAACCCTTGGATCAAAATTTGTTTTACTATAAATTGCTCGTGTTACCAGCGTCAAAATAAATTATCTATTCCTTTGCAAATTTAATAAAAATAATTTTTCTAATTTTCTTGTACACAATTTTATTGAGTTTGTAATTGTTCATAATTGTTCGTAGTTCAATGAAGTGTTCTTTGCGACCAATTAGACATCGTGTTTTTTGTTATACGTTTAGAATATCAACAAATGATGTATTATCTAATCCTTGAAAGATTGGATCGCATCTGGGATACCTCTTAATGATAACCTCTATAATAAAAAGATATTTTTTTCCCTTTTTTCCGTCCTGTGCTTTCGTACTAGCACTTGATCCCTTGACCTTATGGAGAAGGTAACCAATCTAAACCATCTGGACAAGGAATGCCAGTACCAACAATTTATTATAATTTATTAAAGGTAATTTTTTTTTTTGTTTTTAAGTTTAATAATTAAACGATAACGTTTGATCCATTGATTTGTAAATCTAAGCCAATTTATTTTTAGTTTTTATTTGTTTGCAGTTTAATAATTAAAAAATCCCGTCTTATTCCAGATGGTTTGGTTGTTTATTAATTCCATTACGTCACAGGATCAATATCTATTACGAGAGCATAGAAAGGAGAAAGAAAGGAAAGAAAATAAACTTGTTGAGGCGGTCATTAAATGGTATTCCTGATGCAATGCCATTGTATCAAAATCAAATCTGCATTGTACATGTACATCTTTTGACTAGAATAAAATGTACAATTATCGATGGACTATAATGTTTTTAGCTTGTTGAACTATTGTACATGTATATCTTTCGAATAAAGAAAATCTATCATTTTGTTTTATATCATGTACAAAACAAGTTTTTTAGCATATCTATATGGTGTTTTTTTATTAAAACAAAAATACAAAAAAATAAATTTCGAATAGGCTAATATTTATTTACATACTTAATGTCAACCTGAAAAATGCAACAATATGAAATGAATAAAACATTAAACCGAAATATACTAATTTAAAATATATGGAGATTTCATTTTGTTTTATAATATGTGCTTGACATGTTTGTACAAGTAATGTTATTTTTATTAATATCTCATCAGAATTATTTGGTACTACTTTGATTTGTTTATCTTTTTATTAATTTTTTCCGACCAAAACCATTTAATTCATAAGGAGAAAATTAAACAAATAGTGTCATAAGACAAAATGTTATTTGCTTATTTATTGTCAGTGTGTTTTACAAAGCTTTTAAATGAATTTAAATTGTATTACCAAATATTCAATGACTTCCATATATATTTTGTTTAAATATTTTCTTTCCGTAGTATATAGTAAGTCACATTCTTTTAAAATTAATGGACACTTCCAATAGTTTAATCCCTTGGAAAACAAAAAAAGTAAATAAATAAATAAATAAATAAAAGAGAAGGTTTGAGCAATTAATAACGGCTGGTAATTTTTTTTTATATGAGTCTTAGATTTTGTTTGATAATATGTGCTTAAGATGTTTGTACAAATATTATTTTTTTATTACTATCCTCTTCAGAATTATTTCTTGCTGCCTTAATTTTTTTTTTAATTTTTTGTTTTTATTTTATTAATGATCCAAAGCAATATGGAACCAACTAGCTGAAATCTTAATTCAGCTGGTTATACAATTCACAATCAAGAGAGTACGCATACTTATAAATATTTGAAGCAAGCAAAAACAGCTTAAATTAACATTTAGGCCAAAATAACCAAGGCACCTAACAAAAATGTCAAAATGTAAACATCCAAGGTTTTAAAACCATAAAAAAAAGACAGAATTAAGATATCTTTTGAACGTCTCAAACTGCAATCTAATAATAATTTAAAATAACTGGAATATTGAATTAAATATTACATTAAAACATAAAATAACTTAATAAACAATACTAAATGTACAAACTAAAATATTATTTTAAAATAAAATTTTCAACATAATCCGTCCAAGATTCGTTACCGGATTCATCGGAATCTTCCTCCATCTTACAAAATATTTTTTCTTCCTCATCATCGTCACTATCGTCTTTCTCATCCATTTTTTCTTCCTCATCATCGTCACTATTGTCTTTCTCATCCATTTCTCTAACAATATGTTCTCCTGTTTGTTTCTGTTGTTTTCCTATTTTGATTTCTTCATTTTTCTGGTCATCGTATGAAAGATGTTGGTCAGTTGGTTGTCGTTCAGCTACTTTCCGTTCTTCATCGATAATTTCTCTAACCCATTTTTCCATCTCTTCGGCAAGAGCTTCCCTGAATAAAAAAAAAATTGTGTTATTATTTAAACGAAAAGAAATATTTATATATTTTTATGTTTTACCAGTAAGCATCGTTCTTTTCTTGTTCGGAGACTACTTTATTAGGATCCATTTGAAGTTGTGCACGTTCGAAATAGTGAAACGCAGGACTTAAAAATAGTGGAAAAGCTCGGTTAAATAGTAACAAAAAAATGCTATGTATTCCGTCTTCTTTAATTATTAAAATTAATTAACGACATTAAGTATACTCATCTGACACGCTTAAGTATTGCAAATTGTCCATAAATTAACTTCGTAAATAAATTAATTAGTTACTTTTTTTTTTTTTAGGTTAAGCATTATTTTTTTCAGAATAAATGTTTGTAAAACTGTCAATTAATTTGAAATACACAAAAAAAAAAAAAAAATTCTTCATATAAATTTGATAATATGTTGGGATATTTTCAATATGCATATATTAAATCAATATTTTATTATTAAATAGTAATATTGTCATTTCAATATTTTGAATAAAATTTGTAAAGAGACGTGTAAAATTTGTTAAAATATTTGGGGAAATGACAGACTAACAGTCGTATCATCATTATATTTGTGGAGACGAGAATCGTCTGTCATAATATACATAAATATTTATTTTTTGGGGGGTGTTTAACAAGACACGCAAGTTCTTATAGTAATAAAGCTTATAAATAATTCAACTAATATTTGATTGTACCACGGTCAACATCAATTAGTGTGGAAAATTTAATTTCAAACTTGTCTGACGATATATAACATTAAGTGTCCATACAACATGATATATACTCGTTTGACATACCTAGGTATTCCAATCTGTCCATAAATGTACTCAGCAAATACAAATAAAAAAGTTAGTTTAAATATTTTTTTATTGAATGTTATTCGTTATTTTTTTCAAGTTAAAATTTTGTGTAAAATCTGTTAAAATATTTAGGTAAAAGGGGGATAAACAATCACAAACAAAATTGTATTTGCTTATTTATTTTCACTAGGTAAGAGGGGGATAAACCCCAAACCCTATTAACTTATGAAGAGGAATAACAAAAAATCAGTTGATTTTTTTTTTATTGTTGACTCGATATTAATAAAGCATTTTAAACAAAATTTATAAATTATGTTGATTGTATATTCTTATAGTATCTAACTTAAAAGTTGTTTTCATTAATTCTTTTAGTATATTGTTTTCGTAAATATTTAATTTTAAAATAAAATTTTCAGAAAATAGGGTTCATCATTGTTTTCGTATATTTAACGTATTGTTACAAAATATGCAAATCTGGACTTTCATGAAACATAAGGTTTCGCTTTCATGTGATGTAGTAGCATAGTTTAGAACCATTGTATTTGTTCTATATTTGTATCGACCTGAAATATTTTACGAATAAAAAAACAAATAAAATTCGGTCGCTGGAGGATCAGTAATATTTGGGAAACGAAACAAATCTATAAATTAATGGTGTGATCTTGGCTGTTTATATATTATTATTCAACCGTTGGATCTAATTTTTTTTGCTATAAATTGGTTATCTTACCTGAGCAGAATGAATTATCACTTTACAGAATTTTATCTCCTAAACAACTGTTTGAAGTCCGTATCCGTACTATTTTATAGGCAGTACGATATTGTATATTTTGCTATTTGTCTGGAATACCAACAAATGATAAGTAATCCGATCTCTTCAAAATGGGATCACATCTAGAATACCAACAAATTTGAATTGTAAATTGTTATACCAAATATTCAATAACTGCCATATATATTTTGTTAAGTATTTTCTTTTCGTAGTATATGATAAGTCACATTCTTTTAAAATTAATGGACACATCCAATAGTTTTAAAAAGAGAAAGGTTTGAGCATTTAATAAGGGCTGCTAATTTTTTTTTTATTTTGTTATTTTAATTTATCTACTATATTGTTTATCAATGGCTAATATTAATTTATATGAAATTAAACTAGGTATTAATAAAATATTGTAGATCGATTAAAATGGAACGCACTTCATGTCGTGCTAAGAAATGTAATAATATGAAATTAATTAAACAATAAGCTGAAATTTTGTAATTATTACTAAGAGTCTTAGATCTTGTTTGATAATATGTGTCTAAGATGTTTGTACAAATAATATTTCTTTATTATTATCTTCTTCAGAATTCTTTTCGTTTTTATTTTATTAATCTGTTGTTAATAAATATAGGTAGTTATATTTTTTTATATAACATTTACATAACATATATTTAACAACAGTATGTTGAATATTCTAAATAAAATATATTTTTCTACCATGGCTTTTGTTAGTAAAATTTATTTTTGTTTTTTATAATTTTAGTAATATGTTGTTATATAAATAGGAGTATTAAACTAATCAATGCAAAAAAATAATAAAGTGCTTAATTTTATAAATATTGAATTATATATTAACTTAAAACATAAAATAATTTAATAAACAATACTAAAAATTAAAACTAAAAAATTATTTTAAAATAAAATTTTCAACATAATTCATCGAAGATTCGTTACCGGATTCATCGGAATCTTCCTCCATCTTAAAAAAAAAATTAAGTGCCTAATTTTATAAATATTGAATTATATATTAACTTAAAACATAAAATAACTTAATAAACAATAACTTAATAAACAGTACTAAAAATACAAACTAAAATATTATTTTAAAATAAAATTTTCAACATAATCCATCCAAGATTCGTTACCGGATTCATCGGAATCTTCCTCCATCTTAAATTTTTTTTCCTTCCTCATCATCGTCACTATCGTCTTTCTCATCCATTTTGTCTTCCTCATCATCGTCACTATTGTCTTGCTCATCCACTTCTCGAACAATATGCTCTCCTGTTTGTTTTTGTTGTTTTCCTATTTTGATTTCTTCATTTTTCTGGTCATCGTCTAAAAGATGTTGGTCAGTTGGTCGTCGTTCAGCTACTCTCCGTTCTTCATCGATAATTTCTCTAACCCATTTTTCCATCTCTTCGGCAAAAGCTTCCCTGAATAAAAAAAAAAAATTGTTAAATTATTTAAACAAAAATAAATATTCATATATTTTTATATTTTACCAGTAAGCATCGTCCTTTTCTTGTTCGGAGACTACTTTATTAGGATTCATTTGAAGTTGTGCAAGTTCGAAATAGTGAAACGCAGGACTTAAAAAGAGTGAAAAAGCTCGGTTAAATAGTAAAAAAAAAATGCTACGTATTCCGTCTTCTTTTCTTTAATTATTAAAATTAATTAAGAACATTAAGTATACTGGTCTGACACGCTTAAGTATTGCAAACTGTCTATAAATTAACTTCGTAAATAAATTAATTAGTTACTTATTTTGTTAATGTTAAGCATTATTTTTTTCAGAATAAATGTTTGTAAAATTGTCAATTAATTTGAAATACACAAAAAAAAAATTTCTTTATATAAATTTGATAATATGTTGGGATATTTTCAATATGTATATATTAAATCAATATTTTATTATTAAATAATGTTGGTCCCAAGTGGTCAGAAGAGGTTTAGAGGGGGGGGGGGGGGGGGTGGGGGTGAATAAACCTCTTTAAAAAATTTCTTCCAAATTTTAACTTTAAAACTTTTCTCTAACTGAACAGACTAAGCTGATCAGAGTAGTAAGTTACAATTCTGTTCGCGAACTAATCTTTGAACAGCTTTGTTGACCACTCCTGATTGTTACTTAGCTGATTTTGTTAAAATCAGTTTTAATGCTTAGAGTACTTGCAGCGGATTTATCAAAGTGTTTTTCACAAGTGATCTCAGCAGGTTGAAAAGTGTTTCCCCAGTTTTATAAACTCCTTTTAATATCTTTTCAAACAGTTAAGTAAAGTGATTTTATGCAATCAGAAAATATGCAAGTTTGAAAGCAATGTAAAAACACAAGTATTTTTATAGTGGTTATATGGATGTAAATATCCTTTAATCCACTCGTCCAAGTCACAAAGATCTTGGGTTATACTAAAAACACACAGTAATCAGTATACTCTGCTTACGCCTTACAACAAATGAACAGGCCGTAAGTTCGCAGTAAGAAATCACAAAGAAATCCTACTCTCTGAAGTAATATCACTCACTTAGACGGATATCTACTTCTCACAACACTCTTGTTTACAAAATCACTCAAAAGATGTATTTAGCTTTGTTCTTCAACTTCGCTTTTCGTCAACAAATGACTAAGCTGATGAGTGAGCTGTTCTTGAGACTTAAGATTTCTGCTTCGAAAATTCTCTCAGAGATTGTGTTGCTTGTTATCTCTTCGTCTCTTCCAGCTATTTATACTTGAGGTTTGAAAAATGTCCGTTGAAGAGAGACGAGATTCAAATTCCTCGAGTACTGGTCCTTAAAATCCGCGAACGGCTCTTTTGCAGTCTGTCCGTACTGTCAACAGTACTATTCTGCAGGCAGCATTAAATGCACCCAGCTGATGCGAAGCATTTCTTCAATCATTTGTCTTTAATAACCTTGTACTTCAGCATTTATTACTTCAAGGGGCATTTATTACCGTTGGGAAGACTTTATGATCCTTTCCACTTGGCTGTCGGAATTGCACGTCTGATGGCAAACTCGGCTGATCTCAAACTTAAACAAATCTGATTTGAGTCGGCTGATCTTCATCAGTCTGATATCTTTCCTTCAGCAGATCAGAAGTCTTGGACCTTGAATTTTGACTCTTCTGATGTCTTCATTACTTAGTCAAAATTTCTTCAATGGGATTATCAGCTAAGTTAACCCATACTTAGCCAATCTTGAAGTTTAGGAATCCTTCAAAACCTCCCTTAACAAATTGTCTTCAGTGCCTTCATCTTCATCCTTATCCAACAAATAATAATATTGTCGTTTCAATATTTTGAATAAAATTTGTAAAGAGGTGTAAAATTTGTTAAAATATTTGGGGAAATGACAGACGAACAGTCGTATCATCATTATATTTGTGGACACAAGAATCGTCTGTTATAATATACATAAACATTTCTTTTTAGGGGGTGTTTAACAAGACACGCAAGTTCTGATAGTAATAAAGGTTATTGTTTAGTTAATAGATTGTCATAGGTTTTCAGTATTATTTAAAAAGTGGAAACGCTCGGTTAAATAGTAACAAAAAATGCTACGTATTCCGTCTTCTTTAATTATTAAAATTAATTAAGGACATTAAGTATACTCGTCTGACAGGCATAAGTATTGCAAACTGTCCATAAATTAACTTCGTAAATAAACAAATTTGTACCTTTTTTTTTAATGTTAAGCATTATTTCTTTTAGAATAAATGTTTGTAAAATTGTCAATTAATTTGAAATAGACAAAAAAAATAAAAAATTTCTTTATATAAATTTGATAATATGTTGGGATATTTTCAATATGCATATATTAAATCAATATTTTATTATTAAATAATAATATTGTCATTTCAATATTTTGAATAAAATTTGTAAAGAGACGCGTAAAATTTGTTAAAATATTTGGGGAAATGACAGACGAACAGTCGTATCATCATTATATTTGTGGAGACAAGAATCGTTTGTCATAATTTACATAAATATATATATTTTTTTGGGGGGTGTTTGACAAGACACGCAAGTTCTGATAGCAATAAAGCTTATAAATAATTCAACTAATATTTAATCGTATCACGGCCAACATCAATTAGTATGGAAAATTTAATTTCAAACTCGTCTGACGACATAAAACATTAAGTGTCCATACAACATGATATATACTCGTTTGACATACCTAGGTATTCCAATCTGTCCATAAATGTACTCAGCAAATACAAATAAAAAAGTTAGTTTAAATATTTTTTTATTGAATGTTATTCATTATTTTTTTTAAGCTAAAATTTTAAATATTACAAAACTATTAAATTGTTAGTTAATTTAAAACAATTAAAAATCCTGATCTGGACTTTGCTGATATGTTTACAGATTTACAAGATGCATATATTTAAATTAATATTCTATTATTGAAGAATGATATTGACAGTTTAATATTTAGATTAAAATATAAACAAAAATATTTGTGTAAAATCTGTTAAAATAAAATATTTAGGTAAGAGGGAGATAAACAATCACAAAGAAAATAGTATTTGCTTATTTATTTTCACTATGTTTTATTGGATAAGCAATGCTTGATAATGATAAACCTTTTATATAATTGAACTCTATCAATAATACGAGAAGCTGTAATTTGTTTTTGCCCTACTTCCTATAATGGAAAAAAATATGTACACGTTGTTGATTAGTGCGGGAGGAGTCTTTGTAGATGGCAAACGAGGCATTGAATATGAAAATTTTAGCAAATGTAGGGTGCTTGACATTGATAGAGACACTTTCAACTACTACCACATCGTTGATGCACATTTAAAGTTGAAACTTCCGGCACCAGCCGGTATTTGGTATCGCTTACCAAATACGAACTTTCGTGAAGGACTGCGATGTATCAATGGTGATGAAGATATCGTGCCCCTGTTTGATATTTTTCAGTCAGCTGGCTTAAGAGAAATAAAAATTTACTCGCAATCCCAGAAAACACATCTGCCTATAGGAGTGCCAATGCCAAAAACTTGCTTGGACGAAATGCTAATGAAGAAGGCAATTAGAAACTTGAATGAAGGCTCGTCGAATGGATTTGCTATATTACGGTCCGACACCCGTAAGCTGTATAAGCCATCTTGTAATTATTATCGGCGTAAACAATCTTCATCCAGTTCTTCATCCGGTTCTTCTTCCGTTTCTTCATCCGGATCTAACTATAATTATTAAGTGGTTTATTTATTTAGGAAGTCTTATGTAATTTTGTCAGTTAATTTTTTTTTCCTGAAAGTTAATTATGTAAATCAAAATATATGAAAATAGTACGACATGCTACCAAGCACCATGACCATTCTGCAAAAAAATTAACTTTCAAGTACCTTGTTTTACCACAAATCTGTTTAACAATTTAGGCTTATCCAATTAATCTTGTCAATTTAAACATAAAAAATTACTATATTTGTTCAGTCTTCAGTAACGCACTGACGTTAAAAAAAATTACAATATTCGTTTTGCTTCCGAAGGATTTCGTATATAATCTAATTTTATTCTACAATTTAGTTTTGTTATTGTTGACACGATATTAATAAAGCATTTTAAACAAAATTTATAAATTATGTTGTTTGTATATTCTTATAGTATCTAACTTAAAAGTTGTTTTCATTAATTATTTTAGTATATTGTTTTCGTAAATATTTAATTTTAAAATAATTTTTTCACAAAATTGAGTTCATCATTCTTTTCGTATATTTAACGCATGGTTACAAAATATGCAAATCTGGACTTTCATGAAACGTTCATTTAATTGTAACAAAAAAAAAAAATCCTTTAATTAATATAATCTAATGATTATATAACAAAGTGTAATATTGTCTTATAATATTTACATAATATATAGTTAAGAAATTATTTTTTATTATATTGTTTTGTTAATTAATCATAATATTATAATGCAATTGGATTAATTATATCTTCACCTTCTCATTATTCAATAATTTTATTTGTCGGAGATGTTGTAGATAATAAAAGCTCGAAAAATACCCTTTCCTCAATATATTTTTTGTTTGTTAAAATATATTTTCTATTATCTAAAATAAGGTTTTGCTTTCACGTGATGTAGTAGCATAGTTTAGAACCAAAGTATTTGTTCTACATTTGCATCGACCTGATATATTTTACAAAAAACAAAAAAAAAATTCGGTCGCTAGAGGATCAGTAATATTTAGGAAACGAAACAAATATTTAAATTAATGGTGTGATCTTGGCCGTTTATATATGATAATTCAACCGTTGGATTAAAAATTTTTTTGCTATAAATTAGTTATCTTACCTGAGCAGAATGAATTATCACTTTACAGAATTTTATGAATATGGTTGTTTCTAACTTATTATACACCCCGCTATCTCCTAAACAACTGTTTGAAATCCGTATCCGTACTATTTTACAAGCAGTACGATATTGTATATTTTGCTATTCGTCTGGAATACCAACAAATGATAAGTAATCTGATCCCTTCAAAATGGGATCACATCTAGAATACCAACAAATGACGACCCGTATATTGTATTTCTTTGAGGAGGGTTGTCATTGTGGTTTTTTCAGATAGTCTTCCAGAAGTGGAAAGCTGGTCAGAACTCAGAACTCGAACGAAAACTGATCGCTTCTTCACATCCATCTTCGTGTACTATAATTCATTTTGCAAGAATAGGTGTATAATTAATTATTTTTATATATCTTGGTACTTGTAAGTGTTGTAAAAAATTACCAAATATGTTTTAAGATATTTATTTATATTTATATGTCTTCGCATCCATGTTCGTGTACTGTAATTAATTCTGCAGGAATAGGTGTATAATTTGTAGTATTCTATTTTGTTAATGTATCTTGTGATTCCAAGTTACTCGATATTTTATGTAGGTAACGTATACCGAATGTTTGTTTGTCTCTTGTAAATGTTAGAAAAAGTCAAGAAATATGTTTTTTGATATTTATTTATAGGTTAATATAACTATATAAGTTAACCTATACTAAACATATATTTAAGAAGTTATTTTTTTTATAAAAAAATTTGCTTCGATAATAGAAATATTCTATTCAAATTATAAACTATATTATTATTTCAATATGTACTTAAATAAAGTATTATTTATTATTGGAAAAATATAAATTTTCGATTAAGTTAGTATAGGATATGCTTCTATATTTATTTAAAATATGTTAACCTTTGAAATAAATCGCCTCATCCTGGTCAAATCAGTATTCATCATGACTTTTTCGGGAAACGATAGATGTGCAGTTTATTTTTTTGGGTATATCTAACTAGACACGCAGACTATATAATGATGATGTTTTGTAAATCATTATTCGTCTGTTCAAATAAATAATTCAATATTATGAGAAAAGGAAGAGTAAAATTCATGTTATTAATTTAAATATTTTTAGGTGGTTCTTTTTAACAATACAGGCAAGTTTAGATGATAATGAAACTTAAATAATACTTTTAACCTTTTTTTTATTATTCTTAATTGGTAATATAAGAGGATATCTATATATATGTAATGTCGAATTAAGTGATATTGTTTTAGATGTAAAATCAATTGTTTTTTATAGGTTGATACCTTAGCTTTAATATTTGTTTAAATTTTTTTATTATACTTTTATTAATAAAGAAGTTGAGTCTATCTATAACACAAAACGAAAATTGACCAGATTGAATAATTTGTATAACCAATTATGCTGACAACGATTCTGAGTGACAGTTAAACCATATATATATATTTTTTCTCATCAGCTTGTTTACTTATTAATTTGCATATATTATTAGGTGTGTTATTATTATTTTTGTTTTATGTTTTTTTCTTAGTCGATTATTTAAAGGATTCGGACAAGAATAAACATCGTCTTATCGACAAAGCATACAAACAAAATTAAGCAAACTCAAATTTTCCAACTGCTCATATTTATAACGAAATTTATATTTAAAATATAATTTATTTAATAATTTGCACCATAGAATATGTTTTACTGATAAAATTCATCAGAAGAGTAGTGTGTTTATTTTCTTTTATTTGACTTTCTAACTTAGCAATAAAATATTTGGTTCCCTACAGATTTAGTACGCTAGGATTTTGCTCTCCTTGCTTATAAAATGTTGGTGATTCTCGCCCCAAATTTTTCTCTTCCAATACTTTTCAACCTACAAATATAATTTATACGACATATTGAATTCTTAATATATTTCTGTATATTTATATTATTAAGATTATCGTATTAAATTGAGGTTGAAAATTGGAAGAAACAGTTTTTACTAAAAAATAACCGAGAAAAAAAAAATATGCAGGATGAAAATCAACAAGAGTTACGAGTTACGGAGAAAATTAACAGTAAGAGTGCTAAAAATTATGAAAAAAAAAATGTTTACTAATAGCAAAATCTAATTGTATGATTCATATATGCAAGTATTTAAGAAAAAAAAAGTACAAATATCGTTGTTCATAATCATTACGAAAATATGTATGTTTATCGAGGTAATCAAGCATTTCCGTCGTCCTTGTTTTGTATCCACGAGAAAATCCTTCTTCATAACTTTTTTGCTTTTCTTTCTCGATCTGCACATTCAGAGTATCTTTTAATTTCTGGTTTATAATACAAAGACGATCTTTTTCCTTCAATATATTATTGTTTTCGATTTCCATATATGCTTTTTCCTTCAGCAGGTTCTCATTTTCTGCTTTAAGTTTTTCTAGCTCTTGAAACATATGTTCATTGAATAGCCCAAGCCGAGCAATTCGATGCTTTGTCTAATAAATATAAATTCCAACAGTCAAGACTTTAATATAAGTAAAAGAAAATAATAAAATAAATAAGGATTTAGCAAATACCAGTTCAATATGTTTAAAGGTCGATTGGACAAGCTCCAAAGGACATTTGTTTTTCAACTTGTCTATTTCACCGGGCAAAATAGTACCCAGCCCTAACTTCCATGATACCCCATCTACCTCGGTGGAAGCGGGTATCAATGCACTGTTGGATACTCCCCCAGAACGTAGATTTTCCGATCTCTTAATATCTTCAATTTGAACACTAAGAGGACGTTCATCTATTAGCGAAGGATTATCAGGAGCACTTGAAAAAATATTCCTCAGTTGAATACATGGCGCAATATTTGAGGTTAGGTCATTTGGAGATTCCATTAAATAAGAAATGTTTTCTATCTCTACCTGGTTGCGGTAAACAGAGTACAAGTTCATCGTACTCCAATATGATTCCTCTTCGCTGGAAGTTATATTGGTGCTTATGTTGCTGTTTACATTGCTTAAATTTTGTTTTGTGGAGTCATAATCTGAGATCGAATCCATGTTCGGCCGCAATAAATTTTTTGATAAAAATATTTTCGAATATCTATAAAATAACCGCTTCTTATAGAGGTAAAATAAGGATGTTTAACCACTTGTTATAGAGGATTAGAGGTACAAAAGCCACTGACAAAGTGCTAATCACAATAAGAAAGGTTAAACAATTTCTAAATAATCGAACAAAAGTTAACGTTACCCATATTTGTAATTAATAATATCAATGAAGTTATATTAAAAATTAAGGGTGATAAAAAAAAATGAAAAATAATATAATTTTATGCCCAGAACAAAAATTTTAAATATTTTTTCGAGTACACTTAGTTCCATAATTACATATAATATAGATTATTAGAGATAATGAGAATTACAATTTAAGTTTTACGAATTATTAAAGTAATCCAGTTACAAATACAAATTAACTATACTATAACAAAATAATTAAATATTTATGTTTGTTCCTGTAAAATTTGTTCAGAAATTGGTAAACGAAAATACTTGTTTCTTCTAGAATTAAGTCAATTGAATGACAAGACATCTGTTTTTGTTACTATATTTTATTCCGTTTTCCGATACACGCAAATACGAATAATGATTTCACGTCTACAGCAGTGTGTATATATATATTTATATATATTTTATATATTATATAAATGTTTTAACATGTAATCAAATATTAAAGGAATATATTTTATATACTATCTTAATTTTTTTTTCAAACAATTAATTTGTCTAATTTAACGTGTAATCAAATATTTGTGGAATATAAAAGTCCTTGGTTAATATAAGTACGTTTTAAAAATTATCTGACCGCATATATTATATATTTCGAAATACAACTTAATTTAAAAAACAGAGTTAACTATATTGGTACATTTCCCTATAATGTATTCTATAACTAAATGTATATAAAAAAAGCTTGGTTAATATGTGAAGTATAAAATAATTATATCACAGGTGTTTTATTGCTTTTTAGTATAAAAATTTTCTACGATGGTCATGTGTTTTATTGCTTTTTAGTTTGTACAAATTAAAACATTTTGTTTCATGACTAAATTTTTGGAAGAACATTTTAATTGTAATTTAGGTAGAACAAAAAATAACTATCTTGGTTAGTAGTTCTTCAGATATATATCTGAACATATCTCTTCAAACAACGAAGATATTAAAATTATTGGCGTCGAAAAGTAAGTTTTCCATAATAAAAAATAAATGAGACGAGTATGCTGGTAAGTGCGAAACACTATTTTAAAAGCACTAAAGACAAAGCGTAACAGTAAATGTCTGCACGCATTAAATTTTTACGAGCTGTTCTTCAGAAATATATACGGAGATCTCCCGTCAAACGATAAAGATATTGGAATTATTACTATAAAAATGTATGTTTCCGACAATCAAGAAATATGAGACGAGTACTTTTTCTGCTGCCTAATTGAATGATAGAATTGGACGTAAAGAGTAATAGTATACCTATATTATTTAATTAATAAAGAATGTCTGCGGATATTAAATTATTTATATGAAAAACGTTGTTATAATGCTTCGTGCAAATAAAAGTTTTGTTTAGTTTTTTTTTTTATATACAATATATTTATATTATATGTTGTTTTGCTATGTTTCTCTAACAATGTGCTAAATATATAAAGAAACTATAATATATCTCTAGACCGTGCTTACTTCTATATAGATATGCTATATACCATACTTTGTTATGCAAAAAAATATAATGTTAACTTAAATACTGTAAATCAGACGAGTATTTTTATATGCAATGCGTGTAATTTCTGGGAGCATTAATAATATTTTTATATGCTTTTAAAAAAAATTATTTATTAAATGATTTGCATTGATATATATACTACAAATCAGTTTACGTAAATTATCTACTGTAAAGATTTAAAAAATATTATTTATACAATTACTTGACTGTTTAAATTATATACTATTATTATTATTAGAAAATATTGTTGCATATTTTTCTTGAAATGATTGATGAACCATATGTCAATGTTGTATAAACTTATGGGTATGTTGGCTGGGTTAAGGATTAATACATGCAGAGCGAATTTGCTTAATTATAAAATTATCGAATGATTAGTTGCATGCTTAATAAGATTAACGTAATATATCTTCCTCTCTATAAATTTACTATATTGACCGAAATATTGCGATTTTATAAATGAATAGCTTGTCATTTACAAATCAAATTATTTAGCGTAGCCATTTAATTACGTTAATACAAAAAAAAATGTTCGTTCACTATTAATTTATTAAAATACTGGAACCGTACATATAAGCATAAAAATATTATAAAATTAAAACGTTAATTATCAAAATACTCTATACAATAAATCATTATGAATGAATCAACCAGCAAGAAAAAAAATATCCGATCTATGAAACTTATTATATTTCTTGTACTTATAGTCGTCTGAAGACAAATATCTTATAGAATATTTTGTGCGACCTCTCTTCTTATAATAGTTTTGTTTTGATTAATTATATTATACTAACAAAGTTATATAAATTATATCATAACTATGCTGCCATAGCTCCACTATTTTACCGATCTAAAAAAATCAACAAAAATGGAAAAAATAAATATACTTTACGAATTCAGTGCTCGTCCACCATTACTAAAAAACTAACCACAGCCAATTCTAAAGAAAATAATAATATATTTACTAAATAAATATAATTTACTAAATTTAATTAGAATGTTTTATTTAATCGACACATAAAAAACTTAGCGTCTACCAGGAGAAAATATTTAGCTAATATAGTTTTTGATATCTTTATTACTAAAACAATAGTATTTAGTAAAAACTTATCATTTAACTTCAAATATAACTTTTCATTATAACATATATAACAAATATTTTTTTAATCGCATCGATAAAATAATATTTCGTCCTATATACCATCGTATATTTTTCTGTTGATCTACATATATATAAATTAAGTACGACTCTTTTGGTAAATATGTTATAATATTCAGATATACACTATAGTGTTATCGATCCCAATGCGTTGAATCACCAATCTATTGTAGATTATTAATTTTTTTTATTATTACTATATATATATATATATATATATATATATATATATATATATATATATACAATTAATTTATTATCTGAATAAACATAATTTACATAAATAAATTGTTTAATTTTTTCTGAATACATAAACAATACAAAAAAAAATTGTGTGCAAAATGATTTCAATTATTTCACTTCATCAAAAAATTAATTAACGTAAATGCTATACTGACACATAACTGCAGATTATTATCAATATAAATAGAATTATTAATATTATTATTGTTATTATTATTATGATTATTATTATTGTTATAATTATTAAAAATATTTAACTTCAGCAAAATGAATAATGCTTTTCAGCTTAATTAAAATATTTTATTAATTATATTTTTAGTTTTTAGATATTTCTTATATTGTCGGTTGCGTCTTACATATTGCTGTGTCTAATCTATATTCTCTTTTATCATTACGTATACTCTGTATATATTTTATTCTTATCACTCGTGTAAAAATAATTTTTCTTATGCTCATGTTTTTCGCTATCAAGGTTTCTTCCTGATCTTTCATTAGTCGGTATGTTGTTGAACTTTGGTTAATATTTTGCTTTAATTTTTTGCACTTATATGTTCACGAGATAAGTTATCTGAAATGATTTGGATTTCTATTTTATCAAATTCTTTCTTTAATAACATTTATTCCTCATTTCCATTTGATATTATGATTCATTGTTTCCTGTTTTAATTTATTACTGTCGCTTTCAATGTTTTCGTTTAATGCTGAGTTGTTTAATGTGTATTTTAATTTTCTGGTAAAAAAACATACCAAGCGGTCAAAAAATATTCTAGGCTAATTTTATTTTCTTTTTATTTTAACATAGTTTAAGCACAACCCCTTTTTTTTTTTTTTCTCTATTCTACTAAATTATTTGCTCTCTCTTTAATATGGATTTTCTTTTTATATATGTTCTGACTGCAACGTGTGGGCTCGCAATAAGACTTTTATTTTGTGAGATTTTTGCGTTACCAAATTGTTTATGTTCAAAATTTTTTTATATTATTTACGAAATAATTTATTTACTTTAGTACAAATTCTTAATACCTAATATTGTTTTAGTATGATAATTACTGCATATGTATATCTAACTAAACTACTTGAATAAATATTTTTTTAAATATAGAAAATGAGCACAATTGGAGGCCAAGGAATTACATATGAAACATGCATAGTTCAAGGATGCTGTGTTGAGCCGCATCAACAACTTCAGCGGGAATGCCATTCATGTGTTTATATGGAACTCCTGAAAACCGAATTTCTCCATTTCATAAAAAACATTATTTCTCAAATTAACGGTCTAGAAATCTGGATTCACCTCAACCTACTTGAACAAAATTTATGCATGTTTCAAAAATTCAATCTATCAATGGCTTTCATCAAGAGACTACACGAGCATAATACACAACTAATTATCAAGTAAGCATTCTAAATAAATTTATATAGATATATATATTATCATACTACTTTACTTAAAAATCTAAATAATTCCATAAATAGTATTGCTGCGGAGAATTTGCTACAAACCAGTGCCGATGTACCAGAGTCTTCAAATTACGGTATTGGCAGAACAAGGTAAATTTATCTTTTAAAGTAAATATTTAAAAATAAAAAATGGTTAATCATTAACAATATTAATTGAATTTGTAGATATTCAGAGCCAAAGTTTTTAAGTTCAGTATGTGACAACACTAATTTTTCGAGTAAGATAAGAACATGCTTATATATGATTATAAACGATGGTGAAATAGCTGAAGTAGTTCGATCAAAGTTGAATGATGATAAAACATATACTCTTCTTCATCGTATATGGCAAGAAGCAGAGAGCATGATATCTTTTGTATCAGCATAGCAATTAATCGAATAAATTTAGTACTGTTACTAACTTTATTTATATATCGAACATGTTTGCAGTTTAGTTAATATATTAATAATATCCTTTCATTTATTGTCACTCTGCAATAGTTCAGTATGTTAAAACAGTTATACTATATGTTATAATAAAATAACAAGACGTTCTACTAATTTTTTCAAATTTTACCTAAAGCTTTAACAGATACTCCCGTAATTAATATACTACAAACTTATGTACGACTAGCAATATCAAAGAAAGTAGATAAGTCGAGACTACTGAAAAGTTCAAATAAAATAATACTACTAGATCACGGTATTAAATGGAACTAACTAATACATGCCAAATCAAATTAAAAAACAAATTGTTAAATTGTTAAACAGAAAATTTAAGAAATACAACAATCACAGTTCAAGATTATTATCAGGAGAAATAGCTTGACCAAGATAAGTAACCATTTCCTTTGTTCTTTGCTTATATCCTTGTTGAAATCCCTTACTAAATTCAGATCTCTTTGCTTGCTCGATCTGCTCTTTTAAATCGTTGTTCTCTTTCTGCTTCTCGGAAGATATATTAGCGTTCAACTTCAATAGCTTCTCATTTTCCGCTCGGAGTAATTCCACTTCGGTCATCATTGCTCGATGCGAATTATTCATATTAGCCAGTTTAGTATCTGCAATAGACCGAGAAAATGAAACATCTTCGACTAGCTTCCCAAACTGCGCAATTTTATGCTTTACCTAAGATAAATAAATTAAAACATTTTAGGCAAAAATGAAAATATGTATAACAGGATACTTAAAAACAATAATTTTAAAAATACCAGTTCTATTTGCTTAAAACTTGATTGAACAAGGTACAAAGGAGAATGGTCTTCCAACTTTTCCATTTCGCGAGGCAAAATAGTGCCAAAGCCTAAATTCCACGACACTCCATCTAGCTCAGTAGAAGAAGGGATCATTGCACTGTACGAGACTCCCCCAGAACGCTCAGTTTTAAGTTCCTTAATCTCCTCAATTTGAACATTGAGAGAACGTTCATCAATTATCGAAGGATCATCAAGAACATTTGGAAAATCCCTTTTTACCTCAATATCTGCCACGGTACTTTTATTTTTTTGGTTATTACTCACAACAGATTCAATAAGTTGATTTGTTTGCGAATTCTGCTCGGTTTCAAGAGTCCGACTTGCAATAGCATATACATCCGCCCAATTTTCGGAACTTCTTAGGATTTCCTCGTTGTGAGAAACAACATCAACCGAATTAATCTGAACCGAAGGGTTATTCAGCTCAATTGGGGATTTTACAGGGGGAGCATTATTTTCATCCACAGGCTGTTCGATGACAGCATAAGAGCTTTCTGTGGTCCTTGTATTGCTAATGGCATTCAAAACATCCTTCTCACCCAGAGAAGTTACAAGATTTGTAGGAGATTTGGTCGCAATATTTTCTTGCGAAGACACTTCTTTTCCAATTTTATCTGCAACTATTGTATTTGCATTACTTGGCTCCTCTATCCTGGCTTTTTTCTTGGGAAGATTATTCGGACTAGTGGTTCGGATACAACCTTTTTTTGCTTTAGCAAAGAAGCTGCCCTTGGACCCGTTCGACCCGTTCGAATCGTTCTTCATATTCGTTTATACTCAAATTTTTTCAATTTACCGACCTTTATTATGTACTTTTATAGGGGATTGCTGCTTCACAAAAGAGGCGTGCAGAAATAAAAAACATTAACCGCTATTTATAGAAGCCGAAATAAGCGTGCAAATTTTTTAATTTAACCAGCTATTTATAGAAGCCGAATTGACAAAAAACTCCTAAATGTAGTGGGAATGATAAAAAAAAAGTTGAGGACGTAATACATAATTTGATTAATATATTTCACTAATAAGTGGATAATATCATATGACGTCGTATATATTAATTATTAATATGTTTATAATACACAAAATATGTGAATCGTTTATAATATGATAGGTCACTTAGACTTTGACATAATGCTATAGCAAAGGGACCAAAATAAATATATTTAATTGCTTTTGTAATTTATGCTCTATAAATTGTATCTAATATTTAACTGTTACTAAAATCATTAAAATATTTCATTTTGAAAAAAAGTATACGTTAGCGTTGTATTGGATAAGAATCGGAAAAATTGCTTTTTTGGTACCATAGGTTTATCCCCCTATGTTAAATAAAATAGTTTGCATGCATATTCTAAATTTCGGCAAATGAGTTATAATCTCCGGCTGAATGGAGTAAATTGTTTCATTAAAATTTTATAGGGGGTAAATTGATTTTTTTCAAATTATAGAGAGATAAATTGGACATTATGCATTTCATAGGGGGTAAATGGTACAAAAAATTAAATTTTCCCATATGTTATTCTACCGAACGTTTCCTTTGAATACGAATATGCTTTTCGACAAACAAGCTAAGTCACAGCTTCTTTGTTATTTTTATGCAACATGTTAGTTGTTTATTTACTTATACTAACTATTTTACCCTAAGCTAATTAAAATTGGATGGCTGAACAATATAGATTCATTATATTTTATTGTTGGGTAAACAATACTTCTGGTCCCTCTTATCGTTAACTTTTTACAGAATAGTCCCTCTTATGTTATTTTTCCCACTTTATTCCGTACTATTAATTATTTGTTTCACTTTAGTACTTTTCAAGCGATCCTTGAACATTTTAAATTTAGGTATTGTTTGACACATTTCAGTAAACATAGTATTTCTGTCAACCTAAACGGATAATCTAAAATTACGAGACCATTAAATAGTTTCATTTATGGTATGGTTCCAACTTGTACTTTTCCATCTTGTCTGTGCATAATTTTTTTTTTTAAATTCCCATTGTCTTCGAACTAAATTCAATATTATATATTATTATTTTGTGTACAACAAAATTATTACTACCTATATTTAATAACAACAAATTAATTTTTTTTTTCTGTTTTTTAAAGGCAGCGAGAAATAATTCTGAAGAACATAGTAATATAAAATTATTATTTGTACAAACATTTTAGGCACATATTATAAAACAAAATCCAAGGCTCGTATATTAGTCCGGAATTAATTAATCTTGCTTTTATTTAACTGTTTTCGTTTATACCTGTGTTTCGATAAATTATATTCGACCTAATTTTTCGACAAAATAAATTTTATTTTTTCTAGTGATTTCAATTACTGTTCAGCTTGTTTTCTATTATTATTTATTAATTAACCGTGTATTTTTTGTTTGTCTTCTAACTCGATATCCATTTTCTCCGCCGACTATATGAGCCAGGAAACAATGCATTTTATATAACATATAATTAAACTATTATATTTAGAAAAAATTATCATATAACATATAATTAAACTATTTGCAGATTCAGATAATGGAAATATTTTAACCATATAATACATTTGTATTTAATAATTAAAAATACTTGTGTTATTCAGTCTCGTTTTCCAAGACACATAAATTGCAGATGATTATTATTATTATTATTATTATTATTATTATTATTATTATTATTATTATTATTATTAATACTCTATATATACAATTACTTTATTATCTAAATATACATAAATGTAATTATTTATTATTGTCCAAATACATAACAAAACCAATATTTATTTTGTTTACTAAAATGATATAAAATATTTAACTTTGTAATTTGTTCTGATCCATATAGTTGGGAAAAATGATGAACATCAAGGTAAAAGACAAACAAAAAATATACAATTAGTTAAGTAGAATAAAATAGAATGTGACCCGACCGATTCTGATGATGAAGCTGTACTTATAGTTGATGATTTTGTTCCAAAAAATGATGTTAAACTTAAGTTTAAAGGATTGCACGGTCATAACACATGTGTATGTGACTACTAATCGTGGCTGAGCCAGGATGGTGGCGGCTAACATATGTCAGCATATTCAGAAAATTTCATAAGTGACCCTATTTTGTCATTTTCTCTGTAGAAGATAGTAATAAAAAAATATTATTTGTACAAACATCTTAAGCACATATTATATAACAAAATCTAAGACTCATATATTAGTCCGGAATTAATTGATCTTGCTCTTATTTCACTGTTTTCGTTTATACCTTTATCTCGAACATAATTTACTTTCGATTTTTGTTTCGTTGAATTTTTTTCTCTTTTTATTTAAATGAAACAACATTCATAAAACAGAGTTATTTAGTTATTAATTGTCGGTGCGTTTAACAAGATATGTAGATCCAATTAGGTTGAAGCATTTAAGTCATCTTACTTTATGTATATAATTTTAACTACCCCCATAACTATGAGTAGTTGAAAAGATGGGAACGTTTCCCATTATACAATCTACACCGTTTATCTTATAATATTATGATCGTTGGATCTTTACCATAGCTACTATAAATTGTCTCACGTAAATTATATTTTCTTATTGTTCCAAAGGTGAAATCGCTCACCCTAGGCGCATAAAATTAAATTTTCTATTTAAATGAAAGTTGAGTTGTTGATTCAGTAAGTATATAATCTTTATTCCACAAATAAGTTTGCGTGCATGGAATTTGAAGTATCTTTTAATGCAAGAATCGCTATTCAACTTAAAAGCTATGATAATTTTTTCTAGAGTTAATTTGGTATGGGTGGAATTGAAAATTTTGGGTACAAAATTTTATGATAAAACTTTGAAGGATACCAGGTTGGCTCTTACTGAAGAAGACAATTATTGTACCCTTGCTGATGCTATATACGAGGCTGCCCAAAATAAGGTACCTATTTTGAATTTTTGTTAGTTATTTCACAAAAAATCTATAGATCTTCTCTCTAGGATAATTTGTGTTAAAATTTTTATTGTTTTCTGATAAGCAATCGATCGGTTATATTGGAAAGTTCGAGCAAAATCTCAACATTTAGCACAGTATTCAAGGACTTCTATGCAACCTTTATGATTGACCACATTGTAGGCATATTGTTTCGTGCATGATGCGAATCAAGAATATCCACTTCCTTTGACGAAGCCAACCTTGCCAGATGGCAGTAATACTCCACAAGGCTTTTTGGGGTATGCTGTTAACATGAAAAGCATTGAACCAAGTCTTCCACATTGGAGAACTAACAGCGGTTTATCCCTTTGTAGCTTTGGGATACCTCCTTAAGCTTCCATCTCCTTCATGTCCACGATGATTTCGATATTGATAAATTAGTTCAGAATGTTAATTTGAGAACCGTTAATAGAAATGTTTAGGTTTATTTTCTGACCAACTATTGCAATGGTTAATAAGTAATAACTATTTATCGTACTACAACCTTGATAAGACAATGTTAATTGCCTCATTGAATAGTCGTATATTTGTGAGCATCTCTGTCTTAGCAGTATAAAAATAAATGTAAAAAGATAAACGTTTGTTGCTAAAATTTCAAAACTTAAACTTTTCTGCTTGGATCATCAGATTAGTATTCGTAATAAAATAATCAAGGAAAACGGCCTTCCTTTCTAAACATAGGAAAGAAAAAGGAATAAAAAGAATACAAGTATAACATATATAAGATTAGATAGATTTTATTAACAATATATAGGTCCTGACTCCAATTTGGATTTCCTTTCCATTTTCCTAAGTCACTGCTACTTTACTCATTCAATCTCGTCTGTGTACGTACTTTTAGTGCTCTATAAAAAATTAGGTAAAGTATTCCTTATTTCGTTTTGCTTATATATCAATATATTATATTTATTTCGAACACAGTTTTTTCTTAGCATAAATAACTCAAAAACATGAAGAGAAATTAGATCGTTAATTCGATGGTATTTACAAAACCTATAGATAACATTAAATAACATAAGTTTGTTGGCAAATCTCTCTCTTCAAATTAATATTTACTCTTAATATATTATTGGAGAATGCTAGCTGATTAACAATGAGTTGATTTTCAATTAGCCAATTAACACCGCGTTGTGAAGGCTGAAGTGCACGGTCGATTACAATATTATTGTACCGGTCGATAGTTATTTATCAACCATTGCAATAGTTGGTAATAACAGAAAATGTTGCAAGAGTAATTTATGTTTGTTGTTTTCCGTCTAATTGCATAGCCACAACAGTTTGCAATCATACATATATTTGACAAGAATTAAACATGAAATAAAATCGAAATGAATATATTAAACTTTCAAGCAAGAGCAAATAATTCCGAAAAGTATATTGCGTTGTAATAACCTTTTTTTAAAAATATGATTTAAGTAAATTAACTAATTATTTTTCATGAATTATGGAGATAATAATAAAATAATATTGTTAATTGAAAATAAAGTCAATAAATATACGCTATTTGTTTATTTACTACTATTTAATTCATATATCAACAGAAATGTCCTATAAAAATCTTTAAATATATTTGCTGTCGCAGTAAGTTTTACAACACAGTACATTTTGGGGAATTTTTTACGTTATACAGGGAAAACGAAACAAACAGTCATAAGATAAAACGTTATTTGCTTATTTATTGTCATTGCGTTTTACAAGACATGCTGGTGGACATTATGTTTAAGCATTTAAGCCATCATACTTTATGTATCTAATTTAAAACTTCACCCATAAATTAGAGATTTCCTCTATTTATTTAATATATAGTTGTATTGATGATTCAGTAGTATATAATCTATACATTCAACAGATACGTTGTTGTGTGTGGAATTTGAATTATATTATAATCCAAGATTTGCCAATCAACTTGTATGAGTGGAATTGGATATTTTGTGACAAAAAATTACGTTGAAGCTACTTAGAGGTCATTTCATTAGAGAAGTGAACAGTCGGAGTTTCCTTGGAGAAGTAAACAGTCGGATAACAATCTTAGAGCAAAAGAGAGCAGATTAAAAAGTTGGAAAATTCTTGCCCAAGCCTGGCTTGGCCAAACCCATCCAACCACCAAGCAAGTGTATTGTACTTGGTTTGTGATTGATCACTTTCCTGGAAGTTACATCCAATCCCAAAGCAAGTGTATTACACTTGCCATGTAATTAATGCTACCAGGCCTAGTCTTTAAGGGAATACCAACATCTTGGAAATTCTTGCATGCATTTTAATTTAATTTTGGGTAGAAAACAGAACCAACCATTGTTCCTCCATATTGAGGCACACCAAAATTACGAATTGCACATTCATACACATCTCTCAGTGAGTTTGAGGATGTCACCTTTAAATTGTTCTTCTCCACAACAAATCTTCCAACACATGATGATGACCCCCACACATCAATTATTATTAATATCAACCAATCTTTTTCCCTCATCTTCTAATTCACACTTCCTACCTAATTTGTATTTCACCACGGTTATTAGAATATTCATCATCTTCATTAAAGTCAAATTTATTACTGTGTTCATTTATTGCCAAGGACTAGGGAACTTTGTTACTATCAATTCCAAAACCCTAGCAAATATTTTAAGAAAATTAAACTTTGTCCATACTCTTATCGTGGATCTGAGTTTAATAAGGTACAAAATATAATATTGATCGCGAAGATAAGAAGAAAAAGTAATTGAAAAATCATGTAAGTCTGGTCTTATACAGACTTTATAATTACAAGTTCGTGGAGAAGTTTCTGGTGAGTCAAAGGGAATGTGAGGAGAAAAATCCGAGTTTGGTTGAGGATCAAAAACTTCTGAATGATAATGAGAAAAAAGCATAGGAGCGGTATGCAAAGGTTTGTGAGCAAAATCAATGAGTTGAAGAGTAAACAATTGAACAATGAGCGTATGATAGGAAAATATAAGGATAAACTTAATATTTTCGACATAGGAAGACGACACAACTGCCAATGAAAAATATCTAGAGAAGTCAACTTATATACTATTATATATATATTATATTTATTATTTTTATGCCATGAAGGATGATATGACGCTCACAAATATCTGACTAGACACCGCGTTGTGAAGGCTGTAGTGCATGGTCGAAAACAATATGATTGTACCGGTCGATAGTTATTTATCAACATCCATTGCAATAGTTGTTACGTTCGTTTTGCAAAGAATTAAACATGAATTCAAATCGAAATGAATATATTAAACTTTCAAGCAAGAGTAAATAATTCCGAAAGGTATATTGCGTTGTAATAACCTTTTTTTAAATATATGATTAAAGTAAATCGAAAAGCATATCGGAATTACACTCTAAGCGAAATAGAAACAAGAGCAAATAAGTCGATATATATTATATTTATTATTTTTATGCGACGAAGGATGATATGACGCTCACAAATATCTGACTAGACACCGCGTTGTGAAGGCTGTAGTGCATGGTCGAAAACAATATGATTGTACCGGTCGATAGTTATTTATCAACATCCATTGCAATAGTTGGTCATAACATAAAATGTTGCAAGACTAATTTATGTTCGTTTTGCAAAGAATTATATATTCGTCCTACCTTCCCGACCAGCGTCGTTTATTTTATTTTGTTTTCTAGTGCGTTCTATTATTGTTCGGCTCTGTATACTTTTGCCCATTTTTTAAAAACAGTATCATCATAAAACGTCGCCGTTTTCCTTTTATAATTTATTTCGAAGGTTTCACTTTTTACTTTGAAGGTAACCTGTTTTGCGATTTCCCGATCCGAAGCGGTCAACAAACAGTACAACATAATTTACTTTCGATTTGTGTAAATTCAATTTAACAGGTATAAGAGTCGAATATATTACAATCGACATTTTTACTAAATACTGAAAACCTATTACAATCTATTACAACTGCAGACCAAATAACTTTATCGTTTTTTTGTACTATCTGATCGAAGACGAGCTCTCTGATAGATTCCTACAAATTCGACAACCATAGTCCTCTGATATCAGTTTGATGAAGACCTCTGACGACACCAGAGCACGTCTTCCTCAATGCACCGATCAATGAGAGATAAAGCTAAATCAGCTTTATCTCTCACTGACCGACGCATTGTGGGTACGGGCCTTGAGACCCTCGATAGTCTTAGCGAAGGCCAGGGGAATCTCCTTCCTTTTATGCCAGTAGCTAGCTCGAGAAGACACACCATCTCAGTTAATGTTATGACCATGGGTGTTCGGTCTCTCTGCATTGACCGAGAGATAGAAGAGAAAAGAAGCGCTTATTAATATTTTTGCGCCTCTTTATTGTTGGATTATGTTGAATGACGAATTGAGGTAACTCATCTTTTTGATAAGTAATTCTAAATTCTTGAACAGAGTAATTGTTACCTTGTTTTTTTTTTTTTAACTTTACGTCAATTACTTTGTGTAGATTATTCTATGCATATATATGTAATATAATATTAATATAGATTTTCGTATTCGACTGTTGAATTGTGCTACAAGAATACCTTCGAATAAAACTTAGTGAAGAGCGACCTAATTTCATTATGTCCGTGTGTTGTATTAATATGATCGAGATAATACATAATTTGTACACTGAATTGTCCTTAGTTTAATACATTAGCACTGGGCAATATCCTCCGCGCGAGAGCGTGGAGCAATTGACCTAGTATATATATATACTCACACACACATTTTAGACTAAACTGAAAAATTTTAATCTTAAAATAATAAATTCCATATTAATTATCATAATAAAATTAGGAAAATGGAAGTTATTAGTATAATTTTCATAGACATAGTCAAAGCAAAAAAAGAATTATCTATAGGGAATTTTGCATATTTGGAATCATATAATGGGGGCACACTTCGTAACATTTATATCAATGAATACGTAAATACAAATTTAACACCACAATTTAAATTTGATTGTTATGTTCATACAATCGACCATTAATAGAACAGTAAACATCTGCGTCTCTATCGACCTATAAAACTTAAACATTATTATTTATTTTTGAGACCAACACTTAGGGCCCATTTAGATGGATGGATTTGAAATGAAGAGAGATTTGAAATTCCAATGATTTGAAATTTATTCATTTGCAATATGTTGTTTGGATGAATTTTTTTTACAATTTATTTCAAATCCATTCATTTGAAATCCATTGTTTGGTATATATTATTTGTGTTATTTGAAATTCCCAATCGTGCTTTATAATTTCCTCTATGAGTTAATTTTTGTTGTTGATATCGGGATAAAATCGCAGGGATCGATTTGGAGCAAAATTATAGATTTTGAAAATTGAGGGACCAAAAGTGCAAATTCGGATTTTAGAAAATCTGGGGCGAATTGAAAATCTTAATTTTCTGAAAATTCTAGACTGAATTGGAACTCAGGGTTTTCCGGAAATTTGGGGTCAAAATGAAATTTTTTGAAAATTAAGGGACCAAAAGTGCAAATTCGGATTTTTGAAAATCAGGTGCCGAATTGAAAATTTTAATCTTCTGAAAAATCGAGCCTGAATTGCAGTTCTGGGTTTTTGAAAAAATATGGGGTCAAATTGCAATTTTTGAAAATTAAGGGACCAAAAGTGAAATTTTGGATTTCTGAAAATCAGGGGGCCGAATTGAAAAATTTAATCTTCCAAAATTAACTAAATTGTAATTCTGGGTTTTTCAAAAATCTAGGGTCAAATTGTAATTTCTGAAAATTGAGGGACCAAAAGTGTAAATTCGGATTTCTAAAAATCTGGGGCCGAATTGAATTTTTTTAATTTTCTGAGAATTCTGAACTGAATCGCAATACTTGGTTTTTCAAAAATCTAGGGTCAAATTGTAATTTCCAAAAGTTGAGGGACCAAAAAGTGCAAATTTGAATTTTTGAAAATCAGGGGCCGAATTGAAATGTTTAATTTTCTTAAAATTCTGGACTGAATTGCAGTTCTTGATTTTTCGAAAATCTAAGGTCAAAATTGCAATATCCAAAAAATGAGGGACCAAAATTATAAATTTGATTCCTAAAAATCAGGTCCGAATTGAAAATTTTAATCTATGAAAATTCTAGACTGAATTGTAATTATGGGTTCTTCAAAAATTTGGGGTCAAAATTGTAATTTCCAAAAATTGAGGGACCAAAAGTGCAATTCAAATTTCTAAAAATAGTAGCCGAATCGCAAATTTAAATTTTTGATAATTGTGGACTGAATTGCAATTCTAGATTTTTTGAAAATTTGGAATCCAATTGTAATTTTTGAAAGTATACAATGTGGACTTTTTTTTAAATGAATTTCAAATAACTACTTTTAGGAGGAATTTCAAATTCACTTAAAATTGGGCTGAAATCTATTGGACTAAAATTCAGGATTTCAAATCAGTGATATACAAATAGAATGATAGGTTTGACAAGGGATTTCAAATCCACCTAACCCAAATTCATTCATCCAATTGAGCCCTCAAAGATTTCAAGAAACTTAAGTTCTTAGTGGGTTGTGGGTAGATGAAGCTTTAGCATTGCTAGCTATTTAACGCAATATAGCTCCTTAATGTTAGTCGATTTTTTTTTAAGCTTGAGTGTTTCAGTTGAGCCTGTTAAGGATAAATTCCAATTCACACTTTTGAGTTACGCTCAATATTTAGAATTAATCCTCGAAATATAAAAAAATAACATTTCACACCCTAAATTCAGATATTTGATTCCGCAATGCACCTCCTGGCAGTATCAACACTAGTTACGGTCCCACCAATCGAAGGCCAACCACGTTTTGAAACGACGATTTTCACGCTACGTCCACCGGCCTTCTCCAATGCAGCATAAGTCGCGTCCACAATAGCATCGAACAAATTCTGGTACTGAAAACAAAAGGCGATGTGAAAGTCACATAATCCAAGCTAATGTCAATGTAAGGGAAATATGTGTACACATTGAGAAATAATGGGGATTGAGAGTAAAATGAAAGATTCTAGGGCATGAGGTTTCCTAATATTTGGAGCTTTCTCCTTTTACGTTTATTTGAACTTGATTTTAAGTAATGAATCCACTATGTTCGATTCTTGAATTTCAGTGAGTAAAAATAATTTGGCATTAATCCCCTCGTGCTTTTAAATACAAGCTCACTGACCAAAAAATGTGAAATGTCTATTGGGTAGGGAAGGAGATTTAAGTCAAGGAAAGGGCAGTTTTTGTCAATTAACTGTACAAAAATGTATATACCGTGCGTGAGGGGCTAACGAGCATTAATTGTTTCGAAAAATAAGGGGTTAATTAAACACCAATTTATCGTATTTACAAAAAGTCCAATACTACATATTAATTTCACATAGGCTGAAATGCAATATGGCCAAGAAAAGCAGAGATGTTTCCATGTTTTAAATGGAAACATGGAGCAAGAACATGAAAAAATGACAAGTCAAAGAAGATATATCTCTATTAACACAAGTTCCATAAGAGAAGAGAACAACATTCATAATGATGCTGCACATATAAGATGTATAATAAGATTTCAATCTACAAATTTCATTGAGTAAGGAAAAGATATAGACACCAGGGCCGGCCCTAGACTTTTCAGGGCCCTAGGCGAAAACTAAAATCGGAGCCCTATATCGTAAAAAAGTTATTTCATGTAAAATTATTTGTCTTGCTTTCGTAAATGCAAAAATACTGTTAAATCTTCATATTCTAGTTTTTCTAATATACATTTTTTTTCTATAAATCAAATGATCAATTCAATTACTATTTTTGTGACATAGTTGATAGTAAATAAATTTCTATCAGTTTAAGTTTTGAAAACTTCTTTCAACGCGAACAACGGTTATAAGTATAGTAAACATTATTCAACATCAAACATATGTATTTGGAATCGGATATGTTTATATGAAACTTGTGTGTCTAATATTAATTTATGTTTTAAAGAATATTTAAAATTAATACAATGTTCATTTAAAGTTTTATCATTTAAAAACTTCAAAGTTGTAACATCTACTAAAATTTCAAAAATATTTGTGTAATTCTTAAATTATTCAAAATTAATTTAATAGAAGAAAGACAACAATATTCAAAATTTATTGAATATCAACACTTCATGGTAGGATGAGAGAAAAATAACTTAATAAAATCTAAAAATCCAAAATCTGATAATAGGAAAAAAAACTGATAAGAAAAGTGGAGATATAAATTTGATTTCGTGGATAAAAAGAAGAGAAAATAGAGGTCACAACTTTTAGAATACTTAAATCAATTTTTTATATTTTTTTATTCTAAAAATTCTCAATGTTGCGGCTAAATTCATCCATGTAAGTATGTAAAAAGTTGACCAAATTTGCTTTCAAGTATCATCCAATTCATACTAGAAATGTAAATACAACAATTTTGTCAAAATTTTCACTGAGTGACTGATGGTATCATTAGTTGTTTTTTTTTCTTCATATTATAAAGGTCAGTTGATGGCATAAAATGGATTATGTGGATGAGGGCCCATGAAGAAAGAAAGAAAACAAAGTATGGACATTTACTTTAAATGGGCTCTTTGTTTTTTCTATTATAGTACACATATTAAACTATAATTGATTGGGGGCCCCAAATATTTGGGGCCCTAGGCCTTTGCTTAACTTGCCTATAGGCAAGGCCGGCCCTGATAGACACATACCTTTCTTAGTCTTTTTCCTGGTAGAGACGGGATCGCTTAAATTGTACATGTATTTTGAAATATTAATTACAGGATCCTCAGTCACTTTTATCCCGATGGATTCAAATGTTATACTGTAAGATAATAGGAAGATTTAATTTTTCTCCCTCAAAAGTTGTCACCAGCCAACTCGACTCAATAATTACCAAGAAGACTATTATATCAGGAATACCAAATATAATTCAAGAATCTTGAGTCAAGCCAAAAGGAACTCACAACTTGAAATCTTTATCATCAAGCTCCGAAGCATTCATTCAATCTTTTAAGAAAATGAGGATACTAATTCAATTTTCCTCTCTTTGGTGTTCCATTTCTTTGAGGCTTTTCTTTGATGTAACAATATTTTCTATGGAAAACTACCTTCCTTAATAGCTTCAATAGCAAGTATTTTATATGGTTTCATGTGTGCATAGGAGTACAATCTTTCTTGAATAAGTCATTTTCCCATGCAAGAAGCCGTAATTAATGGATCCACTCCCATGTGATCTCACTAAAGCTTTTGGCCAGCTTGATGTCTCCAGAAGAAAAGTACAAACACTCTGACAAACAGATCCTATCAATTCAATGGCATTTGTTACAAAAAGGCATGCATTCAAACTCCTCTTTTCCTAAGAACAATAACATGCAATTCCTCTTCAATCTCTCCTCATCATTTAAATATTAAAAGCAGTGCTTGCATGGATTGTAGACTCATTTCAATAATGAACATATATATCACCTTGACTAATTAATTTTATATCACCCTGAGGATGATTGGCAAGGGCAGTTAGACTTAGGGGTGTTCACGGTTCGGATAACCGATCGAACCGAACCGAACCGAAATGAGTTCGGTGAAAACCGAACCGAATCAAAGCTACTCGGTTCGGTTTTCGGTTTTGAGATTTTGCCTAATTCGGTGTTAGGTTCGGTTCGGTTATGTTTGTTCGGTTAATCGAACCAAACCGAAAACCGAATTTTTTATTCAAAGGTTAACATTTTTTGTTAAATTTTATGGACTTTAAAATTTTTTAATCTTATGCCTATGGATATGAATTTTTTTTTAATTTATGCCAATTGAGGATTATTAAATGTTAGTTTTTGTAGTTGTATTGTAAAATTATTTAATTTTATGCCTATAATATGAATAATATGAATTTTAGTTTAATTTATGTCATTTGATGATTATTAAATGTTAACCACTTTACTATTTAGTTCTATGTAATGTTTAATAATGATTAGTGTTATGGTTACCTATTAATTTGATGTTTTTTTATGATAAATGATTTAGTATTTGATTATATAATTTTAATGAATTATCAATAATATAAAATTTCGGTTAAACCGAAACCGAACCGAACTGAACAGAAGTTTTTGGTTAAAACCGAAAACCGAATTAAGATATTCGGTTCGGTTTTTGGTTCGAAAAAATCAAGAACCGAAACTTCGGTTATCCAAAATTTCGGTTCGATTCGGTTCGGTTTTCACCGAATGAACAGCCCTAGTTAGACTCATTTCAATAGGGCAGTATCGGGCACTTTCCTTTAGGCATGCCTGCCAACAATAATAATTCGATATATCAAATGCATGCATGTGTATATTCAATAACTACGACGTGTTAATGATAATTGATTAAGTCTCACTCTACTTAAGATAGCAAATGATCAAATGCCTGAAATTTACATCTTTTCGTGATATTACTTACCAATATATAAAGTGTTTGCCTTAGTTTCAATTGCATAAAAAGAGTTTGCCTTGTCTAAAATCACAATGGCAAAGTCTCATTTTTTGCACATTTACTCAGCAACTATTGTTCAAAATGCTTCTAATAGTAGTATCAGTGTTCTGATTAAATGCAATATGTTTGTTTCTATTTCTTTTCTACAACGGCTTCAAAGAATGCTCAGGGCGACGATGCTGCCAAAGCTAGGCTCCAACAAAATATCCTAAACAATCCCGATGTGGATTTTCAGGTACATAGCAGTTCGGAACGAGATTAGTCCATTAGACTGCAACAGCACTAATATTACTACAGCTGGACTTGGTAGCAAAATCAAAGTTTTCACTGCCTTGAGCACGGACAATCATTCCCTCCATCAGCAGGAAGTTTCAAGCCCGAGATTAGGCCATCTTTCTCGATCCAATTATTAAGTTTCTAGTGAACTCTCAATCTCTCAGTGTGTACACATATTTCCCACAAATTGATAATTTAAAGGACATTAGCTTCGATTATGCGATTTTTTTCAGTACCAGAATTTGTTCGATGCATTGGACGCGACTTATGCTGCATTGGAGAAGGCCAGTTGATGTAGCGTGGAAATCGTCGTTTCAGAAAGTGGTTGGCCTTCAGCTGGTGGACTGCAACAAGAACAAGTGTTGATACTGCATGCCAGGATATATATATATATATATATATATATATATATATATATATATATATATATATATATATATAATACAAATTTTATTAAGCATGTACACTCTGAAGAGGCCCGGGAAGTCTATTGAAGTTTATGTATTTGATTTGATTGAATATGAGAAGCAATGGGGTCTTTTTTATGCCAACAAACAACCTAAATAGCCTATCACATTTGCTTCATTCCCATATTCAATTTCTCAGTGCTTCAACAATCTTGGAGTTTGTTATGATGCATTCGATGACAATATGTAGATTTTTCCTATAAAAAGAATACATGGGCAGAGAAAGAAAATTCGTCTCTTTTGCAGATCAAGCGGGGTCCAGTGCTCTTGGAGCTCTCCATTAGGTTGCATACGAAAGTCACAAATATTTTGATTTTAATGCGAAAGAAGGTATGTTGTTGCAAATACACAAAAATATGTAATGATTGCCACTCTGTTGTTTATGTGAACTGTCCAGTTTATAAATGTAATTACGTACTCTTCGATATATGAAATGTGTTATTTCGATCCTAGAGATAACAAGTTCATGAAGTTTTTGAAGCCAACTTGTTTTGATATTAGTTTTGTATTCCATTTGATTGATTTGAGAGGGCAGTTAATTGTGTGTGTACGTAACTCTTTATGATTTTACAAAGGTTGAGATATGGATGATGAAAGAGTATATATGGTGACTACTATTCTTGAATGAAGTTACTAACGATTGAGAATGTTTTATCAATATATTGTTAGTAACTTTGTCCAAATATTATTGTCACCGTACTCTTTCATCATCAATATCTCAACCATTGTAGAATCGTAAGTGTTACGGCATGCACGCAACTGCGCTCTCAAATCAATCAATTCGAATATAGAACCATAATCAAAACAAGCTGTTTCGAAAGCTTCTCGAACTTATCACCCTTAGGGTCGAAACGATATATTTGATATGTCGAATAGTAATCGCATCTGTAAACTGGACAATTAGCATAATGATTATAGAGGCAATTAGTACAAATTTTGCGTAGCTCTTGCAACCACATACCTTCTTTTGCATTATAATCAAAATCTTTGCGACTTTCGTTTGCAACCTAATGGAGAGCTCCATTAACAAAAGGCCCTAAATCCATCTTGAGTAAAAGAGACAGATCTTTTTTCTATACCCAAGTATTGTTTTTATAGGAAAAAAAAAAAAAAAAAAAGCAAAGCGCTAGTTAAAAAATGCCAAAACAAACTTGTAGTCATCATTGAATGCATCATAACAAACTCCAGTAATATGGAGGTATCGATGAACCGAATATGGGCATGAAAACTTTGTGTATGTTCCAGAGGTTGGATTCAATAAAACACATTCCCGGTTGATCTTCAATAAAACAAGACCATCACAGGAGCATAAGACAACAGCTCGACGGTATTTTTTCAAAGGAAATTCCAGCCCTTCTATTTGAAAACTTTGGTTTGCTAATTTAAGCAAATGAAAATTTTTAGGTATTGGATGTTGATCCAAGAAGGCAAATATAGTTTTATAATCTGAATTCTTAGATTGATGAAGATGAATTCTAGCGAATTTAGCATCGCAGATTAGGGAATACCATGATTGGACACGGATTTGAATTTAACAAGAGATTTTACCGGTAGCCTTGAGAGAATATTTATCGCTTGGAAGATTTTGATGTATCCTCTTCCATTAGTGGATTATTCTTCATTAATTTCCTCATTCCATTTCTGCGTACTCCGGCCATTGCTGTGATTTTTCTTCAATTTTCCTGGCGCCGGTTTTGCCCACAAGCCTCTGGATTATACATACAAATGCGAAAATATGCTATAATTTTAGCAAATGAAATCAAAAGTTGACAGTAAAATAATTAGGTGAGAGAAATTCAACTTACTATATGAGCTTGAATTTTATTTTCCCTCTTTAAATATGTAGGGCAGGGTTTAGTATTTAAATGAATACGCAGGTCTTTTTAGAAGTATTATTTACATAACGGTCGCTATTAATTTTTATTTCCCAATTTGGGCCCTCAAAAGTTTTTGACAGATAATTCCCATCTGGTTTGACTTTGAGCCCTAGTAAACAATTAGGACACTTTAGGAAATTTGTTCCTCTTTTACTTTTTTTTTTCCTTTTTGTTAAAATAGCATTCAATAAATTAACTTAAGTGTTGTAAATAAGAGTATTCTAGAACAATATATTGTTTAGCTTTAATTTAAATTTTGTTATCGAATTTAAAATTGTGTTTGAAATTTATTTGAATATTTAACGATGAGAGTTCGAACGAGCTCTATCGAAAATCGAGTAACTTGACACTTTACAAGTATTTTATCATTTTTTAATTTATCCAATCAAGCTCGAATCAAACAGAAAATTCTTTAGCCCCTAATTAACTGAAAACTGAAATGATTATTATCTTCATTTTTATAATGACGAAAATATTTTTCCTGTTTTCATTGATAAAACTATACTTACTTTATACAATGAGAACTTGAACATTCAGTATTTATTGAATTTTTGCAAACATATATTATGGCGGAGGTTTGAAGTAATTTTTTTGTCAAATAATCGACGATGATATGTTATTGAACATTTGAAAAATATTAACATCTCATTCTGAACTTAATAAAAATTAAAATTGAATTTATTAATTTATTAAACAAAGAGAAAAAATTTGCTTCAGTTCGTCCTCTCCCACCTTCCTCCATAGCCACCACCACCAAACACATCGACACCCACCATACTTAGCCGCCTTAATAACCTCTTCAATCATCGACAACCACCAGATTCAAATCGAGACATAATTTTCTCTACCCATCTCCTAACACCGCAATACACAACAATATAAAAATTTACAAGAACACCAAATAATATTGCAAATTGAGATTATTTCACAAACTTCCATTATTTCTCAAATACCAAATGAACTGGCCCGATTTTTTTGTTTTCTTGTTCGATATAATTAGTTATCAGTGTCATCTTTGGGCCCACAATAAAAATATTATTAAAACATAGTCACGTGCAATGTGTAATGCAAAAAAATAAATGACAAAATTAATAAATTAACAAACCATGTTACACATCTTTAGGATTAATCCCACTTTGTATAATGTAAATAGTCATTTTTAATTTTCACTCAATAAAATTCAATAGTGGATTGAACCCTAGAAATTATGTTTTCGTTTCACTTTGCCGTCGGGAGGATATTTTACTCTATTCTTGTTAAATATCATCTTACATTTCCTCATAAAATAACATCTCATAAGTGAGACGTGCAACTAAGGGTAAATTTGACAAAGTATTCTTAAACTAATACTATTTTTTTATTAAAAAACCTCCAAAAAATTGATAAGTTGGACTGGTATAGTTTACAGGATTTGCTTTTTTCACTCGATGAACTTCAAATCCAGATGGTTTTTGACTGAAAATATGAGGTTGAAGTTAGAAATCTCTTATACTTTATATTATTTTTAAGAAACGGAGGACAAAAAAGATATCATTGAGTCCCAAGCATTGAATCTAAATCTCGTTCGATCCACGAGAGTTGATCTTCGAAAAGTAATAGAAGACATGGATTTCATCAAGAAATATGTAATGAAGATGAGAGAAAACAATGATGATCATCTCATAAGTTCAAAGCATATAGGTTTATCGAGACCTCTTCCTAGAAAGAAGAATTCTATGGTGGGATTCGATGCAGACTTGGTCAAAATTATGGAACGTGAAGAATCATCCCCATTGTTGGTATTGGTACGATAACACTTGCTCGATCAAAATATTTATGAGAATTCATTTATTGTGGATTATTTTCACATTCGTGCTTGGATTACAATATCTCAAGAATTTAGTGTATGAAAAATACTATTAGATCTTCTACGTGAAATCGGAGATCCCCAAGTTAGTAAATTTAGAGAACTACACAAATTGGGAGAGGAATTATACAAACTTTTATCAGGTAGAAGATAATTATCATGGATGGTATGTGGAGTATTGAAGCTTGGGAGGAGGTGAACTTGTTCTTACCAGACAATAAGCAACGTAAGTCGAATCTTGATAACTACTAGGTTATTAGATGTGGGAAATCATTTTGACTCTTTTGATCCATACGAGTTGAAATTTTTAGATCATGATTGCGGTTGGAATATGTTATTTGATCAAGAAGATTGTCCTCATGAGTTGGAAGAAACCGGAAAGAAGATTGAAAAAAACTATCTATTGACGTGATTGAATGACTCCTTGCAAATTCTCTGATATGACAAAGAAATATAACTTTTGAACTAGTTAACATGCGGTGCATTGCAATCAATAGTGATTGGATGTCAAGTTACGCCATTCCTTCCTCGAGAACCTAAAAACATTGGTTAAGAGCCCCACAACAGTTGCACCTTATGAAATTTGGGAGATGAGGCAACTTCGTCATCTCAAGATCCACGACGGAGTTGTACTTCCCGATCCTGTGGATATATAGCCAAAATGACATTGTTTTGGAAAATTTAAAGAAAGTAGATAAATTTAGATTGAACGAACAAGAATTTGGAAATTTATTATTTCTTTGGGAGAAACGAGAAATATTCAGATTATTTTCTCAACAATCTTGGCCGTCCACAAAAACTCGAATCTCTAACCTGCTTCTTTCATAGTACATGGCCTAATCAAAAGAGTGATTTGCTGCAGAATCTTGATTTCCCGTGTTCACTCAAGAAGTTGAACTTGTATGGTTGTTGCTTATATATGTTCGAAATATATGAACGTAATAGGTTACTTGACCTGTCTTGAAGTGCTCAAATTGAAGTCCAGACATCACCCACTTTTCTAGTCTTGAGAATCTTGTTTTACGAAACATGAATCGCTTGAAGGAGATGTGACGCCCCGTTTTTCCCAGCCACGTCCTCAGGCCAAAGACGGCCCTCGACTGGAATCGGGTCGCCAGAACAAACCAATTAACTAAACATGTAATTTAAACTAGTCTAGCAGCGGATAAAATATAACTTAAACCTTGAATTAATTTAAATATCGTAAACATTTTATCGGATAAACATAAAACTCCAGTATTTAAACCGTCAATTAAAACGCGAAAGAAATACTATCCAAACATACTTGACATCTCAAAAAAAAATAATCTAACAAGAAAAAAATTAAAATACAGGACAAGACCGACTCGGATCCCGGATCACCAACTACCACACACTTCAACTACCGAAAGTACCTGAAAAAGTAATCAACAAAGAGTGGTAAGTTGATCATCCAACTTAGTGAGCTCGTGTGCAAATGTACATGATAGCAGCGAGCAAGCAACACAATCGAATATCAATTAAAACACGCACACCTTACACGCTTCACACATATGTATGCAATAGACATCTCATCCAACCGCATAGAGGGCTCGAACGAATGTGATCAGACTCATGCAAAGACATCTCATCCAACCACATAGAGGGCTCGAATGAATGTGATAAAAAGACATCTCATACAGCCATATAGAGGGCTCGAATGAATGTGATAAAAAAAATCTCATCCAGCCACATAGAGGGCTCGAATGAATGTGATAAAAGACATCTCATCCAACCGCATAGAGGGCTCGAATGAATGTGATAAAAAGACATCTCATCCAGCAACGTAGTGGGCTCGAATGAATGTGATAAAAGACATCTCATTCAACCGCATAGTGGGCTCGAATGAATGTGATAAAAGGACATCTCATCCAGCAACGTAGTGGGCTCGAATGAATGTGATAAAAGACATCTCATTCAACCGCATAGTGGGCTCGAATGAATGTGATAAAAAGACATCTCATCCAGCAACGTAGTGGGCTCGAATGAATGTGATAAAAAGACTCATGCAAAGACATCTCATCCAACCGCATAGTGGGTTCGAATGAATGTGATCAGACCCAATGATGCAAACGATAAACAAAAAAATAAATAAATTAATAAATAAAGCACCAACACTCGCACAACAATAATTCACAAATTTCTAGTCACAGGCGCAGTTCAAAATTCACAAGACAATTAAAGTATACACACAACTGTCATAACTCATTCAATAAGTCGCTTCAAGCAGCACCAAGTAAACTTGCACAAGAACACTCACCTGACTAATCGAGACGCTTGGGATAACACGACGCAAATACTAGTTTAGAAACCTGTAATTAACCGTGGAAATAATCTCAGTAATTTGAACAATTAAATCCCAAAGTTTCTTTATAAAATTATCATTCAAATTTTATTTAAACCCAGCGATTTAGTTAAATTAAAGTTCACTAACTATTTATTTAAATTCAAGAACACACTACATTGTTAATTAACCCACATTCCACTAGGCCCGAACCCATATTCGCTTGATTTCATCATCCGTAACAATTGGCCTAAGTCCAGGCCCAAAAAACTAAGTTTCTCGAGCCGGCCCGGCCCAAACTCGGCCCAAACTTGGCCCGGCCCGAACTCAACTCGACCCAAACTCAACCCGACCAGAAGCTCCAACCAATTCATACCCGAACTCAGTCCAAAAACCTGTTCAAACTCAGCCCAATTCCTATGCCCAAACCCGGTGCAATTGTTAACCCAAACTCAGCCCAAACTCACTACCCAGTCAACTCAGCCCAGTCCACTCAGCCTTTTTTACTGTTCATCGTCTCCTACACTCAGTTTTCAGCCAAATTCCGGTTTTAATCACCCTTCGCCGCTTCCCCTTCGTCTTCCCCGACAAGATTCGGAAGGCCATCCTTAACCTAAAACCCGAACCCGAAAGCCATGCCTAAAATCAGCCGACTCCCTCAACCCAAATTAAAATTCCCCTGTTCATCATCTTCCCCACTTCTTCTCCAACCTTTCATGGCCGCCTCCACCATCCCCACCTCACTAACTCTCCAAAATTCGCGACCCCTGCCCCATATTCGCACCCCGAGCCTCCATTCTCAACCACCGATCCCAATCCCATTTTCGAGCCTCAAACACCATCGTCAACCCAATATAATTCTGAATAACGAACAACGAACGAAAGAAAATCAATTAAAGACTGTCTCGAGAAGTTATACGTGCTTACCTTCGCGAATTGAAGAAGAGAACTTCCCGAAATTGGAGCGGCGGCGGAACGGCAGTAGATGTTTGAAAAAAGATGAACTGTTCCTATTTAGTTTAATTAACTTATTAACCTAGTTATTAGTTTTTAATTGGGTTATAAGTTTTGGACAACTGAATGATTAACATATTACATATTAAGGGCCTTAATTAACAACTTAATTCGATCTAGTCCTATTAACAACTCAATTTTAGCATAAACAGATAAACATTAAACTTTAAAATAGAAGTCTTTTAAAATTAGAAGTTTACATAAAAATATTTGTCTTAATTTCTTGAAATTACGTAATAGTCCACAAATAGAGATTTTCGGGGTTTCACAATCTAACCCCCTTAAAAGAATTTGGTCCCCAAATTCCTCTCTATCTAAATTTTTATAAATGACGAATTATATCCCAATAGTTATTTTGGGGTTTCACAATCTAACCCCCTTAAAAGAATTTGGTCCCCAAATTCCACTTTATCTTTCTGATAGCTCGTGATACTTAGATTACATTTATGCTTCTAGTCCCGAAGTAAAAAGCAAATAAGCACATAAAGTAACAAACATGTAAGTCATGCAACGGATAACTTACGACAAGACTGACAGACGCTATCCGAGGATCCATACCTGACCTATGAGCCGAAGCTCTGATACCAACTGTGACGCCCCATTTTTCCCAGCCACGTCCTCGGGCCAAAGACGGCCCTCGACTGGAATCGGGTCGCCAGAACAAACCAATTAACTAAACATGTAATTTAAACTAGTCTAGCAGCGGATAAAATATAACTTAAAACTTGAATTAATTTAAATATCGTAAACATTTTATCGGATAAACTTAAAACTCCAGTATTTAAACCGTCAATTAAAACGCGAAAGAAATACTATCCAAACATACTTGACATCTCAAAAAAAATAATCTAACAAGAAAAAAATTAAAATACAGGACAAGACCGACTCGGATCCCGGATCACCAACTACCACACACTTCAACTACCGAAAGTACCTGAAAAAGTAATCCACAAAGAGTGGTAAGTTGATCATCCAACTTAGTGAGCTCGTGTGCAAATGTACATGATAGCAGCGAGCAAGCAACACAATCGAATATCAATTAAAACACGCACACCTTAGACGCTTCACACATATGTATGCAATAGACATCTCATCCAACCGCATAGAGGGCTCGAACGAATGTGATCAGACTCATGCAAAGACATCTCATCCAACCACATAGAGGGCTCGAATGAATGTGATAAAAAGACATCTCATCCAGCCACATAGAGGGCTCGAATGAATGTGATAAAAAGACATCTCATCCAGCCACATAGAGGGCTCGAATGAATGTGATAAAAGATATCTCATCCAACCGCATAGAGGGCTCGAATGAATGTGATAAAAAGACATCTCATCCAGCAACGTAGTGGGCTTGAATGAATGTGATAAAAGACATCTCATTCAACCGCATAGTGGGCTCGAATGAATGTGATAAAAGGACATCTCATCCAGCAACGTAGTGGGCTCGAATGAATGTGATAAAAGACATCTCATTCAACCGCATAGTGGGCTCGAATGAATGTGATAAAAAGACATCTCATCCAGCAACGTAGTGGGCTCGAATGAATGTGATAAAAAGACTCATGCAAAGACATCTCATCCAACCGCATAGTGGGTTCGAATGAATGTGATCAGACCCAATGATGCAAACGATAAAGCAAAAAAATAAATAAATTAATAAATAAAGCACCAACACTCGCACAACAATAATTCACAAATTTCTAGTCACAGGCGCAGTTCAAAATTCACAAGACAATTAAAGTATACACACAACTGTCATAACTCATTCAATAAGTCGCTTCAAGCAGCACCAAGTAAACTTGTACAAGAACACTCACCTGACTAATCGAGACGCTTGGGATAACACGACGCAAATACTAGTTTAGAAACCTGTAATTAACCGTGGAAATAATCTCAGTAATTTGAACAATTAAATCCCAAAGTTTCTTTATAAAATTATCATTCAAATTTTATTTAAACCCAGCGATTTAGTTAAATTAAAGTTCACTAACTATTTATTTAAATTCAAGAACACACTACATTGTTAATTAACCCACATTCCACTAGGCCCGAACCCATATTCGCTTGATTTCATCATCCGTAACAATTGGCCTAAGTCCAGGCCCAAAAAACTAAGTTTCTCGAGCCGGTCCGGCCCGAACTCGGCCCAAACTTGGCCCGACCCGAACTAAACTCGACCCAAACTCAACCCGACCAGAAGCTCCAACCAATTCATACCCGAACTCAGTCCAAAAACCTGTTCAAACTCAGCCCAATTCCTATGCCCAAACCCGGTGCAATTGTTAACCCAAACTCAGCCCAAACTCACTACCCAAACTCAGCCCAGTCCACTCAGCCTTTTTTACTGTTCATCGTCTCCTACACTCAGTTTTCAGCCAAATTCCAGTTTTAATCACCCTTCTCCGCTTCCCCTTCGTCTTCCCCGACAAGATTCGGAAGGCCATCCTTAACCTAAAACCCGAACCCGAAAGCCATGCCTAAAATCAGCCGACTCCCTCAACCCAAATTAAAATTCCCCTGTTCATCATCTTCCCCACTTCTTCTCCAACCTTTCATGGCCGCCTCCACCATCCCCACCTCACTAACTCTCCAAAATTCGCGACCCCTGCCCCCTATTCGCACCCCGAGCCTCCATTCTCATCCTCCGATCCCAATCCCATTTTCGAGCCTCAAACACCATCGTCAACCCAATATAATTCTGAATAACGAACAACGAACGAAAGAAAATCAATTAAAGACTGTCTCGAGAAGTTATACGTGCTTACCTTCGCGAATTGAAGAAGAGAACTTCCCGAAATTGGAGCGGCGGCGGAACGGCAGTAGATGTTTGAAAAAAGATGAACTGTTCCTATTTAGTTTAATTAACTTATTAACCTAGTTATTAGTTTTTAATTGGGTTATAAGTTTTGGACAACTGAATGATTAACATATTACATATTAAGGGCCTTAATTAACAACTTAATTCGATCTAGTCCTATTAACAACTCAATTTTAGCATAAACAGATAAACATTAAACTTTAAAATAGAAGTCTTTTAAAATTAGAAGTTTACATAAAAATATTTGTCTTAATTTCTTGAAATTACGTAATAGTCCACAAATAGAGATTTTCGGGGTTTCACAATCTAACCCCCTTAAAAGAATTTGGTCCCCAAATTCCTCTCTATCTAAATTTTTATAAATGACGAATTATATCCCAATAGTTATTTTGGGGTTTCACAGGAGATCCCTTCGGAAATTGGAGAAATAGCTACACTTCGATTAATTAAGTTAGCATATTGCAGTAAGTCATTTGTCAATTCTTTTAGAAAATACTAGAGGAACAAGAGAGAATAGGGAATGAGGGACTTCAAGTTGAAGTTTGGGATGACAACTTGAACCAAAACAAGTATCGGACGACGAGTTTCGTAACCGATAGGTATAGCCAAAGAGTCGTTGAATTTGAACTACTTGAAATGGGAAATCTTACTTCTACTTCAAATATTTGATACATATGGAGATTTAGCACAACAAGAATGGTTTAGAATTATTCAATAAATAGATTTGAAATATGTTTCCATGAACATCTACTTCAAATAATTTGGCCAACATATATATACTCATTCAAATATTGAAGCCTTAGATCGAGAATAATTTCCTTGATTTAACATTGCATCTCAATTGAATTCAATAAATTTTGTATTGTATATCCTGGCAGTATCAACACTAGTTGCGGTCCCACCATTCGAAGGCCAACCACTTTCTGAAATGACGATTTCCACGCTATGTCCACCGGCCTTCTCCCAAGCAGCATGAGTCGCGTCCACAATAGCATCGAAAAAATTCTGGTACTGAAACGGCCCATCTTTTACAACAGAAGGCTATGTGAAAGTCGCATAATCGAAGTAATGTCCATTAACTTATCAATGTAAGGGAAATATGTGTACACATTGGAGAAGTAATGGGGATTGAGAATAAAACGAAAGATTCTAAGGCGTGAGGTTTCCTTATATTTGGAGCTTTCTCCTTTCTACATTTCTTTGAACTTGATTTTAAGTAATGAATCCACTATGTTCGATTCTTGGATTTCAGTGAGTAAAACGCTAAGGAAAATGTTTCATATTGCATCCAATGATGGATGCAACATTAAGCTTCATTTATTATATATTCATATGCATTCATTTTTTCCCTCACTCAAATCCACAAACAAACATAGGAAAACAATCAAATATATATAAATAAGGGGTCGGGTTTGTGATTTGTCTTGTTTCATTCAACGCTCGCATGAATTTATTGGGAGTATAAAATACACCCACAAATTAAGTGATTCAACTCTTTCCGAAAAAGCAAGGTCACAATAGAAACTAAAGAAAGTTTACTTGGGAATTATAAAATAAACCAGAGTTTAATCTACAGATTGTTTCAAAATCGAAAACAATTTAGCCTTTCAATAAGGAATAAATGGAAAAGCTAGCTCTTAGGAGGATATATAACAATTATTCTGACAAATTACTAAATCCACCGCATTACAAAGTAATGAAGGAAACATCCTACCAAAGAAGAATGACGGAATTGCATTTTAATCCCCTTGCAAAAATAATATGTAGTTTTTTCCTATAAAAAGAATACATGGGCAGAGAAAGAAAATACGTCACTTTTGCAGATCAAGTGGGGTCCAGTGCTCTTGGAGCTCTCCATTGGGTTGCATACGAAAATCACAAATATTTTTATTTTAATGCGAAAGAATGTATGCTGTTGCAACTACACAAAAAATGTATTGATTGCCACTATGGTGTTTATGTGAATTGTCCAGCTTATAAATGTAATTACGTATTCTTTGACATATGAAATGTGTTGTTTCGATCCTAGATATAACAAATTCAAGAAGTTTTCGAAGCCAACTTGTTTTTATATTAGTTTTGTATTCCATTCGATTGATTTGAGAGGGCATTTAATTATGTGTGTACGTAACTCTTTACAATTTTACAAAGGTTGAAATATGGATGATGAAAGAGTATATGGTGACTGTAATTCTTGGATGAAGTTGCTAACGATTGAGAATGTTTTATCAATAAATCGTTAGTAATATTGTCACCGTAATCTTTCATCATCCATATCTCAACCATTGTAGAATCGTCACGCACACAACTGCCCTCTCAAATCAATCAATTCGAATATAGAAACATTATCAAAACAAGCTGTTTCTAAAGCTTCTCGAAGTTGTCACCCCTAGGGTCGAAACAATATGTTTCATATGTCGAAGAGTAATCGCATCTATAAACTGGACAATCAGTAAAATTATTATACAGGCAATTAGTACAACTTTTGCGAAGCTGTTGCAACAGCATACCTTCTTTTGCATAATAATCAAAATCTTTGCGACTTTCGTATGCAACCCAATGGAGAGCTCAATTAACAGAAAGCCCTGGACCCATCTTGAGTAAAAGAGACGGATCTTTTTTCTATACCCAAGTATTGTTTTTATAGGAAAAAACAGCAAAGCGCTAGTTAAAAAAATACCAAAACAAACTTGTAGTCATCATTGAATGCATCATAACAATGTCCAGTAATATGGAGGTATCGATTAATCGAATATGGGCATGAAAACTTTGTGTATGTTCTAGAGGTTGGATTCCATAAAACACATTCCCGGTTGTTCTTCAATAAAACAAGACCATCCCTGATGCATAAGATAACAACTCGACGGTATTTTTTTCAAAGGAAATTACAGCCTTTCTATTTGAAAACTTTGGTTTGCTAATTTAAGCAAATGAAAATTTTGAGGTATTGGACGTTGATCCAAGAAGGGAAATAAAGTTTTTTAATCTGAATTCTTAGATTGATGAAGATGAATTCTAGCGATTTTAGCATTGGAGATTAGGGATACCATGATTTGGATACAAATTTGAATTTAACAAGAGATCTTACCGATAGACTTGAGAGAATATTTATCACATGGAAGATTTGATGTATCCTCTTCCATTAATGGATTATTCTTCATTAATTTCCTCCTTCCATTTATGCGTACTCCAGCCATTGCTGTGATTTTTCGTCAATTTCCCCGGTGGCGGCGGCGGCGGTGGTTTTGCCCACAAGTCCTGGATTCTACGTACACATGCTAAAATATGCTATAATTTTAGCAAATGAAATCAAAAGTTGACAGTAAAATAATTGGGTAAGAAAAATTCAACTTACCATATGAGGCTTGAATTTTGTTTTCGCTCCCTAAAAATGTAGGGCAGGGTTTAGTATTTAAATGAATCCGCATGTCTCTCTAGAAATATTATTTACATAACGGTCGTTATTAATTTTTATTTCCCAATTTGGACCCTCAAAAGTTTTTGACAGATAATGCCCATCTGGTTTGACTTTGAGCCCTAGTAAACAATTAGGACACTTTAGGAAATTTGTTCCTCTTTTACTTTTCTTCCTTTTTGTTAAAATAGCATTCACAGAAGATATAAATATCTCTATTAAGATAAGTTTCATAAGATGAAGAGAACAACATTCATAATGATGCTGCACAGATAAGATGTATAATAAGATTTCAATCTACAAATTTCATTAAGGAAATATATAGACACATACCTTTCTTAGTTTGTTTTCTGGTAGTAGGGGTGCACATGGTACGGTTCTGCGGTATTTTTTACAAAATTTGTACCGTACCAATTAGTGCGGTTTTTAAAAACTCAAAACCAAACTAGAGTTTTATGAACCATACCAACAAACTCGGTTTTGTGCGGGTCCGGTACGGTACGGTACGGTTTTGCGGTTTTTTCGAACAACTTTTTTCGTGCAATTTTTTTCTTATATAATTGATTACATAGTTGACAATTATATAAAAATTAAAAATTTAATATCTTACAAACTTTTTTTTTTTTCATTAAATAAAGCATCGGAAAAGAAAATGTTCACAAATTTGACGATATAGTTCGACCTAATTGAATAAAATTAATTGGTTAATTATTTGATCATTGTTTTTATTATGTGATGAAACTTACTATTTGGTATTTGTTGTCTAGAATTTTCGCATTTTAAGTTTTCAACATATAACAAGTTTAATTTGTGCTAAATTAGAGCATATCTTTCTTTAATTGAACACTAGCAATGTAGTAATTATAAACTATGATGGACTATAATATAAATTATAAATAATATAGTACTCAATAGTATTTGAATTATAAATTTAAAAATATAAATTTATAAATTTAGTTTGTAAATATAAAAAAAATGAATTGTTAATTCATGTTTCTTTTCAATTTCGGTACGGTACGATTTTTTACGGTATGAGAAGTCTAAAACCAAAACCATACCAAAATACTCGGTACGGTTTTCGTCCATACCAAGACCTTCGGTTTTGAGAAAAAAACCTAAAATTCGGTACGGTACGAGACGGTCCGGTACGGTTTTGAAAACCATGTGAACCCCTACCTGGTAGAGACTGCAAATAATGTGAAATGGTACATGTTTTATGAAATATTACAGGATCCTCAGTCACCTTTGTCCCGATGGATTCAAACGTTATATTGTAAGATAATAGGAAGATTTAATTTTCCTCCCTCGAAAGTTGTCACCAGCCAACTCGACTCAATAATTACCAAGAAGACCATTATATTAGGAATACCAATATAATTCAAGAATCTTGAGTCAAGCAAAAAGGAACACGCAACTTGAAATCTTTATCATCAAGCTCCGAAGCATATATTCAATCTTTTAAGAAAATGAGGATACTATTTCTCTTTTCCTCTCTTTGGTGAACTTCCATTTCTTTGAGGCTTTTCTTTTGATGTAACAATTTTTTCTATGAAAAACTAGCTTCATTAATAGCTTCAATAGCAAGTATTTTATATGTTTTCATATGTGCATAGGAGTATAATCTTTTTTGGATAGTACTAAATATAGACATAGACCATAGAAAATGTATAATGTATAATATATATATATATAGGGGGATTCTAGGGTGCCGTCACATCATGTGACGTTAGTTTATTTTAGACCATTAAATTAAAACTATATAATCACAACCATAAGTATTTTTTAATTTAAAATAAATCAAAATTAAATTGACAATTGGTGACTTGTTTAACCAGTTAATTAAGTTTTAGTATCAACACACAATCTCTCTCCTAATTCCACAATTCACTACTCGGCTACTCTCTCCACTCTCTCCAGCCGTCCCCATCTCATTCCACAAATCACAAATCTGCTTCCCGAAAATTGTGAGATTCACAACCTTCATAAGGAGATACGAATTGATTCTTCAGAATTCTGTCTATCTCCGAAAATTGGTAATTCTCCCCAAACCAATCCCGTAACCCTTCATCGCTCCTGTTCGCGTTCGCCTACCATCAGAAGAAATTTGCGTTTGCCCATGTCCTCCGCTGCCATCGTGTGACTGAATCAACACCGCCCACTTGCCACGAAGTTTTATTCTTGCTGAATTTAGGTGTTTCTTGCTTCTACTTCTCTTTTACTAACTCCAGTCTTTTATCTTTGTGTTGTTAGTATTTATATGTGTTGCTAGTATTTATATTTTACCCCTGTTGTTGGGTTCTCTTTTACTAACTCCAATCTTTTATCTTTTTGTCTTGCTTCTATTTCTCTTTAAATCTATGTATAATTGTTTTTATTTGGGGAATTATTTGCTGACAATATTCGATCGAGATTTTGTGATTAGATTTTCGCAGCTTCAAGGCTTGATATTCCATATGCCTGGCAAATGCCCAAGGTTAGTTTCACTGTTATAGTTGGGCGTATTTAAAAATTTGGCTTTTGGATTTCAATTTAATATGAAGTTGAAAGTTTGATGTATGGTTGGGCGTATAATTTGGATTCGAATTTAATGTATAAAGAGTATACCTTTCTGCTAGTTTATTTGGAATTGGGCTATTTATTGAAATGGTGTAATGGAATAATATCTTGAAGCTTTGTAGTTATTTTCCGATGTTTTCTATCTTTTAGTCTGGAAATAAAATAGGAATCTTGAATTGTGATGAGTTTACTTCATTCCTGATGTTCTCTAGCTCGCACGTGTCTGTGTGCCTCTCTTATGATTAAATTGATCACTGTAACAACCCAAAAGTGTGATATGATTTTGTAGGGTGGAATTGATGAAAGTGAGGATCCTCGAAATGCAGCCATCAAGGAATTGAGAGAAGAAACTGGTGTTACTTTAGCTGATATCGTTTTTGAGGTACACGTATAGCTAATTTACATTACATATAATTAAAGCTTTGTGATATAAGAGAGAATTATATCTTAAAGTATATAAAAGAATCTGGCTAGTAAGACTAGGGGTCCCAGTTCTTGTGTAGGACGATGCAACAAAGCAACTTTGTGAATCTATTAGCATATTAGAATGGAGTTGATGCTAATAACTTAAATTAGTTCAGTGATCTATGTGTGACAGTTCTCTCTCTCTTTGTCATGCTATTTTTTTTCCTACAAGAACATATTGAGGATTTGACAGAAATGTCTACAATGAGAATTTTTTTTGATTGATTTTAGTGTGCCTCTCTTATTGAAAGTTGAATTGTTTTTGTAACAGACAATAATTGAGAAATGGTTGTTACTCATTTGTGAACACAGTAAATATAATCTTACGTACCTAAGTAAAATTGGGGCTGTAATTAATATGATTCTGCAATTTGCTTCTCTGTTTTGATGTATGGATAAGGAAATTGCTATTATTGCTTTGGCCTTATTGCTTTGTGAAATTACTGCTGATAAAATATGGGGTAATGTTTCTTCTAAAATTGTCTCGAACATCGGATGTAAAAAAAGTGGTATGTAAAATTAAATAACATGTTTATTGTTGTTCGGATTATCTTGCCTACGTTAAATATTGCTTACTATCCATTTTTTAGGTTCATACCAGTCACAATACATTTAAAAAGAAGAGTGGTTATTCATATCAACTAGATCGTTTTCCTATTGAACCAGCAAATTGGATCCCACGACAAGTTGGTAATAACGATTGTGAAATATATGTGATCATCTTTATGAGGAATGTCCACAATGTGGTTAAAGGACTTGAAATACAAGTAAGTTTGTTTCATGCAATAAAGGCTTCAAGTTTTATTGATGCAGTTCTATTGATTTTGTCTGCAGGTTGATTCAGTTGTGATGCGTGAAAACATTGTGGTGGATCTGCATGACCTTTTCCATATTCATATCATCAACACATGGCATGGAATCATTTTCATTCAAAGTTTCTTCATCATTTTTATTTGACCATTCCTCGTCATAGCTAGAACTTTTAGAAAAGTTTTCATTCGGATCAGCATTCAAATCTACACCTAATTTCCTTTTTCTACGTTTTTCTATGTTCGACTCCTCCATGTAATTAAAGAGCTTACAAATGAAATAACTTCTGAAAGCAAGAAAATATCAATATTACTTCATGGATATTGATATGTGCACATGCAAATAGGTAAAGCAAGCACGTCTTGAAAATGAATCGGGAGAATGAGAATCAAGCAGGTGCAAATAAATCAACCAATAAAATAATGATATCTATTGGAATGAGAAGCAAGCATGTGCAATTAAATCAACCAATAAAATAATGATATCTATTGAAATACGATGATCACAAGCACACAGGTTTTTCTATGAAGACTTAATTCAAACAGATTATGTGCATACCATATTCATATATCCATTGTGAATAGAAATCATTAGCAGGCAAACCAAGAATTTGTTAATGAAAATTAAGAAGAATTTAAAAAAGAATGAATCACCTTAATCAAACTAATCCAAGACTTTGTGTTGCCTCAATTTCGTGAAAATATTGAGCCCTAGAAATAAACATTGATCATGGTAAGTTTGGTTAAGGGAAGAAGAGCTAATTTTTCTATGAATGGAAAGAATTGCAATTTTTTTTCTTAATAGTTCTACAATGTGTAAAATCAAATTATTTCTCAAGAGAAATAAAGAAAAAAATCAAACTAATATTTTATTAACTATTTTAATTATTTAACATTTAATATTTTTTTAATTATTTATAAAGTAATAATAAATATATGTTTAAATTTTATAAAATAAATTTTTTACTTTATAAAATTTAATTATTTAAATTTTAATTATTATTTAAAAAACAAAGTAAATTTAATAAACTTGAATTCAATATTATATCATTAAAATAAATTAAGTTGTCAATTTTATGATAATTTTAGTGTATTTTGGTCCCAACATAATTTACAAATTACTTGTAACTTAGAACCTCATGGAGGAAAATATAGGAAATGTCAGATTGCAACTTTGGTACCATTGGAGACAAAATTTGTAAATTTGGTATTACAGGAAGGTTTTCTAACCAAATTTGATAGCATTTGGACGTAAACAAATGGAAAAACGTCGTTATCTTCTATTTTCCCTCCAAAATCACTTGCGTGATTTGCACGCCTGCACATGATCAACCCCTTCACACTCAACAGGATGCTTTACCCCTAACCCTATTAGTACTGACCAATTTACTGATAATTTGTCACATTACATGGTATATGTCTCACATGTAGTAGTACAGACTCACATAGCAAGTATTGACTCCACAAATTTAGTACGGTCTCATATTAGTTGTAATTAGCCACATTGTGGAGTATATTCATTAGTATTAACCCATGCATATAATTCTTCACATTACATAGTATAATGTCTCATATGTAATAGTATTGACTCTACATACTTAGTACAGTTCATGTAGTATTAGCATTAGTAGTGACCAATTTTATGATAATTCTTCACAATACATGGTATATGTCTCACATGTAGTAGTATAGACTAACATAACATAGTACTGACTCGACATACTTAGTACGGTCTCATATTAGTAGTAATTAGACACATTATGGAGTATTATCATTAGTACTAATTATTGTATATAATTCCTCACATTACATAGTATAATGTCTCACATGTAATAGTATTGACTTCACATACTCAGTACAGTCTCATATTAGTAGTAATTAGTCACATGATATAATATTAACATTAGTACTGACCAATTATCTAATAATTTTTCACATTACATGATATATGTCTCACATGTAGTAGTATATACTTACATAACATAGTACTGACTCCACATACTTAGTACGGTCCCATATTAGTAGTAATTACCCACATTATGAAGTATTATCATTAGTACTAATCTTTGTATATAATTATTCACATTACATAGTATAATATCTCAAATGTAATAGTATTGACTCTACATACTTAGTACGGTATCATATTAGTAGTAATTAGTCACATTATATAGTATTAACATTAGTATTGGCCAATTTTCTGATAATTTTTCACATAACATGGTATATGTCTCACATGTAGTAGTATAGACTAGCATAACATAGTACTGACTCAACATACTTAGCACGGTCCCATATTAGTGTAATTATCCACATTATGAAGTATTATCATTAGTATGAATCATTGTATATAACTATTCACATTACATAGTATAATGTCTCACAAGTAACAGTATTGACTCCACATACTTAGTACGGTCTCATATTAGTAGTAATTAGTCACCTTATATAGTATTAGCATTAGTACTGCCAATTTTCTGATAACTTTTCACATTACATGATATATGTCTCACATGTAGTAGTATAGACTCACATAGCATAGTACTGACTCCACATACTTAGTACGGTCCCATATTAGTAGTAATTAGCCACATTATGGAGTATTATCATTAGTAATAATCATTGTATATAATTATTCACATTACATAGTATAAGGTCTCACATGTAATAATATTGATTCCACATACTTAGTACGGTCTCATATTAGTAGTAATTAGTCACATTATACAGTATTAACATTAGTATTGACCAATTTTCTGATAATTTTTCACATTACATGATATTGTTGGGATTCGATAAGATAAACAGCCATAGGCACAGCGGAATATAAAACTTTTAGGACCTCTTAAGGAATCTTGCCAGGATATTCTCTAGTTGTATATATATGAATATAAATAAAACGATAGTATAAGTTTTCTCGTTTATATCTATCTCCTTGCAAATCCTCGGCTAGCAAAACGAGCTCTGAATTCTGCTCCAGTAAAATCAACCCAGACCTTATGAGTAGCGCCCCACGTGTTGCGCCTCTACGAGTTGATACACCACAATATCACAAAAATAATATATCTCGATCAGCTGGAACACGAGATATATTATAAACTAGGAATTAGGAACAATTTAGGAACAAAACTCGAAAACGAAAAATTATTCCAAGTGGAAGAAGGGTTCGGTCGATATAGCTAGGGAGAGGGAGAGAGAATTTTTGCTCTTGCTCAATATTTTCATATGGAGTTGTGTGAAATTGAACTATAAGAAAACTACTTATAGTTTTCTCTCTAACCTAGTCCTATTAGGACTAGGTCTTCTTTCTCCTACATGGGCCATGGCCCTCTTTAATTAGAAGACCAAGTATACTAATTAATTCATGGCCCAGTTAATTAATTTGACCAGGCCTTATTTAATCTCCCAATTAAATAGCCCAATTAATTAACTTAATATCTCATTTAATTAAATCAGACTCTAAGTCTATTTAATTAAAATCCTTTTCTAATTAATTAAATCCAACTTAATTAATTAATTCACAAATTAAACTCCAATTTAATTTATGATCCTGATCCAATTCCAATTGGATCCAATTTTGTCCAATTGGGTCAATATAATCGACCCAGTCGACCCAGTCGACTCGGTCGTTCTTATTTCCTCGCTTTCGCTACATGTGTATTGTGTATGCCCCCGTAGGTTCACCACATAATTGGCCGTGGGTTATAATTAAATATTATTTAATTATTCGAGTAAGACATACTCTAAATCAATCGAACACTCTGTCGATTGATCATTCCAAAATTAGCACCCCTGCCAATTTGGGAATTCTCCCACACTCCACAGTCGATGTCCAGCCACAAGCCCATGGAGCCCAATCACTGGTGAATTAATTCAGTGAACATTTTATCATTTATAATTTCCATATACGACATAATCTCTCCATCGATCAATCTCCCAGTCGAGACTTAAGGGTATGGTCTTTCATCGGATTCGCTTTTCTTTTGTCTTGACCTTATGTACTCTGGTCTCGAAATAAATTCTCTTTGACTTAATCTTTATGAGCTACTTACATAAAGTCGTCAGATACCTTGGCCAAGTATTTTACCAGAATTAATTTCTCACAGAAATCCATAGGAGAATTTCCCAACCTATCAAGTCGGGTCAATGGATCCTTTGTTGATGATATGAATCTGCATACGAGTTCCTCTATACCCAACATGAGTCCACAGAGAATTTCTGGTGATCCCCAGTCAGTCGGAACTCATATCAAAGTATAGACGTTCTCGCACCAGATAAACCCTATCACCTCAAGTAGTTAGGGATCGTTCCTCGTATACTATTATAAATTTGGAATAACTTCAACCCCGATATGCGACTACCGCTTCCATGGTGAGTTATTTCCTAATTGGGGTATTCAGTGCGCTTGACATCCCAGCAAGCCACCCACTTATGAGTGTCGACTATCCCAGTCACGCTCGTGGACCCCAACGTCCTCCAGTTCATCGGAGTACACACAACAGTGAGAGTCTAACCGAATCCAACGATGTCCTATCTCGATTGGATTCTACGACTCTTGAATATGTTCTAGATCACGGCCTTGGAGATCAGTCCACGGGTTGTCCCATAGCCCTGTGATCTAAGGACTTCTATCCTTATGCGTAGATAATTATTACATAAGATAAAGATGACCATTTTAGTAAAGTGCATTTATTAATTGAAATTGAATAGTTCCGCATTTATTACAATAAATACTAGCCATACAGCTGGCTTGCATGACACTATTTCTATCAATCTCCCACTTGTCCTAAAGCCAGTCTTTTATGTTCTTGAGTCCCATCTTTTGCAGATGTTTCTGAAATGCCTTTTGAGGCAGAGGCTTCATTAGCGGGTCCGCCGTATTATCTTCTGAGTCGACACGTTCCATCTTAATGTCTCCTCTACCAATGATATCTCTTATCACATGGTATCGTCTTTGTACGTGCTTGGATTTCTGATGAGATCTCTGCTCCTTTGCTTGCGCTATAGCCCCATTGTTATCACAGAAGATAATAATGGGCTCAGCGATGCTAGGTATCACATCCAATTCCTGGATGAAGTTTCTCATCCAAACACCTTCCTTTGCTGCGTCACTCGCGGCAATGTATTCTGCTTCGGTGGTTGAATCCGCGGTTGTTTCCTGCTTGGAGCTCTTCCAGCTAACCGCACCACCATTGAGGCAGAATACGTATCCTGATGTCGACTTGAAGTCGTCTACATCGCATTGGAAGCTCGAGTCTGTATAGCCTTCCAATTTCAATTCTCCTCCGCCGTATACCAAGAACAATTCCTTAGTCCTTCTCAGGTACTTCAGAATTGCCTTTACGGCTATCCAGTGCTGCTCACCTGGATCAGACTGGTAGCGACTTGTAACGCTTAAGGTGTACGCTACGTCTGGTCTCGTACATAACATACCATACATTATGCTTCCTATCGCGGATGCATATGGTACTCGAGACATATTGCTTCTCTCTTCTGGCGTCTTTGGGGCCATAGACTTAGAGAGTGCAATCCCATGTCTCATTGGAAGCAATCCTCTCTTGGATTCTTCCATGCTAAATCTTTTCAAGATTTTGTCTATGTACTGGGATTGGGAGAGGCCCAGCAGTCCTTTTGATCTATTTCGGTAGATCCTTATACCTAGTACAAAGGATGCTTCTCCCATATCCTTCATCGAGAATTGTGTAGATAACCATGCTTTAGTTTCGGACAATGCTTTCACATTGTTTCCAATGAGAAGAATGTCGTCAACGTAGAGCACCAAAAATTCAACTGTACTCCCACTGATCTTCTTGTACACACAAGGTTCGAACATGTTTTTGATGAATCCAAAAGTTTGGATTGTCTCATCGAAACAAATGTTTCAACTTCGGGAAGCTTGCTTTAGTCCATAAATGGACCTCTGGAGTTTGCACACCTTGTGTTCATCTATTTTGGATGCATATTCTTTTGGTTGCTCCATGTAGATCTCCTTATCAATGTCCCCATTGAGAAAGGCAGTCTTCACATCCATCTGCCATATCTCGTAGTTATACCACACAGCTATGGCCAGCAAGATTCGAATGGATTTAGGCATTGCGACGGGCGAGAAGGTCTCCTCAAAGTCAATTCCAGGTCTTTGAGTGTATCCTTTTGCCACTAGTCACGCCTTGTAGGTTATTACCTCTCCGTTCACTCCAAGCTTTCGCTTATAGATCCACTTGCAACCCGCGGGAGCTACTCCCACTGGTGGATCTACCAAGGCCCAGACCTTGTTTGAGTGCATGGAGTCCAATTCGGATTCCATGGCTTCCCGCCACTTTCCCGAGTCTATGTCTAGCATAGCCTCTTCGTAAGTCCTTGGGTCGGTTAGAGACTGTCCAGTCTCATGCAGCAGACCGTAGTACCTCTCGGGTTCTCTACGTTGTCTTTCTGACCTACGTAGAATCGGTGTACTTTCTGGTGCACTTTCATGCTCATGTTCTCCCACTGTCTGTGGCGATGGGTCAGCTTGATCGACCTCTTCGGCCTTTCCAGCTTCAGTGACCTCATCCAGTTCTACGTTATTTTCCTTCTTGTCAACCAAGAAATCCTTCTCCAAGAAGTGAGCGTTCCTCGAGACAAACGTAGTTTGTCTTGTAGGATCGTAAAACTCGTATCCTATCGAGTTTTCCGGATGCCCCACGAATTTGCACAAAGTGGATTTAGTTTCCAATTTATCTCCCACTAGCTTTTTAACGTAAGCGGGAGATCCTCATATGCGCATGAATGCGTACGAGGGTGCCTTGCCAAACCATAATTCGTATGGTGTCTTTTCTACGGATTTAGAAGGTACTATGTTCAGTATCTTCGTTGCCGTGAGGAGGGCATGTCCCCAAAATGAAAGAGGAAGGTCAGTGGCACTCATCATGGATCGAACCATGTCCATCAAAGTTCGATTCCTTCTCTCTGCTACTCCATTTAATTGGGGTGTTGCAGGAGGAGTCCACTGCGATAATATTCCATGCTCTACAAGATAATTCAGAAATTCGTTACTAAGAAATTCTCCACCTCGGTCAGAACGAAGAGCCTTTATCGTATGACCGAGTTGATTCTCTACTTCTATCTTAAATTCTTTGAATCGCTCAAAGGCTTCAGACTTGTGTTTCAACAAGAACACATATCCATAACGACTAAAGTCGTCAGTGAAAGTGATGAAGTAGTCATAGCCACCTCGGGCGCTTTTTCTTAGTGGTCCACATACGTCAGTATGTATTAAGTCCAATGTTTGCTTGGCTCGCTCAGGGTTTCCCTTAAACGGAAACTTAGCCATTTTACCCTTTAAACATGGTTCACATGTTGGCATTTCATCAATGCGATTGATTTCTATCGCGCCAGATGATGCTAACTTTTGAATCCTTGACTTAGATATATATCCAAGTCGAGCGTGCCATAATTGGGCAGATATTTCATTATCTTGTTTCCTTTTGTTTTGTTGTACATGCATCACTAACTTAGGTGGTTCAATGGTATATAGTCCATCTTTTAATGTACCAGTGAAAAACATATCATCATTCATGAATAACGAAAAAGAATCTTTATTAATAGTAAAATTAAAACCTTCATTATCCAAAACAGGAATTGAAATAATGTTTTTCACCAAACCAGGTACATAAAGAACGTTCCTAAGGACTAATTTTTTACCACCTAAATCTAACTCCACTTCGCCTATGGCCTCGGCAACAGCTCTAGCTCCATTGCCAAATCTTAGGATCCAATCCCCTGGCCTAAGTGGCCTTGTTGCTCCCATCACCTGTAAATCATTACAAAGATGAGAGCCACAAGCAGTGTCTAGCACCCATGATGCACAGTTAATTGATAAATTAACTTCAACAAGGAATATACCTTTCGAGCTCTCCAAGAACTCTTTGCAGTTCCTCTTCCAGTGTCCAGGTTTCTTGGAGTAGAAACATTTCTGTTCACCAGACGAAGCTTTACGCTTCTTTCCCTTCCCTATGGGCCCAGATGGTGCTTTGTCTTTGCTTGAAGAAGCATTTCCTTTCCCCTTTCTTTTCTTTGTCCTTTTGGACTTGGATTGGGTCGAGGTAGCAACCATCACTGGCTTCTCTCTTCTCATGGAAGCCTCGGCAGTGGCGAGCATATTAGCCAACTCGTGAAGTTCAACATTCATCTTGTGCATGTTGTAGTTCACTACGAATTGCTCGAACGATCTTGGCAATGACTGGAGGATTATATCCTGGCAGTAGGTCTTGTCCATCTTTACGTCAAGATGACCAAGCTTTTCAATAAGCTCAATCATCTTGATGCAGTGAGATCGAACATCAGCACCTTCAGCCATCCTCGTTTGTTGCAAAGCCTTAGCAGTTTCATACCGCTCATATCTACTTTGCACCCCAAATAAACCATTCAGGTGCGTATAGATTTCAAAAGAAGACTTCATATGCTCGTGCTGCTTTTGAAGCTCATTCGTCATGGATGCCAACATGAGACAACGTGACTGCAAGTCATCGTCAAGCCATAAATCCACGGCTTCTTTCTCAGTATCATCGGCATCCTTAGCAAGTTCGGGAGGGGGCCCATCAAGGACAAATCCTCGCTTTTCAGAAGCGAGAATGATCTTAAGGTTCCTGACCCAGTCATGGAAGTTGGGTCCAGTTAATTTGTTTTGTTCAAGTATGATGGAAATTGGATTCTTAGACATTATATCTACAAAATGACGAGAGAAGAAATAAATACGCGAAAGATTAATTTAAAATGCACAATTTACAAACATGGTTTTTATTTGTAAATTACTCCCACTATTTTAATCAAAATCAGATGCCCCCACATAAGTTTCGGGAATTTTAAAATATCCTAGCGGGCTTAAGGCCCAAATGCAATCTCCTAGTACCCACGACTCGTTGGCCATACTATTTGATTCACTTGGTGGTCGATTACGTCGACGGTTAACCATCGCAGTTAACCCTTAAGTTCATTTAGCCTCGTTTTTCGATATGGACCCACGACTCGTGAGACATCCATACTTACTAGCGTTAAATCATGTCCAATACTCGTGGAGAGAAATAGTTCAATCCTAGACGCCCCACGACTCGTGAGACAGCGCCTAAAACCTTGCTATCCCCTCCCTTGGCACTAAACTCGTGCATCGAGGCAATAGACATATTATCTTCCTATAGCTCGACCCACGACTCGTGAGACATCGAGATATATTCGTACAATATGCCTAAGACCTAGTAATTGGATAGGCTCGGACCATGGACACTATTCTTATGCGCCCGTTATGCGATTTAATATTCTAATTGAATTTTAATGTTCAATTGGAGGTTTTAAGTTTTCTTGTGCGAGGTCTCATCAGATTATGCTTTATCTTGTTTACGTGATCTATTCTAAGCATGCATGACATACATCAAAGAATATAAGTAAACATACAACACCTAGCAGGATATGATTGATCGAATGCCCATCCTATGCGATTCATCACGAGCCAAGTGATGAATCAATTGGTCAGTCTAGGGTGGAAATTAAATGTCCTAACTATTACAATTTTCAAACCCATACATCATGGGCCTTCTTGTAATATCCAGCTTGATTGGGCCTCCATGTAATGAATTGGGCCTCCATGTCCTCCAAGGTAAATGGGCCTCCATGCGGATCTCCAAGTCTTCATGAGGTCTTCTCGGCTCCAAGCCTAATCTAAGCCTAGCTTACATAATTTAAATGGTCCTATTCTATTACATTTGTTTGCGCAAGCAAGGGCACCAATCAGGCCCATTTAATTACAACCCAAAAATAAATAAACCAAAAACTACACAGGGCTTAAGGGCAAAATCGATCAATCCACACATTCTCTCAAGAACATGCATAAATTCACATAAGGGCATAAATGTAAATTTACCGACTTCATTAATTTTAATTCGCAAAAATTCATCCAAGTTAATTAATTTTGAATTAACAATTAATCTCTAAGATTAATTAGCTCTTACTTGACCTCTAAGTAATCTACAATTCTTATCTTGATTAAATTGGTTAATTAAGGTAATCTAAATCTCTAAGATTCTTACCTTATCCAAAACTCTAAGTTTCCCAAAATTCCCAAATCTCCAAGATTTTCAAGATAATCCTATTTTGATTAGATTAATTTAATTAAGGTAGTGTTCACATCTAACAAGATAACTACCTTATCCAAAAACTCTAAGTTTCCTAATCTTCCAAAATTCTCCAAGATTTTTAGGACTTTCAAAATAGGCAGAATTAGAGTCCAACCCAAAAAACGACTAGTCGAGACCAATCAGGACTGCCACGTAGGACAGCCCACGCGCGACCACCAGGTCGGCGCGTGAGCTGCCTGCGGCAGCAGCCGTTGCACGTGGCTGCGTGCGGCAGCGAGCAGCCGCGCACAGCAGCGCGCAAACAGCAGCCCGAAGGTTGCTGCTGCGCGCAGCGTGTGCGGCCAGCGTGCTGCCAGCACGCTGCCATTGGCAGCGACTTGCGGTGGCCGCCTGCGCACCGCCACGTGCCACCGCGAGTCGGATCTAATAATTTTTTTTTTATTTCGATTACTCACAGATTTAATTCAACAAACCTAGTTAATTAAATCCCAATCCAAAATTAAAAACCAACATAATAAAATTTTTCGAATCCTAAATTAAACATTAACTCCAAGTTAATTAAATATACGTCCTATAACATGCAAAGTTAAAGAACTAGCCACATAAATCAAACATATGATTTAATAATCACAGAATTTGCAAATTCATATATATACAAAGCCTAGAGTTGGCTCTGATACCACTGTTGGGATTCGATAAGATAAACAGCCCTAGGCACAACGGAATATAAAATTTTTAGGACCTCTTAAGGAATCTTGCCAGGATATTCTCTAGTTGTATATATATGAATATAAATAAAACGATAGTATAAGTTTTCTCGTTTATACATATCTCCTTGCAAATCCTCGGCTAGCAAAACGAGCTCTGAATTCTGCTCCAGCAAAATCGACCCAGACCTTATGAGTAGCGCCCCACGTGTTGCGCCTCTACGAGTTGATACACCACAATATCACGAAAATAATATATCTCGATCAGCTGGAACACGAGATATATAGGAATTAGGAACAATTTAGGAACAAAACTCGAAAACGAAAAATTATTCCAAGTGGAAGAAGGGTTCGGTCGATATAGCTAGGGAGAGGGAGAGAGAATTTTTGCTCTTGCTAAATATTTTCATATGGAGTTGTGTGAAATTCAACTATAAGAAAGCTACTTATAGTTTTCTCTCTAACCTAGTCCTATTAGGACTAGGTCTTCTTTCTCCTACATGGGCTATGGCCCTCTTTAATTAGAAGACCAAGTCTACTAATTAATTCATGGCCCAGTTAATTAATTTGACCAGGCCTTATTTAATCTCCCAATTAAATAGCCCAATTAATTAACTTAATCTCCCATTTAGTTAAATTAGACTCTAAGTCTATTTAATTAAAATCCTTTTCTAATTAATTAAATCCAACTTAATTAATTAATTCACAAATTAAACTCCAATTTAATTTATAATCCTGATCCAATTCCAATTGGATCCAATTTTGTTCCAATTGGGTCGACCCAGTCGACCCACTCAATATAATCGACCCAGTCGATTTTTCACCCAGTCGACCCAGTCGACTCGGTCGTTCTTATTTCCTCGCTTTCGCTACATGTGTATTGTGTATGCCCCCGTAGGTTCACCACATAATTGGCCGTGGGTTATAATTAAATATTATTTAATTATTTGAGTAAGACATACTCTAAATCAATCGAACACTCTGTCGATTGATCATTCCAAAATTAGCACCCCTGCCAATTTGGGAATTCTCCCACACTCCACAGTCGATGTCCAGCCACAAGCCCATGGAGCCCAATCACCGGTGAATTAATTCAGTGAACCTTTTATCATTTATAATTTCCATATACGACATAATCTCTCCATCGATCAATCTCCCAGTCGAGACTTAAGGGTATGGTCTTTCATCGGATTCCCTTTTCTTTTGTCTTGACCTTATGTACTCTGGTCTCGAAATAAATTCTCTTTGACTTAATCTTTATGAGCTACTTGCATAAAGTCGTCAGATACCTTGTCCAAGGATTTTACCAGAATTAATTTCTCACAGAAATCCATAGGAGAATTTCCCAACCTATCAAGTCGGGTCAATGGATCCTTTGTTGATGATATGAATCTGCATACGAGTTCCTCTATACCCAACATGAGTCCACAGAGACTTTCTGGTGATCCCCAGTCAGTCAGAACTCATATCAAAGTATAGACGTTCTCGCACCAGATAAACCCTATCACCTCAAGTAGTTAGGGATCGTTTCTCGTATACTATTATAAATTTGGAATAACTTCAACCCCGATATGCGACTACCGCTTCCATGGTGAGTTATTTCCTAATTGGGGTATTCAGTGCGCTTGCCATCCCAGCAAGCCACCCACTTATGTGTGTCGACTATCCCAGTCACGCTCGTGGACCCCAGCGTCCTCCAGTTCATCGGAGTACACACAACAGTGAGAGTCTAACCCAATCCAACGATGTCCTATCTCGATTGGATTCTACGACTCTTGAATATGTTCTAGATCACGGCCTTGGAGATCAGTCCACGGGTTGTCCCATAGCCCTGTGATCTAAGGACTTCTATCCTTATGCGTAGATAATTATTACATAAGATAAAGATGACCAATTTAATAAAGTGCATTTATTAATCGAAATTGAATAGTTCCGCATTTATTAGAATAAATACTAGCCATACAGCTGGCTTGCAGGACACTATTTCTATCAGATATATGTCTCACATGTAGTAGTATAGACTCACATAATATAGTATTGACTCCATATACTTAGTACGGTCCCGTACTAGTAGTAATTAACCACATTATGGATTATTATCATTAGTAGTAACCATTGTGTATAATTCTTCACATTATATAGTATAATGTCTCACATATAATAGTATTGACTCCACATACTTAGTACGGTCTCATATTAGTAGTAATTAGTCACATTATATAGTATTAGCATTAGTACTGGCCAATTTTCTGATAATTTTTCATATTACATGATATATGTCTCACATGTAGTAGTATAGACTCACATAGCATAGTACTGACTCCACATACTTAGTACGGTCCCATATTAGTAGTAATTAGCCACATTATGGAGTATTATCATTAGTAATAATCATTGTATATAATTATTCACATTACATAGTATAATGTCTCACATGTAATAATATTGATTCCACATACTTAGTACGGTCTCATATTAGTAGTAATTAGTCACATTATACAGTATTAGCATTAGTACTGACCAATTTTCTGATAATTTTTCACATTACATGATATATGTCTCACGTGTAGTAGTATGTATAGACTCACATAACATAGTACTGACTCCATTTACATAATACGGTCCCGTACTAGTAGTAATTAACCACATTATGGATTATTATCATTAGTAGTAAGCATTGTGTATAATTATTCACATTACATAGTATAATGTCTCACATATAATAGTATTAACTCCACATACTTAGTATAGTCCACTGGCTCCACATATTTGGTACAGTCCCATATTAGTAATAATTAGTCTCATTATGGAGTATTATCATTAGTACTAACTCATGCGTACAATTCTTCACATTACATAGTATAATGTCTCACATGTAATAGTATTGACTCCACATACTTAGTATGGTCCATAGTATTAGCAGTAATACTAACCAATTTTTTTATAATTCTTCACAATACATGGTATAATATCACATAACATAGTACTGACTCCACATATTAATTACGGTCTCATATTAGTTGTAATTACCCACATTATGAAGTATTATCATTAGTACTAGCCAATGTGTATAATTCTTCACAATACTTAGTATAATGTCTCACATTTAATAGTATTAATTCCACATACATAGTACGGTCTCATATTAGTAGTAATTAGTCACATTATATCGTATTAGCATTAATACTAACCAATTTTCTGATAATTCTTTACATTACATGGTATATGTCTCACATGTAGTAATATAGACTTACATAACATAGTACTGACTCCACATACTTAGTACGGTCCCATATTATTATTTATTAGCCAAATTGTAGAGTATTATCATTAGTACTAACCATTGTGTATAATTCTTCACATTACTTTGTATGATGTCTCACATTTAATAGTAATTGATTCCACATACATAGTACTGTCTCATATTAGTAGTAATTAGTCACATTATATCGTATTAGCATTAATACTAACCAATTTTTTGATAATTCTTTACATTACATGATATATGTCTCACATGTAGTAATATAGACTCACAAAATATAGTATTGACTCCACATACTTAGTACGGTCCCATATTAGTAGTAATTAGCCACATTATGGAGTATTATCATTAGTACTAACCATTGTGTATAATTCTTCACATTACTTAGTATGTTGTCTCACATTTAATAATATTGATTCCACATACATAGTACGGTCTCATATTAGTAGTAATTAGTCACATAATATCGAATTAGCATAAGTACTGACGTATTTTCTGATAATTATTCACATTACATGGTATATGTCTCACGTGTAGTAGTATAGACTCAAATAATATAGTATTGTCTGCACATACTTAGTACGGTCCCATATCATTTATTATAAAATATTATTTACATAATTATTTATTTAATTTGTAATTTACTATTGATGTGATTAAATATTACGATGAATGTGGTCAAATAATAGTATAGTACAACTACTTATGGTAATAGTATTATGACCTGTTAGTAACCTGATAAGTAGGTAACTTATTAATGATGTGTCATAATTCTATTGGTTATAACTTACGTCATGTGACGTGACGTCACCCTAGAATTTTCCATATATATATATATAACACAACAAACATATTGGAATCATTAAAGGAGGAAAATTACACTGGCACAAATACATTCAAACATTGAAGCTGATTGGAGATTATGAAAGAAGTTCACTCGAATTCTGGCAAAGAAGGAAACGAACGAGTTAAAGATATGACGGCAAAATACTTTTGGGGTGTTATATTTTCCTTTTTCTACGCACTTTTAGCGTTTATTACTTTATTATAGTCTCAGTCATTCCGTTTTCTTAAGTTGGTTTGTAGGTTACTATAAATTGTCACTTATTTTTGGTTTTGTAACATACGCGATTCATTCTTCAAAGTAATTTCAATAAGAATTTATTTTTCCACTTCTCTCTCTTCAATTTAAGTTTCTTCTTTTGTCTTTCGTGTCGTATCAACACCAGAAATTCTTCGTTCCATGCATAGTTTATGCATGTTAACATGGTATCAATAGTATTTTAGGCCTCATTGCGGTACATGACTTTCTTGAATGAGTCATTTTCCCATGCAAGTAGCCGGAATTAATGGATCCACTCCCATGTCTCACTAAAGCTTTTAGCCGGCTTGATGTTTCTAGAAGAAAAGTACAACACTCCAACAAACTGATCATATCAATTCAATGGCATTTGTTACAAAAGGCATGCATTCAAACTCCTCATTTTCCTAAGAACAATAACATGCAATTCCTCTCAATCTCTCCTCATCATTTAAATATTAAAAACAGTGCTTGCATGGATTGTAGACTCATTTCAATAATGATCATATATATCACCTTGACTAATGTTAATTTTGTATGTTTCAAATTTTAAATTTAATTTGCTGTATGTACAATTTCTTTCTGCCTAACAACTCTTTTTCTATCCAGGAAACAACATTCTTGAGGATGATTGGCAAGGGTAGTTATACTTATTGCAATCAATATTTTCAGAACCGGACCGGATAGTGAACCGGTGAGCCGACTGGTCAGTGGTTTTACTGGTCGAACCGGTTGGACCGCTGGTCGGACCGGATGACGTCATAATAATGTAATAAATATATTTAATTTTAAAGTATATGTAATATGCATAAAATTTAAACATTATCCTACAACTGATTAAAAATATACAAAATCTTATAATATACTTAAATTAAATCATATAATATTTATCTAACTTATATCATAACGGTAATATGATACTAATTTGTATGCTCATATAAATATAATATGATTACATTTCTTTATAAAAATTTAAAAGTGTAAGTTAAAAATACAAAAAACTAAGAAATTCATAAATTTTAAAATATTGTTATGTATAAAAGTCTAATATTCAAAGTCAAATTTGCATAATATATCGAGTTGACTCTTTATCCTAAAATAATATTGAAAATAAATATTTTATAGAACAAATTTTAATAACAAATTATTACTTGAGTATTAATTTTCATTCATAATGTATAAAATGTTAATTTGGCTACAGTTTCTATATTTATAAATTTTAATTTGTACTAAAAGTTCAACAAAAATGATGTAGCTCAAATGGTAAGGAAGTTATCTTTCACCTAAGAGGTTGCGTGTTCAAATCCCACATTTTACAAGAATTTTTAGTTTAATTTTAACATTTAAAAAAAGAAAATTCGGAACCGGGTTGAACCGGTCCATACCGGTTCGCCGGTTCACCGGTTTTGGACTGGTTCGACCCGATTCAGACTGGTTTTTAAGAAAGGTGGTTTTAGGGGATAAACCGGACCGGACCAACCTCCGGTTCATGGTTGAACCGGTCGGACCGGCCGTCCGGTCCGATTTTAACAACATTGATTGCAATAGGGCAGTATCAGGCACTTTCCTTCAGGCATGCCTGCCAACAATAATAATTCGATATATCAAATGCATGCATGTGTATTTTGAATAAGTAAGACGTGTTAATGATAATTAATTCAGTCTCACTCTACTTAAAAGTAGCAAATGATCAAATGCCTGAAATTTACATCTTTTCTTGATATTATTTGCCAATATATAAAGAGTTCGCCTTAGTTTCATAAAAAGAGTTTGCCTTGTCTAAAATCACAATGGTAAAGTCTCATTTTTTTCACATTTACACAGTAACTATTGTTCAAAATGCTTCTAATAGTAGTGTCAGTGTTCTGATTACATGCAATAGGTTTATTTCTATTTCTTTTCTACAACGACTTCAAAGAATTGCTCAGGGCGACGATGCTGCCAAAGCTTGGCTCCAACAAAATATCCTGAACAATCCCGGTGTGGATTTTCAAGTACATTGTAGTTCGGAACGAGATTAGTCCATTAGACAGCAGCAGCGCTAATATTACTACAGCTGGACTTGGTAGCAAAATCAAAGTTTTCACTGCCTTGAGCATGGACAATCATTCCCTCCATCAGCAGGAAGTTTCAAGCCCGAGATTATGCCATATTTCTTCGATCCAATTATTAAGTTTCTAGTGAACTCTCAATCCCTATTACTTCTCAATGTGAACACATAGTTCCCATACATTGATAATTTAAAGGAGATTAGCTTGGATTATGCGACTTTTTTCAGTACCAGAATTTGTTCGATGCATTGGACGCGACTTATGCTGCATTGGAGAAGACCGGTGAATGTAGCATGGAAATCGTGGTTTCAGAAAGTGGTTGGCCTTCAGCTGGTGGACCGCAACAAGTGTTGATACTGCATGCCAAGATATATATATATATATATATATATATATATATATATATATATATATATATATATATATATATATATATATATATATATATATATATATAATTCAAATTTTATTAAGCATGTAAAAGGAGGGACTCCGAAGAGGCCCATGAAGCCTATTGAAGTTTATGTATTTGATTTGATTGAATATGAGAAGCATTGGGGCCTTTTTTATACCAACAGACAACCTAAATATCCTATCACATTTGCTTCATTCTCATATTCAATTTCTCAGTGCTTCAACAATCTTGGACTTTGTTATGATGCATTCAATGACTATTACAAGTTTGTTTTGTTACCTGCTAACAACCGCTATGTAGTTTTTTCCTATAAAAAGAATACGTGGGCAGAGAAAGAAAATTCGTCTAGATCAAGCGGGGTCCAGTGTTCTTTGTCAATGGAGCTCTCCATTGGGTTGCAAACGAAAGTAACAAATATTTTGATTTTAATGAGAAAGAAGGTATGATGTTGCAACTACACAAAAAATGTACTGATTGCCACTATGGTGTTTATATGAATTGTCCAGTTTATAAATGTAATTACGTACTCTTTGACATATGAAATGTGTTGTTTCGATCCTAGAGATAACAAGTTCAAGAAGTTTTCGAAGCCAACTTGTTTTGATATTAGTTTTGTATTCCATTTGATTAATTTGAGAGGGCAGTTAATTATGTGTGTACGTAACTCTTTACACTTTTACAAAGGTTGAAATATGGATGATGAAACAGTATATATGGTGACTATAATTCTTGGATGAAGTTACTAATGATTGAGAATGTTTTATCAATAAATCGTTAGTAACTTTGTCCAAATATTACTGTCACCGTACTCATTCATCATCCATATCTCAACCATTGTAGAATCGTAACGCACACAACTGCCCTCTCAAATCAATCAATTTGAATACCATTATCAAAACAAGTTGTTTTTAAAGCTTCTCGAAGTTGTCACCCCTAGGGTCGAAACAATATGTTTCATATGTCGAAGAGTAATCGCATCTATAAACTGGACAATTAGCAAAATTATTATAGATGCAATTAGTACAACTTTTGCGAAGCTGTTGCAACCGCATAGCTTTTTTTGCATTATAATCAAAATATTTGCGACTTTCGTATGCAACCCAATGGAGAGCTCCATTAACAAAAAGCCCTGGACCCATCTTGAATAAAAGAGACGGGTCTTTTTTCTATACCCAAGTATTATTTTTATAGGAAAAAACAGAAAAGCGCTAGTTAAAAAATACCAAAACAAACTTGTAGTCATCATTGAATGCATCATAACAAAGTCCAGTAATATAAAGGTATCGATTAATCGAATATGGGCATGATAACTTTGTGTATGTTCTAGAGGTTGGATTCCATAAAACACATTCCCGGTTGTTCTTCAATAAAACAAGACCATCACTGGTGCATAAGATAACATCTCGACGATATTTTCTCAAAGGAAATTACAGCCCTTCTATTTGAAAGCTTTGGTTTGCTAATTTAAGCAAATGAAAATTTTGAGGTATTGGACGTTGATCCAAGAAGGCAAATAAAGTTTTTTAATCTGAATTCTTAGAATTGATGAAGATGAATTCTAGCGATTTTAGCATCGAAGATTAGGGAATACCATGATTTGGATACGGATTTGAATTTAACAAGAGATCTTACCGATAGACTTGAGAGAATATTTATCACATGGAAGATTTGATATATCCTCTTCCATTAGTGGATTATTCTTCATTAATTTCCTCCTTCCATTTCTGCGTACTCGGGCCATTACTGTGATTTTTCTTCAATTTTCCCGGCGGCGGCGGTGGTTTTGCCCACAAGTCCTGGATTCTACCTACACATGCGAAAATATGCTATAATTTTAGCAAATGAAATCAAAAGTTGACAGTAAATAATTGGGTAAGAGAAATTCAACTTAACATATGAGGCTTGAATTTTATTTTCGCTCCCTAAAAATGTAGGGCAGGGTTTAGTATTTAAATGAATCCGCAGGTCTTTCTAGAAATATTATTTACATAACGGTAGCTATTAATTTTTATTTCCAATTTAGCCCCTCAAAAGTTTTTGACAGATAATGCCCATTTGGTTTGACTTTGAGCCCTAGTAAACAATTAGGACACTTTAGGAAATTTGTTCTTCTTTTACTTTTTTTCCTTTTTGTTAAAATAGCATTTAATAAATTAACTTAAGTGTTGTAAATAAGAGTATTCTAGAACAATATATTGTTTAGCTTTAATTTAAATTTATTATTGAATTTGAAATTGTGTTTGAAATTTATTTGAATATTTAACGATGAGAGTTCGAATGAGCTCTATCGAATATCGAGTAACTTGATACTTTATATGTATTTTATCATTTTTTAAATTATCCAACCAAGCTCGAATCAAACTGAAAATTCTTTAGCCCTTAATTAACTGAAAACTGAAATGATTATGATCTTCATTTTTATAATGACAAAAATATTTTTCCTGTTTTCATTGATAAAACTATATTAACTTTATACAATGGAGAACATGAACATTCAGTATTTATTGAACTTTTGCAAACATATATTATGACGGAGGTTTGAAGTACTTTTTTTGTCAAATGATCGACGAGAAAAATATTAACATCTAATTATGAACTTAATAGATATTAAAATTGAATTCATTAATTTATTAAACAAAGAGAAAAAAATTGCTTCAGTTCGTCCTCTCCCACCTTCCTCCATAGCCACCACCACCAAACACCTCACACCCACCATACTTAGCCGCCTTAATAACCTCTTCAATCATCGGCAACCACCAGATTCAAATCAAGCCAGAATTTTCTCTTACCCATCTACTAACACCTCCATACACAACAACGTAAAATCCACAAAAACACACTCTAGTTTTGAAACTCGGGCATGGGCTACGCCCACCTTATTTTCCAAACCAATCTCCCAAAAGTCAAACAAATAACATTGCAAATCGAGATTATTTCACAAACTTCCATTACTTCTCAAACTACCAAATGAACTGGCCAATTTTTTGTTTTCTTGTTCGGTATAATTAGTTATCAATGCTATCTTCAGGCCCACAACTGAATTATTATTAAAACATAGTCACCAATGTGTAATGCAAAAAAGTAAATGACAAAATTAATAAATTAACAACACATATTACACATCTTTGTAGGATTAATCCCACTTTGTATCCTGAAATAGGCTCATTTTTAATTTGCACTCTCAAAAAAATTCAATAGCGGATTGAACCCTAGAAATTACGTTTTCGTTTCATTTGCACCCTAATAATTTTTCTAGCTATTTGACTCGCCGTCGGGAGGATATTTTATTCTATTCTTGTTAAATTTTCACCTTACATTTCCTCATAAAATAACATCTCATAAGTGAAACGTGCAACTAAGGGTGAATTTGACAAAGTATTCTAAAAATAATACTAGTTTTTTTTTTTTAATAAAAAAAGTCCAAAAAATAGATAAGTTGGACTGGTATAGTTTACAATTTTTTTTTCACTCAACGAACTTCAAATCCAGATCATTGTTGACTGAAAATATGAGGTTGAAGTTAGAAAACTCTTATACTTTATATTTTTTTTAAGAAAAAATGGAGGACAAAAAAGCAATGTAAGTTGATTCTTCTTGATTTTGGTGGGAAACTTTGGAAGGAAATAATATGTTACACTACTGGGAGATAGATTGAAAGTAATAGAGGGTGCTATTTAACGTGAGTGGACTAAAGTATCCTCCCAACTATGAGTCAAATGGCCAAAAAGGACTAGATTGCAAAATTAAGCGAGAACACAATTTCCAGGGTTCATATGCTATCAGTTCTTATGGTGGGTGCGAAGTAAAATAAAACCCATCTTTGTACATCAAATTGAAAAGAGACAGTGAGATTAATTACAGAAATGAAGGGATGTATTATGCATATGGTCATTTAATTTGTCACAATAGTAAATTTACTTTTAAATAAAACAAAGGGATAATTTAGCATTAACTCGTAGAAATAGTGACAAAAGTAGTTGTATCAAGTTGTGAGAAAACAAGTGGGGACTACCGACTAGCTGATTCCAAATAAATCTCGTTCGGTCCACGAGAGTTGATCTTCGAAAAGTAATAGAAGACATGGATTTCATCAAGAAATATGTAATGAAGATGAGAGAAAACAAAGATGATCATCTCATAAGTTCAAAGCATGTAGGTTTATCGAGACCTCTTCCTAGAAAGAAGAATTCTATGGTGGGATTCGATGCAGACTTGGTCAAAATTATGGAACGCGACGAATATCCCCATTGTTGGTATTGGTAAGACAACAAATATTTATGAGAATTCATTTATTGTGGATTATTTTCACATTCATGCTTGGATTACAATATCTCAAGAATTTAGTGTACGAGAAATACTATTAGATATTCCACGTGAAATCGGAGATCCCCAAAGTAGTAAATTACGATAACCTCAGGCCAATCAATCGAATATTGATTAATACGTAATCAATCGAACACTATTTGAAAATGTAGAGAACTACACGTACAAATTGGGAGAGGAATTACACAAACTATTATCGGTAGAAGATACTTAATTATCATGGATGGTATGTGGAGTATTGAAGCTTGGGAGGAGGTGAACTTTTTTTACCAGACAATAAGCAACGGAAGTCGAATCTTGATAACTACTAAGTTATTAGACGTGGCAAATCATTCTGACTCTTTTGATCCATACGAGTTTAAATTTTTAGATCATGATAGCGGTTGGAATATGTTATTTGATCAAGAAGATTGTCCTCATGAGTTGGAAGAAACCGGAAAGAAGATTGTCAAAAACTATCTATTAACGTGATTGAATGACTCCTTGCAAAGTCTCTGATATGACAAAGAAATATAACTTTTGAGCTTGTTAACATGTGGTGCATTGCAATCAATAGTGATTGGATGTCAAGTTACACCATTCAAACATTGGTTGTTAAAAGAAATTTGGCTAAGGGCCCTACACGGTTGCACCTTATGACATTTGGGAGATCTATGAGGCAACTTCATCATCTCAAGATCCACGACGTAGTTGTACTCCCTGATCCTGTGGATTGCCTAATGACGTTGTTTTGGAAAGTTTAAAGAAAGTATATAAATTTAGATTGAACGAAGAGGTCCTTAAAAGAGTCCCTAATCAAGAATTTGAAAATTTATTATTTCTTTGGGAGAAACAAGAAAAATTCAGATTATTTTCTCGACAATCTTGGCCGTCTACAAAAACTCAAATCTCTAACCTGCTTCTTTCATAGTACATGGCCTAATCAAAAGAGCGATTTGCTGCAGAATCTTGCTTTCCCGTGTTTCACTCGAGAAATTGACCTTATATGGTTGTTGCTTATTTATGTTCGGAAGATATGAACATAATAGGTTCATTGACTTGTCTTGAAGTGCTCAAATGGAAGTCCAGACAACAGCCACTTTCCTAGTCTTGAGAATCTTGTTTTACGAAATTTGAATCGCTTGAAGGAGATCCCTCCGGAAATTGGAAAAATAGCTACACTTCGATTAATTAAGTTAGCATATTGTAGTATGTACTTGTCATTTCTGCCAAGAAAATACTAGAGGAACAAGAGAGCATGGGGAATGAGGGACTTCAAGTTCATGAAGTTTGGGATGACAACTTGAACCAAAACAAATATCGAATTCGATCGTAACGGATAGGTATAGCCAAAGAGTAATTGAATTTGAACTACTTGAAATGGGAAATCTTACTTCTATGTAGACCAGAAACATGATATGATTTAATCTTTTTTAATGCTTAGATATTAAAAAGGAAAAAAAACTTGAAAGTCCTTGTATATAAGCTTGATTTATGATTGTAAGTTGTTGCAAGTAATAAAAAAGTTGTTTCTCAATTTGTTTCTCATTCAATACTTTACAAAGTTGTACTTTTGACTTTCGGAATGACTTGATTTGATCAAGATTTTACCAATCAAAATGTTTTCTCATCATCTCAAGAAAAATAGAGTTCCAATTCTTGGGACAATGATGGCCAATACGATCGAGATTATGTTTCCTGATTTTCCGAATGGGGTCAAGAAAATTGAGATTTGGGTTTCCCGTTTCCGAGACCTGATCCGATCAAGATCTTTCTTGTTTGAATCAAAAGGATCGGGTGATGGATCATAATCAGACAAAAACGCGCTCATATGAATATAAGATATAGTGGAAACAAGTATTCACAATGGGAAGCATTGCATGCGTACGATATTTGAATAGCTTTGAAAAATTGGATCTTGCTTCAGAATCTGAAATAGCATAAACATAACAAACATTCCTAAATATTTAAATATAATTAATAGCAAAACAAAGAGTACTGGCGACATATATGTTTCACTTATCAGATAGTACTTTCGGAAGTACTTTAGAGGATTTTTGAGATATATTTTGTGTATTTGAAAAATGTTATTATTTCTTTGGAATTCGGAAATGAAATGAACATGTATTTTTTAAAGATTATTGAAAGCATGGAAATAGAGTGAGAGATAGATTACTTAATGTTTAATTAAAAAAAATGATAATTTTATGTAAAATGAAATGTGTAAAGGTGAATTTGTTTTGGCGATTCCATAACTACTTTTAGTGTAAGTAATATAATTGTTTTATGAGAATTAATTATGTTACAATTGCTTTAGTATTTGATATTCAACACTGATTATAGAAATATATGAAAATTGTCCAATAACATTTTTTAACTATCCACAAACATGAAAAAAGAAAATCACTAATAAGGAAGATTGTCTTTTATTACTTTAATGAAATATATGACTACGATAATAAAAATTGAATTAAATAGTAAAAGAATCACTGAAGTAATTGAAGACTTTTACCATGAGATTATGAAGTTATCTAGAAAGTTGTATTGGAGTTGGAGGTACCAAGATCAACAATGGGTTTAGAGTAAAATCTCTATGGAGTATACTATGTCCGGCCATTTATTGGTAAATTAGCTTGTAAGCAAAATATTTTGCTAATTCCGGGCCGTGATTTTGATGATCAGGCCTGTCAAACGTGGCTACAGTTTTTAGAGGCCCAATAGTCACATTTTGACGTTTGGAGGCTAAACGTGGAACAGGCCTGTTAAAACGTGGGCCACTAACAGATATATATTATTTTATGTTTAAATTAAAGGATAGTTTGTTTATGTTTAACAAAAAAATGGTGCAAAATGGTTCAAACGTGGGCCTTTGCACACTGACATTTGCACCTTTAGATTACATATTTTATGACGAGATGCCCCCTAATAGCCATAGTGCAAAATGTCCACTGATTTGTCATAACACATGTAATTTGATGATGCGAAGTGCAGACGTTTAAATTTCGCTAAATACTAAAATGGTGTATTACTAAGTGGCAACATGTACATGTCAATTAATCCATTGTATCTATGTATGCTCTCTTAAATAACATTTTACTATCAGGTCTTTTTAAGAAAACTTTTTTACATATGAAAAATTATTTGGTGCATCCACTATAAGGGCACAATGTAATAAGAAACAATTGACAAATTGCACCATACAAAGAAAAACAATTTCATTACTATTTAATCGAAATACATTTACATATATATGATCTTTTGCCCAATTTCAGCTGATAAGCTTGAGCCAAAAGAAAGAAAGAAAGAAAACTACTCATCAATTATTATGCAATGGAAATAACCCACCCCTCCTTCCCCCAACCCAAAAAAAAATAAAATAAAATAAAATAAAAAATGAAAAGGGAAAATGCACCTCAAGGAAAATCCCCTCATAAATTGAGTGCCTTCCCATATCATTACTCAAAAGACAAGGACCATCTAAAATTAGCCCCTCCCTAGAGACCAAACATTCTACTATAACAATGTCACACTACTAATACTCGTGACCATATACTATTGTCAAATTAATAATGAAATTGAATGTCCTTTCACCGGAATTGAGCTCCGGCAAAGGTTTGCCCGAAGGACCAGCTAGCCGGGGCCACGTTGTTAGAGACGAGGGTGCGGCCATCGCTTGTGGTTACCTTAAATGAGAGGGTTTGACCATTAAGATAGGCATTGCTTTGCCAATTTTGACCCCAATTTCTTGACATGGACTGCCAATTAGTTCTTGACCCTTTGATTGAAACTGAATGTACATCACCAGCACCACCAACATTAGTTATTAGTACAAGGTTGAAGTAAGAGTGGCCATTGATTGTGAACCTTATGCCCCCTCTTCTACCGCAGGCTACCCTACAACACGTTCAAGTAATGAAAGGAGAAATGAGTTAGTTTCACTATAAAGTATGGATGACATATAAGTACATTCACATGTGCCATCCAGATTTTTACTAGAAAATGAGTATTATTTTGTACATTCGCGTGGAGGTCCACGTTTATGGTAAATAAATTAGATTATAATTCTAGTCTCCATGATACAAATATATAATACATTATACCTGCCTTGTAGAGTTAGGTGAAATGACTGTAAATTTTCGAAGGCTGAAGGAAATTAGGACTACGTTTGGTTCTTGGAATTTAATTAGTATTGCGTTAAGGAATATTTTTTCCTTACTTCAAAGTTCAAATGATAGAACAAATTGGAATTCGTTTTCAGTTCATCTTTCGATTAATTTTACAAACTGAAATCCAGGAGCCAGACATAGCCTTGAATACATATTATTATTGAAAGTTCACCTGACCCAAACCCAAATAAAACCGCTTTGTTCTGACCCATCTACTAATTCTTGTGTTAATAACATTGACCTCCCTTGAAATTTAAACTATTTGCATCCATGTTCACTGATCTTTTGAGATTTTACAAAAAGCCAAGGAGGTGGATGCAAATTGTTCAGAATTCAGGAGAGTTCAATGCAATTCACCCACCACCGGACCAACCCAAGTCTCACCTTGTCTTCCCCTTTTTCATAGAGGGGTAGAATTTAAAAATTAAGGGTACATTTTTCAAAAGCATTTAGTGACCATGGACCATAAACATACAATTAAAGCTGCTAAACTGAGTCAAGAAAACACCCAATGGAGTCACTAAATATAATTAAGGTAAAATCCTACACTCCAATCTTAGAAATTAAACATTAATTAACTAAAATCAACAAGAAGTTAATTACCTTCTATAAGCAACAGGTACAATTCCAGCTTTGTACTGAGCAATGTGTTGAAATACAGGCTGAGACAGATCAAAGTGGTGGAGGGGTGGGTTGCACCACCCCCCTGCATTATTTGGTAAGGCGTTGTTTGGGGGGCAGAAATTAGTTGCAGTCACCACAATAGACCCTGACAAACACCATTTTCTCTCATTCACACACTTGATCTCATAGCAAGAGCCACAGCTCAACCCATTGTTGAACAGAGCTGTACTCAATGCTGCAGTGTTTGTACCATACCCTTGGCTGTACAAATTTCCATACCCACAAGCCCCACCTATTTCAAGAAGATTGGGTTAGTTTATTTTAAAAAATGAAAATTACTGAGTAAGGGTAAGAAAAGTAAAGATTGGATTTTTATTGCATACTCATTGTTCCTGAGGCGTCATTTCCTCCATAGAAGGTGGCATGAGCATTTACCCAACCTCCATTGTCACCATGAACATGAGAAATAATTGCAAGAAAGCTCATAAAAAACAATCCAAGAAAAGCCATTCTTTTACCTGCAAAAGAAGAAAAAAAATAGCCATATTTAGCATATTTCTTGAAAATTAGTACTATATTAAACAAATGTTGTAATTTTGGTTTGGGGAAAATGTATATTAAGGATATAATTACTTATGGGTTTAAGGGCTTGAGAGATGATGTGGGGAGCAGAAGGAATTGAATGTGGAGAATGTGAAGAAGTGTAGTGCTATAAATAGAGGGTAGGAGTGCGGGCGCCCGATCTACACCCTCACATGCGGGAGGGTTAATCGGGGTCGTTCATTTGGATTAGATTAATCTGGACAGTTGATTTGGTAACTTGGTCAAAGTCAATGGGTAACTATTGACTTTTAATTAATTTACAATATACCTAAATTATCCTTTTAATTAAATTTTAAAAATAAAAAATAAAAATTCGGCCAGTATTGTTAATTACCACTTTACCCCTATCTTATTAATTGAGTTTGACAATTTTGCAAATTGACCTCAATGTTCCGCGATTTTACGAATTTAATTATTTAGCTTGTAAAAAATACAAAAAACCTCCTTTCATATAAAAAGACATCGTTACCCCCAAATTTGATAATAATTAACTTTTACAATTTTGTAAATTGACCCCCATGTTCCACGATCTTACGAATTTAATTATTTAGCTTGTAAAAAATATAAAAAAACATCGTTTCATATAAAAAGACCTCGTTACCCCCAAATTTGATAATAATCGAGTTTGACAATTTTGCAAATTGACCCCAATGTTCCGCGAATTTACGAATTGAATTATTTTGCTTCTAAAAAAATATAAAAAAACCGCCTGTCATATAAAAAGACCGCTTTACCCCCAATTTTGATAATTATTGACTTTGAAAATTTTGCAAATTGACTCCTATGTTTTTTGATTTTACGAACTGAATTATTTTGCTTCTAAAAAAATAAAAATAAACGCCTCTTATATAAAAAAGACCGTTTTACTCCCAATTTTTATAATAATTGACTTTGACAATTTTGTAAATTGACGCCTATATTTTACGATTTTATGAATTGAATTATTTTGCTTCTAAAAAAACAAATAAAAAACAAAAAACCGCCTGTCATATAAAAAAGACCACTTTACCCCCAATTTTGATAATAATTGACTTTGACAATTTTGCAAATTGAACCTTATGTTTTCTAATTTTACGAATTGAATTATTTTGCTTCTAAAAAAAATAAAAATAAAAACACCTCTAATATAAAAAGACCGCTTTACCCTCAATTTTGATAATAATTGACTTTGACAATTTTGCAAATTGACCCATATGTTTTGCGATTTTATGAATTGAATTATTTTGCCTCTAAAAAAAAAAGACGGCCTGTCATATAAAAAAAACCGATTTACCCGACTTTGACAATTTTGCAAATTGACCCCTATGTTTTCCGATTTTACGAATTGAATTATTTTGTTTCTAAAAAATAAAAAAAAAACGCCTCTAATATAAAAAAGACAACTTTACCCCCAATTTTGATAATAATTGACTTTGATAATTTTGCAAATTGACCCCTATGCTTTGCGATTTTACGAATTGAATTATTTTGCTTCTAAAAAAATAAATAAAAAACCTCCTGTCATATAAAAAAGACCATTTTACCCCCAATTTTGATAATAATTGACTTTGACAATTTTGCAAATTGACCCCTATGTTTTCCGATTTTACGAATTGAATTATTTTGATTCTTAAAAAACAAATAAAAAACCTCCTGTCATATAAAAAAGACCGATTTACCCCCAATTTTGTTAATAATTGACTTTGATAATTTTGCAAATTGATCCCTATAATTTCCGATTTTACGAATCGAATTATTTTGCTTCTAGAAAAACAAAACAAGAAAAATCCGCCTCTCAAATAAAAACGACCTCTTTACCCCAATTTTGATAATAATTGACTTTGACAATTTTGCAAATTGATCCCTATATTTTGCGATTTTACGAATTGAATTATTTTGGTTCTAAAAAAACAAAAAAAGTGCATGTCATATAAAAAAGACCTCTCTACCCCCACTTTTGGTAATAATTGACTTTCACAATTTTGCAAATTGACCCCTATATTTTCCGATTTTACGAATTGAATTATTTTGCTTCTAAAAAACCAAAAAAAGAAAGCCGCCTTTCATATAAATAATTCAATTCATAAAATCGGAAAATATAGGGGTCAATTTGCAAATTGTCAAAGTCAATTATTATATAAATTGGGGGTAAAGCGGTCTATTTTATATGACAGACTTTTTTTGTTTTTTTAGACGCAAAATAATTCAATTCGTAAAATCTAAAACATAGGGGTTAATTTGCAAAATTTTCAAAGTCAATTATTATAATTTGGGGTAAAGCAGTCTTTTTTATATGAGAGGCGTTCTTTTTTTTTTGTTTTTTTAGAAGCAAAATAATTTAATTCATAAAATCGCAAAATATAGGGGTCAATTTGTAAAATTGTCAAAGTCAATTATTATCAAAATTGGGGGTAAAGCGGTCTTTTTTATATGATAGGCGATTTTTTTTCAGAAGCAAAATAATTCGATTCGTAAAATCGGAAAATATAGGGGTCAATTGGTAAAATTATCAAAGTCAATTATTATCTAAATTTGGGGTAAAGCGGTCTTTTTTATATAGTAGGCAATTTTTTTTATATTTTTTAGAAGCAAAATAATTCAATTCGTAAAATCGCAAAACATAATGGTCAATTTGCAAAATTGTCAAAGTCAATTATTATCAAAATTGGGGGTAAAGCGGTCTTTTTTATATGACAGACGGTTTTTTTTCCAAAAGCAAAATAATTCAATTCGTAAAATTGGAAAACATAGGGGTCAATTGGCAAAATTGTCTAAGTTAATTAAAAACTAAATTGGGGGCAAAGCGGTCTTTTTTATATGACAGACGTTTTTTTATAGTTTTTTAGAAGCAAAATAATTCGATTCGTAAAATCGCAAAACATAGGGGTCAATTTGAAAAATTGTCAAAGTCAATTATTATCAAAATTGGGGATAAATTCGTCTTTTCATATCATAGGTTGATTTTTATTTTATTTTTAGAAGCAAAATAATTCAATTCGTAAAATCGTAAAATATAGGGGTCAATTTGCAAAATTGTCAAAGTCAATTATTATCTAAACTGGGGGTAAAGCGGTCTTTTTATATGACAAGCGATTTTTTTTTAATTTTTTAGAAGCAAAATAATTATATTCGTAGAATCGCAAAATATAGGGGTCAATTGGCAAAATTTTCAAAGTAAATTATTATCTACATTGGGGGTAAAACGGTCTTTTTATATGACAGACGGTTTTTTTTATATTTTTTTCGAAGCAAAATAATTCAATACGTAAAATCGCAAAATATAGGGGTCAATTTGCAAAATTGTCAAAGTAAATTATTATCAAAATTGGGGGTAAAATGATCTTTTTATATCATAAGTGGTTTTTTTTTATTTTTAGAAACAAAATAATTCAATTGGTAATATCATGGAACATAAGGGTCAATTTGTTTTTAGTTTTAATTATTTTGATTCAAAGGTTATAAATGTCTTTTATTAATTGAAGATTATCTAAACTTTTAATTAATTTTTTTTTAAAAAAAGGGTAAAAGTGTCTATTTACAGACCGAGTCAACTCGCCGAGTCACATACTAGTTACGCACGCCACATGGCATCATTTCAGGGTCATCCCGCATGTGAGGGCGAGTTATGGTGCCCGCACCCTAGAAGCCCCGTAGAGGGTATTGAGTTGGGGTTTGTGGGTGGGTGGGGGGGGGGGGGGGGGGGGGGGAATGCCGAGGGTTTCAATTTTTCTTACAGTTATTAGTGGCCTAGGTTGCACGGATACTTCGAAATTACACACCGTGCAGTATCGTATGCGTACTGGATACTCGAATATTTAGATACTCGTACGATACTTGTAGAATACTCCATCGTGTCGATTTCAATAATAAGAAAATAAAAAATAAAAAAGATACGTATCAGATACAAAGGAAGGCATATCGTAAACACCCAGAATACTTAAGATCATGAGTTTCTACAAATAATTTCTAGATTATGTATAATATCAAAGTAAATCTACATAAAACACTTGAAAATATGTATAGGGCCAAAGATTTTGCCTAGGATATTAATATTATGGTTTTACTTGAACATTTATATAAGAGGTAGATAGCATTATTTATTTTAATATGTAATAAATAGTGAACTAAATATATATTACATAATTTTTTTATTACATTTTTAAAACAATGATTTCTTATTATAATATATTTTTAAATATACAGACACGTATTTTTGCCGTATCGAATTCTATAAATTTTGAAAATTCGTATCGCCGTACTCGTATCGTATTATACCGTATCGACGTATCCGTATCCGTGCAATGTAGCTAGTCACACAACTAAAATTGTTTGGAGCTACATTTTAGATAGTGTCTTTTGGATTTAGTCAGCTAACATGTGTCAAATGGGGAAACATCAATATTAAGTACTCCCTCCCTCCCAAAGTTTTTGCTCCCTTTATGTTTGACACGGAGTTTTAGACAATTTGTTAAAAAAGTAAACTTTTGTTATTCCTTGAGAGAGAAAGATATATTTTGGGACATCTCAAAAAGGAAATAAAAGCAAAAATAATAGGTCGGACTAAGTAGAAACCAAACACATGTTGCTAATTAAAGTCGAAAAACACTTCCTTGAAGATAGCTCTAATTCACACAATTAACTGAAACTTTTTAAGGCTGCTGGAGGAGACCATAAACTGCTGGTGCTGGGATACAAACCACCAAACATGTTATTGGTGTCTATAAAAGTAAATTCCTGTAATGGAGAGTGGTTTTGGGGACAATTTTCCTTGTTCCATCTTCCAAACAAATACCAACACCACATATATATGTAATCTATCAACTTATTTCATAAGCAAACTTCTGTAAACACTAAAACACAAATTTCACTTCTGTGTCACACAAGAATTTCAAAATGAATTAAGCTTAGTATCAGTTGGGATATAAGAATCCTTTTAATTGTGTTAAATGATTCAAGTTGTCGAGTTTTGTTGTATTGTTAATTATTGGGACCTCCTTTGTTCAATCTTTTGTGATGGAATATCCATTATTCAAACCTTGTAACCCATTTTGCTAGTGACTTTTTAATACATGTTGATTTTTTATTTTTTTTTTTAATTATCCCTTTTACTTTTACTTTTACTATCCATGTCGATATTTCTTCTTTTCTAATATTTTCTTGTCCCCCCTCTTTGTTGTGTTCTCTGCTAGCATGTTTTCCGCCTCTTTTGTTAGACTTGAAGTAACTGCTTATTGCATTTGCACTTGAGATTTGAGCTTAATGTCAATTCTTTTGAAAATTTACACATTCTTGTCCCCTATAGATAGATAAAATATTAATTAGTTCATTGTTTGACTGTTAATCAGTCAAGACCCCCAAAATCAGGTAGTAGAAGGGAATTTTCTAAAATTCACAATTGAATATTAGTAGAGAAAAATGCAAATAGTAGTTCTTTTTTCCTTTATTTAGTTGAAGTTAATTATATGTTGAATTTGATGTTTGGTCATTTTGGATTGTTTAGGGAGAAAATGAAAATAACATATTGTATGAAGGGAAGATTGGGCATGTTTGTTTGGTGTTTGGGAAAGTAGTTTGGGAGAGTACTGCAGGTTTGTAAAATAATCTCGATTTGCGTAATGTTGTTTGTTTGAGTTTTGAGAGAGTGGTTTGAGAAATAAAGTAGATATAGGTTTTTTTTGTAAGAATTAGGTTGTAGGTTTAAGATGTATAAGACTTTACGTCAAATCATGTTTGTTTGGCATTTCGCAAATACGAAATTTTTTTGGGATACGCCAAACAAACAGGCGTATCTCGTAAACAATTAAAATATAGTCAATCAACATATTGTTCATGTACGTTTTGATTTTATTTGAATTTCCAAACGAGCTTGGAAGGCCTTGAATTCTATTGATATGAAGTTGATTCGAGTAACTTGCTCATGATAAATATTTTTTAGCTTAATTTAGTATGTAACGTGTCTGGCTTAAATTAATTTTATTAGTATTTGAACTTAATAAATGAATAACTTAACTTGATTAGTTTTCAACCCAGTTTATACATAAAACTATACTTTTGATATAATAGTGTCCTGCAAGCCAACTATTTGGCTGCATTTAATTGAAAGGACCATTCAATTGGATTAATGAATGCATTTTATTATTATATGGTCATCTTTATCTTATGTAATAATTATCTACGCATAAGGATAGAAGTCCTTAGATCACAGGGCTATGGGACAACCCGTGGACTGATCTCCAAGGCCATGATCTAGAACATATTCAAGAGTCGTAGAATCCAATCGAGATAGGACATCGTTGGATTCGGTTAGACTCTCACTATTGTGTATACTCCGATGAACTGGAGAACGCTGGGGTCCACGAGCGTGACTGGGATAGTCGATACACATAAGTGGGTGGCTTGCTGGGATGGCAAGCGCACTGAATACCCCAATTAGGAAATAACTCACCATGGAAGCGGTAGTCGCATATCGGGGTTGAAGTTATTCCAATTTACAATAGTATACGAGGAACGATCCCTAACTACTTGAGATGATAGGGTTTATCTGGTGCGAGAACGTCTATGCTTTGATATGAGTCCCGACTGACTGGAGATCGCCAGAAAGTCTCTGTGGGCTCATATTGGGTATAGAGGAACTCGTATGCAGATTCATATCATCAACAAAGGATCCATTGACCCGACTTGATACGTTGGGAAATTCTCCTATGGATTTCTGTGAGAAATTAATTTTGGTAAAATCCTCGGCCGAGGTATCTAACGACTTTATGTAAGTAGCTCATAAAGATTAAGTCAAAGATAATTATTTCGAGACCAGAATGCATAAGGTCAAGACAAAAGAAAAGGAAAACCGATGAAAGACCATACCCTTAAGTCTCGACTGGGAGATTGATCGATGGAGAGATTATGTCGTATATGAAAATTGTAAATGAGTTAAAAGGTTCACTGAATTAATTCACCAGTGATTGGGCTCCATGGGCTTGTGGCTGGACATCGACCGTGGAGTGTGGGAGAATTCCCAAATTGGCAAGGGTGCTAATTTTGGAATGATCAATCGACAGAGTGTTCGATTGATTTAGAGTAAGTCTTACTCGAATAATTAAATAATATTTAATTATAACTCACGGCCAATTATGTGGTGAACCTACGGGGGCATACACAATACACATGAAGCGAAAGCGAGGAAATAAGAACGACAGAGTCGACTGGGTCGATTGGGTGAATAATCGACTGGGTCGATTATTATGGGTGGTCGACTGGGTCGACCCAATTGGAACAAATTGGGATCCAATTGGAATTGGATCAGGATCATAAATTAAATTGGAATTTAATTTGTGGATTAATTAATTAAGATTGTATTTAATTAATTAGAAGGGATTTTAATTAAATGGGCTTAGAGTCTGATTTAATTAAATGGGAGATTAAGTTAATTAATTGGGCTATTTAATTGGGAGATTAAATAAAGCCTGGTCAAATTAATTAACTGGGCCATGAATTAATTAGAAGACTTGGTCTTCTAAATTAAAGAGGGCCATGGCCCATGTAGGAGAGAAGAGCCCTAGTCCTAATAGGACTAGGTTAGGGAGATAACTATAAGTAGCCTTCTTGTAGTTATTTTTCATACAACTCCATAAGCAAAAATTGAGCAGAGCAAAAATTCTCTCCTCTCTCCCTGTGTAGTCGACCGAACCCTGTCTTCCTTTTGGAAGAATTTTTCGTTTTCGACTTTGTTCCAAAATCGTTCCTAAATCCTAGATCATAATATATCTTGTGTTCTAGCTGATCAAGATTTATTATTTTCGTGTAATTGTGGTGTATCAACCCGTAGAGGCGCAACACGTGGGGCGCTACTGCAGAGCTTGGGTCGATTTTGCTGAGGAGAATATCAGAGTCCGTTTTGCTGACTGCCAACTTGGATTTGCAAGGAGATAGGTATAACGTGCAAACTTATACTATCGTTTTATTTATTCATATATATACAACTAGAGAGTATCCTGGCAAGATTCCGTAAGAGGTCCTAAGATTTTTATATTCCGCTGTGCCTAGGGCTGTTTATCTTACCGAATCCCAACAGTGGTATCAGAGCCAACTCTAGGCTTTGTATATATATGAATTTGCAAATTCTGTGTTTTTAAATCATATGTTTGATTTATGTGGCTAGTTCTTTAACTTTGCATGTTTTAGAACATAGATCTATTAACTTAGAGTTAATGTAAAATTTTTTAATTCGAAATTTTGTCGTGTTAATTTTTATTTTGGATTAGGATTTAATTGAACTGGATTTGTTTCTAATTAAATCAAAAAGTAATCAAACACAAATTAAAACAAAACAAAAGGAAAACAATGTAATTAGATCGACACTTTATTCTATTAGTGAGAATTAGTGCTCGGCACAAATTTTTTGATTTTCTTTTGTAGTCACAATTAACGTGACCATGTTGTTTTAATTTGGCATATATGCTTGACTTGTGCTACGTGAGATTTGAAGCCACCAAATGTATTAAATTGCAATTGAGTTTTGCTGGTTGCAAAAATGTTGGATTTAGTCATCTTGAAGCCAACGATTTACGGAATTGACATGGTGGTTCAAAATCTTCGTGGCAGAATTTTGGATAATCTTGCATAAAATCTTGGAGATTTGGTTGTTATGGAATCTTGGTGAATCTTGGATTGATCTTAGAGATCTAATTAACAAGGAAACTTATAGTTTCGTTTGTGATAAGACATTTAATTAAAATTAATGTCTTGTAGTAAGTTACCAATATTAAAGATCTTAGAGATCTTATTAAACAAGGAAACTTAGAGTTTCAATTGTGATAAGAGATTTAATTAAAATTAAACTCTTCTAGTATGTTACCAAGATTAAAGATCTTAGAGATCTTATTAAATTAGGAAACTTGGAGTTTTGGATAAGGTATAAATCTTGGAGGATTTGGACACTACCTTAGTTAACTAATCTAGTCAAAATAGGATTATCTTGAGAATTTTAGAGATTTATAAAATTGGGAAACTTAGAGTTTTGGATAAGATAGTAATCTTGGAAGATTTGTAACTATCTTAATTAACCAACTTTGTCAAGATAAGAGTTGTAGATTACTTAGAACTCAAGTAAGAGTTAATTAATCTTAGAGATTAATTGTTAATTCACAATTATATTAACTTGGATAATTTTTGTGAATTAAAATTAAAGGAGCCGGTAAATTTACATTTATGCCCTTATGTGAATTTATGCATGTTCTTGAGTGAATATGTTGATTTGTCGATTTTGCCCTTAAGCCCTGTGTAGTTTTGGTTTATTTATTTTATGGGTTGTAATTAAATGGGTCTGATTGGTGCCCTTGCTTGCGCAAACAATTGTAATAGAATAGGGCCTTTATTTTTATAAGCTAGGCTTAGATTAGGCTTGGAGTCAAGAAGACCTAATGAAGACTTGGAGATCCACATGGAGGCCCAATTCATTACATGGAGGCCCAATCAAGGTGGATATTACAAGAAGGCCCATGATGTATGGGTTTGAAAATTGTAATAGTTAGGACATTTAATTTCCACCCTAGACTGACCAATTGGTCCATCATGTGGCTCGTGATGGATCGCATAGGATGGGCAATCGACCAATCATATGTGCAATGCTAGGTGATATATGTTTACTATTATTCTTTGATGTATGTCTTGCATGCTTAGAATAGATCACGTAAACAAGATAAAGCATAATCTGATGAGACCTCGCACGAAGAAAAATTAAAACCTCCAATTGAACTTAAAAACTCAATTAGAATATTAAATCGATTAACGGGCGCATATGAATGGTGTCTATGGTCCGAGCCTATCCAATTACTAGGTCTTAGGCATATTGTACAAATATATCTCGATGTCTCACGAGTCGTGGGTCGAGCTATATGAAGATGATATGTCTATTGCCTCGATGCACGGTTTAGTGCCAAGGGAGGGGATAGCAAGGTTCTAGGCGCTGTCTCACGAGTCGTGGGGCGTCTAGGATTGAACTATTTCCCTTCACGAGTATTGGACATGATTTAACGCGAGTAAGTATGGATGTCTCACGAGTCGTGGGTCCATAATGAAAACCGAGGCTGAATGAACTCAAGGGTTAGCTGGGATGGTTAACCGGCGACGTGATCGCCCACCAAGTGGATCGATTGGTATGGCCAACGAGTCGTGGGTACTGAGCGATTGCATTTGGGCCTTGAGCCCATTAGGAAATTTTTATTTCCCGAACCTTATGTGGGGGCATAAGTATTCGACAAAAATAGTGGGAGTAATTTACAAATGAAAGCCATGTTTGTAAATTATGCATTGATATTAATCTGCCGCGTATTTATCGTCATGTTTATGATAGTTTATCATAAGTTATGTATCCATGAATATTTACCATCATACTTGAATCAAATAAATTGACTGAACTCAAAAGAATTTTGAATGACTTCGAAACTTGAGAAATTATTCTCGAGTCCAAGCAAGGACTAATCTCCTTACAAAGATTTCATTGTTTTTCCTTTCGAAGTTACACTTCGACTGGAATGGTGATAGGTTTCACCAAGCTGCCTTTTTCGAAGTTACTCTTCAAATAAGAAAGGTGATAAGTTTCACCAGAGGGTTGAGGATGGTTCTCAAGCCCAAATTTTCTTGAAGGCAAACATGAAGTCTCCCATGAATGGGAAGTAACATCTTGTGAAAAGGCCTCAAAAGGCTCGAGAGATGGAAGAAGGGGAATGTATCTTCTCTAAAGGGAAATAACCTTGGAGGTTTTTTCTGTAAGGATGATAAGTTGAAAAGTCAATCAAAATGATTCTTCCATGGATTAAGATCAAGGGAAGAGGGAATTGAACATATTCATCCCATAAGGGATGATTAAATTTTATTGAACTTAACCTTATGGTTAAAGTAATGCATAAGGGTGTTGGATGCCCGATGAAGCACTCATTGATGCATTCAATGCATCTAAAGCCATGAATTATTTAGATCATTAGAATTTGCTTATACCATCACTTGTCTTAAGGGATGTGATAGTTCCATAATGGTTGGAACTGATTGCGCTATAAGATTTATACGCAAAAGGTGTATATAAGCAAAATGAGTATGAATACTCATATAACGACTAAATAAAATATGCATAGTCAATAAAATATAAATAATCAAGATTTCACACACTTGAGTCGTTGTAAAAACCGAAAGGCGATACACGAATACTAAAACATATTTCCGAATTAAAAGATTCAAAGACTGAGCTCGACTGGGTCGAGCTTGACTGGGATGCTGTACAAAGTAACCGACTTTCGAATCTTGCTTAATGGAAATTAGATTTAGTAGTTGGTTGCTAGGCAATCAAGAGGCATAAACAATTGCAATGGATTTAATCCATTTATAAGTGTGTAGAAACACTAAATCATTAGTGGGAGATAGGGCGTCTCTAGTACCCTCATGGGTAAAAGTACGTTGTGATGTACAATTCCAAATTACTTTTGGAATAAAACAAGAGAGCCTAATCAATGAAAGCATGTAAGAGATTTAGATCGATTTAAAATCGAACATGCATTGGCAGTACGCCATTGATTATTTAATAGAGAATTAGATTCTCGAAATGTAAGACCCGCTCGAAACGTTGTCTGTTGTCAAGCATTCTGGACATGTAAATGTCCATTAAGAAATCTTACATGAAATTCCTTATTCAAACAAATGAAACTTGATCGAGAAAATCGAAGATACTGAGCTAAGTATCTCTGAAGCCAGATCCAAAACATATCACGTGATTGAGTTTTGGTATTGTACCTTCATATGCATTCATGCGCATATGGGGTCTCCCGCTTATGTGAATAAGCTGGTGGGAGATAAGTTGGATGTGAAGTCCATCTTATGCAATTCGTGGGGTATCCAGAAAACTCTATAGGATACAAGTTCTACATCCTACAAGATAAACTACGTTTGTCTCAAGGAACACACACTTCTTGGAGAAGGATTTCTTGCTAGGCAAGAAGGAACACAACGTAGAACTAGATGAGGTCACTGAAGCTGAAAGGACCAACGAGGTCGATCAAGCAGACCCATCACCACAGGCAGTGGGAGAACATGAGCATGAAAGTGCACCAGAAAGTACACCGGTACTTCGTAAGTCAGAAATACAACGTAGAGAACCCAAGAGGTACTACGGTCTGCTGCGTGAGACTAGACAGTCTCTAACCGACCCAAGGACTTACGAAGAGGCTATGCTAGGCATAGACTCGGGAAAGTGGCGTGAAGCCATGGAATTCGAATTGGACTCCATGCACTCGAACAAGGTCTGGGCCTTGGTAGATCCACCAGTGGGAGTAGCTCCCATGGGTTGCAAGTGGATTTATAAGCGAAAGCTTGGAGTGAACGGAGAGGTAATAACCTACAAGGCGCGACTAGTGGCAAAAAGGATACACTCAAAGGCCAAGCATCGACTTTGAGGAGACCTTCTCGCCCGTCGCAATGTCTAAATCCATTCGAATCTTGCTGGCCATAGCTGCGTGGTATAACTACGAGATATGGTAGATGGATGTAAAGACTGCCTTTCTCAATGGGGACATTGACAAGGAGATCTACATGAAGCAACCAAAAGGATATACATCCAAAGGAGATGAACACAAGGTGTGCAAACTCCAGAGGTCCATTTATGGACTGAAGCAAGCTTCCCGAAGTTGGAACATTCGTTTCGATGAGACAATCCAAACTTTTGGATTCATCAAAAACATGTTCGAACCTTGCGTGTACAAGAAAATCAGTGGGAGTACAGTTGAATTTTTGGTGCTTTACGTTGATGACATTCTTCTCATTGGAATGTGAAAGTATTGTCCGAAACTAAAGCATGGTTATCTACACAATTCTCAGTGAAGGATTTGGGAGAAGCATCCTTTGTACTAGGTACAAGGATCTACCGAAATAGATCAAAAGGACTGCTGGGCCTCTCCCAATCCCAGTACATAGATAAAATCTTGAAAAGATTTAATATGGAAGAATCCAAGAGAGGATTGCTTCCAATGAGACATGGAATTGCACTCTCTAAGTCTATGGCCCCAAAGACGCCTGAAGAGAGACGCAATATGTCTCGAGTACCATATGCATCCGCAATAGGAAGCATAATGTATGGTATGTTTTGTACGAGACCAGACGTAGCATACGCTTTAAGCGTTACAAGTCGCTACCAGTCTGATCCAGGTGAGCAGCACTGGATAGCCGTAAAGACAATTCTGAAGTACCTGAGAAGGACTAAGGAATTGTTCTGGGTATACGGTGGAAGAGAATTGAAATTGGAAGGCTATACTGATTCTAGCTTCCAATGTAATGTAGATGACTTCAAGTCGACATCTGGATACGTGTTCTGCCTCAATAGTGGTGCGGTAAGCTGGAAGAGCTCCAAGCAAAACACTACCGCAGATTCAACCACCGAGACAGAATACATTGCCGCGAGTAAAGCAGCAAATGAAGGTGTTTGGATGAAAAACTTCATCCGGGAATTGGATGTGATACCTAGCATTGTCGAGCCATTACTATCTTCTGTGATAATAATGGAGCTATCTCGCAAGCGAAGGAGTCGAGATCTCATCAGAATCCAAGCACGAACTAAGACGATACCATTTGATATTTATATCATTGGCAGAGGAGACATAAAGATGGAACGTGTCACCTCAAGGGATAATACAACGGACCCGCTGTCTAAGCCATTGCCTCAAAGGCATCCGAAAACATCTGTCTAAGATGGGAATCAGAAGTATGAAAAGTTGGCTTTAGTACAAGTGGGAGATTGATAGAATAGTGTCCTGCAAGCCAACTATTTGGCTGCATTTAATTGAAAGGACCATTCAATTGGATTAATGAATGCATTTTATTATTATATGGTCATCTTTATCTTATGTAATAATTATCTACGCATAAGGATAGAAGTCCTTAGATCACAGGGCTATGGGACAACCCGTGGACTGATCTCCAAGGCCATGATCTAGAACATATTCAAGAGTCGTAGAATCCAATCGAGATAGGACATCGTTGGATTCGGTTAGACTCTCACTATTGTGTATACTCCGATGAACTGGAGAACGCTGGGGTCCACGAGCGTGACTGGGATAGTCGATACACATAAGTGGGTGGCTTGCTGGGATGGCAAGCGCACTGAATACCCCAATTAGGAAATAACTCACCATGGAAGCGGTAGTCGCATATCGGGGTTGAAGTTATTCCAATTTACAATAGTATACGAGGAACGATCCCTAACTACTTGAGATGATAGGGTTTATCTGGTGCGAGAACGTCTATGCTTTGATATGAGTCCCGACTGACTGGAGATCGCCAGAAAGTCTCTGTGGGCTCATATTGGGTATAGAGGAACTCGTATGCAGATTCATATCATCAACAAAGGATCCATTGACCCGACTTGATAGGTTGGGAAATTCTCCTATGGATTTCTGTGAGAAATTAATTTTGGTAAAATCCTCGGCCGAGGTATCTAACGACTTTATGTAAGTAGCTCATAAAGATTAAGTCAAAGAGAATTATTTCGAGACCAGAATGCATAAGGTCAAGACAAAAGAAAAGGGAAACCGATGAAAGACCATACCCTTAAGTCTCGACTGGGAGATTGATCGATGGAGAGATTATGTCGTATATGGAAATTGTAAATGAGTTAAAAGGTTCACTGAATTAATTCACCAGTGATTGGGCTCCATGGGCTTGTGGCTGGACATCGACCGTGGAGTGTGGGAGAATTCCCAAATTGGCAGGGGTGCTAATTTTGGAATGATCAATCGACAGAGTGTTCGATTGATTTAGAGTAAGTCTTACTCGAATAATTAAATAATATTTAATTATAACTCACGGCCAATTATGTGGTGAACCTACGGGGGCATACACAATACACATGAAGCGAAAGCGAGGAAATAAGAACGACAGAGTCGACTGGGTCGATTGGGTGAATAATCGACTGGGTCGATTATTATGGGTGGTCGACTGGGTCGACCCAATTGGAACAAATTGGGATCCAATTGGAATTGGATCAGGATCATAAATTAAATTGGAATTTAATTTGTGGATTAATTAATTAAGATTGTATTTAATTAATTAGAAGGGATTTTAATTAAATGGGCTTAGAGTCTGATTTAATTAAATGGGAGATTAAGTTAATTAATTGGGCTATTTAATTGGGAGATTAAATAAAGCCTGGTCAAATTAATTAACTGGGCCATGAATTAATTAGAAGACTTGGTCTTCTAAATTAAAGAGGGTCATGGCCCATGTAGGAGAGAAGAGCCCTAGTCCTAATAGGACTAGGTTAGGGAGATAACTATAAGTAGCCTTCTTGTAGTTATTTTTCATACAACTCCATAAGCAAAAATTGAGCAGAGCAAAAATTCTCTCCCCTCTCCCTGTGTAGTCGACCGAACCCTGTCTTCCTTTTGGAAGATTTTTTCGTTTTCGACTTTGTTCCAAAATCGTTCCTAAATCCTAGATCATAATATATCTTGTGTTCTAGCTGATCAAGATTTATTATTTTCGTGTAATTGTGGTGTATCAACCCGTAGAGACGCAACACGTGGGGCGCTACTGCAGAGCTTGGGTCGATTTTGCTGAGGAGAATTTCAGAGTCCGTTTTGCTGACTGCCAACTTGGATTTGCAAGGAGATAGGTATAACGTGCAAACTTATGCTATCGTTTTATTTATTCATATATATACAACTAGAGAGTATCCTGGCAAGATTCCGTAAGAGGTCCTAAGATTTTTATATTCCGCTGTGCCTAGGGCTGTTTATCTTACCGAATCCCAACAACTTTGACCTAATAATTCAGTATGGTGTCTTCAGTAGAATTTGAACTTAAGTCTCATCTTCAGGGATTGTAAATCACTATCACTTGGACAACCATCTTTAGATATTTATCAATTTTATACAATAGGTGTAGATGACAATTACTTACAAACTCATTAGACATGATCATGTTTTTAAGGACTCTCCGTTTAACTCTTTAGCGATGAATTAATTGCATTAATATTCATATTGTGCTAGTGTAATTGCGGCTTAATCTTTTATTATACTTTATGAACTAGGATAAGAAAGTAGATTTTTGTTATTTTTGTTATACTTGCCAATTTCATCAGTAGGTTCATGCCTTTTTTTTTAGGGAGATTCTAGGGTGCCGCTACGTTAGGTTCCGTTAATACCACATTATGTGGTATTATCACACAATGTGTATCACATTATATGGTATAAGGAATATAATTTATACCATAGAATGTGACACACATTGCGTGGTAATACCACCTAATTTGGAATAAATACTACATGATGTGGGGGTCATACTAAATAGATGGAATTAATACTATGTAATGTGATCATGTACCATAGAATGTGATACACATTGTGCGGTAATATCACCTAATGTGGTATTAGCGGCACCCTAGAATTTTCCTTTTTTTTAAGCTTTTTTTTTTTTTTGGGAAATTTTTCGTCGTTAAAGAAAGGACAAAACCAATAAATGTCTTAAGACATTTCTTCCTATGTGGAAAAACGTAGACAACAATTTTAAATAAAAAATGATCCATTGACTTGTGTAAGATTATAAATTTCACGTTATGACTATAATATTATGAATGTATAATATCAATGTACTTGGTAAAAAAATAGTTTTTCATAGATGATCCTAATTAGTCCTAACGATGCACATTTTTTTTTTTTTTTGAGATGGTGAATACATTGTTACATCAAACACTATATCGAATCGAACCTATTCCAATGATAATAAGGTGAACTAATTACTAGTATGAAACTAGAGAAATGCTAGTATGAAACTAGAGAAAATACCCACATTCGTGGGAGTTGAACCCATGACCTCGTGGTCATGGAGCCTCATCCTTAACCACTTGGCTAACGATGCACATGGGTTGAGAATATTGTGAGCAGGTTCATAACTAATTAAGCATTTATTATAACTAATTAATTATCGACTGATCAACTTTATATTATTAAAATTGCAATATCATAATAATGTCAAACATTATTAATATATAATAGGTAACAACACTTGAGTTTTCGTGAGGTACACAAATTAACCGTCTTGAACAGTTTCCGAATTCTTACTTTAGGATAAATTGTTTTTATGTCATATGTCTACTAATTAATTGTTAAGATATTTAATCTTATCAAGAAAATGGCTCAGATATGATTAGAATAATCTTCATGATTAGCAAGATAATAGGGCCGAAACTATTTGTATTAAATTTTTAAATATATTAGTGTCTTTTCCTTATAAAATTGTTCAAGAATTGATTTTATGTTTCTATTCGAAGTTTATTGGTTTGAGATATGATTAATCAATTGTATTTAGGTACGGCAGCCTAATGAATATAAAATGTAATCATAGTTGCGTTCTTGTTGGTATAAAACTATAAAACAATTAGCAAATTATCTAGAAAGTCAACTATAGATGTCAACCCACATGCAATTCTGATCAATTTGAACGTCTGAGAACTTGGAGTTGGCATTTTGTACTCTAAATCATAATTTGAAACCAAGGTCAACCTATATACCAAAAGGGCATTGTACTTCTAAGTTCTAATATGATTTCATGGATTTTTAATAATAGACGGTCATTTATCCCCCCCAAAAAAAAAGAAATTTAATAGACGGTCGAAGTGATATGATAAAGTATTTTTCCCTTGTTATTTAATAATATCTAAGTTTAATTAATGTAAAAGTGCTGAGAATAATTTTCCCCTTAAGAGAAGACTTAAATACTTTTGTGGTACAAAATGTAGCACAGTTTTATTTTATTTTTGTTTCTTAGCGCAATTGGTCAAATAGAAGAAAAAGGCAAAGAAGCAACATTTCACCTGCTTCTAGAAAAGTGGAATGTAACGCTTAGGCCATCTCCTATGTATAAGGGGGAAAGTGGATTGGGGGGTTTTTGGATTGAGAGGGGAAAAAAAGTGAAGTTAAATGTATAGAGGGATGAAAAGGGGAATATGGATTGAGGGGTGTGGGGGGCAATTAAATCGGTGAGGCAAGCCACCTTTGGCTTGCCTCACCGATCGGGAGGGGATACTCGCCTATGCGGGCGAGTGAACACACTCGCCCGCATAGGCCAGCAGGTGGCCGACACTTGTCGGCCAGCAGGTGGCCGACACTTGTCGGCCACCTGCTCTTTATATTTTTTTTTTGTTTTTTTTGTTTTTTGTTTTTTGTTTTGTTTTTATTTAATAAAAAATCCCTTAAATTAAAAAAAAATTAAATACATTATTTAATAAAATGTAAGTCTTATTTAATCTTAGTTTTATTTAATTTGTGTATTATTTTTAAAAAGTTAATTTTATTCTAAAATGTAATTTTTATTTAATAAAATCAAATTTAATGTAACTATTATGTTGGAAAATTTAATGTCCATATTAAATTATTTTTATAATTTTCATATCATGTCAATCAAGTATTTAATTGTTGTATTATTGTGCACCAATTTGAAAATCCCTTTAAAAGTTAATTATTAGAAACTCAAATTTAATTTAATTAATAAAATTGAAACCTTATGTAATTTTAAAAAAATTATTGGTTGTCAACTATTTAATTATTGTATTGTATTGTTGTGTTTTTTTTTTTTAAAAAAAAAAATATTGGTTGTTATTGTTATTATTATTGTCAATCTTAAATTATATCTTATTGTTATTAATTATTTATTTATTTCACATACGAGTTAATTTTTATTATTATTAGTATTGCTATTATTATTATTCTTATTATTAAGTGAGAGTGGGGGAATTGAGAATTTTAATTAAATGGAATTGATAGATTGATACATTGAAGATGACTTATGAAAATGAAAGGGGAAGCTGGACTTGGATTCAGAGGGGAAGCTGGACTGAGTGAGGGGAAGTTGGACTTGGACTGATCTATACATAGGAGATGCCCTTAGAGCATCTTCAACCCATAGGTCTTTCACAGTTCAGGATTATTCACCTCCAAAAAAAAAAAAAAATTAATAGACAGTCGAAGTGATATGATAAAGTATTTTTCCTAGGGGTGGGTACGGGGCAGGTTTGGGATGGGTTCAGGTAGGGGTGAGCATTAGGTCCGAACCGAACCGAATTTCGGTTCTAGCCCGGTTCGGTTCTGAAAAATGGCGGACCAATTATCGGACCGAAATTTTTGGTCCGGTTCGGTACAAAACCCGAACGGTCCGGTTCGGTCCATGATTTCCCGATTTTTAAATTTTTCCCTTTTTTATCATAAAATTTAATGTTTTGATTCGGTTTGGTCCTGTTCGGTCCGAAAAAACAACCAATTTTTCCGGTTCAGTCCAAAAAAATAAACAAACAATCAAAATTTTCACGGTTCGATCATATTTCTTGTAAGAATCGGTCCTAACCGGTACAAACCGAACCGGACCTTCGGTTCCTAGTCGGTTCGGTTCTGGAAAATCGTGGACCGATTACCGGACCGAATTTTCGGTTCGGTCGGTTTACAGAATCGGGCTCAGCCCTAGGTTCGGGGCTAGAGATATGGGTATAATAAATTTCGGGATTGACATTTCTCATCCCAAACCCGTCCTGTAATAATTTGGGTACCTGGAAGCGGGTACCCGAATTATTGCGGGACGGGACGGGACGGGATTACGGGTCCCATATTATTTTAATTCATCAATTTTTCGTCCCCCTAACGTAATTATATTTCGTCATTTTTCTTTTGCTAAATCGTATAACTTTTAACTCATTATTACATTAAACATATCATCAATTCATCATAACGACTATTTCAAATATATCCAAATACGATCACAAAGTGAAATCATATAATGAGCAAATGATAAAATACGATCAACATCGAGTCTCAATAAGAAAATCCAATCCAAGTACTATCTATAGTTAATACCAAAATAATTTATCCAAGCACACACTTAAATTATGCAAAAGTTATAAATTTTTAAAATAACTAAAAGTCTAAAATTATATAATGACCCATTATATTGATTACTAATAACTAATGAAAGATTTAAAAGGAATATTAGGGTAAAGTAAAAAATTCATTTATTAGATAATGTTAATTAATTAATAAATTAATTATTATATAAGTAGAGTGTATAAATTATATAACAATAATATTATATAGACGGGTTCGGATATTCGGGGTTGGAGAGACCAATCCCAAACCCGTCCCATATTCCCGTAATAAAATACGGGTATTCAAGTTCGGGTACCCAAACCCAAAAAATACTCGTCCCATTCGAGTATTTTAAAAACGGGACGGGTTGGGTTGGGTTACCCGAACCCAACGCCCACCCCTAATTTTTCCCTTGTTATTTAATAATATTTATGTTTAATTAATGTAAAAGTGCAGAGAATAATTTTCCCATTAAGAGAAGACTTAAATACTTTTGTGGTACAAAATGTAGCACAATTTTATTTTATTTTTGTTTCTTAGCGCAATTGGTCAAATAGAAGAAAAATCCAAAGAAGCAGCATTTCACCTGCTTTTAGAAAAGTGGAATGTAACACTTAGAGCATCTTCAACCCATAGGTCTTTCACAGCTCGGGGTTGTTCAAAATTAATAATGGATAAGAGTTTGATTATATTGTAATGTTGTTAAATAAAATCTAAATATGAAAAATTAAATTTCATATATTTATATGATTTGAATGAAGGTTACTTACGTAGATAAATTCATAAATTCAAAATTAAAATTAATAATATTATATTTTTAATATAAATTAAGATGTTATTAAATATTACATAAAATTTATAATTAAATGTGTCTTTTATTTCTAGTTAATTTTTATTTTTTTAATAAAAATCCATAATTAATATTTATTAAATTAAAAAAAAAAATAGAAAGTGGCACTACCTGCAGCGAGCTTGGACAGGACGCGCTTCCAGCACGTCCGTCCAAGTTGATCCCCAAGGCGGTGGATGGAGCACCGCCTGGAGGGTTGGAGATCATCCGAGCGATGCTCCCAGGGCACTCTCCACTTTTATTAAATTGAGTTTTAGCTAATTTTTTATAGATATGACATGGAACTATATAATCCAAGATGGAATTTTTCGACATAAAAAAATTGTACCCTCAAAATAGAAAAATCCCATTTTGTACCCACAGTTCAAAAGTTTGATTTCAACCTCCAAATATAAAAATCGTATCCTAAGTTAGCAACTCAACTTTGGAATGCACCTTGGACTTATTAGATGCTAAGTTGCACTGTGCACCATTGAATCAAAGCCTTTTTGGCAGATGGCATCCTTGAAACAAACTAAAGACATTTTGCACCCTCAAATTTTCAAATTCAATTTCAAAGTGCACTCCACCATTATTCTGGCAGAATAGGTCACGGAAAATCATTTTTTTGGAAAACACAGGGGCAATTTCATCAAGTAGGAATGAAAATTGGGAATCATTTATTGGGTTTTTTTCATTTTGCACCTTCAAAACATAAAAAATATACATTTTTACACCCACAAAACAGAAACAAATCAACACTTAGCACCCCTCCTATTTTCCGGCTGAGTTGACCATCCGGAGCCAAAAAAACCTAGGAGAAAATAGATAATTCATTTTAGATCTTTAACACTTTACACCCCTAAAACACGAGAAATAGGACTGGCATGTGCTGACTCGGGTGATGGAGCGTATAATGAATCTAGGCCTCTCCTTACATTGTTTTCAAGCCATTGACGAGAATGTCCTACGAAATTTTGCTACAAAATTGATTGTGATAGCATCAATGATGGGAGCTCCACTCTTCACAATTTTGAGAATTATATTAATGATACTAATTCGTCTCGTGCTTTGCGTTTAGTGTTTTCCCAAGCGCCTCATGATGCTAGTCGTGTAGGGAATAGATGTTGGATTCATGGTATTAATCCAATTGGAGTTAAAGCCCTTAAATAAAAATAAATGAAAGTTGGAAAGAAAATGTCATTTATCCACATGGAGAGAATTGAAAAGGTTTTTCACATTTATAATGCAAAAATTTGGATAAGGGTTGAGTCCCTTGGGGCTGCCAAATTTTGTGAGGGGAGAAAACGTGGATGATAATGATTTCATCACGCGTGCCACCGGCCAGTCGACTGGCCGGCTTGGCACAATTTCGAGATTGGTGTTATCTTTTTGGACAAAGTTTAATGAATGTTTTGACCTAAAACTTAAAAGCCCATAAATTAATTCATACCAAGCAGATTCGTTTGACCTGATTACATCCGCGACTGACCCTTTATCTTTCTTAGATCCACGCTCCTTATTTAGTGTGTGAACCGAACCGATTGCACCTGTTCTGACTAAAAGTTCTTTTTGGTTTAAATCCAAACATACATGTCTCTCCTGAACACCCTTTCTACAACTATAAATAGAGGGAGAATCTGGCAAATTCTCTCATCCCGTTTTCTAGCAATCTAAAGCAAAATTTTGTTCTCTCTCTCTATTCTTCTCTTAAATATTATTTAATATTCCTGTTTTTGTTAAAGTTCATTGTGGACTTATTCTTTGTGCAAATAAACAAGTATCCAATTGTTGTATCTTATGAGACTACTGTGTCGAACTGTTGCACCTTTGACAACCCAAAAATATTATCTTAAGGACATTGCCTCAGTCGATTTATATCTGATTCAGAATTAAGTTCAGTAAGTAATTAAATTTTGATTAAAGTAATATTTTAATATTACTTTTGTTTGTTATGATAGAATATTACACAAATTGTTGTAAACGTTTAACAACAATAAAGTGACTAAATCGTTAGCTCGTTTAGCTAGATTGGACAATTGCGGCAAGTGAGTTACAATCTCCGGCTGAAGGGGGTAAAATGCTTCATTAAAATTTTACAGGGGGTAAATTGATTTTTTTCAAATTATAGAGGGTTAAACTAAACAGTATGCATTTAGTAGGGGGTAAATTGCCATTAACTTTGTAAAAAAATTGGGTTTGGTACCAAAATTGCAATGAAAACCTATCCTATGATATCAAATTTGCATTTTCATATCCAATAGTACCAAAAGTGCAAGTCAGCCTATCCTATGGTACCAAAAAAGCAATTTTCCCATTTTGTACCTATTGTTTTCCCTAACTCTACGATGAATCATTACGTTATTATATATTCATTTGTTTCTCATAAGAGAAAAATTTATAGAGTGAATCGCATTTTTCCTCCTTCTTATGGGTTAATTTATGCACATTTTTTCTTCTTAAATTTTTTGTAGTAGATTTGTCTCTCTCGTGAGTGTAGTAATGATTTTTTTTTTTTTTTTGTAACAGATGTTTTCCTATCATAATATAGTGTAACACATTTGTCCCTTTTAAATTCAAAATACATCCTAAAATTGACCAAAATTGATGTATTATGAATTTAAGAGAGAGGAATGTGTTACACTACATTGATAAATCTGTTACGAAAAATTTAAATGGAACAAATGTGTTAAACTATATTGATAAATGGAACAAAGCTGCTACGAAACATTTAAGATGAACGAATATGGAAAAATTGGTCCATAAGAAGGTCACTCGTTCGAAAGTTATATAATCCCACATATTATATATAGTTCCAAACATTGACAAACTTTAGTTTAATCACTGAATTTGTGGTATCTGAAGCTCAAACAAGTTGCTGCTTGTGGTATGTAAGGCTGTAATCGAGCCGAGTAGTATCGAACGACACACTGTTCAAGCTTGGTTTGATTTTTATCGAGCTTGAAATTTTGTGTTTGAGCTTGGTTTGATTTTCATTCGAGCCGAGCTCAAACGAGCTTTTATCGAACAAGCTCGAGCCGAGTATCGAGTAGCTTGATATTTTACATGTAATTTTTCAATTTTTAGCTTATCGAGCCGAGCTCGAGCCGAGCTTCAAAAGTTATCGAACGAAAAAAAATGTTCAAGCTTGTTTGATTAGTGTGACGAACCGAGCTCAAACGAGCTTTTATCGGACGAACTCGAGTCGAGTATCGAGTAGCTTGGTTTGATTTTCAGCCCTAAGTGGTATGATACTCACAGCCGTAATTTGAGTGATTTTTCTGAAGTGTTGTAATGTCTAAATTATCTCATTTTCAGAATTATTATCTTGGAGCTACCTAATGTATTTTAGCATTTCAATTTTCAAATATTACCAACGAAATTTTGCTATCAAATTAACTTTGACTAAGTTACAAATTCATTATATATAATTCCAAACGTACAATGAGTCCGGGGGGGACCATCTAAGATTTTCTTTATTTAAGGCATTGTTCCTAAAATAAATTCTTATTAATTGTAAAGAAAGTGCGATTTTTTTATTTTCTTTATAATGCCTTCTCCATATAATTATATTTATTTAGTGCATTATTCATATATTTCTTTATTTACACTGCTTAAAAAAAAATATTACATACAAAATATGGTCTATTAGTAAATAATATCAATTATTACATACAAAACACTATATCAATTATTACATACAAATCTGGTCCAAGATGATATTATATATTTCTTTATTTTTTAAAAGTTAGATAACCTATAAGTGATACATCAATTATTACATACAAAATCTGGTCTGAATTTCAAAAATAAATAATTTCTCAAACCATTCATGTTGATTATTTCTTTCTAAAAATTTATATTCTTCGTTTGTTTATTTTGTATATGATGAAAAAATCGGTGAAACCGATTAAAAAAATGCTAAATTTTGTAAAAATATGTGAAAATGGTATAAGCGGGTGAAATTGATAAAAAATAATTAGTTAAACCAACAAAAAAAGGGTTAAATATGTAGAACAATAATTTAAATCGGAATAAACAAAAGAAATGGACGAAAACGCAAAAAAAACATGAAAATAGAATTATATAATTGATCAAATTAAAAAATAGGTAAATCGGTAAAAAAAATAATGAACGAGTAAAAATGAACGGAATCACCAAAAAATGAATTAAACTAATAAAATAAATAGGTGATCAAAAATTTTCATTGAAACAATAGTACAATGAAAATTATTATATGATGCATTTAACATAAAAAAGTCGATCTCAACTTTAAATCTTTGATAACAACATAATAATTAAATTGATCTAATAAAAAAAATATGTATTTCATTTGAAACAATAGCATGACGAGAAAAAATTACATGATTCAATTAACATAGAAAATAATTTTCTAATCTCTAAAAAGGTCCCAAATAAACTCCACTTAAATTTTAGATAAATTAATGGCAAAATTGCAGAAAGCGTTTCAAACTAGTCAGTGATTTTGAATATTCGTCCCAGACTATATCGTCTCATCAATTATCGGGCTTTTGGCACTTTGTACCCTGAAATTATAGGGTTTTGGCACTTTGCACCCTAGTGTGTGTTTTGAAGAAAAAATTAATTGATTGAAGAGCATAATAGTTATTTTCTAATATTTTTGGCACTTTAAACCCTAAAAGTATTGATTTTGACACTTTGCACTCTGAAATATAGAATATTAGCATTTTGCACCCAAAATATATAATTTATGGCAGTTTCAACCCCGGGTTAATATGATAATCTAAATTATATAAATAACATGAAATATAATAATATGTTAGATATGTAAACATGTGTTTTAGATATAAAGTAAATAATCTTGAGGATCTTTAAAATAAAATGAAGACAATGTTTTTTTTAATCTAAATTTTACAGGGAGAAAATGTTAAAATAAGTTATTGTAAAGTAAAATAAATTCAGAATAACAAGTTTATGATTGTTGTGCATAGAAATGACCATTTTATCTCTACATCGCCGACATTCATGAGTCTGTCTTTTTTTTTTTTTTTTTGAGAAAAATACATTAGGGTGCAAAATGTCATCCAAATTATATTTTTAGGGTGCAGAGTACCAAAAAATTTAAATCGGGTGAAAAATGCTAATATTTTATAATTTAAGGGTTCAAAATGTGCTAATATTTTATAATTTAAGGGTTCAAAATGTCAACATTCTATATTTTAAGGGTGAAAAATCTATATTGCAAATGTGCAAAGTGAAAAAAAACTTGAAAATAACTATTATACCCTTCTATCAATGAATTTTCTCACTAAAACACACACTAGGGTGCAAAGTGCCAAATAAATTATATTTCCAGGGTGCGAAGTGCCAAAACTTTTAAGTTGGGGTGCAAAGTGCCAAAACCCTATATTTTCAGGGTGCAAAATGCCAAAAATCCAATTTCATCTTGTAATTTAATATCTTTTTGGAATACTATCCCAAACTAATTACTAATTTTGATTTTCGTCCCAAACTATATCAACTCGTAGAACTTCATCCCGTAATTCATCATTTTGCATGAATTTAGTCCCAATATTAAAATTTTAATTTAACGTAAATGACGGTTCAATCTTGTAATTAGTTTGAGGCAAATTATGCAATATTGTATAATTATTCATGCTAAAATTTATCACGTCATGACACGTAAGCAGCCATTGGGCAATTTAACGAATACATGCGCAATTTTCTTCTCATAATTAATCGTGGGACGATATTCTAAAAAAATATTAAATTACGGGACGAAATACGATAAGATGATAAAGTTTGAAATGAAAGTTCAAAATTATTCATTAATTTGGGATATTTTTACAATTTTGTCTAAAATAATACACTAATTTTTTAGCATTGTATAAATCGTGATATTTTCAGAATTGCCAACTTATATTTAGAATTGCGAGACAAACATGCCTACGAATTTGCAATTACTCCACATCATATAACGCATGCGTGACGAATGTCTAGATTTGCATTTGTGTGGACTTAGTAACCCTACACTTGTCATTGCATGCAACTGGGGTACCAAATGTAAAAGGAAAAGTAAGGTTTAATGGCAATTTGTTCCTGAAATTTATTTTATTGTATAATTTATCTTTTATTATTTGGAAGAAAAACAAATCCTTATGTTATTTTAAAAATTATTAACATTCACACTATCTCCCTAGAAATTTTAAGCCTTTAAAAAAAATTGAACTGACCATAATATACCCTTTTAAGTTCGAGAAAAATTGAATTAAAAACAATGTGACAATTTACCTGTGCTATTATAAATTTGATAATTTACCTCATTTTATTATTATAAATGTGATATTTTATTCTCCAAAAGGGTGATTTCGTTTTTTTACAATGTTCACTTTCATGTTTGAGGGAATAGAATACACTCTCGAAATCAAGGAGGTATATTGCTTCTATATAAAAAAAAATACAAGAAAATAAATTACTCCTTTTCAAGCAAATAAATTGAATATTATGATAATTATAAATCATAATGGGTAAATTACAAAGGGATAAAAACCGAATCACCCTTTGTCGAAAATATACCCCCATCCTACCAATTACTCCGTCCACTGTAGAACATAAAGGTACGGCAATATTTCCAAATCCCCCAATTTCTGAAAATTAGGGTAAATTTTAACAATTGCTTAATTCTTCCTTGTGAATTGTTCTTAGTATATATTTGTTTGTTTTGTTTCTAATTAAGCTTAAATTTAAGTAAATTATGAGATGCTTGATATATATCTGATGTAATTACTGATCCACTTTTGGTTAAATTTGAACTTTTTCTTAATGGCTAGAACAATGAATCTTCCACCAATAATTGTAGATGGTAGTAGTTCTAGTATGAATCAGGAATTCATACCCCCTGAAATCATTGTCAATGTTCTTTTGAGACTTCCAGTCAAAACCATCATACGATGCAAATGTGTTTGCAAGTCATGGTTGGAACTAATCGAAACTCCGGAGTTCGCCAAGGACCATCTATCTAGATCGGTCCCCGGCTTAATCGTTAACCATGACGGATTCAAAATATTTGAATTTGTCGATGAGGTCGAGCTTGAGCACCACAATCTTCACTACAATCTACTCGTAGAATTTGAGAAAACTGTGTTCACTAGTACTCCCCCTCATGACGCTATTTATATTGAGGGGTCGGTTAACGGTTATGTTTTGTTGTGTGGTTATCGTCCCGATGCTCTTTATATATGCAATCCAATCACTCGTGAGTATATTGAGCTTCCGCGTCTCGACCCGTACCAAGATTCTTACTCCGTCAAGAACGGATTTGGAGTAAGCACGACGAGTGGTCAATACAAGGTGGTTAGGATTTTGCGGGAGCATCTATTTGGGGAAAGTGTTTTGAAGTTGGATTGTTGGATTTACACTCTCGGGACAAGGGCATGGAGGAACATTACTGTGCCTTGTCGTTTCTATGATTACTACGACAGTGCAAATGCATTTTTGAATGGGAATCTCCATTGGTTGGTAGAAGATTTAAATGATGGGTCTTATTTGATTTCTTGTTTTGATCTTGAAACAGAAGTATTTACCACATTTTCTCCTCCTCCGCTTCTGGGAGGACCATCGTCTCGAAGTGACCCTGTAGTATTTGAGGATTGCCTGTGTATATGTGATGATAGCACCGAATTAGGTAACGTAATTGTCATTTGGGTGATGAAGGAATACGGAAACGAGAATTCTTGGACGAAACAATTTGTCTTCCCCGAACTTCCTAGACCTGCTAGACAACCTCTTCAATGTTTGTATCCATTGAAACTTTTTGAAGATGGGGACATTTTGCTGCTTTGGGGGGCGACGTTCTTGTTCTGTTACTCCAAGATGACTGATACTTCTCAAAAACTTGATTTGTTCGAGCTCCGTGAATATCATCTCGAGGCGAGGCTGCACGTCGCAAGCTTTCTTTCACTTAGAAGTTTTGAAATGGAGACGGTAAGAAAGTTCTGATTATCTTCATGTAATTTCAGATAATATAACTCCTATTATGTGGTTTCAGTTTCTGTAACAGAATATGAATGTGTTGGTTTATTTATGGATTCTACTTATGTTTTCATTTGCCAAATCAAGATTACTGGTCATACTTTACTTGTACTCGCCATTTTCACATCATCTTGTAAGCTGATGGAGTTGTTACAACACCATTAGCAAAAATTACGGTCCTGTTTGGATGTATTTTAGTTCAGTTTCATGTGAAATAATTAAAAATAGACTTGGATGTATTTTCGTTGGGATCTTTTGTGTGTAAGATAATATTAATTAAATGAATAGTTGAGTTGAAAATTGTGGATTATTTTTTTTTTTTTTAGTCAAGTGTAAGCTTGTACACCTGGGTTATCAAAAAAAAAAATTGTGGATTATTGATTGGATGTATTTTGGATGTTGGAGTTTTGAGGGAATAGTTATTTAGTTGACGTCATGTATGTCTTTTCAAATTAAAATTATTAATATTATATTGTAATAATTAAACAAATTATTAAAACAATAATATTTTATTATGAAATAATTAATTGGTTTGATGATGATACGGTGCTGTCAGTAAGTAATTGGGCTGTCATTATTTGGTCGTCCAATTTTGGGCCGCACTCATTTGGGCCGATGGGAAGTGTTCAAAGTTCAAACTTGCAGATGATTGAGCGGAAGTTTGAAACACATGAATGGCTCCAAACAGAGCCTTACATAGTTTCATTTCCTTTCGACACTTTTTGGATTGAAATTACAATAAGAAAGTCGTGATGGCGAGCTGGTGGTTTGGACTTTTTGCTTCTATATACTACTTACTACTAATCTCGGATGAGTTCACGATAATTTATTTTCCTGAAAATTCATAATGTTCAATTTACCTTCTTGTGATTAGAAAAAAAATTTACTTTGTCACGCTGTAATTTTGTAAACGTAATGTCCCTTTAAATTTTTTCTTTAAAAGGTGCGTTCCTCTCATCAATATAATGGAATACATTTGTCTCTCTTAAATTCAAAATACATCCTAAAATGAATAAAAATTGATGTATTTTGAATTTAAAAGGGATGAATGTGTTACACTACGTTGATAAGAGAGACATATCTGCTATGAAAAATTTAAGTTGGACGAATATGTTACATTACATTGATAAATGGAATGAATCTACTATGAAAAATTTAAGATGAACGAATATGCAAAAATTGGTTCATAAGGAGACGAAAAATGTCATTCAGTCAAAAGTTATATAATCCCATATATGTATAGATCCCAAACATTGACAGACTTTAGTTTAATATAGGGAATTCCAATTGATCTACTTGAATTTGTGGTTTGTTGTATAGGATCAAGCAAGTTGCTACTTGTGGTATGATAATATGAAATAAGTAAAAAAAATTCTTATGCTTGATTTTAATAGCCACACTCGACTCAAGTAAAATTTGATTTCTGACATTTGATGAAATGATAAAATTAGCCCAATGTATTATTTTTAATTCTTTTGAAAACGCAAGTATATATTATTTGGATGGATTGTGGTAAATAAAATCAAACACATGGGATTTTTTGGGATTTAAAATAAGACATGGGGTTTTCGGAAGTTGAACAAAGCAGAGGGGTTGTTTTTTGTTTTTTGTCGTGAAGAGTAAAATTGTTATTTCAAAAACAAGATATGAACAAATACATATAATATTTGCGTTTGAATCACACTCTTTTCTCTGGAGGGTGTATTTGGCATTGATTTGAGAGTACATTGAAATTACTGAAAGTTAAAATAATACAAATTTTTTTATGAAAGTTAGACAAAACGTAGAATATATGTTTGCCTTTTGCTCTTTTAAGTTTACAACATCTTTGAAATTTGGAAATGAATTGTGGTATTTTAACTACTAATAGACAGTCAATTCGGTCGAAGATGATATTATACCAATTCCTGAAGAAACATAGTGCTAATACGGAAGTAGTTTGATTGTGTTTGGTCATGGTTTGGTCTGGAAAAGTGGTTTCGAAGGTTTGGATGAAATATTTGAGATTCGATTTGGATAATTGTTTCAATGAAATATTGAGATTGTAAAATATTATTAAAAGTTAGTGAATTTTAAAATCTGAGATTTGATTTGGATGGTTGTTTGGTTGTTGGGATTTGGAGAATAAACATAGATAGTAGGTGTCAAATAAAAAACTTTATAAGATTTGAAATATAATATTTTATTGTGTGGTAAATGAGATGATGAGTTATTATATTGTAATGATTGAGAATTTGTTGTATTCATTATATGATTGTGATACTAATTTACATGATGATAAAACAATTGAATGCTTTATTTAAATAAAATTATTAATAATTTTATTATTTATTAAATTATAAGATTTATATAATATCGGACACGACACAATTTTTTATCCAATATATAATCAAATATAGTATGAAAAAATACAATAAAATATTTAGATAACAATTGTTTGAATGCAAAAACTCTAAACATCATTCGCATAATGCATAATACGAAAAACTCAATGAAAAAATTATCACCAAATGAGAAAAATATAAAGAAAAATTTGAGATAGAAATTAAAAAAGAAAAATGAAACAGAAAATAAAGAAAAAAATGTAACTAAAAATAAAGATAAAAAACTGAGATCGAAAAATACAAGAAAAAGAAAGAAATGAAGAAATTGAAACATAATGTTGTTTGGTGAATGTAATGATTCATAATTGTTAAAGAAACAATATTTTGATAAATTAACAAAAAAATTATTATTTATGAAAGAGGCGGTGGTATTTTTGGAATAAAAGCTCCAAAACTAAAACAGAATGCGATAAGTGTTACAAGTGATATTTTAGATATAATTGATATCATCCTCATACTTTAAGGGGAATATTTGTATTTCACCCTAAATAGAATGATATATTTACTGAGATAATTAATACATATTTTTATGTTTTAATATATACCATATTAATATGAACATAATTTTTATCAACTAATATAATCGAAAACATTTAAAATTGCAGTTGAATATTTTAATAACAATTATTAAATACAAAAATTGACAATGAAAAAAATCAAATAATATGACAAAATTTAATAATACAAAAACTAGTAATATAACTGATACTGTTTAAATATAAATTATATAAAGTTGGTATATAAACAAATAAATTATCAAAAAAAGTAGAGGTAAAAATAAAAAAATAAAACTAACATATAAAGGCTTGTCAGCGCCTACCCACTCTCCTGAGGCGGGCCTAGACAGGTTTTGGGTCTGGGCTGAAACCAGTGTCTGGGCCAAAATCTACCCAGGCCCGTTGCCAAATATTGTTCGGCCTAGTTTGGCAGAGACCAAACTGGGTCAAATTATATTCATATGGGGCTTTAATATAAGTTTAAAATTGTGATACATCAGTTATTACATAAAAATTCTGGTCTGAGTTTCAAAAATAAACAATTTATCAAACCATTCATGTTGATCATTTATTTCTAAAAATTTATATTCTTCGTTTGTGTATTTTGTATGAAGGAAAAATCGGTGAAATCGATGAAAATCTTATGAAATAGGTAAAATCGATGAAAAAATGCTAAAGTTTGTAAAAATATATAAAATCAATGTAAGTTCAGCTGAAACTGGTGAAAAAAACACGTGAAAAACGTTTGAAAAAGGTCAAACTGACACAAACGAGTGAAATTAGTTAAAAAAAAAGTTAAAGCAACAAAAATAGGGTTAAATCTGTAGAAAATTAATTAAAATCGGAATAAACAATAGAAATGGACGATAATGGAAAAAATCAAGAAAATAGGTTTATAATTTATCAAATTAAAAAATAGGTAATTCGGTACAAAAATTAATAAATGAGTAAAAATGATTGAAATTGCCAAGAAATGTATTGAACAGGTAAAAATGAATTAAACTAATGAAATAAATAGGTGATAAAAATTTTTCATTGAAACAATAGTACGATGAGAATTATTATACGATGCATTTAACAAAGAAAATTAGATCTCAACTTTAATTCTATAAAAACAACATAATAATTAAAATGATCTAATAAAAAAATTATTTCATTGAAACAATAGTATGACTAAAAAAATTATATAATTCAACTAACTTCGAGAATTATTTTCTAGTTTCTAAAAAGGTCCCATATAAACCCTACTTTTACTTTAAATAAAATAATTATTTTTTAATTTATATCACGTAACAAATATAATTGGACAATTACACTATTACTCTTCTTTTCATAATCTCTTAAAGAACCTACAATGTTTAATTTCTAAAATCTCTTTCACAAAATTCAAATAATTAGCATTATATAAATCGTGTTATGAAATTAAAAGAATAACAAGCAAAAACTAAAATGTAATTGTGGAGAAGAAAGTGAAGTAGGGAGAGAATTTTATTCATTCATATTCATATCTAAACACATTACAATAAGCCTCTATTTATAGGGCTAAAGGAGAAACTCAAAAGACATAAGTTACAACTTACAAGTCTTCAAAAGTCACTATATTCAATAAAATGAATATTACATTAAAATGGGCATCCACTAACATAATATTTATAACACTCCCCCTTGGATGTCCATTGCTTATAGAATATGCCTCGTTAAAAACCTTGTCTGAAAAACCCAGTAGGAAAAACCAAGACAAGGAAAAAAGAGTACATACCCATATGAAACTAATAAGCGTATAATACTGCCTCGTTAAAACCTTGCCAAGAAAAACCCATTGGGACAAAAACTTGGACGAAGGAAAAAGAGTACAGTGTACATATTATTGTTAATGACATGCTCCCCCTGGTGCCAACACAATGTCCACAAGTTGACACATTCCAATGTTGGACCATCTGTCTGAAGGCAATATCTTGATATAAATAATATACACATATGCCTTCAAAGCTTATCTTGCTAGTAAATTAAACAAAAATGCTAAATCATGCTAGTAGAATTAGCAAGATTCATTAAGTCTCTAATTTTACTTGGATAAAGGCATTTTAGGTCCCAAAACTTTTCATTGTTCGATCATTTTGAGGACAAACATAATCTTTTATTAAATCCAAAGATTGAAACAACCATGAAATTGCCCTCAATGATTGAGCTTTTTATCTATATAAAATCATTTATTAATTGATTTTGTATGTATAGATTTATGGACAAAAGATCTCATCTGTTAAATGCTCGATATGTCGGTCGAGATAAAATAAATTCAAAATCTTTCGTCTTAAATTCTTCTTTTAAAACTCTATATACAACAATAATCTTGATCTCAATCTTTCCAAAATAATCTTGATCTCAATCTTTCGTATTCACTAATAAAGTTGGACTGCATACGTCCAATTTGTTTTAATCCATACAAAAATTTACGCAAGCGTATTGAACAGTTTTCTCCTGAGTTTCCAAATGCATATCTGAAATTTTACACCCTTCATGAATTTTTCATATAAATTTTAATATCGAGCGAGCCATATAAATAAGTTGTATCAACATTCACTAGACGCAAATCAATTTTTTAACGTAATGCCAGACTAATAAGTTATGTAAAAATAATTGCATCCACCACAAGAGATTACGTCTCCTCATAATCAATATCGGGTCTCTACGAAAATCCTTGTGTCACTAGTCGTGCTTTATATATAACGACTTCAGTTTTCTCATTTGGATTTCGCACAAATACCCATTTATATCCAAACAGCTTCACACCTTTAGGTGTTTTAACTACTTTGAAAGTGAATTTAATTCTTCTTGAATTGCGTCTTTCTATTTTGGCCAATCATTTATATGTTTACATTTTTATAACAAATTTAATTTCAAGATCCTCATTTTATTTTATAATTATATGCAAAAGTGTTGTCGACAACTATTTTAATTCGGTTCCATTTTTTTCTCGTAATGACATAACTTATAGAGATCTCTTTATTTTATTATTTTCAGGTACCTGAACCTCTTCTGGGGTATTATCTATTAGTTATGTCTTGCGACTCTTCATGAGTGCTTGCCTCCATAATATGACCATCTTCAATGTTAGCTCCTTATTTTTACAGAAATTTTAACAATGGAACCAATTGATTTCATTTGAATTGGAGCATATCTAGCTGGTATATGAGATTTAGTAACTCTTTTTATATTAGTAAATTCATCTGACAGTTGATTTGCAATATTCTGCAAATAAATTATCTTCTGAACTTCTAGTGTACACTGTTTTTTTTTTCGAGGATCTAGAGAAGATAATGTTGATGTTTTTCATGTAATTTCTTTTACCAGCTCTTTATTACCTCCCCCTGATGTTAGAATATTATATCATAAAAATGACAATCGGCAAACCATGCCGTAAATAAAACTTCAGTCATTTGTCCAAGATACTTATTATGGATGGGGATTCATGTTCAACATATATTCCCAACCTCTTTTGAGGACCCATCTTTGTGCGTTGTGGTGGAGCAATTGAAAATATGTCGCACATCGCTAAATTTTAAGATAGTTTGGCTCCTGACCAAACGGTAGTTTCATCAGGGAGAATTTATCAGTATTTGTTGGCGTGATGCACACAAGCGCTGCTACATGTAACAAAAACGTTTTGTTCTCATTAATAATTTTCAAGATATTAACGGGAGACATTTGATTTATAATTCTGCTAAATCATTTTGTGTATGAATATGGGCAACATGACTCTCAATAGCCATTAAAAGTCAGATATATGAATTCACCAGCATTATTAAGACGTCTTCATTGCATAATCTGAAAAGTGTGCTCTTAATGTAATTATTTGCGCAAATAATCCCGCAACACATCAAGGTTGCAGGTTGATAATAAACACACATGTTACATTTGTAGTAGATGCATCTATTAAAATCCACATAGAGGATGAGTGGGCCCACATATCTCACATGAATGTGTTTTAAAAAAATTTCTAACCCATTTTTAATTGAAATGATTTGGTAATCTATTAACCTTGAGAACAAGCAGCATAAAAGGATTCTTTGATTTAAAGAATCTTCTGATTCTTCAGTGAAGATCCATACAAACTCTCAATAATTTTTTTCGCATCATATTTTATCCGGGATGGTCTAACCGGTTATGCCAAATTTATTTTGGTAAGTAAACTTCTGGTTTACTATAATATGTGTTTCAATTGTACAAACACATTTCTTTCTATAAAATCCCCATTTGAAGTCTTAAATAAATGAGGTTAATCAAAATAATAAGTCTTTACTTATTATGAAGGATTCATAAACTCAAGAATCTTATCAAAATAACCTCATATAGCTCATGACTAGGTAAATAATATAATCAATAATTGTGACATTAATCAGTTTTCAGTTTACTTTTAATCACGACAGGAGATAAGCTAAATTGACACAAATAAAGGCATAAAGAATATCATATATATTTCTACGTTTCCCTTTTTCATTTAAGAAGTAAACAAATTCTTTATAATTATAATTGAGAAAACAAGAGAAGATCATATTTACATTTCAAGCATGATAATATATAACTTAATTTTAAATATGAATAACCATATATTGACTTTTATCACATATATTTTTCTATCCACTCAAATCACACCTAAATACATAATTGAAATATAATAAATCATATCAGAAATTCAGATATTTAATCACAAAACGTTATGCCATAAACTTAATTCATATTAAACATTATTATATTATTATCACTATTAGCTCTACTTATCTCAATAAAAATTATCAAAATCCAAATTAGTAATGTTAAGTGATTCAATTTTTATCATCAAGAATGTTATGACATCGTAGTAATTCATTTTCACTTGATGAATGTTTCTTTCAACAAGTGTCATTTGACGCCTTATAGAATCAATTTGCATACCTTTATTTTTCTCAGGTTTTACCACTATTTCGTTTCGTTTCGGATGGTATGATGCAATCAATATATGAAATGCATAAAGTAATTTGACATGTCTAAATAATGTCAATGTCTATCATACATTCCATTAATTTATGAGAATAAATCATGTACGCTCACTTTTGAGCATAAATCATTTATATTCACATTTGCATTCATTTAAAGGAATGCTTATCAATCATAATAGGAGTTATGATTTTTCATCAATGTTTCATTTTCCAACTACCATAATCAAATTGGTAGTATTTCTTATAATCTCTCCACATTATTACTACTTAATAAGAATTTAGGATACCAAAAGTTGTAATACTATATCTCCAAATTGATAACTAGTTTTTAGTCGTGGATCTCATTTCTCAATTTAAAATGTCGCAACTTCAGGTGCAAACTTTCATAGCAAGCTTTTAAGGGAAAATGTCTATAGTTGAACTCTCTTTATTTAAGTCCATATTAGTCCAGTAATTGTAAATATTCAAATTGCCGATACAAGAAATTTCGACCTTCGAAGGTTCTGAATTTTAGCCAAAAGATATGACAAAATATTAAACTAGATATTCTTAAAAGAATTCTAAATGGCAACACATGCTTTTATCCATAAATTCATCCATAAAATGCATGCCTTAAAAACATATTATCAATTCATGCCAAATGTTAACATGAGCATAAATTTGCCATTTGGCATGGACGGAATAAGGACAGTTCAATTCACATGAATATAGTTATACTCAAGTGGAAACAATCACAACTTTGGTGTTAAAATAATTCCTCCAAATATTACGAATGAAACATTGCCTTCACTTTATCTTTATCAAATGTCCCATTTTATGATTGTATTTTGAGACTCTTTACATTCCAGTGAATTCGAACCAATAGTTTTACAAGCTTACTAAGCATTGTTAAATATTTGTTAATTTAATAACATGTACCTCATTTGTACAATTTTACATACAAATGCTATTCTCTTAGTAGGCACTGTTATCAATTCTCAATTTTATTAATTGATTAAAGAGCAAATGAATAGGCCTTGCAAAAATCTTTTGATTTAACATATTTTGACAAATTTTGATTCAACAACTCAAAGATTGATAACTTCTTTAATTTAACAAGATATAAATCATGACTTTTCATTCTTCTCATTTCTCATGCGCACATTCAGTTATGGCTTCCATATTTGTTCAAGATTCAAAATCAACACATTGAATCAACTCCAATCAATATACTGAATCAAAGCCAGATATATTCAAATCTTCGGGTTTGAATACATATATTTTGAACTCTATGCCCTTGTCATCTAGGCTTCAGGACTAAAATAAGATATACAAATAAAATATACTCAAATCTTCAGGATTGAGTTTATAACCTAGGCTTCAAGCCTAACATAAAAATGTACCAAAAACGTTTAAATTCTCATTTGTATCATTTAGGCTTCCGGCCTAACATATTATTTGACTTTAAGAACTTCAAGTTCTTGATAAAATAAAAAAGATTCAACTACACCAAAATTAAATCCAATCCAAAAATTGAAATAACCATCAACTATGTTCAAATTTTATTCAATCTAAAAGTTGAAGTAGCCATCAAAATTTATTTGATTCTTTGAAGTGTTATACACGGAAAATTGATATAGATGCCAAATAACATAGGATCATATGATGTAACATATATTCTAATTGATTCCTTTCATTAATATATTAATGTTCGTATAAGCATAAAATATAAAATATATAATATATAATAAAGTAATAACTCACCGTCTTACCCATTCATCGATTCGATCTTACCTTTGGAAGTGAGAAATATGAACTTTCTTACGGATTCGATTAGTTAACTTTGAATCAAAAGATAGAACATATCGTGCTGATAACGTGTTATGAAATTAAAAGAATAACAAGCAAAAACTAAAATGTAATTGTGGAGAAGAAAGTGAAGTAGGGAGAGAATTTTATTCATTCATATTCATATCTAAATACATTACAATAAGCCTCTATTTATAGGGCTAAAGGAGAAACTCAAAAGACATAAGTTACAACTTACAAGTATTCAATAGTCACTATATTCAATACAATGAATATTACATTAAAATGGGCATCCACTAACATAATATTTATAACAAATCGTGATATTTTCATAACCGCCAATTTATATATGGAATTGCGAGACAAACATGCCATACCAATTTACAATTACTCCACATCGTATATAATGCATTCTGGAAAAGATTGAATTTTTACCATAAATATAGGAATTTGAAGAGGAATGGGAGTCTAAGAATAAAAGGAAGTATGAAGTACTGGAGATGGACTTACCTCTTTCTGAATCACCCTTGTTGAAAATATCCCCCATCCTACCAATTACCTTGTCCGCTGTTGAACATAAAGGTAAGACAATATTTCCAAATCCCCAAATTTCATAAAAATTAGGTAAGACTCCCCCCTCCAAATATATGGTAAAGTTTGCTTAATTCTTCCTTGTGAATTGTTGTAAGTATATATTTGTTTGTTTTAAGTAAATTATGAGAAGCTTGATATATATTTGATGTAGTTACTGATCCACTTTTGGTTAAATTTGAACCTTTTCTTAATAGCTCGAACAATGAATCTTCCACCAATAATTGTAGAGGGTAGTAGTTCTAGAATGAATCAGAAATTCATATCCCCTGAAATCATCGTCAATGTTCTTTTAAGACTTCCCGTCAAAACCATCATACGATGCAAATCTGTTTGCAAGTCATGGTTGGATGTACTCGAGGAGTTTGCCAAGGACCATCTATCTAGTTCGGTCCCTGGCTTAATCATTAACCACTTCAAAATATTTGAATTTGTCGATGAAGTCGAGCTTGAGCACCACAATCTTCACTACAATCTACTCGTAGAATTCGAGAAAACGGTGTTCACTAGTACTCCCCCTCATGACACGATATGGGTATTGAGGGGTCGATTAACGGTTTAGTTTTGTTGTGTGATTATTGTCCTGATGCTCTTTATGTATGCAATCCAATCACTCGTTAGTATATCGAGCTTCCACGTCTCGACCCATACCAAGATTCTTACTTCGTTTCGAACGGATTTGGAGTATGCACGACGAGTGGTCAATACAAGGTGGTTAGGATTTTGCAGAATAAGTTATTTGAGGAAATTATTTTACTGAGAACTTTGAAGTCTGAATGTTGGATTTACACTCTCGGGACAAGGGCATGGAGGAATATTACCATGCCTTGTCATTTCTACGATTACGACTGTGCAAATGTATTTTTGAATGGGAATCTCCATTGGTTAGTAGAAGATTTAAATGATGAGTCTTATTTGATTTCTTGTTTTGATTTAGAAACGGAAGTATTTAGCACATTTTCTCCTCCTCCGCTTCTGAGAGGACCATCATATCGAAGTGACCCTGTAGTTAGTGTAGTATTTGAGGATTGCCTGTGTATATGTGATGATAGCACCGAATTAGGTAACGTAATTGTCATTTGGGTGATGAAGGAATACGGAAATGAGAATTCTTGGACGAAACAATTTGTCTTCCCCGAACTTCCTAGACCTGCTAGACAACCTCTTCAATGTTTGTATCCATTGAAACTTTTTGAAGATGGGGACATTTTGCTGCTTTGGGGGGCGACGTTCTTGTTCTGTTACTCCAAGATGACTGATACTTCTCAAAAACTTGATTTGTTCGAGCTCCGTGAATATCATCTCGAGGCGAGGCTGCACGTCGCAAGCTTTCTTTCACTAAGAAGTTTCGAAATGGAGACGGTAAGAAAGTTCTGATCATGGATCAAAATTTCCATCGTTTCCGTCGAAAACATCGAAAAATTTCTATTTTTGAATCAATCGAAACGAAAATAAGATGTATTTTCGAAATTCTATATTTTTCTTGAGATTTTCTTTTTTCCTTTATTTAGTAATTTATTTCATAAAATTTCATAGTTTTTCCGAAACGTTTCCGTAAACTTTTCGAAAAGTTTCTTATATTCAGCTGACCGAAACATATATCGAAAACGAAACTTTGATCCATGGTTCTGGTTATCTTCATGTAATTTCGGATAATATAACTCCTATTATGTGGTTTCAGGTTCTGTAACAAAATATGAATGTTTTGATTTTATGTTTTCATTTGCCCAAATCAAGATTATTACTGGTCATACTTTCCTTGTATTCACCATTTTCACATCATCTTCATAGGCTGATGGAGTTGTTACAACGCCATCAGCAAAATTCAAGTTCAATTGATTTGCCATTCTGAGATTTATGTGATGATTACGGTCCTGTTTGAATGTATTTTGGTTCAGTTTCATCCACTTTCGGTGAGAATTATTTTGGTTGGGAGCTTTGAAAATTATTTTGAAAGATGTGTGAAATAATTAAAAATGTTTATCTTTGACTTATTTGTTATTTTCATGTATCACATGACAATTTCCTAACTTACATACTACATGATTATCAGTACAATAATGTGTTTTTTCATGAATCCATATTCAAATAATTATAAGTGACTGAAACGTTCATTAAGAATGTGTCAAATGATTTATATATATATATATATATATATATATATATATATATATATATATATATTTATTTATTTATTTATGTATATATTTTTTTTTGAGTATTGTGTTATGTTGTACTGATATAATAATATGTATTGTGGTATGATCACTTCATAAAATAATCTATACCATTTAAAAGAGTATACCAATAGAGATTGGTTGTAGTAGTTAATATAATTTAACGATAACATTATAGTCATTTTGATGAAAATAATATAAATAAATAATAATATGAGTAACATTCAAATAAATAAATAAACGCGAAATAGAAAATAAAATCACCATGATCTTGATTTTCTTTGTCTTGGTTTCTTTCTTGTCTACCTTGTGGTGCACAAATACACCTTAAGTCTATTATTTATGTCATGCACAAGAAGAATATGGCAGATACGGCTATGAAACGAGTCTGATAGAATCTTATACATCATTAGAGTGTCAAAATAAAAATTAAAAATTGGACTTCGAAGAAACATATTGGACATTTTATTTTATTTGCGAAAATTATCAATTGTTTCATTATTCCTAATTTTGATTTCCCCAGTTCTCAAGTTGATTATCTTTTGTTTCATTGCTTTTGCGATATTTAATAATTTCAAGATCCACATAAATTTGCTAAACTACACAGGCAACATACGTGCAACTCTTGAGTAATTCAAAAAGCAAATGAAAATTGCGGGGAGCTTTTTTGTTCTTTTTCCCGGGCCAATATTACAGCCATTCGTTATTATTGTACGAAGAGAATCACACAAGATATAAAACTCGAAGAGGAACATGCATAATATCGACATAATAAATACTGCATAGTTCAACAATGTGCAAGATGTAAGTGGAACACTATAAGTAATTTACATTGCAAACTATAATGAAAAAGAAACATGCTCAAACAATTTAAACTCGAAGAGGAACATGCATAATATCGACATAATAAATACTGCATAGTTCAACAATGTGCAAGATGTAAGTGGAACACTATAAGTAATTTACATTGCAAACTATAATGAAAAAGAAACATGCTCAAACAATTTGTTTCGATGATAAAATTGGCTATTTAAAAAGTTCATTTCTCTGTTTTCCTAAAATTTTAAAACATAAAGGGGTGAATCCATAAATACTATATTGTTTAATTTCTATTATTTGAATAAGTGAGGACATGTACAATCCAAATCAAGTGTTGCAATTTTTAACACCAAATCAGACTTGGTTCTGTAATTTCTCACATAGCAAATGTTCTCAATATAAATAGTCAATGTCTTATAGATAAATCTCATGATGAAAAAAATCCATACAATCATACAAATAACAATAAAATATTTCATGTCAAATATTATAAGTAGATAGCAACCGAAGAACTTAAAAAGCAAACAGGCACGGTAGATAAACTCCTCTGATATCGACTTATTCTTCCTCCTCTGCCTCTTCCAGCCACTTCACAAATGGCTCCAAGGCCTTCACAAAGCTTTGCCTGGCATCACAACAAAAGGCAATCACAATAACCGAGAAAATAAACAAATACAACATGTTTTTATGTTGTGTTAAAAAGCAGCATACCTGCCCTTAAGGTTTGTTCCTTTACGGAACCAATGAAGAATGGTATCTTCAGCAACAACATCCTGATCATAAAGAGACTTTATTATCTCAGGAAACAACTTCATCAGTTTAGCATCTTCATAGCATTGGACTTGAACTTTGTACATGAGTTCAAGCTCCAACTTCCCAGTAGTGCAGAAAGCATTCATCAACTCCGCCCATGCTTTAACCTGACGCAAAACTGAATTAGCATTTTGTTGCTGGTTCTTACCAGACCATTGGACAGCATCCATCATTACATCCCACAGAATCCGGACAACCTCGACATCGGGAAGCTTTGCATCTTTCACATGTTGCTTCGCGGTTTCTATGACTTCAGACACATCAACTTCCTCTGCTATCTGGGTAGTCAGTGCAGATTTCATTTCCTTAAGTTTCACTTCAAATATTTTCTTCTCACTGTACTCAACCAATGGTATGAGCCCTTCCTTTTTGAAATGTTCTGATAAAGCTTCAGGTGTTCTTTTAGTAGAAGGGAAAAATTCTAGAAGATTGTCCTCCATTTTACCACGTTTCAAGATTGAAATCAAGTCATCAAGGCTGTTATCTACAAGGTATTCCCTGAAGAAATCAGTGATGAATGAAAGGACGAGCCCTTTGGCAACGAGGTTATCTTTAAGTAGTGGATGGAGTACAGTCTCGGGTGTGAGACAGGACAACTTCTGGGAAAAAGCAAGTGCGGTGAAAATTGCGAGTTTTTTCCTTTCATCCTCTTCGAAAAGTTCCAAAGACTGCAAGAATCTTTGCATAACATTTTCTAGATTCTTTATAAGGAAAGGCCTTCTTCTTAAGATTTTCTGTAAATATATAACAGATGGCAAAATAACTTCACGTTTAGCCTCACAATCAATTACACCATAAGGATGACGCTCCCCTTCATCAGGTTTGGTTGTACCAGGTTGAGTACGGGCTCCTCTGAAGATAACCTGTATTCATGCAACACACAAGTTCAAGCCACAAAACCAAGGAAGAAAGGGCTACCAGAAAAGAGAAGATAAAATCACCAAATTAAGTTCAAACAGATGTTCCTCTGTTTAAGCTCCTATAGGAAAAAACATATCATGCAGCTTTAGAACTAAATTACAAAGAGACATTGAGATTGACCAAGTTCAGACTCAAAATTACCTACAGGATAGCTAAAACTCCTGTTAAAGAAGGATGGATGATATTGTGTGTTCTATATATACAAACATTAGGATCTAAAAAAGATGGAGAACAATTAAAATGAAAACAAATAATACGCAGAAGTTCAGCTTGAGGTAAACCTGTCTAGAATTGGATGCCTGAATTTCATTAAATAGCATAAAAATTGACTATAAAAATGTCAAGACCAGAGACTACAAAAATCAGCAGACTGATAGAAAGTCAATTTTTTTTGTCCCACGAGGTCTTTCTTCCTACTGCACTTTCTCACAACTATATACAGTTTTCTATGGATTGATAAAGTACTAAACAATAACAAAAATAAAGAGAATAAGAGAAATATGATCTCTTTGACACAATAATGTTGCCTTTAAAGTGTCTTATGAACATGGTATGCTAATTCACATGCAACAAGAACGAAGAACCTCACAAGCCTAAATTTTGCTGCTAGTTTAAGACTTTAACATAAAATACATCCAAAAAGAATGATAGACTAAGACGATACCTCAAAGAAAGTGTCACCGTATCTTGAGAAATTTAGATCTGAAGATTCAAGGCTCTTAGCTACAAGTTCCTGCATGACAAATAATTACATCCATTATCACCTAAAACATCATGAATCCACCCAATTCCTGTGGATAAGTGCCCAATCATGCTTATGAAACAATAAAAGATCTATGGAGAATTAATCCTTAAAAGTAAAATTAAAATAATTGAAATAAGGGAAGTACCAAATCACCAGCATTATCCAAATAAATCTGGACCACTGCATCAGAAAATGCCGCAGGGTCAAGAGGCGCAGCAATGTTCCGTTTGCGGGTCTTAATCCGCGTACCACTGTAATTAACACAATATAAGCACAATGAGAAACGAAATACACTCAAGTAAAAGCACAATAGTTTCGGCTTTCAGGATCAGAGACTGACTCCGAGAATCAGTTCCATTTTAAATTAACTGAAAAATATAAAAAAATACATACTTTTTGTCTTTAAATTTACTTTACAAAAAATATATCGTAAATATCCAGATGATTTAATTAATGATTGCTAAAAATTATAAAACATTTTAATGAAATATCTAAAGAAACTTACCCTAGAGTGGGTTTCTCCTTTGAGCTGCATAAAAAAAAAAACGACTAATTAATAAATTAATAAAAAGATCTCTCCCTTTGGGATAACGACATCAAATTCAATAGCTAAATTAGTAATTGATATTAACGAAAACAAAACGGCAGATCTGCGTAGTAATTAAAAGTACGATAAGAATCAGATCCAATTTCAAAAGGAACACAAATAAAAAGTTTTTTGATGGATTCATTTACCTCATAAACCGTTTTAGGGGAATCGAAGAGCGGGCAGAGTCTTTAGAGACTCTCTGCGTTTATGCGGTAGAATGAGAGAGAAAAGAGAACGGAAATGATGAACGAAAAGAGAAGTGGAACAAGTATTTAATTTTGTTATATTCAAGTACTGCAGCTCACAGGACAAGTTTGATAGCTAAACGTATCATTCAAGCACCGTGATGTGATTTGATAGTGGTATGTGGGCCTAAGTCCATTTGGGGGAAAATGCATATATGGATGAGTTTTGCTCGGTACCTTTCAAATGAATTTTCGTCAAACTCATAAAATCATCAAAAGCCTATTCATAAACTCACACTCAAACTCTTCAAAGCTATAAAACATTGATTTTATATCTATCACCTATTTTTTTTCCCAAATCTCTCTAAAAAATACATTGATTTGACATCTATCACCTACTTTTTCCCCTAAACCTCAACATTCAAACTCAATCCAAGTGGAGTTTCAACTTATTCAAACCACAAAACCCAAGAGCCAAAATCCATCCAAATAAAGTCTCAAAGGTTTCATCGAAACCACTTAAATTAATTTTTTTAAATCGAGACCCACGAAACAAGCCAAAACTCATCCAAATAGACCCTAAGGGTCTGTTTGTTTCATGTTTGGGAAAGTAGTATGAAAGAATAGTGGATGGCTGTAAAATAATTTTGATTCGCGTGACGTTGTTTGTTTTGCTTTTGAGAGAGCGCTTTAATAAATAAAGTATGTGTAGGTTTTTTTTGGAAGAACGAGGTTGTATGTAAAAGATGTGTAAGACTTTATATCAAATCATATTTGTTATGTGAGATAAATGGTGTAAAAAATATGTTACTTTATGCCAAATCAGAGTAGAGTTTGTATAAATTTTGTTTAGAGATTAGAAAATTGTTTTTTGTTTGGTTTTTGATAAAGTAATTTGAAAAAATTGAGAGATAAAAATTTATTTGAGAAAACAGAAAATATGTCTATTTGATATTTTTCAAACACGAATTTATTGGGGAAACGCCAAACAAACATGCCCTAACATTTTGTTTTTTTATAAGCTGGGAAAATCTAACATATGTATAATGTTTTCTGTTTGGGTAAGTGTTTTTTGATTCAAAATCAAAAGTGTACTGCAAAAATATTTTTGGTTCTGCCTTGGCTAGATACATACCCTCTGCCTTGGCTTCTTGTTGAGGATTCATGATGATTCTGTGAAGGATTAGTGAAGAAAAACAAGAGAATTTTGCAGAAACTGGAAGCAATAATTCTTAGATTGCTTTTGAAAGTATTTAGGTGCGTAAAGAGTTACTGAGCTGATCAGATCTGGTTTTAAAGAGGTTAGGGTATTTTGGTTTCCGTGATGCACGCTAACCGTTTGATCCGTTCTGTGTCAGCTTTGATTAGGCGGCGTCAGTTACGCAATTCAAAATTCAAAAACATTTAGTGCCAGACGGGAATACGAACCTCCTTAGTTTACTAGTAAAAGCGGGCTTTAGATAAAACATTTTTAAACAACAGAGCTTTTACGTAAACAATCAGACGAGTAAAATAAATACTTATCTGATGGGACTAGTATCCTGATGACAGATTATTACAAGTGAAAGCCAATAACTAGTAATCTTCATCGGCTGTTTGTCAATCCAGCTAGATAATTAATCTTCAGTCTTCAAGAATTAAGGTCTTCTCTTGAGAACATAACTTCAACTAACTTTCATTAACAAATTTCATCTTTTAATCAGAAGTACCGCTAGTCTTACACGTTCTCCCTGACTTTAAGAATCCATAAGCTAACTAGTCTGTTGAGAATTAACCTTCAAGATAATAAGATGAGTAAGCTGATAAACTCCAGTCTTCTGATGAGTTCCCTCTCAGCTTATGTATCTAAATCCAGTATACCTAGTTCAACTCTTAAAGTTGAAAACATTGCATCACTTAGAGATTTCGTGAAGATGTCAGCGATCTGATTTTTAGTATGAACATATTCTATCATGATATTTCCTTTTTCTACATGATCTCTTATGAAGTGATGTTTGATATCTATATGCTTAGTCCTTGAGTGACTTGTAGTGTTTTGAGTAAGGGAGATTGCACTTGTATTATCACAGTAGATAGGTATTCCACTGATTTTGTTGTTGTAATCTTCTAGTTGATGCTTCAACCAAAGTATTTGTGCACAGCAAGCTCCAACAGCTATGTACTTAGCTTCAGCAGTAGATATGGACACTGAAGTCTGTTTCTTATTCATCCATGAGATCAGACAACTACCTAAAAATTAACAGGCACCTGTTGTGCTTTTCCTATCAATTTTGCAGCCAGCAAGGTCAGAATCTGAAGATCCAATAAGTTCAAAACCAGATTCTCTAAGGTACCACAATCCCAATTCTTGAGTGCCTTTAAGATATTTAAGTATCCTTTTGGCAGCTAGAAGATGAGATTCCTTAGGATTTGATTGATATCTCGCACAAACCCCAACAGAGTACATGATATCAGGTCTGCTAGCTGTTAGATATAACAGTGACCCAATAATGCCTATGTACTTGGTTATATCCACTGATTTGCCATCTTCATCTTTATCTAAACGAAGTCCAGTAGACATAGGAACACTAACAGTTGAGCTAGTTTCCATAACAAATTTCTTAAACAGATCCTTTGTGTATTTTGCTTGGTTAATGAATATTCCACTAGGCAACTGTTTTACTTGCAAACCAAGAAAATAATTTAGTTCATCCATCATGCTCATTTCAAACTTGTTTTGCATCAGCTTGGAGAACTTGTCACACATCTATTGATTTGTTGAACCAAAAATAATATCGTCCACATATATTTGCACAAGCAATATATGATCCTCCCATTCAATAGTAAACATAGTCTTATCTACCTCACCTTTACGAAATCCTTTACTTAAAAGAAAATCAGATAGGGTATCATACCATGCTCTTGGAGCCTGTTTCAGTCCATAGAGGGCTTTCTTCAGACGATACACCTTGTCTTCTTCTTTGTAAGCTTCAAATCCAGGTGGTTGTTCAACATAAACTTCTTCTCACAATTCTACATTGAGAAAAGCTGATTTCACATCCATTTGATAGACTGTGAAATTCTTATGAGCAGCATAGGCGATAAATAGTCTGATTGCCTCTAATCTTGCTACTGGTGCAAAGTCTCATCAAAGTCAATGTCTTCTTCTTGGCAGTAACCCTTGGCCACTAATCTTGCTTTATTTCTGGTGACAATACCATCTTCATTCATTTTATTCCTTAATACCCATTTAGTGCCAATTACTCTTTGATGACTTGGTCTAGGAACTAAGTACCAGACTTCATTCCTTTCAAATTGATTCAACTCTTCTTGCATAGCTTCAATCCAATTTGAATCACTAAGAGCTTCTTCAATCTGTTTGGGCTCTATTTGAGATAGGAAGCTGACAAACATGGCATCATTTGCAGCAGCTCTCCTTGTCTTTACTCTATCCAAAGGATCACCAATCACCAGCTCTGGTGGGTGATTCTTGAGCCATCTGAGATCAGGTTGCAAATCTGAATGTTGTCCTCTGTTTTGATCTTGCAACACTACTGTTGGAGTTCCAGTAGTAGTCTGTTGAACAACGGTTGTCTGTTGAACAGGCTCTGGTCTGTCAGCTGTTTGTAACTCTTCTGTTAGACAATCAGCAGTGTGATTTTGAACAGCACTTGAGTTAGCAGCTGAGTTGAGATCAGGTAGTATGATGGGTATATACTCTTCATTTCTTTCAACACTCAATTTCTAAAAATCAGTAGACAGATTTTGATCAACACTTTGATTCTTTTCAGAAGATTGATTTGGTTCATCTAATACTACATGAATGGATTCTTCTACTAGTAAAGTTCTTTTGTTAAAACCTCTATAAGCTTTACTGACAGTAGGGGTTAGTATGGAAGTAGTTTGATTGGGTTTGGTCTCGGTTTGGTCCAATAATTGATTTCAGAGGTTTCGCCAAGACCTTTGAAACTCGATTTGGATAATGGTTTTAATGGAATATTGAGATTATAAAATATTATTAAATAATAGTTAGTGGATTTTGAAACTTTGAGATATGACTTGGATTGAGGTTTGATTGTTGGGGTTTGGAGAAGAAAAGTAGGTGGTAGATGTCAAATCAATAACTTTATGTGTAAAAAATATATGACAGATGTCAAATCAATGCCTTTATATGTTTCAAGTAGGATTGTGTAGGTTTCGATTTGTCTGAAACTTGGAGTTTCGCCTGAGACCTCTTCAAACTCTTTACTTGATGGGGTTTGACTCGATTTGAGTGAAACCAAACCTAGACAAACTAGATGCATATACAGCCTAGAGTATCCTACAAAAATAGCTTCATCAGCCTTTTCTGCTAAAGCAGTAAGGTGATTTTTCCCATTAATTAAAACAAAGCATTTACAACCAAAAATTCTAAAGTAATGAATGTTTGGTTTTCTGTTGTTCCAAACTTCATATGGAGTCTTGTTTTGGTATTTGTTGATCATGCATCTGTTTTGGGTAAATCATGCTGTATTTGTTGCTTCTGCCCAGAATCTTTGAGGCAGCTTTGCTTCAGCTATCATAGTTCTGGTAGCTTTTTTCAGAGTTCTGTTTCTCCTTACAACAACTCCATTCTGTTGAGGGGTTCTGGCAGCAGTGTACTCATGGCTGATTCCTCTGACATTACAATACTCTTCAACAGTAGAGTTTGTAACTTCGGTCCCTCTATCTGATCTGATCTTTAATATCTTCATGCTCTTTTCATTCTGGATCAGCTCCATCAGATTTGTAAGATGCTCATTGGTTTCACTTTTCTTTTTCATGAAAATCACCCAAGTGTATCTTGAATAATCATCCACAACAGCTAGGCAGTACTTCTTTCCACCATTGCTGATTGGATCAATGGGTCCCAATAAGTCCAATTATAGCAGCTCCAAGATCCTTCCAGATGATTGGTGCTTCTTGCTCTTGAAAGATGACTTAATTTGTTTACCCTTCTGACAGGCGTCACAAAGCTTATCTTTGCTCATGACTGTTTTTCGAATTCCTTCTACCAAATCATTCTTGATAAGTCTGTTTATGGTCTTGAAATTCATATGGTTCATTCTTTTGTGCCACAGCCAACTGACTTCACTTGGTGTTGATACCACCAAACAAATATTAGAACTCTTGTCAACAGAATTTCAGTCCACTGTGTAGACATTTCCTTGTTATCTTCCAGATAAAATGACCTTCTTTGTACCAATCTGTTCAACGTAGCACTTATCTGATGAGAAGATGACCGAAAATCCCTTGTCACAAAATTGACTTATGCTCAGCAAATTGTATTTGAGGCCTTTAACATAAGAGACGTCAGATATCTCAATGTTGCCTTTGATTAATCTTCCACTTGCTACAATCTTGCCTTCCTTGTTGTCTCCAAAAGTAACTTTAGGACCATCCACAGCAACAACATCAGTCAGCTCATGTATGCTTCCACACATGTGTCTTGAACAACCACTGTCCAAGTACCTGATTTTCTCTACTTTACTCATACTCCTAATCCTAACCTACAAAACAAAATATAAATTGTTTTAGGTACCCTTATTGAGAGGGTCCTGAAGGATTAGTTCCACCTTTGACAACCCAAGATGTTGAAGTCTTAGGCTTCTTAGGGTTCTGAGTCTTAACAGGAGCATGAATAGTTTTATCTTCATCACGTTCATCAGATTTGCTATGTTGTTGATAATCAGCATGATAAGAATAATGTTCATAAGCATAATAAGATGCATGATAATCAGGATATGCATGCATTGGATGAGCAGGATATGGTGCATAGTAAGTTGGAAATTGTGGTGCATGATACATAGGAGGATATGCAGCAAGTTGCACATAATATGACTCATTTCCATACCAATCATTTTGATTTTTCTTGTTCTTATGCTTATTTGGCTTACTAGGGGCTTGTTCATTAACAGACGACTTAGTTTTACCACTAGTCTGATTGGTTTTAGCCTTATCAGCAAACTTCTTAGGACTCTGTTGTCTAGTCTTACCAGTCTGTTTTCCTACACTAGGCTCTTTGCTCTTTTTAGCCTTAGGAGTTTTCTTCTCCTTTAATTAGTTCTCAGGTGAAGCAGGTTTAGTAGTCTGAACATACAAGATGACCTTACTGTTGTCAGCTGAGATAAATTTTTCAGTATGGTTCAGTTCTAACTTATCATGTTCTAAAGGTATCTTCTGTTTACTAGAGATATGAGTGGATGCAACAAATGATTTTTCATGAGAATCGATTATCTTTTCAAATTCCATGATTTTACCCTTATATACTTCACATTCAGCTTTCAGAGATTCATTCTCTTGCTCAAGCAGTTTATATTCAGCTGATTCTTTTGGCTTTTCAGCTTTAAGTTTCAGTGAACTATTTTGCTCTCTTAGCAATATCATCTCTTCCTTAAGCTTAGTAAATGCTTCAGCAATACCAGTATTGTTAAGCATCATTTGTTGAAAAGAATTAAACAATTCATTTTCAAGAGGAGTTACCTCATCATCCTCGGAGTTATCAGATTCCTTGGCCATCAGGCAGATAAGAGCAGGACTCTCTTCTTCAGAAGACTCTTCATCAAAAATGTCTGAGTGTGAATCTGATGAGTAGATAGAATCCAGCTTCTCTGCTTCTGCTATCAGCACCTTGCCTTTATGATGCTTTATTTATTTTCTGATTCTCTTTTTCTCTTCCGTGTACTTCTTAGCTTTAGGATATGGACAGTCTTTGATGAAGTGACCCAATTTCCTGCAATTACAGCACATCATTTTGGATTTATATGAATCCTTATCTTGAGAAGAAGAAGTGGGGTTAGAAGTAGAAGCATTGTTGTATTTTTTCTTCATTTTTCTTTTGTAGAACTTCTTGAAGTTGTTCATCAGCAATGCAACGTCTCCAGCTGTGTACTCTTTTTTGTTGAGTATTGTGGCTTCACCAGAAAAGTCCACATCTTTGCTTTTGTATGCTGGTCTTCTCGGATTTTCAGCAGCAACTAAGGCAGCTGTGGGACTTGAAGTTGAGGTTTCTTCAACACCCATTCTTGGCAGTTTATACTCATACGCCTTGAGTACTGATAACAGCTCGGTGATTGAGATCTTTCCCAAGTCTCTTGACTCTTCCATGGCTGTTACCTTCATGTTGAACTTTGGAGGTAGAGCCTTCAGCACTCTGACGGTTATCTCCTTATCTGTGAAGGTTTTTCCAAGCTTGAGAACCTCATTTAATGTCCTTGTAAACCTTGTATCCATCTGATCAATGGTTTCCGCATACTTCATCTTGAAGTTGTCCATATTTTCCAGAGCAACACTCAGCTGATGTTCTTTGATGGCGTTGTTTCCTTCGCTCATGTCACAGACCTTATCCCACATCTCTTTAGCAGTCTTGCAATGCTTGACTTTATCAAATCTGTCATTGTCCAGGGGATTGATCATGATGAAACGGCCAACTTTGTCTAGATTGAACAGCTTGATTTCTTCAGTTGCCATCTCATTTAGATCTTTCTCCACCACTATGTCCACTTCATCAACCTTTATAGTCTTGGGAATTTGAATGGACCTTTTATGATACATGTGTATATGTTATCATTATAGGCAGCTAAGAAGATCTCCATTCTGATCTTCCAGTCCTCGAAACTAATACCAGCTATGTGGGGAACATCGCTGATACAATCCATTTTCAAAGAGATTTTGGTTTTTTAAAAATATGCTCTTTTGAAAAAGTTTGAAAACCTTTGAAAAATACTAGGATCAAGCTCGTTGATCAGGCAACTGATTCTAATGAACCACCTGCTCTGATACCACTTGTTGGTCCCAAGTGGTCAGATGAGGGGGGGGGGGGGGGGAGGGTTGAATAGACCTCTGAAAATTTTACCTTTAAAACTTTTTACTTAACAGTAAACAGACTAAGCTGTTATAAAGCAGTAAGCTGACTAAGCTGATCGCGAACAAATCTTTGAATCAGCATAGTAGACCACTAATCTGATAATCACTTAGCTGATTTAGTCAAAATCAGTTTTAACACCAGAATACTCGCAGCGGATATTTTGAGTGTTTTTCACAAGTAAGCTTGGTAGATTGAAATATTTTATCCCCAATTTTATCAAACTCCTTTTGAAAATCTTTTCAAACAATTTTCAAGTGTTTTATGCAATCTGAAAATATGCAAGGAAAAATGCAAAGTAAAACACACAGAATTTTTATAGTGGTTATATGGATTTAAATCCTTTTGTCCACTCTTCCAAGTCACTTAGATCTTGGGTTATACTATAATCACAAAGTTTACAGTATACTCTGCTTGGGCCAATCAACAAATGAAAAGGCCACAAATGCGCAATAGAAAATCACAAAGAATACCTATTCTACAGAGACTTATCACTCACAAAGACGGATAAGAACTCCTCACAACACTCTCTTAACACAGATTCACTCAGAAAATGTATTCGTTTTACTTCAACAAGCTTCTGTCAACAAATGACTTCAGCAGGCGAGTGAGCTGTTCTTAAGCTTCTTGAGACTTAGAAAATATTCTGCTTCGTAAATAATCTCTCAGTTGTTGTGTTCTATGTTTCTCTTCGTCTCTTCAGCTATTTATACTCACAGATTCAAAAAGTGTCCGTTGAAGAGAGACACAATTCAAATTTCTCGGTTACTGGTCCTTAATTTCCACGAACGGCTCTCTGCACAGTGACAGTACTGCAGACTGTACTTTCTGTCAGGCAGCATTTAATGCACCTAGCTGATACGAGGTATTTCTTCAATCATTTGCCATTAATATCCTCGGTCTTCAGCATTTATTACTCTAAGGGTATTTATTACCGTTGGGGAGACTTCCTGATCCTTTCCACTCGGCTGATGAGAACACAAGTCTGATGGTGAGCAGAGCTGATCCCAAACTTGAACAAATCTGATTTGAGTCAGCTGATCTTCACCAGTCTGATTTCTTTCTTCAGCAGATCAGTAGTCTTCTGGACCTTGAATCTTTGACCCTTCTGATTTGTCTTCTCATTTGGTCAAAAATTCTTCTAAGGGTTTTAATTAAGTCTTCCATACTTAGATGATCTTAATGTTTTGGAAATCATCAAAACCTCCCTTAACTTCTTTATCTTCAATACACTCTATCTTCATCTTCATCCAACATTTTCACTCGACTATCAGCAGACTAAGCTGTTGAGATCAGCAAGCTGACTAGGCTGATCAGTGAACAAATCTTTGAACATCACAATTAATCACTTCTCTTTAAACTGCTTAGCTGATTTCAGTAAAATCAACTTTTAAAAGCAGAGTACTTGCAGCGGATTTTTATAAAGTGTTTTTCACAAGTAAATTCCAAACAGTTTGAAAGATTTATTCCCAGTTTTATAACGTTATTTTCACAGAATCTTTCAACAGATCTGGTAAAGTGCTTTTATGCAATCTTGAAAATATGCAAGTGAAAATGCAAAGTAAAAACACACAGAATTTTTATAGTGGTTATATGGATTTAAATCCTTTAGTCCACTCTTCCATGTCACTTAGATCTTAGGTTATACTATAAACACACAGTTTACAATATACACTGCTTGCGTCGATCAATAAATGAAACGACCACAAGTGCGCAATAGGAAATCACACAGAAGACCTATTCTACAGAGTTTTATCACTTCACAAAGATGGATAAACACTCCTCACAACACTCTTTTCAACACATATTCACTCAGAAGGTGTTTTCGTTTTTCTTCAACTAGCTTCTGTCAACAAATGACTTCAGCAGACGAGTGAGCTATTCTTGAGACTTAAAGATTTTGCTTCGGATTTTCTCTCAGAGATTGTGTTGTTCTTCTTCTCTTCGTCTCATGAACTATTTATACTCCAGGATTTGAAAAATGTCCGTTGAAGAGAGACATAATTCAAATTTCTCGGGTACTGGTCCTTAATTTCTACGAACGGCTCTCTGCACAGTGACAGTACTGCAAACAGTACTTTCTGTCAGGCAGCATTTAATGCACCAAGCTGATACGAGGTTTTCCTTCAATCATTTGTCATCAATACCCTCGGTCTTCAGCATTTATTACTCCAAGTGCATTTATTATCGTTGGAGAGACTTTCTGATCCTTTCCACTGGGCTGATGAGAGCACAGGTCTGATAATGAGCAGAGCTGATCCCAAACTTGAACAAATCTGATTTGAGTCGACTGATCTTTACCAGTCTGATTTCTTTCTTCAACAGCAGATCAGTAGTCTTCTGGACCATCTTGAATTTTGACTTGTCTGATAATACTTTAACTTCAATCAAAATTCTTCTAAGGGTTTTAACTAAGCTTTCCTAACTTAGCTGGTTATGATGTTTTGGAAATCATCAAAACCTCCCTTCAAACTTTAAATTACTTTTCTTCTGATCTTCATCTTCATCCAACAATTTCTCCCTTTTTGATGATGACAAAACCTAACAGCTAAGTACCTGTACCTAGACTAAAGTTTTTGTCCTAAAAAATTTCTGAGATAGAAATGATGTATTCGATGAAAAAACTTGAACTTTTCATTGATATCAGATTTGTGAGTAGAAGTTACAAGTTTTCAGACCGATGTAAGAAAATACAAGTAAGTTTGGAAAAGCAGATTACAAGATATTTAAGTTCTAGTGATCTGATTCTTCATCAGTCACCTCTTCTTCTATTTCAAACAACTCTTCATCATCTTCATCGTCCACTTCATCATCTTCATCGTCCACTTCATCAGTCAGAAGATTTTTCTGAGCAGCTTCCATTTTTCTAAGTCTTTCTGCCTCAGCTGCTTCATTTTAATCAAGCTTCTTCTTGATGTGTTCTAAGTTCTGTTTCTTCAGCTCAGGATCTAGTTGCTCTTCTGATGAGTCCTTAGTTGCAGCCAATTCTTTATCAGACTTGAGTGGTTCCTTAGGTTCTTCTTGATAGAATAGTGTCCTGCAAGCTAACTATTTGGCTGCAATTAAATTGAAAGGACTATTCAATTGGATTAATAAATGCATTTTATTATTATATGGTCATCTTTATCTTATGTAATAATTATCTACGCATAAGGATAGAAGTCCTTAGATCACAGGGCTATGGGACAACCCGTGGACTGATCTCCAAGGCCGTGATCTAGTATATATTCAAGAGTCGTAGAATCCAATCGAGATAGGACATCATTGGATTCGGTTAGACTCTCACTATTGTGTATACTCCGATGAACTGGAGAACACTGGGGTCCACGAGCGTGACTGGGATAGTCGATACACATAAGTGGGTGGCTTGCTGGGATGGCAAGCGCACTGAATACCCCAATTAGGAAATAACTCACCATGGAAGCGGTAGTCGCATATCGGGGTTGAAGTTATTCCAATTTACAATAGTATACGAGGAACGATCCCTAACTACTTGAGATGATAGGGTTTATCTGGTGCGAGAACGTCTATGCTTTGATTTGAGTCCCGACTGACTGGAGATCGCCAGAAAGTCTATGTGGACTCATATTGGGTATAGAGGAACTCGTATGTAGATTCATATCATCAACAAAGGATCCATTGACCCGACTTGATAGGTTGGGAAATTCTCCTATGGATTTCTGTGAGAAATTAATTCTGGTAAAATCCTCGGCCGAGGTATCTGACGGCTTTATGTAAGTAGCTCATAAAGGTTAAGTCAAAGAGAATTATTTCGAGACCAGAATGCATAAGGTCAAGACAAAAGAAAAGGGAAACCGATGAAAGACCATACCCTTAAGTCTCGACTGGGAGATTGATCGATGGAGAGATTATGTCGTATATGGAAATTGTAAATGATAAAAGGTTCACTGAATTAATTCACCAGTGATTGGGCTCCATGGGCTTGTGGCTGGACATCGACCGTGGAGTGTGGGAGAATTCCCAAATTGGCAGGGGTGCTAATTTTGGAATGATTAATCGACAGAGTGTTCAATTGATTAAGAGTAAGTCTTACTCGAATAATTAAATAATATTTAATTATAACCCACGGCCAATTATGTGGTGAACCTACGGAGGCATACACAATACACATGAAGCGAAAGCGAGGAAATAAGAACGATCGAGTCGACTGGGTCGACTTGGTGAAAAATCGACTGGGTCGATTATATTGGGTGGGTCGACTGGGTCGACCCAATTGGAACAAATTGAGATCCAATTGGAATTGGATCAGAATCATAAATTAAATTGGAATTTAATTTGTGGATTAATTAATTAAGTTGGATTTAATTAATTAGAAGGGATTTTAATTAAATGGACTTAGAGTCTGATTTAATTAAATGGGAGATTAAGTTAATTAATTGGGCTATTTAATTGGGAGATTAAATAAAGCCTGGTCAAATTAATTAACTGGGCCATGAATTAATTAGAAGACTTGGTCTTCTAATTAAAGAGGGCCATGGCCCATGTAGGAGAGAAAAGTCCTAGTCCTAATAGGACTAGGTTAGGAAGATAACTATAAGTAGCCTTCTTGTAGTTATTTTTCACACAACTCAACAAGTAAAATTTGAGCAAGAGCAAAAATTCTCTCTCCCCTCTCCCAGTAAAAGTCGACCGAACCCTGTCTTCCTTTTGGAAGAATTTTTCGTTTTCGACTTTGTTCCTAAATCGTTCCTAAATCCTAGATCATAATATATCTTGTGTTCTAGCTGATCAAGATTTATTATTTTCGTGTAATTGTGGTGTATCAACCCGTAGAGGCGCAACACGTGGGGGGCTGCTGCAAAGCTTGGATCGATTTTGCTGAAGAGAAAATCAGAGTTCGTTTTGCTGACTGCCAACTTGGATTTGCAAGGAGATAGGTATAACGTGCAAACTTATACTATCGTTTTATTTATTCATATATATACGACTAGAGTAGTATCCTGGCAAGATTCCGTAAGAGGTCCTAAAATTTTTATATTCCGCTGTGCCTAGGGCTGTTTATCTTACCGAATCCCAACAGTGGTATCAAAGCCAACTCTAGGCTTTGTATATATATGAATTTGCAAATTCTGTGTTTTTATAAATCATATGTTTGATTTATGTGTGGCTAGTTCTTTAACTCTATATGTTTTAGAACGTAGATCTGTTAACTTAGAGTTAATGTAAAATTTTGATTCGAAAATTTTATCCTGTTAATTTTTTATTTTGGATTGAATTAATTAATACTGTTGATTTTAATTAATTAAGTAATCAAACACAAATTAAAACAAAACAAAAAGAAAACAAAGTAATTAGATCGAAATTTATTCTCTTGGTGAGAATTAAACTCGACCTTAGCGCTCGGCACAATTCTTTGATTTCTTTTGTAGTCACAATTAACGTGACCATGATGTTTTAATTTGGCATATATGCTTGATTTGTGCTACGTAAGATTTGAAGCCACCATATGTATTAAATTGCAATTGAGTTTTGTTAGTTGCAAAAATGTTGGATTTTAGTCATCTTGAAGCCAACGATTTACGGCAATGACATGGTGGTTCAAAATCTTCGTGGCAGAATTTTGGATAATCTTGGATAAAATCTTGGAGATTTGGTAATTATGAAATCTTGGTGAATCTTGGATTGATCTTAGAGATCTTGTTAAGCAAAGAAACTTAGAGTTTTATTTAAATAAGACATTTAATTAAAATTAATGTCTTGTAGTTAATTACCAAGATTAAAGATCTTAGAGATCTTATTAAACAAGGAAACTTAGAGTTTCATTTGTGATATGACATTTAATTAAAATTAATGTCTTCTAGTAAGTTACCAAAATTAAAGATCTTAGAGATCTTATTAAATTAGGAAACTTGGAGTTTTGGATAAGGTAGAAATCTTGGTGGATTTGGACATTACCTTAGTTAACTAATCTATTCAAAATAGTATTATCTAGAGAATCTTGGAGATTTGTAAAATTGGGAAACTTAGAGTTTTGGATAAGATAGTAATCTTGGAAGATTTGTAACTATCTTAATTAACCAACTTCATCAAGATAAGAGTTGTAGATTACTTAGAACTCAAGTAAAAGTTAATTAATCTTAGAGATTAATTGTTAATTCAAAATTAAATTAACTTGGATAATTTTTGTGAATTAAAATTAAAGGAGCCGGTAAATTTACATTTATGCCCTTATGAATTTATGCATGTTCTTGAGTGAATATGTGGATTTGTCGATTTTGCCCTTAAGCCCTGTGTAGTTTTGGTTTATTTATTTTATGGGTTGTAATTAAATGGGCCTGATTTGTGCCCTTGCTTGCGCAAACGAATGTAATAGAATAGGGTCATTTAAATTTGTAAGCTAGGCTTAGATTAGGCTTGGAGCCAAGAAGACCTCATGAAGACTTGGAGATCCACATGAAGGCCCATTACCTTGGAGGACATGGAGGCCCAATTCATTACATGGAGGCCCAATCAAGGTGGATATTACAAGAAGGCCCATGATGTATGGGTTTGAAAATTGTAATAGTTAGGACATTTAATTTCCACCCTAGACTGACCAATTGGTCCATCATGTGGCTCGTGATGGATCGCATAGGATGGACAATCGACCAATCATATGTGCAATGCTAGGTGATATATGTTTACTATTATTCTTTGATGTATGTCTTGCATGCTTAGAATAGATCACGTAAACAAGATAAAGCATAATCTGATGAGACCTCGCACGAAGAAAACTTAAAACCTCCAGTTGAATTTAAAAACTCAATTAGAATATTAAATCGATTAACGGGCGCATATGAATGGTGTCTATGGTCCGAGCCTATCCAATTACTAGGTCTTAGACATATTGTACAAATATATCTCGATGTCTCACGAGTCGTGGGTCGAGCTATAGGAAGATGATATGTCTATTGCCTCGATGCACAGTTTAGTGCCAAGGGAGGGGATAGCAAGGTTCTAGGCGCTGTCTCACGAGTCGTGGGGCGTCTAGGATTGAACTATTTCTCTTCACGAGTATTGGACATGATTTAACGCGAGTAAGTATGGATGTCTCACGAGTCGTGGGTCCATAACGAAAACCGAGGCTGAATGAACTCAAGAGTTAGCTGGGATGGTTAACCGGCGACGTGATCGCCCACCAAGTGGATCAATTGGTATGGCCAACGAGTCGTGGGTACTGAGCGATTGCATTTGGGCCTTGAGCCCATTAGGAAATTTTTTTCCCGAACCTTATGTGGGGGCATAAGTATTCGACAAAAATAGTGGGAGTAATTTACAAATGAAAACCATGTTTGTAAATTATGCATTGATATTAATCTGCCGCGTATTTATCGTCATGTTTATGATAGTTTATCATAAGTTATGTATCCATGAATATTTACCATCATACTTGAATCAAATAAATTGACTGAACCCAAATGAATTTTTGAATGACTTCGAAACTTGAGAAATTATTCTCGAGTCCAAGCAAGGACTAATCTCCTTACAAAGATTTCATTGTTTTTCCTTTCGAAGTTACACTTCGACTGGAATGGTGATAGGTTTCACCAAGCTGCCTTTTTCGAAGTTACTCTTCAAATAAGAAAGGTGATAAGTTTCACCAGAGGGTTGAGGATGGTTCTCAAGCCCAAATTTTCTTGAAGGCAAACATGAAATCTCCCATAAATGGGAAGTAACATCTTGTTATAAGGCCTCAAAAGGCTCGAGAGATGGAAGAAGAGGAATGAATCCTCTCTGAAGGGAATTAACCTTAGAGGTTTTTCTGTAAGGATGATAAGTTGTAAAGTCAATCAAAATGGTTCTTCCATGGATTGAGATCAAGGGAAAGAGGGAATTGAACCTATTCATCCCATAAGGGATGACTGAATTTTGTTGAACTTAACCTTATGGTTAAAGTAATGCATAAGGGTGTTGGATGCCCGATGAAGCACTCATTGATGCATTCAATGCATCTAAAGCCATGAATTATTTAGATCATTAGAATTTGCTTATACCATCCCTTGTCTTAAGGGATGTGATAGTTCCATAATGGTTGGAACTGATTGCGCTATAAGATTTATACGCAAAAGGTGTACATAAGCAAATGAGTATGAATACTCTTATATCGACTAAATATAATATGCATAGTCAATAAAATATAAATAATCAAGATTTCACACACTTGAGTCGTTGTAAAAATCGAAAGGCGATACACGAATACTAAAACATATTTCCGAATTAAAAGATTCAAAGACTGAGCTCGACTGGGTCGAGCTTGACTGGGATGCTGTACATAGTAACCGACTTTCGAATCTTGCTTAATGGAAATTAGATTTAGTAGTTGGTTGCTAGGCAACCAAGAGGCATAAACAATTGCAATGGATTTAATCCATTTATAAGTGTGTAGAAACACTAAAGCATTAGTGGGAGATAAGGCGTCTCTAGTACCCTCATGGGTAAAAGTACGTTGTGATGTACAATTCCAAATTACTTTTGGAATAAAAGAAGAGAGCCTAATCAATGAAAGCATGTAAAAGATTTGGATCAATTCAAAATCGAACATGCACGCAATTGATTATTTAATAGAGAATTAGATTCTCGAAATGTAAGACTCGCTCAAAACATTGTCAGTTGTTGAGCATTTTGGACATATAAATGTCCATTAAGAAATCTTACATGAAATTCCTTGTTCACACAAATGAAACTTGATCGAGAAAATCGAAGATACTGAGCTAAGTATCTCTGAAGCCAGATCCAAAACATATCACGTGATATGAGTTTTGGTATTGTACCTTCATATGCATTCATGCGCATATGGGGTCTCCCGCTTATGTGAATAAGCTGGTGGGAGATAAGTTGGACGTTAAGTCCATCTTATGCAATTCGTGGGGTATCCAGAAAACTCTATAGGATACAAGTTCTACATCCTACAAGATAAACTACGTTTGTCTCAAGGAACGCACACTTCTTGGAGAAGGATTTCTTGCTAGGCAAGAAGGAACGCAACGTAGAACTAGATGAGGTCACTGAAGCTGAAAGGACCAACGAGGTCGATCAAGCTGACCCATCACCACAGGCAGTGGGAGAACATGAGCATGAAAGTGCACCAGAAAGTACACCGGTACTTCGTAAGTCAGAAAGACAACGTAGAGAACCCGAGAGGTACTACGGTCTGCTGCGTGAGACTAGACAGTCTCTAACCGACCCAAGGACTTACGAAGAGGCTATGCTAGGCATAGACTCGGGAAAGTGGCGTGAAGCCATGGAATTCGAATTGGACTCCATGCACTCAAACAAGGTCTGGGCCTTGGTAGATCCACCAGTGGGAGTGGCTCCCGTGGGTTGCAAGTGGATCTATAAGCGAAAGCTTGGAGTGAACGGAGAGGTAATAACCGACAAGGCGCGATTAGTGGCAAAATGATATACTCAAAGACCTGGAATTGACTTTGAGGAGACCTTCTCGCCCGTCGCAATGCCTAAATCCATTCGAATCTTGCTGGCCATAGCTGTGTGGTATAACTACGAGATATGGCAGATGGATGTAAAGACTGTCTTTCTCAATGGGGACATTGACAAGGAGATCTACATGGAGCAACCAAAAGGATATACATCCAAAGGAGATGAACACAAGGTGTGCAAACTCCAGAGGTCCATTTATGGACTGAAGCAAGCTTCCCGAAGTTGGAACATTCGTTTCGATGAGACAATCCAAACTTTTGGATTCATCAAAAACATGTTCGAACCTTGCGTGTACAAGAAGATCAGTGGGAGTACAGTTGAATTTTTGGTGCTTTACGTTGATGACATTCTTCTCATTGGAATGTGAAAGTGTTGTCCGAAACTAAAGCATGGTTATCTACACAATTCTCAATGAAGGATTTGGGAGAAGCATCCTTTGTACTAGGTATAAGGATCTACCGAGATAGATCAAAATGACTGCTGGGCCTCTCCCATTCCCAGTACATAGATAAAATCTTGAAAAGATTTAATATGGAAGAATCCAAGAGAGGATTGCTTCCAATGAGACATGAAATTGCACTCTCTAAGTCAATGGCCCCAAAGACGCTTGAAGAGAGAAGCAATATGTCTCGAGTACCATATGCATCTGCAATAGGAAGCATAATGAATGGTATGTTATGTACGAGACCAGACGTAGCATACGCTTTAAGCGTTACAAGTTGCTACCAGTCTGATCCAGGTGAGCAGCACTGGATAGCCGTAAAGGCAATTCTGAAGTACCTGAGAAGGACTAAGGAATTGTTCTTGGTATACGGTGGAAGAGAATTGAAATTGGAAGGCTATACTGATTCTAGCTTCCAATGTAATGTAGACGACTTCAAGTCGACATCTGGATACGTGTTCTGCCTCAATAGTGGTGCGGTAAGCTGGAAGAGCTCCAAGCAAAACACTACCGCAGATTCAACCACCGAGACAGAATACATTGCCGCGAGTGAAGCAGCAAAGGAAGATGTTTGGATGAAAAACTTCATCCAGGAATTGGATGTGATACCTAGCATTGTCGAGCCATTACTATCTTCTGTGATAATAATGGAGCTATCTCGCAAGTGAAGGAGTCGAGATCTCATCAGAATCCAAGCACGAACTAAGACGATACCATTTGATATTTATATCATTGGTAGAGGAGACATAAAGATGGAACGTGTCACCTCAAGGGATAATACGACGGACCCGCTGTCTAAGCCATTGCCTCAAAGGCATCCGAAAACATCTGTCTAAGATGGGAATCAGAAGTATGAAAAGTTGGCTTTAGTACAAGTGGGAGATTGATAGAATAGTGTCCTGCAAGCCAACTATTTGGCTGCAATTAAATTGAAAGGACTATTCAATTGGATTAATAAATGCATTTTATTATTATATGGTCATCTTTATCTTATGTAATAATTATCTGCCCATAAGGATAGAAGTCCTTAGATCACAGGGCTATGGGACAACCCGTGGACTGATCTCCAAGGCCGTGATCTAGTATATATTCAAGAGTCGTAGAATCCAATCGAGATAGGACATCATTGGATTCGGTTAGACTCTCACTATTGTGTATACTCCGATGAACTGGAGAACGATGGGGTCCACGAGCGTGACTGGGATAGTCGATACACATAAGTGGGTGGCTTGCTGGGATGGCAAGCACACTGAATACCCCAATTAGGAAATAACTCACCATGGAAGCGGTAGTCGCATATCGGGGTTGAAGTTATTCCAATTTATAATAGTATACGAGGAACGATCCCTAACTACTTGAGATGATAGGGTTTATCTGGTGCGAGAACGTCTATGCTTTGATTTGAGTCCCGACTGACTGGAGATCGGCAGAAAGTCTATGTGGACTCATATTGTGTATAGATGAACTCGTATGCAGATTCATATCATCAACAAAGGATCCATTGACCCGACTTGATAGGTTGGGAAATTGTCCTATGGATTTCTGTGAGAAATTAATTCTGGTAAAATCCTCGGCCGAGGTATCTGACGGCTTTATGTAATTAGCTCATAAAGGTTAAGTCAAAGAGAATTATTTCGAGACCAGAATGCATAAGGTCAAGACAAAAGAAAAGGAAAACCGATGAAAGACCATACCCTTAAGTCTCGACTGGGAGATTGATCGATGGAGAGATTATGTCGTATATGGAAATTGTAAATGATAAAAGGTTCACTGAATTAATTCACCAGTGATTGGACTCCATGGGCTTGTGGCTGGACATCGACCGTGGAGTGTGGGAGAATTCCCAAATTGGCAGGGGTGCTAATTTTGGAATGATTAATCGACAGAGTGTTCGATTGATTTAGAGTAAGTCTTACTCGAATAATTAAATAATATTTAATTATAACCCACGGCCAATTATGTGGTGAACCTACGGGGGCATACACAATACACATGAAGCGAAAGCGAGGAAATAAGAACGACCGAGTCGACTGGGTCGACTTGGTGAAAAATCGACTGGGTCGATTATATTGGGTGGGTCGACTGGGTCGACCCAATTGGAACAAATTGAGATCCAATTGGAATTGGATCAGAATCATAAATTAAATTGGAATTTAATTTGTGGATTAATTAATTAAGTTGGATTTAATTAATTAGAAGGGATTTTAATTAAATGGACTTAGAGTCTGATTTAATTAAATGGGAGATTAAGTTAATTAATTGGGCTATTTAATTGGGAGATTAAATAAAGCCTGGTCAAATTAATTAACTGGGCCATGAATTAATTAGAAGACTTGGTCTTCTAATTAAAGAGGGCCATGGCCCATGTAGGAGAGAAAAGTCCTAGTCCTAATAGGACTAGGTTAGGAAGATAACTATAAGTAGCCTTCTTGTAGTTATTTTTCACACAACTCAACAAGTAAAATTTGAGCAAGAGCAAAAATTCTCTCTCCCCTCTCCCAGTAAAAGTCGACCGAACCCTGTCTTCCTTTTGGAAGAATTTTTCGTTTTCGACTTTGTTCCTAAATCGTTCCTAAATCCTAGATCATAATATATCTTGTGTTCTAGCTGATCAAGATTTATTATTTTCGTGTAATTGTGGTGTATCAACCCGTAGAGGCGCAACACGTGGGGCGCTGCTGCAAAGCTTGGATCGATTTTGCTGAAGAGAAAATCAGAGTTCGTTTTGCTGACTGCCAACTTGGATTTGCAAGGAGATAGGTATAACGTGCAAACTTATACTATCGTTTTATTTATTCATATATATACGACTAGAGTAGTATCCTGGCAAGATTCCGTAAGAGGTCCTAAAATTTTTATATTCCGCTGTGCCTAGGGCTGTTTATCTTACCGAATCCCAACACTTCTTATTCCTGATCATCAACTTCAACATCTTCTTCTTTTGCATCAACAACCTTTTCTTCAGCAGCTTCTGCATTCTTTTCAGCTTCAGCCTTCTCTTCAGTTTCCTTGACTGGTTCAGGTACTGACTCTGTTTGCTTCTCATCAGCAGCCTTTTCAATAGCAGAGTCTCCAGGTACTTGATCAGTTTCAGGTTCTGGAGCGGCTTCTTCTTTTTCAGACACTGTCTTCTCTTCCCCCTTTTTATCATCATCCAAGGGAGAGAATCAGTAACTTGTAAATTTGCAGCATTGCAGATCCTTTGTATGTTCGCATCCAAGTTATCCAGCTTTGATGACAGTTGACTAAGTGTTGATCCTTGATTGCTGGTCTGATCATTCAAATAGTCCAAGTTCAGTTGCAGAGTGGCAACTTCATTATCGACCTTTGATGCAATTCCATCCAAGTGTGCTGCCGATTCCTTTTTGAGTTCCAGTTCAGCATCAACAAGCTTGGTGATGGATCTGATGGCGTTTGCAATATCAGCTTCATTACGTTTAAGAGCTGTATGAAGATGATTCATATCAGCCTTCACGTCTTCAATGTTTCCTTTCATGCCCTTCAGACATTGGATCCGTTGAAGAGAGTTGTTAGCAGGCAGATTATCAGCAACATCCTTGATTAGTTTCTTGTTTTCCTCCAATAATCTACTGTTATCTTCTTGAATCTGGTGGTTTTCCTCCTTCATCTCCGTTGTTAGCTTTCCAATTCTGTCATCCAAGGTCTGTTCCAGCAGCAGCTGAATAGACTCCATCAGACTTGAATGTTTATCAGCTTTTGGAATGTAGGAGGAAGCTGATGGCTCAGCTTGGTAGACTTCAATATCTGCTAAGTTATCTTCAGTCTTTTCTTCACTTTGTTCAGACTTACCAGGCTCCTGAACAGTTGGATGAGCAACAATTGTGCCAGCTTGTATTTGAGCATCTTCTTTAGCCTTTCCTTCATCAGGCTTGGCAGCAACTTGTTGAACAGTTGACTGTTCCTCTACCTTAACAATTTCAGGCATTCCATCATCAGATATTTTAGTAGTTTGATGAATTACCTGGGTGATTTTAGGCAAGAAATTCTTAGTAGGTGCCTTAATCACTTCTTCTCTGTAATCTCTGACTTCAGCACCGAAAGTAATCTGCTGAACACTATTCAGTGAAGGAAGATCACTTGGAGATCCTCTGAAATATCTTGAACGTTCAGACCATTTCTCCAAGGCCTGGTAGACAACAATTTTGACAGCCCTTTGAATAGGGTCATCACTCTTTCTCCTCTTGGCAGACAGGGACTTCTCAATCTTCTTTGCCTCCTTAGACAAACCCTCTTGTGAGGTTGTGGAAGACATCCCTAATGTGATCAGGATTTAAGGCTTGTGGGATGGAATCAGTTTGAAAGAAGTCTAACACCCACTTCTCTTCAGCTTCAAACTCTTCCCAAGCTTTCAGCTCCGCAACAGATTTGTCAACTCTGTAAGTTCTCCATTTGTTGTATCTAGTCTTCTCTTGGACGGGCCTGCTGGAGTTGTCTGTCAAAGTCTTACAGGGCAGCTTCAAATCTGGCAAAGGCACCAGAATGTCCATTGACAATGTTCATAGCCCATTTGACATTGAAAGGGCACTTTTCCACTCTCATGCCTGGTGGTAGAATCCTTCTTCCTTTTAAGGATTCTCCAATCCTTATGCCACCAGCATGGCGAGGCCCATGAGCATCCTTCTTGCTCATTTCAAGAACCATAGCCAATTTAGCTTCTTCAGCAGCTTGGCGTTCAGGAGGGGTCATTTTCCTTCTTCTTTGTTCTTTTTCTGCTTCAATCTTGCTAAGCCTGATAGCTTCAGCAAGTTCCTCCTTAGCCTTTTTCTCTTCAAGGGCATCCTCCCTTCTTTTCTTTTCAGCTGCAGATATCTTTCTCTTGACAACCTTTTTCTTTTTAAGGTTATCAGCAGCAGCAGCAGGTTCAGGAGCAGCAGATGAGATAGGAATGGCTGCTTTTGGTTCAATGATCCTCACTTCTGGATCAACTTGAGGTTCAGAAACCTCAGCTGTTGAAGCTTGCTGTTGGGCAGTTGTTGCATCAGCATCAGAAGTCATCTTAGTAGCAGCAGCATCAGCAGGTTTATCAGCTTCAACTGGCCTCTCAGCTGATTGAGGGCCTTCTCTGACTAAATTCTCAGATTTAGCAGGAGATGGTTCAAAAACCACCTTCCTCTTAGCAGACTTTTTAGGTGCAACTTTCTCCTTTTCTTGCCTTGAAGTTGCAGTGTCTTTAATTTGACTCCAAGTCCTCTTAGCAACATTCTCAGCGGGTTGTTCCTCTGATATAGTTCTGGAGGGTGAATCAGCTGATATCTCCAGAATTTCATCAGTAGTCTTTTTAATGATTTCATCGGCAGCAACCTTCTTTTCAGCTTCTGTTCTAGCTTTAATAGCTGGCTTGGCTGTTTGAACATATTGCTTTCTTTTCTTGTTAGGGGCCTGTTTCTTGGGCTCGTCAGCCTCTTCTTCATCGATTTTTCTCTTAGAACTTCCCTTAACAGCTTGATAATGGCCCATTGCTTTGGCATTGTGAATGACTTTCCCATTAGTCATACCACAACCCAACGTCCAGAATAAGTGACTCAGAGTAATCCTATGATTAGTCTGTTTCTTCTTATGGAAATTTGCCAAAATATACCATACAATTTTAGCCCAATTGACCTTAAAACCATAGTGAACAACTATCATCATGGCATATCTTTTCATTGTGACACTATCTAAATAAAAGTGCAGTTTTCTATCACTTTTGCTACCATATCATCCATACGCTGATATTCATCCTTCAACTGCCTTTTCTTTATGTTACGTGATAGTATTTCCCCTTCGTGAGCACAGATGTTCCAAAACTACTGTTCCTTCTCCTCAGCCATGGTTGTCAGGTATGTTCTTCCTTGGTTGGACAACCCATACTTCTAATGGAGCAGGGCAGGGATAATAACGATGTATTTTCCTCCGACGGTAGCTTTGATCTCAAGTTTGTTGAAATCAACAGCATCTTTGGCATTGTAATACTCCAGAATTTGATTCTTATACACCATCTCATCGTGAGCTTCCATGAAGTTCACTAGAGTTGCAGCTTTGAATTTTTCAAGGATCGCCTTCATCACGTCAGTACCAGTCTTGTGATATGTATCGTAAACGAGATACATACCCTCTGCTTTAGCTTCTTGTTGGGAAGTCATGATGATTCTGAAAAGGTTAGTGAAACGAGAGAGTTTTTGCAGAAATCTAGAAGCAGAAATTCTCAAAATGCTTTTGAAAGTATTTGGGTGCGTAAAGGATCAGTGAGCTGATCAGATCTAGTTTTAAAAGGTTTAGGTGCGTCGGTTTCCGTGTTACACGCTAACCGTTTGATCTATTTTGTGTCAGCATTGATCGTGCGGTGTCAGTTACGCAGTTCAAAATTCAAAAAGCATTTATTGTCAGGCGGGAATACGAACCGCTTTAGTCGACTTAGTAAAAGCGGGTTTTTAGATAAAACGTTTTTAAATACCAAAGCTTTTACATAAGCGATCAGACGAATGAACTTAAATACTTATCTGATGGGACGAGTGTCCTGATGATAGATTATTACTAGTGAAAGCCAATAACTAGTAATCTTTCTCGGCTGTTTGTCAATCCAGCTAGATAATTAATTTTCAATCTTCAAGAATTAAGATCTTATGTTGAAAACATAGCTTCAATTAACTTTCATCAACTAATTTCATCTTTGAATCAAAAGTACCGCTAGTCTTACACGTTCCCCCTGACTTTAAGAATCCATAAGTTAACTAGCCTGTTGAGAGTTAACCTTGAAGAAGATAAGATGAGTAAGCTGATAAACTCCAGTCTTCTGATGAGTTCCCCCTCAGCTAATGCATCTAAATTCAGTAGGCCTAGTTCAGCTCTTAAAGTTGAAAACCTTGCATCACTTAGAGGTTTTGTGAAAATATCAGCGATCTGATTTTCAGTATGGACATATTCTATCATGACATTTCCTTTTTCCACATGATCTCTTATGAAGTGATGTTTAATCTCTATATGCTTAGTCCTTGAATGACTTGTAGTGTTCTGAGTAAGAAATTGCACTTTTATTATCACAGTAGATAGGTATCCCGCGATTTTAATGTTGTAATCTTCTAGTTGATGCTTCAACCAAAGTATTTGTGCACAACAAGCTCCAGTAGCTATGTACTCAGCTTCATCAGTAGACATAGATACTGAAGTCTGTTTCTTACTCATCCATGAGATCAGGCGGCTACCTAAAAACTGACAGGCACCCGTTGTGCTCTTTCTATCAATTTTGCAGCCAGCAAGGTCAGAATCTGAATATCCAATGAGTTCAAAACCAGATTCCCTAGGGTACCATAATCTTAATTCTTGAGTGCCTTTAAGGCATCTAAGTATCATTTTGGCGGCTAGAAGATGAGATTCCTTAGGATTTGATTGATATCTCGCACAAACTCCAACAGAGTACATAATATCAGGTCTGCTAGCTGTCAAGTATAACATTGACCCAATAATTCCTCTCAATTTGGTTATATCCACTGATTTGCCATCTTCAACTTTATCCAAACGAAGTTAGACATGTGAACACTAACAGTAGAGCTAGTTTCCATACCAAATTTCTTGAACAGATCCTTTGTGTATTTTGCTTGGTTAATGAATATTCCATCAGACAATTGTCTTACTTGCAAACCAAGAAAATAATTTAGTTCACCTATCATGCTCATTTCAAACTTGTTTTGCATCAGCTTGGAGAACTTGTCACACATCTGTTGATTTGTTGAACCAAAAATAATATCGTCCACATATATTTGCATAAGCCATATATGATCCTCCCATTCAACAGTGAACAAGGTCTTATCTACCTTACCATTACGAAATCCTTTAATTAAAAGAAAATCAGATAGGGTATCATACCATGCTCTTGGAGCCTGTTTCAGTCCATAGAGGGCTTTCTTCAGACGATACACCTTGTCTTCTTCTTTATAAGCTTCAAATCCAGGTGGTTGTTCAACATAAACTTCTTCTTGCAATTCTCCATTGAGAAAAGCTGATTTCACATCCATTTGATAGACTGTGAAATTTTTATGAGCAGCATAGGCGAGAAACAGTCTGATTGCCTCTAATCTTGCCACTGGTGCAAAAGTTTCATCAAAGTCAATGCCTTCTTCTTGGCAGTAACCCTTGGCCACTAATCTTGCTTTATTTCTAGTAACAATACCATCTTCATTCATTTTATTCCTTAATACCCATTTAGTGCCAATTACCCTATGATGACTTGGTCTAGGAACTAAGTACCAGACTTCATTCCTTTCAAATTGATTCAACTCTTCTTGCATAGCTTCAATCCAATTTGAATCACTAAGAGCTTCTTCAATTTGTTTAGGCTCTATTTGAGATAGGAAGCTGAAAAACATGGCATCATTTGCAGCAGCTCACCTTGTCTTTACTCTGTCCAAATGATCACCAATCACCAGCTCTGGTGGGTGATTCTTGAGCCATCTGAGATCAGGTTGCAGATCTGAATGCTGTCCTCTGTTTTGATCTTGCAACACTACTGTTGGAGTTCCAGTAGTAGTCTGTTGAACAGCAGTTGTCTGTTGAACAGTCTCTGGTCTGTCAGCTGTTTGCAACTCATCTGTAAGACAATCAGCATTGTGATTTTGAACAACACTTGAGTTAGCAGCTGAGTTGAGATCAGGTAGTATGATGGGTACATACACTTCATTTCTTTCAACACTCAATTTCCGAAAATCAGTAGACAGATTTTGATCAGTATTTTGATTCTTCTCAGAAGATTGATTTGGTTCATCAAATACTACATGAATTGATTCTTCTACAAGTAAAGTTCTTTTTTTAAAGACTCTATAAGCTTTACTGACTGTAGAATATCCTACAAAAACAGCTTCACCAGCCTTCTCTGCAAAGGCAGTGAGGTGATTTTTCCCATTATTTAAAACAAAACATTTACAACCAAAAATCCTAAAGTAATGAATGTTTGGCTTCCTGTTGTTCCAAACTTCATATGGAGTCTTGTTTTGGTGCTTGTTGATCATGCATCTGTTTTGGGTAAAGCATGTTGTATTTGTGGCTTCTGCCCAGAATCTTTGGGGCAGCTTTGCTTCAGCTATCATAGTTTTGGTAGCTTCTTTTAGAGTTATGTTTCTCCTTTCAGGAACTCCATTCTGGTGAAGGGTTCTGGCAGCAGAGTACTCATGGCTGATTCCTTTGATATTACAATACTCTTCAACAGTTGAGTTTGTAAATTCAGTCCCTCTATCTGATCCGATCTTCAATATTTTCATGACCTTCTCATTCTGGATCAGCTCCATCAGTTTTGTAAGATGCTCCTTGGTTTCACTTTTCTTTTTCATGAAAATCACCCAAGTGTATCTTGAATATTCATCCACAACAGCTCGGCAGTACTTCTTTCCACCATTGCTAATTGGATCAATGGGTCCAAATAAGTCCATATGTAGCAGCTCCAAAATTCTTCCAGATGATTGGTGCTTCTTGCTTTTGAAAAATGACTTGATTTGTTTACCCTTCTGACAGGCGTCACAGAGCTTATCTTTGCTCATTACTGTCTTTGGAATTCCTTCTACCAGATCAGTCTTGATAAGTCTGTTTATGGTCTTGAAATTCACATGGTTCATTCTTTTGTGCCACATCCAACTGACTTCACTTGGTGTTGATGCCAGCAAACAAACATTAGAACTCTTGTCAACAGAATTCCAGTCCACTGTGTAGACATTTCCTTGTCATCTTCCTGATAAAATGACCTTCTTTGTACCAATCTTTTCAACGTAGCACTTATCTGATGAGAAGATAACTGAAAATCCCTTGTCACAAAATTGACTTATGCTCAGCAAATTGTATTTGAGGCCTTTAACATAAGAGACGTCAGATATCTCAATGTTGCCTTTGATTAATCTTCCACTTGCTACAATCTTGCCTTCCTTGCTGTCTCCAAAAGTTACTTTGGGACCATCCACAACAACAGCATCAGTCAGCTCATGTATGCTTCCACACATGTGTCTTGAACAACCACTGTCCAAGTACCATATTTTCTCTACTTTACTCCTACTCCTACTCCTAACCTACAAAACAAAATAAAAATTGTTTTAGGTACCCTTATTGAGAGGGTCCTGAAGGATTAGTTCCACCTTTGACAACCCAAGATGTTGAAGTCTTAGGCTTCTGAGTTTTAACAGGAGCATGAGTAGGTATATCTTCATCATATCCATCAGATTTATTATGTTGATAATCAGTATGATAAGGATGATGCTCATAAGCAGAATAAGATGCATGATAAGCAGGGTATGTATGCATTTGATGAGCAGTATATGGTGCATAGTAAGTTGGGAATTGAGGTGCATGTTACATTTCTCAGGTGAAGCAGGTTTAGTAGTCTGAACATACAAAATGACCTTACTGTTGTCAGCTGATATAAATTTTTCAACATGGTCCAGTTCTAACTTATCCTGTTCTAAAGGCATCTTCTGTTTACTAGAGATATGAGTGGATGCAACAAATGATTTTTCGTAAGACTCAATTATCTTTTCAAGTTCCATGATTTTACCCTTATATACTTCACATTCAGCTTTCAGAGATTCATTCTCTTGCTCAAGTAGTTTATATTCAGCTGATTCTTTTGGCTTTTCAGCCTTAAGTTTTAGTGAACTGTTTTGCTCTCTTAGCAATATCAACTATTCCTTAAGCTTAGCAAATGCATCAACAATACTTGTATTATTAACTACCTTTTGCTCAAATGAATTAAATAATTCATTCTCAAGAGGAGTTACCTCATCATCCTCAGAGTTATCAGATTCCTTGGCCATCAGGCAGATGAGTGCAGGACTCTCTTCTTCAGAAGACTCTTCATCAGAAGTGTCTGAATCTGAATCAAATGACTAGATAGCAGACATCTTCTTCGCTTCTGCTTATAACACCTTGCTTTTCTGATGCTTTCTTTCCTTTCTGATTCTCTTTTCTTCCTCTTTATACTTCTCAGCCTTATGATATGGGCAGTCTTTGATGAAATGGCCCAATTTCCTGCAGTTATAGCACAGTAGTTTGGATTTATAAGAATCCTTATCTAGAGAAGGAGAGGTAGGGTTAGAAGTAGAAGCATTGTTGTATTTGTTCTTCCTTTTTCTTTTGTAGAACTTCTCAAAGTTGTTCATCAGCAATGCAATGTCTCCAGCTGTGTACTCCTTTTTGTTGCGTATTGTGGCTTCATCAGATGAGTCCACATCTTTGCTTTTGTATGCTGGTTTTCTCGGATTTTCAGCAGCGACTAGGGCAGCTGTGGGACTTGAAGTTGAGGTTTCTTCAACACCCATTCTAGGCAGTTTATACACATATGCCTTGAGTACTGAGAACAGCTCGGTGAGAGAGATCTTTCCCAAGTCTCTTGACTCTTCCATGGCTCTTACCTTCATGTTGAACTTCGGAGGTAGAGCCTTCAACACTGTGATGGTTATCTCCTTGTCTGTGAAGGTTTTTCCAAGCTTGAGAACTTCATTCAATGTCCTTGTAAACCTTGTATCCATCTGGTCAATGGTTTCCGCAGACTTCATCTTGAAGTTGTCCAGCTTTTCTAGAGCAACACTCAGCTGATGCTCTTTGATGGCGTCATTTCCTTCGCTCATGTCACGAACCTTATCCCACATTTCCTTGGCAGTCTTGCAATGCTTGACTTTATCAAATCTATCATTGTCCAGGGCTTTGATCATGATGAAACGACCAACTTTTTCCAGATTGTACATCTTAATTTCTTCAGCTGTCATCTCATTTAGATCTTTCTCCACCACTATGTCTACTTCATCAACCTTTATAGTCTTGGTGAATATGAATGGACCTTTTATGATACATGTGTATATGTTATCATTGTAAGCAGCCAAGAAGATCTCCATTCTGATTTTCCAGTCTTCGAAGCTCATACCAGCTATGTGGGGAACATGGCTGATACAATCCATTTTAAAAAAGGTTTTGATTTTTCAAAAATATGCTATTTTGAAAAAAAAATTGAAAACCTTTGAAAAACACTCGGATCGAGCTCGTTGATCAGGCAGCTGATTCTAATGAACCACCCGCTCTGATACCACTTGTTGGTCCCAAGTGGTCAGATGATGTCTAGAGGGGGGGGTGAATAGACCTCAGAATTTTTTTATACTTTAAAAAGTTTTCACTCGACTGTCAGCAGACTAAGCTGTTGAGATCAGCAAGCTGACTAGGCTGATCATTGAACAAATCTTTGAACAACACAATTAATCACTTCTCTTTAAACTACTTAGCTGATTTAAGTAAAATCAACTTTAAAAGCAGAGTACTTGCAACGGATTTTTATAAAGTGTTTTTCACAAGTAAACTCCAAACAGTTTGAAAGATTTATTCCCAATTTTATAACGTTCTTTTCACAGAATCTTTCAACAGATCTGGTAATGTGCTTTTATGCACTCTTGAAAATATGCAAGTGAAAATGCAAAGTAAAAACACACAGAATTTTTATAGTGGTTATATGGATTTAAATCCTTTAGTCCACTCTTCCAAGTCACTTAGATCTTGGGTTATACTATAAACACACAGTTTACAATATACACTGCTTACGTCGATCAACAAATGAAACTACCACAAGTGCGCAATAGGAAATCACACAGAAGACCTATTCTACAGAGTTTTATCACTTCACAAAGATGGATAAACACTCCTCACAACTATCTTTTCAACACAGATTCACTCAGAAGGTGTTTTCGTTTTTCTTCAACTAGCTTCTGTCAACAAATGTCTTCGGCAGACGAGTGAACTGTTCTTAAGACTTAAAGATTTTGCTTTTGATTTTCTCTCAGAGATTGTGTTGTTCTTCTTCTCTTCGTCTCATGAACTATTTATACTCCAAGATTTGAAAATGTCCGTTGAAGAGAGACACAATTCAAATTCCTCGGATACTGGTCCTTAATTTCTGCGAACGGCTCTCTGCACAGTGACAGTACTGCAAACAGTACTTTCTGTCAGGCAGCATTTAATGCACCAAGCTGATACAAGGTTTTCCTTCAATAATTTGTCATCAATACCCTCGGTCTTCAGCATTTACTACTCCAAGTGCATTTAGACTATCTGATCCTTTACACTTGGCTGATGAGAGCACAGGTCTGATAATGAGCAGAGCTGATCCCAAACTTGAACAAATCTGATTTGAGTCGGCTGATCTTTACCAGTCTGATTTCTTTCTTCAACAGCAGATCAGTAGTCTTCTAGACCATCTTGAATTTTGACTTGTCTGATAATACTTTAACTTCAATCAAAATTCTTCTAAGGGTTTTAACTAAGCTTTCCTAACTTAGCTGGTTATGATGTTTTGGAAATCATCAAAACCTCCCTTCAAACTTTAAATTACTTGTCTTCTGATCTTCATCTTCATCCATCACCAACACTTGACAAACTTTTCCGGTTAAAACTTATGTTCATACAACAACAAATAATACCAATCGTGTATTGTAATAAACAACAAATCCACTAAACAAGTTTTCACAAAAAAAAAAAAAAGATAAAACCTAGCTCTCAAATGGGCTGTTTTTTATTTTAATCCAAATGTATACCTACACCCATGTACTACAAACCTCAAATTAGTTATTAGCTAAAGCATAAACATGAGGGAAACACAAATGTTTACCAGATAAGGCCGGGATTCAAGTTGAAGTACTTCGACCTCGTTCTTCAAACCTTCGGAAAATTTGCTCCAACAACCGAGAGAAATCTGCAAATCGAGCTTAGTATTATTTAAATCCGTGGCAAATGGTACGGTGATGCAAGAAAAACAAATGATTAAGAGCAAAAAAAAATCAGCTGAAGAAGGGATGGATTTCTTGTCTTCTGTTCTCTGTAGCCGTGAATGTGAAATGGGGGGAAATAAAAAATTGCTTCTTTTGTTTATTTTTCATAGGTTCAGCCGTAATAAGATGAAAGTCCAGGGGAAATTTTGGGTTAAAAAATAATAATTGGGCCGCATAAAATTAATTGGACCTGGGAGATCCAATTATAATTTGTCTAATTAGATGGGGTGGCCCACAAAACTGGAAAATTATAACGGACAGCCCGGGTTTTTATCTTCCAAACCAATCAAATTATTACCGGCCCAAATGAGATAAATAAAAATAGTAGCTACCTAATATGGGCCTTATCTTCCAATCCGAACGCAGCCTAAGTGTTATACAATCTAAAAAAAAATCCGTTACACTTGCTATGTAAATATTTTGGATTCGATCAAAGCTCGATTTAATTATTTGTCCATTTGGATAAAGTTCTGGCCCTGTTTCACAGATCTCGTGAAACTAGCCAAAACTATTTCAAATAGGGTTTAGAAAAATCTATAAAGGGTAACTACCACTAATGGTTCTTCTTATCATTAACTTTTTACAGAGCGGCCCCTCTTATTTTTTTTCCCTCGTTAGTCCCCACTATAAATTATTTGTTTTACTTAGATCATTTACAAGGGTTCTTTTATTTATAGTGTTATACTTTAGTCCCTCATAAAATTGTTTTGTATCAGTTTAGTCCCTCATAAAATTATTTTTATCAATTTAGTTCCTCATAAAATTATTTTGGCACTTTAGATCGCCTTGAACCATCTGAAAATAAGCAAAGTGATGCAAATAATTCATAGTGGGGACTAACAAGGAAAAAAACACAAGATAAACCACTCCGTAAAAAGTTAATGATAAGAATAACTATTAGTGGTGTTTTCCCATCTACAAAACTCATCAGAAATTTATTTATAAATTCAAAGTCAAACTCTTGGAATCTATAAAATTTTTAATTTGACACATTACCTATTTTTTTTCTCTAAAAACTCTATAAAAATATTAATTTGACTTTATCACCTATTTTTTTCCCGAAACGCCAACTTTCTAACCTAATCCAAGTGGAAATTTAACTTTTCAAAACCATAAAGCCCAACATTCAAAACCTAACCAAATGGGGTTTTATATGTTTCACCAAAAATATCAAAATTGTTTTTTTTTGAAACTGAGACCCGTGATACTAGATTGAAAACCTTCCAAATGAACCAAAATTTTGCAACAATTTACACCAGTTGAAAATTTGAATAAAATTGCAATCGAAAAAATTTGGTTGGAATATCTTCCAAAATTGCTAACAAAATTAATCCAGTCGCAATTGTGGGTTAGAATTGCAAATTCCTGCATACATTTTGCAACCGATTTAAATTCGGCTGCAATTCTCGAGATAAAATTGCGACCGAATAGAATTTGGTTGCAATACTGGTAGGGGTGGGATCGGTACGGGTTTTCGGGAATTCGAGAATTTCAGGATCGGTATTCGGGTTTCGGGATTCAAATTTTCCTTCTCGAAACCCGTTCCGATCAATCCTCTACCCGGTATTTTGATGGTAATGGTCCTAAGGTCAGCCAAAACGCGGCGGAAAACAAAAAATTTAATTGGGACAAAACGGCCCAAAAATGCAACTACTTTGCAAGAAAACTTTGGAGACCTTCTACCATTACTATCCTAGGATCATCATGCATACAAAGTTCATATTAGAAGGAAAGATATCAAGTCATACCTCTCCCAATCTTGGGAGGTGAAGAGCCGCAAAGAATCGGGACAAGCAAGTAACACCCGAAACCTTCAACAACCTCCAAGATCACGGGTTCAACACCTCCAAGCTCCAAGCTAGAATCTCCTCCTTTGAAACTTCTTTCTCCAAGAACCTCAAGAATATCCACACCAAGATCTCCAAGTGTAGATCCTCCAAAGATAGCCCACACACACAGGTGATAGCACTTAAGGAGCAAAGAAGATGAACTAGATCTTGCAAATATACCCTCAATCTATTAGCTAGAATGAGGTAGTACTTGAATCAAGTTAGAAACTTGATGAAGGAAGAGAAAGAGATGAAGAAAACAACTTTTCTTGCTAGGGATAGAGAGAAATCCGAACACACACTAAAAGGTGTAGTGTGTGTGTTTTTGTCTTGCAACTCCTACCTCTAATGAATGAAGGCAACATCTTATCTTTTATGTGTGTACATTATTCAATGTAGTTTATTGTTGGATCAAATCCACCAATAAGACTTGTAGTTTTATTGTGCTTCCCAAGCACACTTCTTGAGCTTCCCAAGCACACTACTTTTGATACAAGTTAGTGGTGGGGGCCACCACTAACTCTTGATAAGATATTTATTTCTCTCTCTTGTATATATATATCACATATATATATTAACATTATATCATATCATATATGATCATCTCATAAGACTAATTTAGATTGGTCATGGGTTAATTGGACATTTATTTTCCAATTAATAAATTCAATCTCTAATTCAAAATTAGAAACCCAATTATTTCTTCCTTCAATTAATTAGACACTTCTAATTAATTTCGACTAAATTAATTTAACACTTAAATTAATAGAGTCCTTTAATTAATTAATCTCCATTAATTAATTACTACTTCTTGTCAAATCCAATTTGACCTTTAATAGATTGAACTAAGTTGCATCTTGTGCTATTGTGTGTGGCCCCTTGGGTTCACCATCAATTAGCCGTGGGCTTACAAATCATTTGTGATTTAATTAAAAAGATTAATTAAACTACTTTTAATCAATCACTCTTAGATATGATCTCATCAAATCTAGAGTACCCAACACTCGAGGTAGTCGTCTAGTCACGGTCGACAAGTCCTAACTAATGATGAATAAAAAGTGTGAACCTTTCTTGAATTGATCTCATCAATCCTCTTACGCATACCATGCACGTACGCTCCTTCCAATAACTTATTTCCCGATCGAGGCCTAGGACATGGAGTCCAGCGGATTCCTATTAGCCTTGATAACTATGAGTCCTTATTCTTTATGGTGATTTCTTTTAGTGATTACCCATTTGGAAACTCCTTTCCAAATCTAACATCACTCACACCGGCCGAAGATTCCCGAAATCAATCCATACAAAAGAATGCATAGGAAATCGCCCAACCACATCACGGTGGGAGTTAATGGATCCTTTATTGACGTCATTAACCTCACTACGAAGCAATCCATACCCAACGTGAAACTATAATGACTCGCTAATTAGTAGTCGAGTAACACATCAAAGCATAAACGCTCCGCATGAAGTTCACTCTAACGTCTCAAGTCAAAGGACCAATTTACGTACACTATCGTAAGTAGAAGAAATCTTCATCTCCGATAAACTCCTAAGATGAGATTTTTCTAGCGGGGTTTCGATGCGCTTGATCTCATCAAGCCACCCACTCATATGCATTGATATCTACCATATCGATGTCCATGGAACTATCCATCCCCATGCAAAAGAGAATGCATACTCGTGCAAGTCTTACCGAATACAATGATGCCTTGTCTCAATAGTATTCTATGACTTGGAAAGCTTTTAAGATCTTAAACCATAGTAGAACATATTCCATAGAGGGATGCACCATGTTCCATAGTTTCAACGATCTAAGGGCTTCATAAATTGCTTAGATGTATCATAATAAATGAAGAATTGCCAATGCGAACTTTTATTGATCATGAATAAGATTGATTACAAGAGTATTTACAAGACAACCGATTGGCTTGCAGGGCACTACTCTAACATATTTTGGGTTCCCGAAAAAATCGGGAAATCGGGAACGGGTTCGGGAAACCCGGTAAGGCTGAAATTTTTAATTTTTTAGTTTTTTACTTTTTTTAATTGGACTTTCCATAGCCCAAAATAAAGGAAAAAAAATTAGATTGGCCCATAAATCATGTGTTTTTCAAGAAAAAAAAGTTTAGATTGGCCCAAACAATTTCATTCATATCAAAACAGAAAATTCGATCTTTGCTTGCTGCCTTGCTGTGTCTAATGTTCTCCTATGTAGCTAAAGAAACAGACAAAAATCTTTACTACCAAAATAGTATATATTATCAGATTCATCACTGTTATACAATGACAACCATGAAAGAAGTGCTATTTTAATTTGACTTTACCTGTTTACCATGAACTGGAGAAGGAGAGAGATGAGGCGGCTAGGGTATGTTTGAGGGAAGTATTTGAATTTTTTATTTGAGATTGAAATTGAATGAGGTGTGAGATTTTCAGATTTGATTTTAGTGTTTTAGAATTGAGAGAGAGAGAGAGAGAAAACGTTATTTATAATATAAAACGTGGTACTGGGTGTGGGTGGAGATGAACAAACAAAAAAAAACTGAGTGATATAATTGGGAATTGGGTAGGAATTGGTACTAAACTATATATATAATCGGGTTCCCGATCGGGTAGGACCTCCTACCCGAAACCCGTCCCGATTTATAATAATCGGGAAATCGGGTTTCCCAAAACCCGGAAAACTCATAAATTTTTGTTTTTTTGGTAAAAACCCGATCGGTACGGTTCAGGTTCCCAATTCCCGATACCAAATGCCCACCCCTAAATACTGGGACAAAGTTGCAACCGATGTAACCCGTTTTAACCGATTTCATTTCATATCTGCCAGGTTAACCTATTTTTCATCGATTCATCATGTTTTAGCAACTTTAACCCATTTTACGTTGATTTCACCCATTTTTTACCATTCAACCCATATTTTGATGTAACTCATTTTTATATAGTTTCACATGTTTGCTTGGTTTAGCTGTTCTTTCATAAGTTTCATCCATTTTCACTAATTTATCTGGAGTCTTGTGCTCTCCAAACGGACAGATTTATTGGCTGTAAAAGTGTTAAGATTCTTGCACTTTTCTGTCAGTAAAGTTTATTTGCTCTTACATTGCTTTCCATATTCTATTCCTGGTCCTATCATAGTCCTTCTAAGTTCTAACTTCTAACTAGATAAGTAATGTATAATATTTCTTATCATACGTAAATACTGTAAATACCCCGGTCTAATTTTTTAGAGAACCACGAAAAGCTTACATTCAAACTAGAAAGTCTGAAGTTACAATGTTCAGAATAAAGTTAAGTAAAACATTAGACGCATAAAAATCTTTAAAAGAAAGTTGATTCATTTCATAAGCCGCTTGGTTCCCATCTCTACTAATATGCTTTGCTTGAAAATGTCCAAAATCAGTGGTGAGGGATTGTAATTCCGAAATAATGTTCCCATAATCTGCAAGTGAATTTGTGTCTCCATTAATAGCTTCTACGATAACACTCGAGTCACCCTCCAAGATGATGTTGTTCCAAGATTGGGCACGAGCAAATTCGGCTGCAAACAAAGCTGCTTTTGCTTCCGCTGAAGGAGGATCAAGGGGTTGATGAACACAAATCGAAGCCCATCCCACACACTCACCAGAGGAATTTCTAGCTATAGCACCCACTCCACAAACTCCATCAGTAGAGTTTATCGAAGCATCGAAATTCACTTTTATAACATTGGATCTTGGGGGCTGCCAATGATATTGGGTACTGTTATTGCTGTTTGGTGAGCTAATATATAATAGTTGCTGATGCTTTTTTCAAACTACTCCAATAGTTCATCATAAAAGATACTACCTCTAATGCCCCTTCGAACAAGAACTTGTTACGGGTGTGCCAAATAGCCCAACAATGTAATATACAGCGCTCCAAGCAAATTTTGTCCGTTCTAGCCTTTAGGTACCAAACCCAATCCTGAAAATCAGACCCAATAAAACCATATGATGACCATGGAATATTACTTAACGCCCGAACCTGCCTCGCAAAAGAACATTGGATTAAACAGTGCACAATTGTTTCTTCTTTGTTGCCGCAGAAAACACAATTGTTATCCATCCTGACTTTTGGCTAAACTAGATTGATTCGGGTTGATAGAAAGTCCTTACAAGCACGCCACATGAAAATTTTAACCTTGCTTGGTAATTCAAGGCCCATAGCCATTTCCAGTCCCCCGAAGAAGATGTAGATGAGCTACTACCGGTGACATTGAGCTCATTTTTCAACAATCGAACTTCAAGGTGATACACACTTCGAACCGAGAACTGACCATTTTTATTGTAATGCCTTATACGTTTATCCAAATGAGAACTGCTGCCAAGAGAGATAGATATAATACATATGAAATCAACTTCCAAAAACATAGACTTCAACTTATTTTCATTCCAAGCACATAGGTCCTTATCTATCAGCTCACTTACTTTCAACCCGGATGGATAATTTCCTTGCGGAGTAACCAGCTGGAACGTGGACTCCCTTGGTAACCATTTGTCTTTCCATACATGAGTAGACTCCCCGTTGCCGATTCGCCACCGAAGACCTGCCTCTAGCACCCTTTTAGCTTCGAAAATGCATCTCCATGTGAACAAAGAGTTTGAACCAAGCGAGCAGCCAATTACATCCAAGTTCAGGTAGTAACGGGCTTTAAATATTCTTGCTAAAAGGCTGTCTGAATTTTCAGAAGTCGCCACATCTGCTTAGCAAGAAGGGCAGTATTAAAAGCTTCAAGATCACAAAAACCGAGTCCTCTGAAATGTTTTCTTATACAAAGATCTTTCCATTTTGCCCAATGAATGCCGCTGCCATTTGTGCCTTTCCACAAAAATTTCGCCATAAGGGATTCAATCTCGCTTGTGAAATATCCAGGGAGCTTGAAACAACTCATAGCATAAGAAGGGATCGCTTGTAACACGGACTTTATCAGAATTTCCTTTCCCCCTTTGGATAACCACTTTTCCTTCCAACCTTGAAGTCTATGACAAACTTTGTCGCGAATATTGGAGAAAATTTCCTTTTTTGATTTTCCAATAACCGATGGAAGCCCAAGATATTTTCTCATGTTTATCAACGATTTCCATCGGCAAAAAGGATGTCACCGCCTCAATAGAATCCCCCTTAGTACTCTTGATAAAAACATACTCGACTTTTGATAGTTGACAACCTAAGCAAATGCTCTTTCATATGTTTAAAGTAGATTCCGAATACTTTGTGCTGAGTGGCCATTCGCATTACAGAAGATCATTGTGTCGTCGGCAAACATAAGATGAGATACTGAGGGTGCGCCTGTACACACCGATAAACCCGCATTGTTTCCCCGTCGTTCTTCTCTTCTAAAGAGTACACTCAATGCCTCCTCACAAACAAAAAAAAAAAGAAAGAAAAAAACAAGTATGGTGACAGAGGATCACCTTGTCTTAAACCCCTATCAGGTTTGAGGAACCCAAACGCCACACCATTCAGTACAAACGAATATGTAACAGTTGTCACACACTTCATAATGAAGTCCACAACTCGATTATCTAGACCAAACCTGAGCATAACACTACGAAGAAAAAGCCACTCAATGCGGTCATAAGCCTTACTCATATATCTAATTTAATTGCCATGTGATCAGCCGTACTCCGCTTCATATAATGAGACATCTCAAAAGCAATCAAAATATTATCTGTCATTAAAATATAGATATATGAATTGTGGAAAGAGAATGGGCTCTCCTACTTTTTGATAATATTCATGCTTTATTATTTTAGATTTTTTTTAGGGAATCTTTTTGGATCTTGATTAGAAGAAGAAAATAAAACCAACCACTGAGAGGATTTTTATAACTACACAATCCTCTTCTCTTGGGGAAAATGCAAGATACAACCCCGTGTTATGCGAAATCTACACAAAAATTTCATGTAAATTATTTTTTTACCAAACCCTCTTGTATTTTCAAAATCCAGCCCCAATCTCCATAAGTTACGTACTAACACCGTTTTGTTCAAACGTTCAAAATATAACGGAGTTTTACGCAAACATTAAAAAATATAAAAGAGTTTTACGTAAACATTAAAATATAGAAGGAAGTTTTACGCAAACGTTCAAAAGTACAATGAAGTTTTGCACAAATATTCGAGAGTACAAGGGACTTTTACGCAAACAAAATTATGCAAAAATTAACAGTGCTAGTAACTAAAGAAGATTGAGTGTTTTATGCAGGATCTATAAGAAAATTTGGTGAAAAAAAATTACAAAGATTTATAGATTTCACATAACACAGGATCATAACATGCATTTATCCAAGTTTGTTCTTAGATTTTTCATTTGACTTTTTTTTTTTTTTGGGTTCACAAAGGACCTAATAAGTTTGGATGAATTATTTAGTAATAATGTAAGCAAATTCACGTATTGCAGGTTAGGTTTAGTTGAGGATAATTAATAGAAAACAGTCATCCGATTTTGATTTGGGAATTGAGGGTTAAATGCTTGTAAGGTTGTCCGCATGGACAGCTCAACTGGTCTCAGATGTGGAATTTGGAACAAGAGACCAATGATCGAACAGAAAATGAGGGGGGCTCCTTGTGCGCAGTGAGCACTGGTCTCAACCTCTGTTGCCGGTTGAGTCATCATGATTTACCCCCTCTCACAATCCCATCGGGCAGAGGGTGAGGAGCTTCCGGGGTGAGCGATTTCACCTTTTGGAACAAGAAAAGTTAAATTTCTTACTTGTATAAAGGTATAAGAATCTAATATTATATATCATTCATGGTTGTGGGCTTGTGAAAATTAGGATTTAGGTTTTAAAAAAGCAGTTAGTCACTAAGACGGATATACATCATGTATTTGAAGAAATGTTTGAACGAGTGTGTAAAAGCCTTTCATTTGTTAAGAAAGGACAACCCGCGCATGCCGGATCATTTTTGTTAAAATTTACTTTTAATAATTTTTTTTTCAGTAATGCCCACGATTACCGTGTGCCACGGTGCCTAGTGTAAAATAATCATGCGTACTTACATTCATATTCTCAGTGACCAATTTCTTGAAAAGTTTTGCGGTATCCTATTCGTTTTTGGGCATTAGTTAAAAAATGCTGATTTAATAATTTGAGCTTCTCCAACAAAACAAGTTTTATTATTCTGAAGAAAGGCAATCTTTGGGCATGATAATGTAAGTGTTTTCGTTTACTTTTGTTATTCTTATTGCAATAATTAAATCCATACCAATTAAATCGGAGTAGCAGAATCAATTGACCTGAGTATGATCTGCGCGACTGGCCCGTTTCGTAAGATCCGCACGCCACTCTTTTGAATTGGTGTGCAAGTTCGGTTTGAATCGAAGTGACTGCACCTATTTGGACCGAACCTGTGCTACTGGTTAAATCCGAACATAAATGTCCCTCCAGCAATACTCTTTTTGCTTCAATAAATGGAGAGATAGTCTGGCCAATTCTCTCATCTGGTTTTCTATCAATAAAGCATAATCCTATCCTCCCTCTCTGTTATTCTCTTAGATATTGTTTAATATTCCTGTTTGTTAAGGTTCGATGTGGACTTCTTCTTTGTTCAAAGAAAACGTATCCGATTGTTTAATAATCGATCATTTTCGTTTCATAATTATTTCAGTAAATACGCTGTTATTAAATTCTGATTTTATTTGTTTTGCGAAAATAAACTATACTAAAATTAATAATCAGAGTTAATTATAATAATTATTCTGTGAGAATAATTTAGTATACTTTTTTAATTATAGTATTTAAACATATAAAGTATTTATAATATTTTATATACACATATTGTTTTAGATGTACACAACAATATACAACATGGATGACCAAGCATAAGAAGTGGAACAAACTATCTGAAATTATCTTTAGAACTTGGAAATTGAGGTGGGGCTTTGTAATACTAAAATTGTAGAGACTAGAATTAATGTAGTGTAGAATTTAAAAGAAATATTATGTTAGAGTAAATAATAATACGTAAATACGCGCACATATACATAAATGCGCACTCATATACATAAAAAATAATTGATGAATCAAATTATGTAGTTTATTAGAATATAACTATCATTATAACATCATACTAGTTCAATCAGTAACCTAACTGGTTCAACCAGTAAACTTAGTGGTCAATCGGCTCAGTAGTTCATTCTTCGATCCGATTATAAAAAAATTGTCTCCCACAAAGAACAAAAGATTTCTCTCCTTCATAAAATTGGGAAATTAGGATAAATTTGCACTTTCACCTAAAGTTTTAGAAAAATCCATTTTTGCCTTCAAAACTTTAATACCCTTGTGTCCAATTTTTTTTGAAGGACCACTTATTATTACAATGTAATGTTTATGTTTTGAAATTACTTCCAAGTCCATTATGAGAAAAGAAATAATTAAATTGTACATATTAAGCCAAAGTAACACTTTATTCCAAAATTAAAAAGTAGCACATAAAATTTGAAAATATAATCCAACACGATACATTTTTTAAACGTCCGCAATTTCGCCAATAGCATTATAGATAATGTCTTAAAACTAAGAAATGAAATTTAATCTTGATTTCATAATTCGAAAAATATAAATAGATAGAATATGTAGTTCGACAGTGAAAGATGCTAGTTCAATTATTTCTCAATCTTCGGGGGAACCACCTCCAGTTAACTGCATCATGGCACATATCACATCTCCATCTTCCAAGCCAAGCTACGTATTCAGAGTGAATTCTCAAATCAAAAAACATATACATAATTGTTTTGTGTACCATGAAGTAAGTTTCACATATATAATGCTTATAACATAATTTGATGAAACTTAAGGTACACTATCTCTTACATGAAAGGGAAAAAAAACTCGTAACCATATGATATATCGCTACATTACACTATAGTTTATGTATTTAGATAAATTTAATATTTGGAGAAACAACAAATTTATTTAATTTTACAAGAAATTATTCCAAAAGAAAGACCATATGTTAGGAATGAGTGAATACCTCGTCTGGTGTCATTGAACTATTGATATGGCGACCATCATCATGCAAAAATGTTATCATATTATACTCCAAATTTTTGTCCTTGCAATAAATGATAAATAACTTGAATATTTTTTTGTAACGAGGAACCCGATAATTTACTCTCTGTCCATCCTATAACATAAAAATAAAGAAAAAAAATCCTCAATACAATAATCATAGAAATAGAATAGAAAAGTATATATAGTTAGCTAGAGGAATAATAAATGAACCTGGGATTTGATGTATAAACTGACGCAAGAGAATGACAATTGCTCGAATGACCTCTTCTTGCTAGAAGTACCACCGTTGGTTGCCTAAATAAAGACATTGACACATGGTAATTTAATTTATTTGTTGTCAAAATAATAACAAGAATAATATACAATTATTGTGATATTGTAGTTGATTTTATGTGCTATTTATGTATTATTATTTTAAACCTCTAACAAAGTTTTTTTACATACAACTTCTAATTTTTCCATTGTCGTTATCCCATTAAACATCCATGTCCAAATCTATGCTCAACCTTGGGTCTGGGTCTGGATCTGAGTTTGGGACCGGTACGGGTCTGGATTCGAGCCCGAATCGAGATCCGTAACTAGGTTTAAATTTGGATTCAAGTATGACATAGATCAGGGTATAGGTTGGGATCTGGTGTTAGGCTCGGACCCGTAGCTAGGTCCAAATCTGGGTCCAAGAATAAACTCAGTCCAGGTCCAAGTTGGGATCCAGATTCAGGTTTAGCTTCGAATCAAAGTTGACAGATCCGACTCACAATTTAGAATTTTAACCATTCTTTTAATCACGGTCTTAGGATCCGAGTCTTGACCTGAACCCTGTCGACAGTCTGGACCCAGACATGTCCTGTTATTAAGAATAAAGTCTATGTATGGACAATCCCTATCGCCAGAGCCTGGTCAGGACATTGTACTCACTTTAAAGTTTGGATCCAGTTCAGGACCTGATTCTTGACATACCTATGCTAATCCCAATATTTATTGATTTCATTTTCACATAATGAAATCAATTCATTTATGTTTCTAATAAACATCCATGAAATAAATCAATGTTCAATTATTTTTGTATTGTGTAAGTCATAAGAGAAATCTCTCTTAATAATGATTTCCAATGTCAGAAAAGAGATAGTTCAGAAAAATTTAAAAGTTGATTTAATTATATGAAACATATAAAAGTAATAGAATATACAATTTTACAAAGAGAAATTTAAGTTCTTGATTCTTATTTTTGAGAGAGAGAGAGAGAGAGAGAGACTGGCCTTAATGTCATCACATTTTTGTGGCACAAGATCGACTCTATAGCACCTTTTTTCATCCATAGCTAATTTCTTCTTTTGAGGGGGATTCATCGCGAATTAATATTTTGAAATAATTATATGAAGACATTTGAGAATAAAGAGTCTTTTTATAGACAAAAGAACTACAAATGAATCTAATCTCTTTGTGGATAGATATGTTTTTCAAATTCACGTCATAAATAATTTTCTATAAATATTTAATATATATCGATACGGTGCACCATTGTATTGAATTATATATTATGTTTGTAACGGTCCGACCCCACAGATCCGTCGGATAATACTCGATTAAATTTTTATTTAAGGAAAATGTTAAAATACCATTTTTTAACCGGTATAAAATCAAAACCAAAATTTAAAAGTTTATCGAAAGCGATTAGTCCATAATCAACCAACGATTAATGTATAAATTAGTTTATATAATTTAGTTTATTGACGAAATTAAAATATATTTTCAATTGAGAAATTTTAAAACGGAAGCTGTTTAAAACGATATTAGAATAATTTAAATTACTAATTTTTTGGTAAGAAAAATTGATTTAATATTTATAGTTTAAAGCGGAAGTATTTAAAACAAACTTTCATGGAAAATATGATGTGGTGAAACAACATGTGAAACCTAACAGGGAGAAAGCAAGATTAATATCAATATTACAGAAAATTAAAATTCATCTTCGATTAAAATGATCACTTTACAAAATTAGCTAAAATAACAAGATATTATAAAATTGATTTAATTGTTATAGCTATAGGTGTTTTGAAAAATCAGTTCAAGGGAAAATATTAAAATCAAATAAGAATCTTAACAAATGTACAACTACTCTTCGAAATTAGGGTGGGAACGCAACCATGATGTTGGATAAGGATGAAGATGAAAAGCACTGAAGTCAATTAGTAAAGGGTGGTTTTGATGATTTCCAAAACCTAAGATCAGCTAAGTATGGAAAACTTAGTTGCAAAATGATAGGATAGTGCCCAGCAAGCCAACAAATATAAGCTTGTTAAGGAACTACATTTAGAAGCAATCTTATGATTCATAAGATAATACGCCCGTTTATTCATAGTACGTGACTTAAACAATGGCCAACTTCATCTCTCGCGAACGTATCTAAGCGATTGGATGAAACCCTGAGATCACTCATGACTACGGGATTATTCACTTCAGTATTGGGTGCGATTAATCATGAAACAGTCTCAAAGGTCGTGATCTCAAAAATGTTCCAAGTCATAGATTCATATCGAGACGGGGTATCGAATGAATCGTTAAGACTTGTAGGATTATGCATGATTCACATGGAGTGAATTTGTTGTCGTTTCATGAACAAGGCATTGAATGCTAGTGCATATGACTAGGTGGTTTGATAGGGGATCGAACGCATCGAACGACCCGAACAGAGAGACCCATCGTGGAAGTGCGTTAAGCATATCGGTAATGGGATGTCTCTCAAGACTTATAATAGTGTACGATTTAGTCCTTTGACTTGAGGTATTAGGGCGGATTCGGTACACGGGAATACGTACTTTGATTTAGGATCCGATAACATAGCTTGGTCATTGTGCGACTACTTTGGGTACGTATGAACGTGTGCGCGGATAGTTAGTACTAATAAAGGATCTATCGACTCATCCTGATAAGATGAGAGAATTTCCTGTACGTTCTTAGATAATAAATCCGAGGAATCTACGGCCGTAGTCGGTGACGGATTTGGAAAGGGGTTTCCAAATTTAGCAGTCACACTGGAATTATTATCCTGAATCAGAAAGTACATAATTGAGATAATTAGAGGTGCCGACCAATTCACACACCCTAGGTCTCAATCGGGAAATTAGTTGATAGAAGGACCGTATGTACATGGCATTTATAAGAGGTGAAGGTTCACGAAATCAATTCACCTGAAGTTGGGCCTCATGGGCTTGTGGCTAGACATCGGCCATGAGGTGTGGGTACTCCTGAATTAATAAGGAAATTAATTCTGGAGTGGTCAATTAAAGTGGTTAATTGATCGGAGCAATTAATTGCTCACTAATTAAATCACGAAAGTCGTGGGCCTGCTGCCAATTGATGGTGAACCTAGAGGGTCTCACACAATACAGTTGGACAGTGACAGTCTGGAAGGAATCAATTGATTTAAGGAATTAAATCAATAAATGAATTAAAGTATTAATTCAAGAAGAAGAATAATTAATTAGAAGTAACTAATTAATTAATCGAGAATTAAAGTGTTAATTCGAAATGGAGAATCATTAATTAGAAGTAACTAATTAATTAATCGATTGGAAATTCTGATTGATTGAATCCTCAATTAAAGTATTAATTGAAAAAGGATTAATTAATTAATGGTAGATTAATTAAATTAAACCAAATGGGCCGATTATGATTAATGGTAGATTAATCAAGTAAACTAAGTGGGCCGAATCATGATTAATTATCTAATTAACATGAGTGGCCGATTTTTGGTTAAGGGAGATTGATTAATTATCAATCTGGAAGTGGCCGAATTGTTTGGTTGTATGGAACTTGATTGATTAAATTTACATTAGTCAATTAAAGCACATGGCCGATTATTTGTGATAAGGAATTAAAAGAGGCATTATCTTGTGGGAAAGGATTATAGCATATCTTGTTTTTCTAGTGTGAAAAGAAAAAGATATGCATGTATCTTGTATCTTGATAAAGGAGGGCTCTTTTCAAGATAAGATATATATCTATTAGAAGAATGAGTCTTCTAATAGAGATATATATATTAGATACATTTATAATCTTTAACTAGGCAAGGAAGTAAATCATTAAGAAACTAATGCACACACAAACACAAGAAAAAGAGAAGCCGAAAATTTTCAGCATCTCTCGCCCAATTCCTGTTCGGCCATAACCCTGTGAAATCGCCCCCTGACATTTTCTCCAAGCTTCTTCTCTGGATCTGAATCCAATTCCTGACGAGACAATTCCTTAATCCTAGTTCTTAGCCTGGGGATTAGGTGAAGTCACTCAAATCCATCTGGTGTGGACTTTCTCTAGAGGCACAACACTTGGGGTGCTCTAGTGAACATTTGAAGACCGGAGAAAAACCACCACCTTACCTATGGTGAGGTAAAATAGCTTTTACCATCTTGAATTTATTTTAGTACTTGTTTGCTGAAATTAAATTCAACCTTATGATATTCATATGTGCTAATAAGTGTTCCCTGGGATTTGGTGTATAAATAAAAATTTTAAATTCCGCACTGTTGTAGTTGACAATTATACCCATAAAATCCCAACAGTGGTATCAGAGTCTAACTTATTATGCACATATGAAAAAGGCCTGAACACTTCAAATTTTCGTGAATATGTTTATTTGTCGTGTTCTATGCATGGATCTTGCTGATTATGATTAATTATATGTTCGGGTAAATAGCATAATTCTTATTTGGCCCAGATCTGCAATTTATGAATTTTACAGGACTAAAACTGCAATTTACGATTTTTATAAAATCTGGACAGAATCTGAAATTTTACTTTTCTGGAAATTTTGGGCTGAAATTGAAAATCTGTTTTTCAAGCGATAGGGGTCTGTTTTGCAATTTCCGTAAGTTGTGGGGCTGTTTTGCAATTTTTGAAAACTTCAGGGGCTGCTTTTGCGATTAACAAAAGTTTCTGGAAATAAAATATTAATTTCTGTTTTCTGGACCAATTTGCAGGTTCTGGAATTTTTGGGGCTAATTTGTTATTTCCAAAAGTTTTGGGGTCAAAACGTAATTTTTAAAAATTGAGGGACCAAACTGTAATTTTCAAAATTTGAAATTTCCAGAACCTGAATTATGTTTTAAAAGGTGTTTTATTATCCGAAGGATTAATTTTTCATAATTAGTAGTGGACTAAAGTAAGAACCATGAGATATTTTAAAAGGGGTTTTAAAATAGAAATTGTGATTTAATTTTAAAAGGGGTTTTAAAATAAAATCAAAGGGTCATTTTAAAAGGGGGTTTTAAAATGATAGTTAATAGATTGTTTTAGAAAGGGGTTTTTAAAACTAGAATCTAAAGTTATTTTAAAAGGTAGTTTTAAAATAATATAAGAAATAAGAAAATTATATTTTTGCTTGTTTCTTGCTCAACGTGAAATTGTTTACGTGGTTTTCGATCGCGCCGAGCCTTGACCTTTAGGTTAGATGTGATTGGTTGATTTTAATCTTATTGGTTTTATTGGGCCTGCGAGCCTTAAGTTTTTTTGCCACTTTGAGCCATTGTAATAGATAGGGCTTTACTGTTTTATTAGTTTAGGATGGAGGCCCGTTACAAGCAAGGTGGGAGCCCAAGAAGACTAAAGGCCATGTATGCATGGTAAAATGTGTAATAGAGTAGGTCAATGTGAAACCTGATAGATTGACCAATAGGACCATCGTCTTTGGCTCGATGGTGGTCCGCATAGGAGGCTCCCGATCGAAAACATACTGTGGTAGCATGCATGCTAGGTGTGAATGTTTTATTTTATTTGTTGATTTATTTTTGGCTTGCGCGCTAGAATTTAGACCACTAAATAAATTATAAAGCATAATTAAAGCGGTGAGATCTCGAGGAGAGTTACGTCAAACTTCCTAAAACCGAAAATCCCCTCTCGAAATAAAATATTAAGTCATATTGGGTAAACTATAAAATGAAGTTTTATAGATCCAAGCCTTCCATCAATAGGGACTAGTGTATGTTGTCTACTTATCGATAGAGGTGATCCAGAGTCTGGCACCCGAGTCGAAGAAAGGGACAATACACGAAATTCCTTGATTCTTGTTTTTAACTAAACTCGACAAGGGTGGGGACTGGTCGGGACGTGAAAATCGACCGATAACCAATTACGGGGATTTCATGACCGGGCCCGTTACTCATCAAGATTGACTGGGTTAGACTTAAACGAGTAGTAACATTTATGATGTAGCAGTGCTAGATAAATGCGAAAATCGAGGCAAAATAGCTTGAAGGTTGTGGAGTAACACAATTGGTAAAAGTATACCTACCTAGGGAGTTAATTGTATGGCCGCGAGTCGTGGGTGCAATTAATGTCTACCGGGACGTCAAGACCTACTAGGAAATAGAATATTTCGAACAATGCAAGGGGTTATTGTTTCGATAAAATAGTTGGAGAACTTTTTCGATAGAAAGCCCAATCTTCGTTAATTATAAGTATTATCTTAATTTGTCTGCTTATTGTTGTCTTTTATTATTTATATTTAGCCATGCCAATATTCACTGTCAATTGCGAACAAACAATATTGCAAATCTGGGAATCATCACTCCACGATAAAGGTACGACTGGGTTCAACAATATTAGTGAATACTGTGCTTACCTGATCAAAAGGCTAAATCGAATCAACGAGCTTGGAGCTAGATTGACTCTGGATGATAAAATGGTAATCATCACAAATGGCCTGCCTGAATCATTCTCTCATTTTATCGATCATTGTGAAGTTCCAGACAAAGGAATTGAGACCAATGATTTGCATAAGTTGTTGGACAAATATGAGAAAGCCCTCGAAAGAGGACAAGGATTGATCGAAGGAAAGAATTGTCCCTTATGTAAGAAAGATGAGGAACTGAGGAACATGACTGATGAGGAATTCCGAAACATACTTGACCAAGGTATGACCTAAGTTATTTCCTTTTTCGATGTAAAACATCTTAAGTTTTTCTTTTAATGTAAAACATCTTAAAATTCTGGTTTCTGTAAAAGTGTTTACAGAGGATGACTGGAACGTGTTGCATGTAACCAAGTTCGGGTTTCAACTACACTTGAGGGAAACATACTTCAGGGAATGGGTCAAGGAGCATCTGGATTTTTCTTATTAGCAAATGTTTTTACTTTAATTCTGGATTTAGGCATTTAATTATAGTTTTGTCTATTTATTTCGAACTTTGTACGAGACATTTTTAGCTTTACCATTATGAATGGAATTATTTTAATTAAAGCTTTTAATTCGTACATAATTGCTTTACCGTTGTAAATAAAGCAAAGAAATATAGAGTATTGATAAAACTTAAATTATGCTAAATCAAGAAAGGTAAAACAAATTAGATAATTATCCAAAATTCGATCATATTTCCTAAAAGAAGGAATCAATGGATTGTTTTCAATCGTGGCTCTTGAAATATAGAACATTGATGAATTCAAAACATGTGAATCCTGTCTGAAAAGGAAAATTAATCGATAAGTGTTTAATGGAGAAAATCCGTTAAGACACAAGTGGATCACTAAAGCATTAGTGCGAGTAATCAATCGCTTCATGAAATATCCAAATAAATTTGGGATATAGGTACTCTGGAAGGTACACGTTTTGGAAAGGATTGAAGGGTTCAAAGTGTTTCATAAAGGCACTAGGTAAAGTGCAAGTATGGAAATGTTGAAAGGATTCAAAGGAATTCCAAAACCGAAGCAATTAAGGGCATTGAAAGTATGATCATTCAAAGTAATCGAAGTGATTATTACATAAGCCCTAAATTACTCAAATTATCTAAATCAAGAATAAAATTCTTGAGTAGCAAAATAAAACTAATAAAAGGAATCGAACTATGAAAGACTAGATTCATTCTTTAATTAGTATTGCTAAAATTCCTCAAATCAATTATGGGGTTCAACCCCATGACTCTGGAAGGATACTTAGGCTAGTAACCTCTTTAAGTCAATTCCTACGAAAAACCGTACTAACTCAAGTATGGTATTTCATCCATGAATGAGAAGTTGGATAGGGGATCCAATCGAGAAAATTTGTAGGGTATCCAACGAAATCCATTGGATACCTGTTCCATGATCCTAAGAACGAAAGGAGTCCTGCTAAGGATACCCAATTCTTAGAGGGTGGTTCCCTCGCGAATAGAAATAGGATTTTACCATGGAACTTGATGAAGTCCTAGACTTGGACACATCCCTACAAATAGTGGGAGTATATTTTCAAACCTGTTGAACCAAGTATTTTGTACACCAAAATCTCGAAGATTCGATCGAATTCGAAAAGAACCAGTACGTTCACGAATATGATCGATTGGATATTAATCCAAGAACTTTCGAAATATCTATGTATAACATAGATTCGGGAACATAGCTTAAAACGCCATGTAGTCTGAGTGGATTTCCAAATAATCCATTTAGAAACACTGAACCATAGAAGCTTCGTATGACCACGAGGCATAACCATTGGATGTAATTCCAAAGGTGAATCTATGATTCTAGTCCAGTATCCCGAAGCTGGAACATGCAACTAGATGAGACAGTCAAGGCGGTTAACTTTATCAAAATTGCATGTAAATCTCAATGTACAAAAGAATCAGTGGGAGTTTTTGCATTGTTCGTAATATAAACACTAAAGTTGACATAGATGTTGTAAGAGTGTTGAACTCAGACGAAAGCGTGTTCATTCATGCAATTCTTCATTAAAAGATTTAAGGGATACATCTCACGTATAGGCAGTACGTATCTATTGTGATAGATTAGAGAAGATGTTTGAAATCCCAAATCTTAGTACATGGACAAATCTGAATAAAATCAGTATGGTAAGTCATAGAGAGGACAGTTTCCATAGAGATGTAAAATCTCTCTCAAAGTCAATGAGCCCTACATTTGATGAGTAAAGAGGATAATATTTCTATACACCTTCCACATAAAAGGTAGCATAGTATATGCAACGTCATGTACAAGACCAGACTAAACACATGCTATGAGTATCATAAGCGGTTGTTAGTCGAACACCAGTAAGGAGTACTGGATTACCGAAAAGAGCATTTCTTAAGAACTCTAGGAGTTTTTGAGAATATATTGCTGGTCAACGGTAATAATGAAGAATTGGAACTCGAAGGATTTATTGATTCGAGTTTCCCGTCTGAAGTTAATATAATATTCTGGTTTTATGGGGCAACAATGATTTGAAAGAAGTTCAAAAGACAATCGATGCTGGGTTAACCAATAAAACAGAATATTTCGCAGTATTGAATACAGCGAAGGAAAGTGTTTGGACGAAAACTTCTTCCAATAAATTGGAAGTAGTACCTAGCATTGCGAGGCCTATAGTTATCTTCTATGATAACTTAAGGCAATTGCTTTAGCAAAGGAATCGAGATCTCACCCAGGATCTAAACACAAATATACCAAATGATCTGGAAAATCATAGGTAGAATAAGACGTGGGGGTAAACAACGTCAAGAGACAACATATCAGATCCACTAATTAAGTCATAATCACAAAAGGGTTCGACGGATATCTTGAGAGAGATGGGCCTTAGAAATGTATGTGGTTGGCTTTAGGGCAATTGGGAGATTGATAGGATAGTGCCCAGCAAGCCAACAAATATAAGCTTGTTAAGGAACTACCTTTAGAAGCAATCTTATGATTCATAAGATAATACGCCCGTTTATTCATAGTACGTGAATTTAACAATGGCCAACTTCATCTCTCGCGAACGTATCTAAGCGATTGGATGAAACCCTGAGATCACTCATGACTACGGGATTATTCACTTCAGTATTGGGTGCGATTAATCATGAAACAGTCTCAAAGGTCGTGATCTCAAAAATGTTCCAAGTCATAGATTCATATCGAGACGGGGTATCGAATGAATCGTTAAGACTTGTAGGATTATGCATGATTCACATGGAGTGAATTTGTTGTCGTTTCATGAACAAGGCATTGAATGCTAGTGCATATGACTAGGTGGTTTGATAGGGGATCGAACGCATCGAACGACCCGAACAGAGAGACCCATCGTGGAAGTGCGTTAAGCATATCGGTAATGGGATGTCTCTCAAGACTTATAATAGTGTACGATTTAGTCCTTTGACTTGAGGTATTAGGGCGGATTCGGTACACGGGAATACGTACTTTGATTTAGGATCCGATAACATAGCTTGGTCATTGTGCGACTACTTTGGGTACGTATGAACGTGTGCGCGGATAGTTAGTACTAATAAAGGATCTATCGACTCATCCTGATAAGATGAGAGAATTTCCTGTACATTCTTAGATAATAAATCCGAGGAATCTACGGCCGTAGTCGGTGACGGATTTGGAAAGGGGTTTCCAAATTTAGCAGTCACACTGGAATTATTATCCTGAATCAGATAGTACAGAATTGAGATAATTAGAGGTGCCGACCAATTCACACACCCTAGGTCTCAATCGGGAAATTAGTTGATAGAAGGACCGTATGTACATGGCATTTATAAGAGGTGAAGGTTCACGAAATAAATTCACCTGAAGTTGGGCCTCATGGGCTTGTGGCTAGACATCGACCATGAGGTGTGGGTACTCCTGAATTAATAAGGAAATTAATTCTGGAGTGGTCAATTAAAGTGGTTAATTGATCGGAGCAATTAATTGCTCACTAATTAAATCACGAAAGTCGTGGGCCTGCTGTCACTTGATGGTGAACCTAGAGGGTCACACACAATACAGTTGGACAGTGACAGTCTGGAAGGAATCAATTGATTTAAGGAATTAAATCAATAAATGAATTAAAGTATTAATTCAAGAAGAAGAATAATTAATTAGAAGTAACTAATTAATTAATCGAGAATTAAAGTGTTAATTCGAAATGGAGAATCATTAATTAGAAGTAACTAATTAATTAATCGATTGGAAATTCTGATTGATTGAATCCTCAATTAAAGTATTAATTGAAAAAGGATAATTAATTAATGGTAGATTAATTAAATTAAACCAAATGGGCCGATTATGATTAATGGTAGATTAATCAAGTAAACTAAGTGGGCCGAATCATGATTAATTATCTAATTAACATTAGTGGCCGATTTTTGGTTAAGGGAGATTGATTAATTATCAATCTGGAAGTGGCCGAATTGTTGGTTGTATGGAACTTGATTGATTAAATTTACATTAGTCAATTAAAGCACATGGCCGATTATTTGTGATAAGGAATTAAAAGAGGCATTATCTTGTGGGAAAGGATTATAGAATATCTTGTTTTTCTAGTGTGAAAAGAAAAAGATATGCATGTATCTTGTATCTTGATAAAGGAGGGCTCTTTTCAAGATAAGATATATATCTATTAGAAGAAGGAGTCTTCTAATAGAGATATATATATTAGATACATTTATAATCTTTAACTAGGCAAGGAAGTAAATCATTAAGAAACTAATGCACACACAAACACAAGAAAAAGAGAAGCCGAAAATTTTCAGCATCTCTCGCCCAATTCCTGTTCGGCCATAACCCTGTGAAATCGCCCCCTGACATTTTCTCCAAGCTTCTTCTCTGGATCTGAATCCAATTCCTGACGAGACAATTCCTTAATCCCAGTTCTTAGCCTGGGGATTACGTGAAGTCACTCAAATCCATCTGGTGTGGACTTTCTCTAGAGGCACAACACTTGGGGTGCTCTAGTGAACATTTGAAGACCGGAGAAAAACCACCACCTTGCCTGTGGTGAGGTAAAATAGCTTTTACCATCTTGAATTTATTTTAGTACTTGTTTGCTGAAATTAAATTCAACCCCTTATTCATATGTGCTAATAAGTGTTCCCTGGGATTTGGTGTATATTACTTCAGAGAATAGGAGTTTCTTTGTGATTTCCTATTGCGAACTTGTGGCTGATCATTTTTTGTGAAGCACAAGCAGAGTATATTGTAAACTGTGTGTTTATAGTATAACCCAAGATCTAAGTGACTTGGAAGAGTGGACTAAAGGATTTCAATCAATATAACCACTATAAAAATTCTGGTGTTTATTTCTGCATAAGTTTTTCGGCATTTATTCAGATCTGCATAAAACACTTTATAAAACTTTTTGAAAATTAATTTAAAGGAGTTTACAAAACTGGGGACAAAATTTTCAAACTACTAAGTTTACTTGTGAAAAACACTTTGAAAATCCGCTGCAAGTACTCTAGTATTGAAACTGATTTTAACAAAAATCAGCTTAGTAATTATCAGATTAGTGGTCAACAAAGCTGTTCAGAGATTTGTTCGCGATCAGCCTTGTAAACTTACTGTTCGGTAACAGTTTAGTATGTTTAAGTTTGAACAACAGTTTTGAAGTTTAAAATTTGATAAAAATTTCAGAGGTCTATTCACCCCCCTCCTCTAGACCTCATCTGACCACTTGGGACCAACAAGTGGTATCAGAGCAGGTGGTTCATTAGAATCAGCTGCCTGATCAACGAGCTTGATCCGAGTGTTTTTCAAAGGTTTTCAAACTTTTTCAAAAGAGCATATCTTTGAAAAACTAAAATTTTTGAAAAATGGATTGTATCAGACATGTTCCCCACATAGCTGGTATGAGCTTTGAAGACTGGAAGATCAGAATGGAGATCTTCTTAACTGCCTACAATGATAACATATATACATGTATCATCAAAGGTTCATTCAAATTCACCAAGACTATCACGGTTGATGAAGTTTATATAGTGGTGGAGAAAGACTTAACAGAGATGACAGCTGAAGAAATCAAGCTGTACAATCTGGATAAAGTTGCCCGTTTCATCATGACCAAGGCCCTTGAAAACGACAGATTTGACAAAGTCAAGCATTGCAAGACTGCCAAAGAAATGTGGGATAAGGTTCGTGACATGAGCGAAGGAAACGACGCCATTAAAGAGCATCAACTAAGTGTTGCTCTGGAAAAGCTGGACAACTTCAAGATGAAGTCTGCGGAAACCATTGATCAGATGGATACAAGGTTTACAAGGACGCTGAATGAAGTTTTAAAGCTTGGAAAAACCTTCACTGATAAGGAGATAACCGTCAGAGTGCTGAAGGCTCTACCTCCGAAGTTCAACATGAAGGTGACAACCATGGAAGAGTCAAGAGACTTGGGAAAGATCTCACTCACTGAGCTGTTCTCAGTACTCAAGGCGTACGAGTATAAACTGCCAAGAATGGGTGTTGAAGAAACCTCTACTTCAAGTCCCACAGCTGCCCGAGTTGCTGCTGAAAATCCTAGAAAGCCAGCCCATAAAAGCAAAGACGTGGACTTATCTGATGAAGCCACAATACTCAACAAAAAGGAGTACACTGCTGGAGACGTTCATTGCTGATGAATAATTTAAGAAGTTCTACAAACGTAAAATGAAGAACAAATACAATAATGCTTCTACTTCTAACCCCACTTCTTCTTCACAAGATAAAGATTCTTATAAATCTAAAATGATGTGCTATAACTGCAGGAAATTGGGTCATTTCATCTGAGACTGCCCATATCCTAAAGCTGAAAAATACACTTAAGAAGAAAAGAGAATCAGAAAAGTAAGAAAGCATCAGAGAGGCAAGGTGCTGGTAGCAGAAGCAGAAAAGCTAGCTGCTGTCTACTCATCAGATTCAGATTCAGAAACTTCTGATGAAGAGAGACCTACTCTTCTCTGCCTAATGGCTAAGGAATCTGATGGTTCTGAGGATGATGATGTAATTCCTCTAGATAATGAATTATTTAATTCATTTGAACAAATGATGCTTAACAATACAAGTATTGCTGAAGCATTTATAAAGCTTAAGGAAGAGATGATATTGCTAAGAGAGCAAAACGGTTCACTGAAACTTAAGGCTGAAAAGCCAAAAGAATCAGATGAATATAAACAGCTTGAGCAAGAAAATGAATCTCTGAAAGCTGAATGTGAAGTCCTTAAAGGAAAAATCATGGAACTTGAGAAAACAATTGAGTCTCATGAAAAGTCATCTGTTGCATCCACTCATTAGTCTAGTAAACAGAAGACACCTTTAGATCAGGATAAGTTAGAACTGAACCATATGGAAAAATTTATATCAGCTGACAACAGTAAGGTCATTTTGTATGTTCAGACTACTAAACCTGCTTCACCTGAGAAAGTTTTAAAGGAGACAAAAACTCCTAAGTCTAAAAAGAGCAAAGAGCCCAGTGTAGGAAAACAGACTGGTAAGTCCAAACAGAAGAGTCCTAGGAAGTCTTATGACAAGGCCAAAACCAATCAGACTAGTGATAAAACTAAGTCGTCTGTAAATGAGCAAGCATCTAGTAAACCAAAGAAGCATAAAAATAAGAAAAATCAAAATGCTTGGTATGGAAATGAGTCTTATTATGTGCAACCTGCTGCATATCCTCCTATGTATCATGCACCTCAATTTCCAACTTACTATGCACCATATCCTGCTCATCCAATGCATGCATATCCTGCTTATCATGCATCTTATTCTTCTTATGAACATTATCCTTATCATGCTGATTATCAACAACACGACATATCTGATAAATGTGATAAGAGCAAAGCTGTTCTTGCTCCTGTTGAAACTCAAAAGCCTAAGAAGCCTAATACATCAACATCTTGGGTTGTCAAAGGTGGAAGTAATCCTTTAGGACCCTCTCAATAAGGGTACCTAAAATAATTTTATTTTGTTTTGTAGGTTAGGATTAGGAGTAGGAGTAAAGTAGAGAAGACCTAGTACTTGGATAGTGGCTGTTCAAGACACATGTGTGGAAACATACATGAGCAAACTGATGCTGTTGATGTGAATGGTCCAAAAGTGACGTTTGGAGACAACAAGGAAGGCAAGATTGTAGCAAGTGGGAAGCTAATCAAAGGCAACATTGAGATATCTGACGTCTCTTATGTTAAAGGCCTAAAATACAATTTGCTGAGCATAAGTCAGTTTTGTGACAAAGGATATTCAGTCATCTTCTCAACAGATAAGTGCTACGTTGAACAGATTGGTACAAAGAAGGTTATTTTATCTGGAAGACAACAAGGGAATGTCTACACAGTGGACTGGAATTCCGTTGACAAGAATTCAAGCGTTTGTTTGGTGGCATCAACACCAAGTGAATCATGTGAATTTCAAGGCCATCAACAGACTTATCAAAAATGATTTGGTAGAAGGAATTCCAAAGACAGTCATGAGCAAAGATAAGCTTTGTGACGCATGTCAGAAGGGTAAACAAATCAAGTCATCATTCAAAAGCAAGAAGCACCAATCATCTGGAAGGATCTTGGAGCTGCTACATATGGACTTATTTGGACCTATAGATCCAATTAGCAACGGTGAAAAGAAATACTGCCTAGCTGTTGTGGATGATTATTCAAAATACACTTGGGTGATTTTCATGAAGAAGAAAAGTGAGACCAAGGAGCATCTTACAAATTTGATGAAAAAAATTCAGAATAACAAGAGTATGAAAATACTGAAGATATAGAGGGACTGAATTTACAAACTCTACTGTTGAAGAGTATTGTAATGCCAGATGAATCAGCCATGAGTACTCTGCTGCCAGAACCCCTCAATAGAATGGAGTTGCTGAAAGGAGAAACAGAACTCTGAAGGAAGCTACCAGAACCATGATAGCTGAAGCTAAGCTGCCTCAAAGATTTTGGGCAGAAGCAACAAATACAGCATGCTTTACCCAAAACAGATGCATGATCAACAAGCACCAAAACAAGACTCCATATGAAGTTTGGAACAACAGAAAGCCAAGCATTCATTACATTAGAATTTTGGTTGTAAATGCTTTGTTTTAAATAATGGGAAAAATCACTTTACTGCTTTTGCAGAAAAGGCTGATGAAGCAGTATTTGTAGGATATTCTACTATTAGCAAATCTTTTAGAGTCTTTAACAAATGAACTTTACTTATAGAAGAATCCATTCATGTAGTATTTGATGAACCTAGTCAATCTTCTAAAAAGAATCAAAATACTGATCAGAATCTGTATGCTGATTTTCAGAAATTGAGTGTTGAAAAGAATGAAGAATATATTCCCATCATACTACCTGATCTCAACTCAGCTGCAAACTAAAGTGCTGTTCAAAATCACAATGTTGATTGTCTAACAGAGGAGTTGCAAACAGCTGACAGACCAGAGAATGTTCAACAGACAGCTGCTGTTCAACAGACTACTACTGGAACTCTAACAGTAGTGTTTCAAGATCAAAACAAAACAACATTATGATTTTCAATCTGATCTTAGATGGCTCAAGAATCACCCACCAGAGCTGGTGATTGGTGATCCTTTGGATAGAGTAAAGACAAGGAGAGCTGCTGCAAGTGAAGCAATGTTTGTCAGCTTCCTATCTCAAATTGAGCCCAAACATATTGAAGAAGCTCTTGGTGATTCAAACTAGATTGAAGCTATGCAAGAAGAGCTAAGTCAATTTGAAAGGAATGAAGTCTGGTACTTAGTTCCTAGACCAAGTCATCAAAGAGTAATTGGCACTAAATGGGTATTCAGGAACAAAATGAATGAAGATGGTGTTGTCACCAGAAATAAAGCAAGGTTAGTTGCCAAAGGCTATTGTCAAGAAGAAGGTATTGACTTTGATGAAACTTTTGCACCAGTAGCAAGACTAGAGGCAATCAGACTATTTCTTGCTTATGCTACTCATAAGAGTTTCACAGTCTATCAGATGGATGTGAAATCAGCTTTTCTCAGTGGAGAATTGCAAGAAGAAGTTTATGTTGAACAACCACCTGGATTTGAAGCTTATCAAGAAGAAGACAAGGTGTATCGTCTGAAGAAAGCCCTCTATGGACTGAAACAGGCTCCAAGAGCATGGTATGATACCCTATCTGATTTTCTTTTAATTAAAGGATTTCGCAAAGGTAAGGTTGACAAGACCCTGTTCACTATTGAATGGGAAGAACATATTTTGCTTGTGCAAATATATGTGGACGACATCATTTTTGGTTCAACAAATCAACAGATGTGTGATAAGTTCTCAAAGCTGATGCAGAACAAGTTTGAAATGAGCATGATGGGAGAACTTAACTATTTTCTTGGTCTGCAAGTAAAACAGTTGCCTTATGGAATATTCATCAGCCAAGCAAAATACACAAATGATCTGTTCAAGAAATTCGGCATGGAAACTAGCTCTACTGCTAATATTCCAATGTCTACTAGTCTTCATTTGGACAAAGATGAAGATGGAAAATCAGGGGACATAACCAAGTTCAGAGGAATTATTGGGTCACTGTTGTACTTGACAGCTAGCAGACATGATATTATGTACTCTGTTGGGGTTTGTGCGAGGTATCAATCAAATCCTAAGGAATCTCATCTCCTAGCTGCCAAAAGGATACTAAAATATCTTAAAGGTACTGAAGATTTGGGATTGTAGTATCCTAGGGAATCTGGATTTGAACTTATTGGATATTCAGATTCTGACCTTGCTGGCTGCAAGATTGACAGAAAGAGCACAAAAGGTGCCTGTCAGTTCTTAGGTAGTCGTCTGATCTCTTGGATGAGTAAGAAACAGACTTCAGTATCTATATCAACTGCTGAGGCTGAATATATAGTTGCTGGAGCTTGCTGTGCACAAATATTATGGTTGAAGCATCAACTAGAAGATTACAACATAAAAATCAGTGGAATACCTAACTAATGTAACAATACAAGTGCAATCAGCCTTACTCAGAATACTACAAGTCATTCAAGGACTAAGCATATTGAGATGAAGCATCACTTTATTAAAGATCATGTGGATAAAGGAAATGTCCTGATAGAATATGTGTTTACTGAAAATCTGATTGCTGACATCTTCACAAAACCTCTAAGTGAGACAAAAATTTCAACTCTAAGAGCTGAACTAGGTCTACTAAAATTGGATGCATAAGCTGAGGGGAAACTTATCAGAAGACTAAAGTTCAACAACTTACTCATCATATTATCTTCAAGGGTTAACTCTCAACAGACTAGTTAACTTATGAATTCGTAAAGTCAGGGGGAACGTGTAAGACTAGCGGTACTTCTGATTAAAAGATGAAATTTGTTGATGAAACTTAGTTGAAGCTATGTTTTCATCAGAAGATTAAAGTTTTGAAGATTAAAGATTAATTATCTAGCTGGATTGACAAACAGCCGAGGAAGGTTATCAGTTATTGGCTTTCACTGATAATAGCTTTGTCATCAGGACGGTAGTCTCATCAGATAAGTATTTTAATTACCTCTCTGATCAACTGTGTAAAAGCCTACTGTTCAAAAACGCTTTCATTTAAAATACGCTTTTACAAGTTAAACTAAGGCGGTTCGTATTCCCGCCTACCATTAAATGCTTTTTGAAATTTGAAAATGCGTAACTGACACCGCACGATCAGAACTTACAAGAAACGGATCTAACGATTGACGGATATCACGGAAACCAAAATACCCTAACTCTATAAATCCGGATCTGATCAGACTTGCCGTTCTTTACGCACCCTAAAAATACTTAGAGCATTTGTGAGAAATTCCTTGCATCCTATATTCTGCAAATCTTGTTATCTCACTAACTTCCATAGATTCACTATGAGTTCAAGTCAAGAAGCCAAGGCGGAGGGTATGTATCTTGTCTACGATGCATACTATCAATCTGGTACTGAATTGATGAAGCAACTATTGGAGAAATTCAAAGCTGCTTCTCTGGTGAATTTCATGGAGCTGGACGAAGGATTGGTCTGGAAGGACCAAGTCTTGAAGTATTACAAGATGGCTGAAGTAGATTTTACAAAAAGGGAGATCAAAGCTACTGTTGGGGATAAATCTGTAGTGATAACCCCTGTTCTACTTCAGGAAACTTTTGGCTTGCCAAACAGTGGTCGACATGACATCACCACCCTTGCTGAAGAAAAACTTCAAGAATTCTGGGCAATCTGTGCCAAAGAAGGTGAGATGTTGACTGGCAACATCAAGAAAAGGCAACTGAAGGATGAATATCAGCGTATGGCTGATATGGTTGCGAAGCTGATAGAGAATTGCACATTCTCTTTGGATGTTGTCACCATGAAGAGATATAGCATAATGGTGGCTATCTACTATGCTTTGGAAGTGAATTGGTCAGTTGTCGTCTGGTACATAATGGCTAACTTTCATGAGAAGAAAGGGAAAGAGGCCACTCCTCAGACAAATCACAGAATCACATTGAGCTATTTGCTCTACCATATGGGATGTGGTATGACAAATGGGAAGGAAATTCATAATGCTAAGGCATTGTCCAAGTACGTGCTTATTATGAAAAGGAAAGCGGATGAGGTTGAGGCTGATGAAGATATGGAGGAACCTAAGGAAGAGGTTCCTGCCAAAAGGCAAAGGAAATTGGTGAAAACAGCTCAGCTTGCTGTTGAAAAGAAGAAAGCTGATGAGCCTAAGGAAGTGGCTCAAAAGAAGAAAACCAAGACATCTGTTCAAACAGCTCAGCCAGCTGTTGAAGCCAGAACAGACGAGTCTGGTGCAAAGGAGGTAGCTGATGCCATCATAAATCAGACTACTACGGAGATAAAGAATATGTCTTCTGCTTCTTCTTCAAGAACTCCATCTGCTGAACATCCTGATGAGACAGTTGCTCACAGGACGAGAAGTCAACTTCGAGATACAGGTGCTTCCAAACCTGTTCAAGAAGGAATAGTGAGAAAGACAATAAGGAAGAGAATGACTTTCATCGATTCTCCTAATGAACTGTCAACCTTAGTTCGAGAAAGTCCTCATTCAGCAGAGAGACCTGCTGGTGCTGAGGAAACGTCTGTTGCTGAAAAGACTGATGCTCAACAGACTGCTCTAAAAGAACAAACAGCTGAGGTTGCTCAACCTCAAGATGATCCAGATGTGATGATCATCAATCTTATAGCAGCTGCACCCATTGCATCTGTTGGTCATGCTCCTTCCCAAGCTGACAAAGGGAAAAGAAAGATTCTTATCAAAAGGAAGAAAATTTCTGTTGTTGATAAGAAAAAGAGGAAGGAAGCTGAGCAAAGAAAAAGGGACGAACATGAAGAAAAGAGGGTCCTGGAACTCAGCAAGATTCAAGTAGAGAAAGATGAACAGATGAGAAAGATGTCTGAAGCAGAACGTAAGGCTGCTAATGATGCTGAACTTGCTGCGGTCATTGAGCTGAGCAAGAAGGATGCTCATGGACCTGTTCATGCTGGTGGGATCAAGATTGGGGAATCTAAAGAAGCTAAACCAAAGATGCCTGCTGGCACTGTCAAGCCAAAGGCCAAGTTTGAAGTTAGAAGATCATTTGATATTGTTAATTTTGATAAATCTATCTTCAACAGGTTTGAGAAGGCCTTAGCTTATTTTGATCAGAAATTGATGCTCAAGACTTTATTCACTCATGAGAAGCCAAGGTACATGAAGTGGAGAGACTATAGGATGAATAAGTCTGTTGAAGAGCTTCAAAGTTGGAAGGAGTTGGCTGATGAAGAAAGGTGGGTTCTTCAATGGCTGAAGACTGACTCCATATCGCAAGCCTTGGATCCTGACGTCGTCAGAGATGCTATGCATCAGTATGCCAAGGACTTTGCTACTGATGAAGCAAAGATTATTGAAAACACTTTGCCTGGAAAAAGAAGAAAATCTGATGATCCTGTTGAAAGGGCCATTCAAATTGCTGTTATGACTGCCCTGAAGAAATGGGCTGCTAAGTCAAGATATCAGCAAGGATCTTCACGTGAGCTGCCCTCACTGCCAAGTATTCAACAGATCACTTTTGGCAAAGAAGTGAAAGACTACTATGAAATGCCTAAGGTAAAGGCATCTGCTCCAAACTTGTGGCCTGTTGTGAGACAAATTCGTCAAACAACAACCTTTACTGATGACGGCAAAATCATAAGTAAAATCTTTGAAGATGTCACTGATCAGCCCAAAGCTATTAATGAACCCTTAGCAATTGAGTGGAAAGCTAAGGAGTCCATTGCTGATCAAGAGACTGAACTGAAAGATGCCCCTGTCCACCAAGAAAGTGAAGATGAACAAGCTGCTGATCCTACTGTTTCATCAGGTGATTTGCATTCATCACTGATGGAAGATTTCCAATTGTTAATGGATAATTCAATAAGAGATGGAAGAGAGGAACATCACGCAGTTAAAGAAATTGCAGCAAGAATTGGCAGAATCTAACAAACTACAGCTTGAGCACATGCAATTACTTACTGCAAGAACAATAAAGAATGCAATTGATAATTTTCCTCTGCCTGAGGATCATACTAGGCAGATGACTCAGAGTGTTGTGGAGATGAACAAGAATATTGAAGATGTAAAGGCTGATGTCAATCATCTTCATACTGCCTTGAAAGGAGCTGAAAACAACATTGCTGATCTTACTGCTACCTTCATCAAAATCAGCGACGAAGAGAAAGCAGTTAATGTTGGACTGTTGCAGGAAGTTAATAAAGCTGGAGATATTATACATGAAGAACTTGCCACTATGCAACTCAACATTGATTGTCTTAATGATCAGAATGACACCATCAGCACCTCTCTCAATCATCTAACTGCCAGCCATGATGTAGCAAATCAGAACATCAAAGCTTTATTTGCAGAAATGAAGATTCAGTCTGTTGCACTCAACCCTGCTATCAAACCTGCTGATGTCACCAGTTTTGATGATGACAAAAAGGGGGAAGAGAAAAGGGAAGAGGAGCCAACTCTTCAAGCTACTGCTGCTGAAAACAGTCAAGCAGTTGAAGAAAAAGCTGAGGAAGCTGCTGCTACTGAACCTAAAGAGACTGATGCTGCTGAAGAGACTGAAAAGGTAGAAGGCAAAGACGAAGCTGCTGAAGAATCCAAGGACTCTGATGGAGAAAAATCAGAGCCCTATACCTACAAAAATGAAGAGAGGATCAAGAGAAAGATAGACGAATTAGCAAAAGAGCAGGAAATCAAAGAGAAGATGGAAGCTGCTAAGTCTAATCTACTCTTGGATGATGATGCTGATGAAGTTGAAGAAGAAGATGAAGAAGAATCTTCGTATGAATATGAAGAAGTGCTTGAAGGAGATGATGAAGAAGCTGATAGTTAGTATAGGAAAACCCATTGTAATCAGTTATCTTTGTTTCTTTTTCAGTCATCCTATCTGAACAGAAATTGTAACTTGTAATCATTATCATATTATCAATAAAAAGTTCAAGTTCTGCTTCCAACACATCTTTTCTATCTCAGAAAATTTTGGGATCAAAACTTTAGTATAGGTAAAACAGGTACTAAGCTGAAGTTTTGTCATCATCAAAAATGGAGAAATTGTTGGATAAGGATGAAGATGAAAAACAATGAAGTCAATTAGTAAAGGGTGGTTTTGATTATTTCCAAAACCTAAGATCAGCTAAGTATGGAAAACTTAGTTGCAAAATCCCTTGGAAGTATTTTGACCTATTAAGAAGACTATCAGAAGGGTCAAAGATTCAAGGTCCAGAAGACTACTGATCTGCTAAAGGAAAGAAATCAGACTGGTGAAGATCAGTCGACTCAAATCAGATTTGTTCAAGTTTGGGATCAACTCTGTTCATCATCAGACTTGCACTTTCGATCAGCCAAGTGGAAAGGATCAAGAAGTCTACCCAACGGTAATAAATGCCCCTGGAAGTAATAAATGCCGAAGTACAAGGTTATTAAAGACAAATGATTGAAGAAAGACCTCGTATCAGCTTGGTGCATTTAATGCTGCCTGACAGATAGTACAGTCTGCAGTACTGTCACTGTGCAGAGAGCCGTTCGCGGATTTTAAGGACCAGAAATCAAGAGATTTGAATTTTGTCTCTCTTCAACGGACATAATTCAAAGAATGATGATCTTACGCGTTTTCGTTAGTTCAATAAAGGCAATGTAAAATGCTGTGCAACGTAAGTAAATGGATATAAAAGATCAATAATATTGTATTCATTGTGATCGAGTATAGATTACAATAATTGAGAGTCCTATCCGAGCATTATTGGATGCCGTACAAGCTAGAGGGCGAAATACGTACGAGCTAGCCTATACTATTATTCCCAAGTGAGTCCGAGCGGTAGTCTAAAGGGAAGAGCACCTGGGAAGTTATGTCATCGCCATAAATGCTTGGTGTATTTATAACCAAATTGATGGGCTTGGGCCTAGGCTCGGCCCAACAGTACCACTCGACCTCTGGTTCCTTTCAAAGGTTCGAAATAGTTTATTTAGAACCCTGGGCCGGCTCTTGGTTCTTGAGGGCAGGATCCGACGTAATTCGAACTGCATCGAGCCTGCAAAGGTAGGGGATCCGAATTACCCCTCATCAATACTCCCCCACTTCTCGGGCGTGAAGTGGAGCTTAAGCTCGAAGAAGTACAAGTTATGTCACACACTACTATGAGATGAGCCGCTCAGTATGTGTTTCGGATATGCCTCGTTAAAAACCTAACTCGGAAAAACCCATTGGGATAAAAACCGAGCCAGGGAAAAAGAATGCATACATAAGAAACAATATATCGGTGTGTTGTAAAGATAACCTCGTCGTCCAACATTTGCGTAGGGCCTCTAAATTGTAATAATCTTTATTATTCCACGATGCTCCATTCAATTCCTCGACGAATACCCTCTAAATTTTTCGATCGTAACAAAGAGATCAGTGGAATACCACGGGGACATTTTCCAGGGAATTTCTTCTACAATTTGGAAAGTAAAGGACCAAGGATGCAATTTCCAGAAGGATAATTTTAAATTTTACTCAGAGTAAGTTCAACCGTCGCGGTTACTCGGGGACCTGTTTGCAATTTTACCTTTTTAACCCCGTATATATATGTTGACTTGTTGAAAAATGTCACCCATATCGCATTCTCTCTTGAGCTCGGAGTAGTCGATTCGAAAAAGTACTTTAATATATTCGTTCCCGAATCCATAATGTCAAGTTCTAGAACTTCAAAGGGCAAGAATAAGGTCGGAGAGAACCAAGAGTTCGACCCTTTATTAAAGCTTGTCGACGATTACGAAGATGGAGAATTTCGTCAAGGAGGCGAGGATGATGATCCAAGCGAGGATCTTGAAGAAGATGAGGTCGAGAAACGCAGCATCGGCGAGGGTGCCTTCGTTAGGATTTTCAAACATACGCATGCTTCTGAGGCCGTGACCTCGAACAGGTCAGAACTTCCTGCTAGAGAAACTTCCTGTTATTTCTCGAAGAAGGATCACGTTTACCTCGAGGCGGAGTTCGGAAAATTTCTTCCCAAAGGGTTTTCGATCGTCATTCCTTCTTATACCGAATGTGCTACCGAGCCCCCGGCTGGCTGTCAAGCCTTCTATGAGAGTCAATTTTCTTGTGGTTTGCGTATCCCGTTCATTCCCCTTATCAGAAGCGTCTTGACTTTCTTTTCGCTTTCCCCCACTCAGCTTCTCCCGCACTCTGTTGCGTATATAGTAGCGTTCAGTGCTCTTATGGAGGCAAAAGGGGGAGAGGCCTCCTTTAGCAACTTTTGGCATATATTCCGAATGGATCTATGCAAAGGTTCAAACGCGGGGTTTGTGTCCATCCGCCAACGGTCGAAGCGGCCTTTTCTTACAAATATAACAACGGGAAATAGTAAATGTTGGAAGAGGAGATTCTTTTTTGTGAAAGGTCATGACGTTCCAATATCAGAAGGTAGTTCAAAAACAAGACCGTATCGATGGGATGATGCAAACTCTTGGTCGTATGGTTCTCGTAGAATTAAAGAGAAGCTCAGACACCGTCTTTCCGATGAATTTCTCGAGCAGTTGCGGTCCAACCCTTACCATACCAAGCTCCTAATTCAGGAAGGCATTTTGCGATTGGCTGGGTTGAGCCACTGTGATTATTCGGCCCCGGCGATCAAATATTCCAATCAATCCTTCGAAGGGTCCCTTCCGCAGATCAGTGACCTGCCAGCCCCTACTGCTCCGCTTCTTGCCCCTCCTTCTTTGGGTATGCTTCTTAGCTTCTGCCTACTTCGAGGCGTGACCGATCAATTCTTCTTGTTTAAACTCGTGCATACTTTGTATTTTCTTTGCAGGTCGTGTCGTCGAGAAGTTTCGACTGTCCGTTGCCGGCTCGGTTGAAGATAAGCCATTTTATTTCGAGCCGTTACCATATACCTCCGAAAGAAGAGCGGACACAAGTAATTTAGGTGGAAATTCAGTCGTTATACCAGCTACAATTCCCGATTTGAGAGGGCTTGGCACTATGAGTTCCCTAAACTCTGCCACTGCCAGATCTCTTCGAACCTTGTTTTCCCCTGATACTTCTGCTCTTTCGTCCGTCGGCTATAGTCAACATTTCAGGAACTGGATTCAGGGTATCCAGAAATACGAGAAGCTTCTGAGTTGAAAGAGAAATGCTGACCACCCAGGACCTATGCAGTCCTCAGGACCTTCAGTGGTTTAGGAGAGGCTCAAGCATCATGTTTTTTAAGGGTCTTCAGCAGTTTGTTCGGTTCTTCATTGAGGACGTTAGGGGTGAAGCTTCGAGGATCGAAGTTCTCAATAAAGTATTCACGTTACACCTAGAAAAAGATGCATTACCCCTCTCCTCTTTGAGATACTATAAATACAGACAAAAGCCTGTTGGCTTGACAGGCTCCTCCTATTCGAGTAAGGACATTATCGTCCGCCAAAAATTTCATAGGACTGCCTGGTTATGAAGTTCCCTTCTCATTCGGATATATAGATTAGTTCTTTGTCAATGTTCTCAAAACTGTAAAAAGCACTTAGCATCAAAAGATTGGTCTGATATGTAATAGGAGTTGATACCTTGTAATTTGTAATTCCTTGATATGTCAAGCTCGGAAAATAATAGTCTTTTTGATCGATCCTTACAATCGTTTTATTCAAATGTTGTACTCTTTTGGTCTCAACTATTTCTCGGATGAAATACCGATAATGCTTTCTTTATCAGCCATACTCCGAATTTTCCTTCATGATTTTCTTTCGATGACTTGGAACTAAGATTATAACGAATTCGAACAGGATGTACTCAAGTAGGAATAATTTTGACAATTTCTTCGCTTATCCGAACGGTTTCCGTATTCTTGGGAATCGTAACGGTCGGCGCATTTATTGCTAGTATCCCAGCCGTTAGTTTTATCAAATCTGAGTCGTCGAATGCCTTATCTCTTCGCTATATATAGCTCCAGAGTTACCTTCATATTTTTACGTTTTAGTAATTGTTTTGATCGACTCTACGACTGAGCTTTTACTTCCTTTGATTACTATGTTTCGTTCTCTATCTTCAATAACACGTTTTGAGGTTCGAGTTCGAACCATTTTCCTTTATTATCTTGGCTACCTCTCGTGGCGATTTACTTCGACTAGGGTATCGACAGGCGAAAAGAATTGCGACTGGGGTACCGACAGGCGACCAGCTCTCTCTGATTCCAACCAATTAGGGCTGGTTCGACCTCCTGTATCCTGTTAATCCACCCAGTCGGATAGGGGGTCAACTGCTGGAGGAGTTTTCCTGCTCTCGATCTCCACTTCTTCAAGATGTTTCTTGCAGAATGTTGCCTTCGAGATTGCGTGGAGTAATTTTTTTTTTTAGGGATTGCTTCCCTATCTCTCGATCTGGTCCGGCGTGGAGCAATTATTGAGGAAGTGATGGATGAAGGGTAGAAGTGTTATTCTAGCCCCGCCATCCTCCTTTGATTACAAAAATATTCTAGCGTAGGGTTAATTTGTAATAGGGTTACATTAAATGTAAAGTCTCAGCTTTGCTCGATTTTCCTTATTACTGTAATCACGAATTCTCTTGTAACTATTTTGGAGATCATGAATGAAATATTTATTTCCTTTATCATCCTTAGTTGTTAACCTGCAGAATTGCTTTCGTATATTGTTATCGAGCATCAATTCCTCAAAAATATGAACAAGTGCTATTCCCCAGCAACTTTGATAAGTATTTAGATAATAGTCGTCAATTGACATCCTTCGACTTTGATATTCAGATATAAATGATAATTGAAGTTCTTTGCCGATTTCGTTTGTTGGTAGCGTGATCGAAAATTAATAATATTCGGATGAATAAAGGCGATCTTAGCGGATCACGATCGTTGTATTTCGAAATAGGATACGTATCGGAATTTTGTATAATCGATAATTTGCACTTAGGGTCGTAGCAACAGCTTTCACCCATTTAATAATTTCGACCTAAGGGGCATAGCAACGGCTTTCACCCTTAGTCATTTCAGAGCATTTTTAGCCCGAGGGTCGTAGCAACGGCTTTCACCCATTTAATAATTTCGACCTAAGGGGCATAGCAACGGCTTTCACCCTTAGTCGTTTCAGAGCAATTTTAGCCCGAGGGTCGTAGCAACGGCTTTCACCCATTTAATAATTTCGACCTAAGGGGCATAGCAACGGCTTTCACCCTTAGTGGTTTCAGAGCATTTTTAGCCCGAGGGTCGTAGCAACGGCTTTCACCCATTTAATAATTTCGATCTAAGGGGCATAGCAACGGCTTTCACCCTTAGTCGTTTCAGAGCATTTTTAGCCCGAGGGTCGTAGCAACGGCTTTCACCCATTTAATAATTTCGACCTAAGGGGCATATCAACGGCTTTCACCCTTAGTCGTTTCAGAGCATTTTTAGCCCGAGGGTCGTAGCAACGGCTTTCACCCATTTAATAATTTCGACCTAAGGGGCATAGCAACGGCTTTCACCCTTAGTCGTTTCAGAGCATTTTTAGCCCGAGGGTCGTAGCAACGGCTTTCACCCATTTAATAATTTCGATCTAAGGGGCATAGCAACGGCTTTCACCCTTAGTCGTTTCAGAGCATTTTTAGCCCGAGGGTCGTCACCCATTTTTATTTTTCGATCCAAGGGGCGTAGCAACGGCTTTCACCCTTGGTCGATCTTCGAGGGTCGTAGCAATAGCTTTCACCCTTTTTAATGGAGACAAGTAGAGATAGAATAATAGATTAACGAGATTGATAATATCAGAATAAGATGAATAATAAATATGAATATTGGCGAGACTAGTTCCTTCTGAACATATAATCCCGATCGAAATAAATTTTGCTGAGATAATAGTCTTCTATAATCATGAGAATAGATGAATCATAGTGAAACAGCAAATAGTGAATAACCTCAGGACTTAACAAATAAGCTTTATGCCCTGTTAAGAAAATTCTTTGTCTATGAATTCCCAATTTTGACAAGTTTGATTTTTTCCAAACGGTTCCTCATTTATCGAGAATTGCAAGGGTCGACAAATCTCATCCCTTCATTTCGCGAATTCTCTGCCGCTGGATTCTTTCGACTTTCGCTATAAAAGGCTATCAGATTGTTGAGATTATATTATTCGTTGTACCAGCATTACATCTGTCCGATCATGGTAATCAAAATTGTTATTCAACTAATTCAACCTTTTGAGCTCAGACTTCGAACAATTTTTAAGAGGGACAGTCTTCTGACCCGACCTCGCTTAGAATATCGACAGGCAAATACAATTTCCATCTTGAGGGCCAATATGCCAGATTCATGAAGTCCGCAGGCTGTCGCGCAGGTCTTCTGTTAGGGACATGTTGCTACAATGCATTTAGGAAGACATACTGGGGAGAGAACGATCCAGAATACAGTTACCCGATAAGCCGTGCGTTCGCCCTTTTGTCTTCGGAAGACCGCAAATAAAGTTAAAAGCCTGCGAATCCAAAGGAAATTTCCTGCTCGGAGCTAGGTTACTTCAAGTAAATGATTAGGAAAGGAAACCGAAAATTTCATAGGATTGTAGAAAGTAAAGGGGTTCTTATGTTACATATTAGCTTGTACTATGTTCGAAATGTATCTTCCATATTTTCCTTCTGAACTCTTGTATCTTTTTAATAATATTCATGAATGGAATTTTCTCTTTTCCTTGTAGATAGAATAAAGGACAACCAGATACTCTAATAACTTCAACCAAGAATTTCTAAGATTAACGACGAGATACCCGAACTGTGGTCTCTAAGAATATTAATGTCTTTGCAGATTTGAAATTAATAAAGAATTTGTTGTGATAGATCCTTGCTATTGCCGAATTTTAAAAGCTGTCGAATTTTTCAGCTCGAGAGTTATGTTCGAATATATCAAACGTAGCTTTTTCGATTCGAACATTTCTAGTAGGTTGTAACGATAGCGGTTTCATATCTAGAGTATCAAGTGCATGAGGGTTGAACTTTCAGACAAGTGTCACCGATCTTCGTGCTATTTTTGGAGTAGGATTGTAAGTGAAACATTTGTTCGAATGAATGTTTCGAATAAGCCCTTCTTTGTATTGTTAGACTGTACGTTCTCCTAACCAAACAGGACCCTATTTCTCGGGAAACGCATCGGTCAGTTCATTTATTATGTACATCCAAACCGTTCGCGATCTGTTATCTGGGCCGTTGGTTTAAAACCCTTCACCGCTATAAATAGGTTCACTTATTTATACGACATTCCTCACTTCTTCCTTTATGCTTCGTCCGATATCCATGGATCGAGTTTTAGATTTGATTCATATTATCTCCCAGATAAAGGAGCTTGAGATTAGAATTCGAACCCTGTTTTTCGATCTTGATTCCTTTGATGTAATCTTTTTCGCTTAGAATATCGACAGGCAAAAGAAATTGCTCCTAGAATACCGGCAGGCAACCTGTTTTCCCAGACATATCTTATCTGGTGCGGGTTAGCATTCCGGTTTTCTGGCGTTATATCCGATCGGGCAGCTGGTTATTCTGAGAGGAGTTCTTTAAATCTGAGGCACCAGCTTCCTCGAGGGCTTTCTTACAGTATAGTTCCTTCGAGCCCCCTTGGGGTGCCTCTGCTGAGATAACCCTTTGCTGCTCCGATTCGGATTAATCTATAACTAATGATTGAGTGTTTCAATCATCGTTAACAGATGAAGACCTAAGGTCGGTCTGAAGCCTTGGAGAGGAGCTGCGATCCGGCTTTTATCCCGTTCGAAGACGGATGTGCGACACGTGGCTAGTGATTGCCTATAAGAATCACTGTTGAGTTCTGCATCTGGAGCGATCTTAGGGAGTGAAGACCGAGCACGTAACAGGGTAGAATTATTCGTAGAACTTGTAATAGGGTAGGAGTGATCGTATTGTACTACTTGAGCTCGAATTATATTCGGGGCTTCACTTTGTAACTTGTTTGAAGAATACTAATAATAAAGCTTGTTCTTTGATCGAATTTCATTATTTAAATCCTTTTATCGATCGAACTATTGCCAATACTCAGCCGCGACTTCGAGGATATATATATAATTTGTTGCAGTCGTTCAAATATTCAACTTATTCCAACTGACTCGAGAAAAATACAGATAGCCGATAAATAATATATACAGATTATGCGACTGATCTCTTAAATAATTGATTCGCGAAATTTGTTTCTGAAATTAATAAGTACGATGATCGGAAAAATAAATTCCGACCATTAATAAATTGTAATTCCATAGATTTTCTAAGCCTTTGACGTTAACTGATGATCGAGTCGACGGGATAAATTCCAAGTTAATCTGTTGTGGACGATATCTGTGGAACTTCTTATTCGCTTATGTGTTAGAAAATGGATCCTATGTGGAAAATAAATCCATCGAAGGAATAAATGAGCTGGGCAGTCATGGAATAAAATCACCAATCTTAAGGTCGGAAATTCATCCTATAGGTCTTATCTTCGAGCTTGAGTTGACGAAGGCTCCGCTGGTCGGAGGATCGCCCTGGATAGTGAATGGCGGAGTTTCTGGTTAGTGAGGCTTTCCGCTGACGTACGTATTTCTCCTCGTGGTAGGCATATTTCGATCTAATACTCGAATAAGGCCCCTCGGTGGGCGCCAATTGATCTTACGCGTTTTCGTTAGTTCGATAAAGGCAATGTAAAATGCTGTGCAACGTAAGTAAATGGATATAAAAGATCAATAATATTGTATTCATTGTGATCGAGTATAGATTACAATAATTGAGAGTCTTATCCGAGCATTATTGGATGCCGTACAAGCTAGAGGGTGAAATACGTACGAGCTAGCCTATACTATTATTCCCATGTGAGTCCGAGCGGTAGTCTAAAGGGAAGAGCACCTGGGAAGTTGTGTCATCGCCATAAATGCTTGGGGTATTTATAACCAAATTGATGGGCTTGGGCCTAGGCTCGGCCCAACAGTACCACTCGACCTCTGGTTCCTTTCAAAGGTTCGAAATAGTTTATTTAGAACCCTGGGCCGGCTCTTGGTTCCTGAGGGCAGGATCCGACGTAATTCGAACTGCATCGAGCCTGCAAAGGTAGGGGATCCGAATTACCCCTCATCAAATGACTATAAATAGCTGAAGAGACGAAGAAAGAAATAGACACAACTTCTGAGAGATTGAATTAAAAGCCAAAATATTTTCTAAGTCTCAAAAGCTCAAGAACAACTCACTCGTCAGCTAAACGTCATTTGTTGACAGAAGCCGTTGAAGTTCAAGAAAAAATTTTCTAAGTGAATCTGTAAGAGAAAAGAGTTGTGAGGAGAATATATCCATCTTAGTGAGTGATATTACTTCAGAAAATAGGAGTTTCATTGTGATTTCCTATTGCGAACTTGTGGCTGATCATTTGTTGTGAAGCACAAGCAGAGTATATTGTAAATTATGTGTTTATAGTATAACCCAAGATATAAGTGACTTGGAAGAGTGGACTAAAGGATTTCAATCCATATAACCACTATAAAAATTCTGGTGTTTATTTCTGCATTAGTTTTTCAGGATATATTCAGATCTGCATAAAACTGTTTGAAAATTAATTTAAAGGAGTTTACAAAACTGGGGACAAAATTTTCAAACTACTAAGTTTACTTGTGAAAAACACTTTGAAAATCCGCTGCAAGTACTCTAGTATTGAAACTGATTTTAACAAAAATCAGCTAAGTAATTATCAGATTAGTGGTCAACAAAGCTGTTCAAAGACTTGTTCGCGATCAGCCTTGTAAACTTACTGTTCGGTAACAGCTTAGTCTGTTTAAGTTTGAACAACAGATTTGAAGTTTAAAATTTGATAAAAAGTTTCAGAGGTCTATTCACCCCCCCCCCCCCCCTTAGATCTCATCTGACCACTTGGGACCAACACATGATGACCTAACCACAACTTGAACTATTATTTTTCACAAACACCCGAAGCTGAAAAGATTGAAACATGGAATGCATAAGTTAATTGTCCAACTTATTGTAGTTGTAGTGAACATGTGTGTGTGATGCGTGGATGCAACATAATATGCGTGAGCATATATAACAGTATAATAAACGAACACATGCAATAACAATTTAAGAACGTTAAACAAGTAACCAACAATTCCTGATGCCGTCCTTCTCTTACCCTCCAGTCCATATTATGACGCCCCCACTGAACACTCCAAATAAGGAGCCACCTTACTAACTGTACGAATAATATTAGTATATTTAATATTTATTAAAAAATAAAGTTATATATAATTAAAAAAATAATTATCATTTTTTTAAAAAAAAAATATCCCTACCCACAACCCAGCCCCCGTAAAGCCACCCCCTACCCTACCCCATCCCAGGTCGCCGCTGGCATGGGATCTGCAACAGATCCCATCCCTAGCTACCGTGGCCTGGGACCGACGATCCCAATCCACCGACGGCTGGGACCGACGATCCCAGCCGTAGGGTGGTTTTACGTGGGATTGGGTTGGAGTAGGGATGGTTATTTTTTTTTCAAAAAAATTATAACTATTTTATTAATAGACATAACTTTATTTTTTAATAAATATTAAATATACTAATATTATTATATAAATTTTAGATTTAGTAAATATTTTATCGGATTTATATTAAATATTATCTTGTATGTTAATATTATTTATAAAAATAAATAAGTTAAATAAATATGTAAATATGATAAGTGAAATCTCTAAATTAGTTCGCACGTGTCTTATTCGAGTCAATTTTGAATTTGGTTGACAATATGGACTAAAATTATCAGTAAATTTAAAAATATGGGGTTATTTTGACAACCTGAAATATTAGGGGTATAATTGACAGTCAACATAAGTAATATTATCAATTTTGCTATAAAATTTAATTAATACGTCATCAGTTAACGTTCAAATTTTAACGGTGGTACCAAAAGTGACTGATTTCTTAAATTGTGGTACCAAATTTGTTGGCCTTGAATTTTACGATACCACAAGTTAGAACCGATATATCATTTGGTACCATAAGTGCAATTCTATTGTAAAAATTATATTAATTTGACATTTATCACCTACTTTTTTCCCGAAACGCCAACATTATAACCTAATCTAAGTGGAATTTCAGCTTTTTAAAACTACAAAACTCAATATTCAAAACCTAACTAAACGGGATTTCAAATGTTTCACCATAACTATCAATTTATATTTTATTTTGAAATTGAAACCCCTTATAGTGGGCTGAAACTCTTTCAAATAGACCCTCGACACTATTAGAAAAACTCAAATTGCTATCAAAATTTTGCAACGATTTAGGCTGGAATATATTCCATATTCCGATCGACATTAATTTGGTTGCAATTGTTGATTGAAATTTCAAATTCCCGGGTACAATTTGCAACCGATTTAAAATTGGTTGCAATCTCGAGAGAAATTGCCTCAGCTTAACTGATGAGGGGTATTTCGGATTCCTTTCTCCGTCCAGCATGAGAGCTCGGAAAAGCATCTATCTCGACCAAGGGAGATCGAACGGGATAGGATAGATGGCTACGGATCCAAAGTTACTGTTGGGCCGAGCCCTGATCCAAAGTTATGGGCCGAGAAATACAGATCTGTGGATGGATCACCTAAACCCTACCTTCAGCTATAAATACCCCGCGCATTTATGACAACGACACAACTTCCCAGGTGCTCCCTACTCGAAGCTACCGCTCGGAATATAGGCTTAGGACCTTTAATATGTATTTCGCCCTCTAGCTTGTACGACATTCAATAGGGCTCGAATAGGACTCCGAATCATTGTATTCTTGTAACGTTGTAAATGAACCACTTGAATACAATAATACTGATCTTCTATATCTATTGTTAATTATTTGATCGATCACACCACGCACGAACATCACGTACGAAATTCGGTAAGATCAATTGGCGCCCACCGAGGGGCCTTATTCGAGTCTTAGATCGAAATATGCCTACTACGAGGAGAAATACGTACAATAGAGGAGAGCCTTCCCATGCGGTGGGAGCACAAAATTCTGTCAACAATGAGCCCGATAATCTGTCACGCGCAGCTCAACAGCAACCAGAAGTGCCGCCAGCGGTTCCTCAAGATAACGTTCCAATATACACGACCATGGGTGACTTAAGATCTATAATAGGCACGATGTGCAGGGAATTCATGAACAGCGGGAGGGCAGATCAATCGCCTGTCGACCAACCGGGAGTTCAGGCAAGACCGGAGCTACCCTCCTCGAACTTACAGAAGGATAACAGTGTGTCGCAAGCTTCGCCAACACATCCGCATCGAGTTGCGCCCTCGAGAGTCAACGTCCGATCTGAAAATCCAGCTACTCGAGCAAATGATGTGGAGGATTCCGTCGTGGGAGAGAGTCATACCGCCGGTGCCGTAGTGAGAAACAAACCAACCTATAAAAGAATTACCGAATCGGAATTGGAAAAGATAGTACAGGAAAGGGTGGCCAAAAAATTGGAGGAGCAAAATATTGTGATAGAGATCCCCTTCAATAATCAGACCACAAGGCGAGCGGGGAACGCACTAGTCGGAGAGAACCTGCGAGACAGGGAGATCTCGAATAATATCATGCGATGCTCACCCTTCTGTCGAGAGATACGCGAAGCACGAAACACAGAAACAGTACCAACCAGGCTGCCACGGTATAACGGGACTACCGACCCCGGGGAACACATTAACAGTTTCGTTAATGTGATGAACTTATATGGTCATTCGGAGGATTTCTGTTGCAAGATCATGGTCACTACTTTCGAAGGAATTGCCCTTGATTGGTTCGGAAAGTTGCCTCCGAACTCCATTTTTTCTTTTGAAGAATTCTGTGATAAGCTAAAACATCAGTTTGCCAGCCAGAGGAAACCAAGACTGCCAGCAAATCACTTGGGCACTGTGAAACAATTGGAAGGAGAGACGTTGAGGCAATGGCTAGCGAGGTTCAGTATTGAGCTTTTGAAGGTAGATACCCCACAGATCGAGTATCTATCCTCCCTGATGTTCGAACTGACTAAGAGCACCCAGTTCGGAAATGCCTTATGTAGAAAACAACCCAAGTCTTTCGAGCGGATAATGGAAATAGCTGAAAAATATATGATACAGGAGGAAATGAATAAATTAAAAAGTTCGCATATCGACAAATCTCTCCTCAGCAAAAAAACAGATCGGGCCCCAATCCCAAAACCTGGTGATTACGGAGGATCGACTAAAGGATCCGTCTGGCAACGAATCAACACTTATAAGCCACACATGCCGCCTCAGGCACCGAATTCCTATGGACCTCCCTATGATCGGAATCGGGCCCCGAGACCGGGCAAAATTCAGTTTACTGAACTTAACAGTTCGAAGGAAGAAGTGTTGACTGTATTAGAAGAAGGGAATTTGATTCCCGAGGCCCAAAGGATCACGCAGGTAAGGCCTGGTGCACCTGGATATGACCAATACTGTCGATATCATCGAGCCCGAGGGCATAGTACTGAAAATTGTTACCAGTTGAAAGTTGAGATAGAGAAATTAATCGCACAAGGAAAGCTAAAAGAGTTTGTCAAAAACGGCAACTATAGCAATCGTTATAGATCTCGTAGCCCAAGAAAGTTCAACGCTCAGCAGAGACAGGTTAGGAACCAAGCGGAAGAACAGTTGAACGGAGTAATAAACATGATAGCTGGCGGACCCGCTGGGGGAGATAGCAGGAATGCTAGGAAAAGGACCTTGAGGTCGATTAGGGCAGGAGTCTCCACGAAAAAGGAAATTTTATCTTTGGAATTTTCGTCAATGGAGAACCAAGTCATCAGTTTTACAGTGGCAGATCGACCTGCTGATGTTCATTGGGATACAAATGAGGATGATCCAGACTTTTCTATGGTATTGACACTGAAGATTGCGAACTTTGAGGTCAAGAGAGTATTGGTTGATAACGGGAGCTCGGCAAATATAATTTCTTTAGAAGCACTTACAAGAATGAATCTCTGCCATCCACGTTTGGATAAAGTAACCACTCCATTGGTTGGATTCGGGGGATCGGAGATCGTTCCACTTGGAACCATACTTTTGAGTACCACCTTGGGACTCAAGCCGAAGAACGTCACAAGAATGATCAAATTTTTAGTGGTGGACACACCATTTGCTTACAATGCCATCTTGGGAAGACCAACTTTGAATACCTTTAAGGCTGTCGTATCTACTTATCACCAGAAGGTTAAGTTTCCGACCGAAGGAGGAGTAGGAGAGATGAGGAACGATCAGTACATGGCTTGGGAGTGTTATAATTCATCTCTAACTATCAAGGAGAAAGTAGAGCCTGAGCTCCCTGTTAAAAGAAAGCTAAATGAATCGATTCCTAACTCCGAGATTCCGATTCCCGATAATGAAAGGCTACAAGGAAAGAAAGGAAGAATCATGGACATGAGTGTACAGGCACCCGACCACAAAAAGGTGAATTTGGTACCTGGATCTCCAGAAAAATTCACGAAAATAGGAACGGAGCTAAGCAGCGGCATGGAAGCAAAACTCGTCGGATTCCTACAGGAAAATGTGGATGTCTTTGCTTGGAGTTCGGACGACATAGTAGGAATCGACCCGCGTGTGATAACTCATTCATTAAATATTGATCCAAAGGCCAAACCGGTAAGGCAGAAGAAGCGCAATCACGGTCGTGAAAAGGACAAAATAATCAATGCGGAGGTCGATAGATTGCTGGCTGCGGGGCAAATCAAGGAGATAAAATTCACAGAATGGTTATGCAACGTAGTCTTAGTCTCCAAGGGCGAAAAGGTCGAAAACAAATGGAGAATGTGCAATGATTTTACCGACTTGAACAAATTGTGTCCGAGAGACCCTTACCCATTGCCCCGAATCGATATGCTCGTGGACTCCACCGCGGGGTTCGTGTTATTCAGTATGATGGATGCTTTTCAAGGCTTCTACCAAATCTTCATGAATGAAAAAGATCAGGATAAAATGGCATTTATCACCGAACGGGGAGTGTACTGCTTCATCGTTATGCCCTTCGGGTTAAGGAACGCTGGTGCAACTTATCAGAGGTTGGTTAATATGATGTTCAAGGAACTAATAGGAGAAATCATGGAAGTGTATGTGGATGACATGCTCGTAAAAAGCATGTCCGAGGAGGATCATATCGATCACCTTGATAGATGTTTCCAAATCTTGAGGAGATATGGAATGAAGCTAAATCCGGCTAAATGTACTTTCGGTGTACGGTCAGGAAAATTCCTAGGGTACTTAGTTCACGAGAGGGGAATCGAAGCAAACCCTGAAAAAATCCGAGCGATCACTGACCTTAATCCACCAAGGAAGCTTTCCGACGTTCAAAGCCTGATTGGAAAAATTATCTCATTGAATAGATTTATATCTAGATCTGCTGACAAGAGTCTACCTTTCTTCAAACTCTTACGTAAATCTAAAACCTTCGAATGGAGCGTAGAGTGTGATAAGGTATTCGAGGAGCTGAAGGCGTACTTAACCTCACCTCCAATGCTAGCAAAACCGTCTGAAGGGGAACCTTTGTATTTGTACATAGCCGTGTCAGAAGAGGCCATCAGCTCGGTTTTGGTCAAGCTGGATAAAGCCGAGCATAAACCAGTTTACTATTTGAGTAAATTGTTGCAAGGCGCAGAGAAGAACTATATGGAAATCGAGAAATGCGCAATGGCCCTAGTAGTGGCCGCCCGGAGGTTAAGGCCTTATTTTCAAACATACAAGATCATCGTTTTAACTAATCAACCTTTGAGACAGGTCCTGTCGAAGCCAGAGGCTTCAGGCAGATTAATAAAGTGGGCGATCGAACTCAGCCAGTTCGAGATCGAATATTAACCGCGTGTCGCCGTGAAAGCTCAGGTTCTAGCTGATTTTGTGCTCGAATCAACCGGCATATCAAAAGCGAAAGAAGGAGCATCCTCGGAATTAAGTATGATCGAAGAAATCAGCAACCGAGCTTGGTTGATGCATGTGGATGGCTCATCAACCAAGGAAGGAGGCGGAGCTGGAATTCATTTCCAAGGGCCCGACGATGAAGATCTAAGTTACGCGATAACATTGGATTTCGTCGTCACCAACAACGAGGCCGAATATGAAGCACTGATCGCCGGATTAGAAATGGCCATTAAGGCAAAGGTAAAATCGATTGTTGTGTTAACTGATTCAGAGCTTGTTCATAGGCAGGTGAAAGGTACATACGAGGCCAGAGAGTTCAATATGATAAAATATTTGAACAAAACAAAGGAGTTAATCTCCAAGTTTGATAAGTTCGACATTCAACCTATACCAAGAGAGGAGAATCTTTGGGCTGACATATTGTCAAAGTTCACGGGACAGGTCGACGGAAAAACTGAAAGATCCATCACTTGGCTGCTATCAAATATGTCCGCCATCGAGTTAGATGCAGCCCCGGAGATCGATATCATGGAAATCGAAGAACCAAGCAAATCATGGAGCGATTCTCTTATCGCATATTTAAAGGAAGGAATACTTCCGGAAGACACGAATGAGGCTCGGAGAATCAAATATAGAGCGCCGTCATTTACTTTGATAAACAATCAACTTTACAAGAGATCCTCTTCGAGAGTTCTATTAAAATGTGTCCTCGAAACTCATTACAGTTCCATCCTAAAGGAGATTCATGAGGGGGAAGCAGGAAATCATTGTGGTGCTCGTGCATTAGCTCTTAAATGCTCAAGGTCTGGATATTATTGGCCTACTCTTTTTTCTGACTCAGTAGAATATGTAAAAAAATGCCATCACTGTCAGATCCACTCGAACCTGATTCATCAGCCAGCCGAGCATATGCATTCTATTCCCATTTGTTGGCCTTTTGATAAATGGGGCGTTGATATTGTTGGACCTTTCCCAACAGCTCGAACAAGAAAGAACTATGTACTTGTGGCAGTAGAGTATTTCAGTAAATGGATCGAATGTGTCGCCTTGACCAAGATAACCCAGTTTCAAGTTATAAATTTCCTATGGAAGAATATTATCTGCAGATTCGGAATTCCCAGGGTTTTGATATCCGATAACGGAACATAGTTTGCCGGGAAGAAAATTACGGATTGGTGTGAAAAGTTCGGAATACAACAGAATTTCGCATCGGTAGGACACCCTCAAGCTAATGGACAGACTGAAGTTGCAAATCGAGAGATTGTTCGATCTCTCGAAAAGCGCTTATCGGAGGCAAAAGGAAAGTGGCTAGATGAATTGCCTGGAGTTTTATGGGCCAATAGAACAACGGTTAAAGCTGCAACCGGAGAAACTCCATTCAGTTTGGTTTATGGGTCGGAGGCTGTTATCCCAGTGGAAAATCTTATACCTTCGCCTAGGGTCGAATTTTACGATCCTAAAGAAAATCAAGCTCTAAGGGAAATGGAAGTTGACCATGCGGATAATCGACGGGACCGCGCAAAATTAAAAATTCAAGCCGCCAAAGCCAGCATGGAGAAATCGTATAATCGAAATGTGAGAGTTCGATCTTTCAAAGTAGGAGATCTCGTGCTTAAAAAGGTGGAAGTATCAAAGCACGTCGGGAAACTTCAGCCCAATTGGGATGGCCCTTTCGTAATCGTTGAGATAGGGAAGAAGGGATCTTACAAGATTGCTTATCCCAAAGGAGAAACCCTACCCAGAGCATGGAATGCAGTTAACTTGAGAAGATATTATGGAAGATAGAGTAGTAATTCTTAATCAGTCATCTAGTTCGGTTGGATCTATTATTTTCTCAGTTAAAAAGAATGTATCTGTCGCGAAAGCTTATTTCGACTGAATTATCTCTTTAATGAATATCCGTTTTCCTCAGATTTCTTATTTGTTCTATTATTTATGACATTACCGATCTCTTTAATTTGCTCATCCGTTATCGACCTCTGCTTAGATCGAAAATTATCAAAATGGGTGAAAGCCTCTGCTATGACCCTTGGGCTAAAAATGCTCTGAAACGATTAAGGGTGAAAGCCGTTGCTATGCCCCTTAGGTCGAAAATTATCAAAATGGGTGAAAGCCTCTGCTATGACCCTCGGGCTAAAAATGCTCTGAAACGATTAAGGGTGAAAGCCGTTGCTATGCCCCTTAGATCGGAAATTATCAAAATGGGTGAAAGCCTCTGCTATGACCCTCGGGCTAAAAATGCTCTGAAACGATTAAGGGTGAAAGCCGTTGCTATGCCCCTTAGATCGGAAATTATCAAAATGGGTGAAAGCCTCTGCTATGACCCTCGGGCTAAAAATGCTCTGAAACGATTAAGGGTGAAAGCCGTTGCTATGCCCCTTAGATCGAAAATTATCAAAATGGGTGAAAGCCTCTGCTATGACCCTCGGGCTAAAAATGCTCTGAAACGATTAAGGGTGAAAGCCGTTGCTATGCCCCTTAGGTCGAAAATTATCAAAATGGGTGAAAGCCTCTGCTATGACCCTCGGGCTAAAAATGCTCTGAAACGATTAAGGGTGAAAGCCGTTGCTATGCCCCTTAGATCGGAAATTATCAAAATGGGTGAAAGCCTCTGCTATGACCCTCGGGCTAAAAATGCTCTGAAACGATTAAGGGTGAAAGCCGTTGCTATGCCCCTTAGATCAAAAATTATCAAAATGGGTGAAAGCCTCTGCTATGACCCTCGGGCTAAAAATGCTCTGAAACGATTAAGGGTGAAAGCCGTTGCTATGCCCCTTAGATCGAAAATTATCAAAATGGGTGAAAGCCTCTGCTATGACCCTCGGGCTAAAAATGCTCTGAAACGATTAAGGGTTAAAGCCGTTGCTATGCCCCTTAGATCGAAAATTATCAAAATGGGTGAAAGCCTCTGCTATGACCCTCGGGCTAAAAATGCTCTGAAACGATTAAGAGTGGAAGCCGTTGCTTTCCCCTTAGATCGAAATTATCAAAACAGGAGAAAACCGTTGCTACGCCCATTAGATCGAATTCACTAATCGATAATCAAATCGAAATTATATCCTATATCTATTGCGCAATTACAAATCAAGGATATTATCTGAATTAGAGAAGCGTATCCTTTCAAGCTCGAAGAATTCTCATAATTCATAAAGAATTAACGTCGAAGTTATCGTTACAAGGCAAAGTAAAAATATTTCTTATTAAAAAGAGTATACATTCTACATTCAAATGGTTACAAACAAGTCCTGGGAATACCGGGTTGAAATACAAGTCCAAATCGAGATGAAATTACATTTATTCCCAGCTAACTACGAGTCCTACAAAAAAAAAAAAAAAAAAAAAAAAAAGGAACAGAAAAGAAGATCAGAGAAGAAGGAGACCAATGAAAACTTCTTATAGTCTCGAGGAACAGTTTTATTGAAATACAACGGCTTATCGATACCGTTACAACAAGGTAATACAACTAAGCATTCTCGGAAAGAAATTTTCGAACTTCGGCACTGCGATCAGCATATCCGCGAGCATAAGCCTCTTTCTCGCGGAGATCAAAATTCTTCTTTTCAAATTCGCAAGCATCTTTTAGCCTTTTTAACTCCAAGCTCAGCTTTTCCGGAAGATTTCCGCCACAAGCTCGGATCTCTTTACTTTTCTCACAAGACAACTTCTCTTTGAAAAATCTATTGGCTTCCAAGGCCCGATCCAACTCGGCCTTTTTCCGGGCCAGCTCAAGGGTAATACTAGTTCGTTGCTCGACCTCGCGTTTCGCCAACGAATAAAGCACGGAAAAACATTCGCCAACCTGCGAGAAAGCACGTTAAGACAAAAAACAGAAAAATCCGCAAATACATGATACGGTGATTAGAATTACCTGGGCGAGAAACTCAGATCCAGAGTGAAACAGAAACGAGGAATAGTCTCCACCCGATAATATTGACTCGGAAAGAGAAATGTCAGCCCGAACTAAACTCAGATCGGACTTTCCTCTAAAAACCTTATCAGCGCGAGCAACGCCTCGTCCGATCGGGAAGACCTCATCCGCAAAAGAGACTTTTTTAGCCTTTTTATGGGCGCTCCTATTTCTCAAACAAGAGGAGGGAATGAAATCGGAGGAGCTACCTTCTCCACACAAAGCCTGGTTGAAGGAAAATCTAGACATAGCAGGAGTGTGCCTTTTTCTCTTCAAGACGCTACCCTTATCGGATTGGGCTGACGTTATAGAAGGAAATAAGGGAATTTTCGGATTATGGTTCATTTCTCTAACAGTTGATATATTTCTAAATAACAATAGATTCAAGAAAAAGAAGAAGCAGTTTCTTAATCAATAAGTTCGAGAAGCCCGAACTCGCGTAAATTCTCCTAAGCTTCGATCGTCAGAAGGGAAGAAATATTATTAAGATAGGCTATCGTAAGCCTAAGTATTTATAAGGAATGCAGGTTACTCAGAAAGAAAAGAAAAGTAGGCCATAAACGAGTTATCTTTTCCCAAGAAAAGATTCGGTGACGTAAAAAATATTTCATATTAAATTCATACCAACATCGCATCAAGAATAACTCCAGGAACAAAATATAAATTAAGGAAGAATGGCTATTACAATCTAACAAAAAAGGGATGTCTATTACATTGAAAGAACCCTCAATTACTAGAATCCTCAGAGTCGGAATCGTCATCCGACCTCGCCTTCTCATTCCTGCTCCCTGAACCGTTCCCCGAGCTCTCGGAATCTTCACTACTTGAACTAGTCTTCTCTTCACCACCATCATCCTGACCACCGGAGGTCGATCCTTCCAGTTTGGTAGAACTATTACCCTGTTCTCCACGAGTGCTGGAATCGTCTTCGATGTCCACATCTTGATCATCAAATTGCGCTTCGAGAACGTCGGGATTGGACATGGGAACTCCGAACTCTTCAACGAAGGCGAAAAACTCATGATCTTTGAAGTCTGAAATCTTGGGAGGAAGAGAACTGGGCCTGTAATCTTTCCCATAAATATTTTTAAAAGGGTCCAAAAACTTAAGATATTTCTCGATGGAAACCAGCAAGTTGTCCGGCCGAGATAAGCTGATGAACCCCCTTATAGTGAAAAGATTGGTTTATTTGCCCGGACCTCAAGCGAACCAGGGCATCCAAAATCGGAGATTCCAAAAATTCTCTTACGGCTGGAAATCTGGCCTCTTGACGGCCTCGCTCATAAGATCGTTCGGCCGATGCTTTGGCCTGTTCGAGCTCTAATTTTAACTTCTCCACCTCCCCTTCTAAAGCTTTCATAGCTTCCAACTCTTTCTTATTCTGTTCGAGCTTTGTTTCGGTTTCAGACAACCTGGCTCTGGTCTCCTCTAATTGGCTGGTTTTAGCAGCCTCATCCTTCAGGACATTGTACAGACCTTTCTGTGCTGCTTGGGATTCTTCATTCAGCACGGCCGCTCGAAGAGCGTTTTGGATAAATAGATCACCAGCCTGCAAAGGAAAAGATATAAAACACGGCATAAGGACTATAAAATAATAAAAAAAAATATATATATATATATATATATATATATATATATATATATATATATATATATATATATATATATATATATATATATATATATATATATATATATATATATATATATATATATATATATATATATATATATATATTAAGACTTTTTTAGAACAATACACTTTGATGAGCTTCCGCATAGTCGCCTATTATCTCGAAGCCCGGCTTAGTAAAAGATTGAATGATATCATCCTTGAACCTCCCCGCCAGAAACATCCGAAGGGATTTGTCTACCGTATGCTCACCCCCAGGGCCTAGGTCGGATTCGACTGTTCCATCCTCAGGATATCTTGTTGCCCTGGGTCCTTGCAGGTGATTTTCGATAAAGTCGGCCAGATCCGGCTCGGAGCAACCAGCCCGACAAGGAATCGGGTCCTGTCCTCGACCAAAAGGTTTAATTCGTCTGAATGACTCCGAAGCATTGCTACTTCTTTTGCGAGCCATCCTAACCTGCAAAATTTCCCTAGCTTGATTCTCCATCAATGTATAGCGGCTATACCCCGCATCACTCGGGTTAGAAGAGTCGGTCGGAAAAATAGATCGAGTAACAGCAGAAGCCTGGGGATCGAAAGTCCCCTCTGCCTCGACCCGAAAACGGGAGGCTCCTGCATCAGTAACCTGGGGAATGACCATCAAGGTATTCGGAGCCCCCGCAGCCACAGCTCGGGTTTTAGGCTTCTTCGCCTTCCGAGATGTTTTTAATACTTGAGGACGAGGTCGTCCTTTGCTACCCTTCGAGAAGGAAGCAACGTGATTGCCAGCCACTGATGTTCGGAACTTATCGACGATATCTGCTAAGCTGGAAGGAGGGTTGGCAGGATCAATCCGAGCCTTTCCGTACAAAATTGGATCGGTGGGAAAAGTACAGCTACTAAGGCCAGCCAACCGCAAGACGGCCTCTTGAGTCATTAACGCAGTTTGGTGAGTATCAGCACGAAGAATTTGCAGCATTTCATCTGATATCTCGCTTTTCATACTTCCCTTGAGGTGGCGCCGACCATATATCCATGACTTCGCCCCAGGCCAGTTGTAAGGGATTGGCTCGGGATTATTTTCAGAGGATGGAGAATCCGATCCTCGAACAAAGAAGAATTCATGCTTCCACCCCTTGAGATTGCTACTGACATTGGCTGATAAAATTGAAATTTTAGGCCTCTGGGAGAAATACACATATCCAGCGTTCGAAGACGTCGAAGCACTCATCTGAAACACCCGCCAAAAATTCTGAAAAACCGCTCTTTTTCCTTTAGCCTTCATCAGCACGCAGAAAGCTATGATAAGACCAATTGAGTTCGGGAGGATCTGACTAGGAGTCAACTCGAAGGCCTCCAGAATTTTTTCTATCAAAGGAGGAAAGGGGATACGAAGGCCGTAATGAAAATGTTTGGAGTAAAAAGCCTGACAACCAGGAGGAGGGTTGGTAACCCGCTGGTCGGAAGAAGGAAGGACAATCGAAAAACCAGCGCCAAGATATGGTCTAAACTCCTTTTGCAAATCCCCTAGATCTTCTTCCTTATAAGAACAAACTATCTCGTCAGCTCTCTCCTCTGTCCTATTCAGACCCGCGCTGGTCGAAGGTTCCTCCCAGTCAAAAATGGTAACCACGGCATTTCTGCCCAGTCTAATTTTCTTTTGCTCATTTTCCCCTAAAGACAGATCCTCATCCTCCTCGGGTTCATCGTCGGAAACCGTCGCCCCGCTAGAACTCTCATCTTCGCTATCTTCTGAGTTAGAGTTAGATTCCCGCTCATCCCCGCCGGATTCGGAAGTCGAATTTGAGTCTTGCGCATTCTCGACCTCGGATGAACGAGTTGCTATAAATTCCTTTTCCTCTCGATCATCAGCGAAATTTTTCTCCAAGGGAGATTTTTCCTTCAAATCTGTGGAATTAGACATAGTGAATATGTGAAAGTTGCTCGAAATACGACTACTTCGACTCGCTTATCGACCTGCTTGATCCGATCAAGAATTTTTACCTTCAGAACTTATAGTAAATAATGATCCTCATCAAAGTATATATACAGGGACAAAAAGGGAAATTGCAAACTGGTCCCCGAGTAACCGCGACGGTTGAACTCCCCCAGGATAAACTAATAATCGTATTCTCAGAAATTACACTTACAGTCCTTATATTTTTAAGGACTCCGAAATCAAAGACCCAGGAGAAATGTGAGACATTCAGAGATTTATCGGACCCTTATGTTTACCAGCCTGAAGGATAATAAGATATCACAAATTCCAATTGCGCCTCCCCAATAAGATGTTGAGAAAAAGGCCTGAAGCATGAATTCTCTTTTTAACAACGGATAATAAGAACAAATCCCTCGACGACTCCATTATAAAGTTTCTTAAGTATGCACTCTTTTTCCCCGATCCGGTTTTTATCCCGAAAGGGTTTTTCCGAATCAGGTTTTTAATGAGGCATACCTAAAAACTTGCACCAAGATTAATTCATCCCACGGGTTCACTTCACTAATTCATCCTGCGCCATATCTACTTCTCAGAGCTTCAGCTTCACTTTACGCTCGAGAAGTGGGGGAGTATTGATGAGGGGTATTTCGGATTCCTTTCTCCGTCCAGCATGAGAGCTCGGAAAAGCATCTATCTCGACCAAGGGAGATCGAACGGGATAGGATAGATGGCTACGGATCCAAAGTTACTGTTGGGCCGAGCCCTGATCCAAAGTTATGGGCCGAGAAATACAGATCTGTGGATGGATCACCTAAACCCTACCTTCAGCTATAAATACCCCGCGCATTTATGACAACGACACAACTTCCCAGGTGCTCCCTACTCGAAGCTACCGCTCGGAATATAGGCTTAGGACCTTTAATATGTATTTCGCCCTCTAGCTTGTACGGCATTCAATAGGGCTCGAATAGGACTCCGAATCATTGTATTCTTGTAACGTTGTAAATGAACCACTTGAATACAATAATACTGATCTTCTATATCTATTGTTAATTATTTGATCGATCACACCACGCACGAACATCACGTACGAAATTCGGTAAGATCATTAAACTATATCATGTTTTAGCAGCTTTAACCCATTTTACATCTATTTCACTTTTTTTAACCATTCAACAGATTTTTCAATGTAACTCATTCTTATACAGTTTCACTGATTTGTCTGGAGTCGTGTGGAAAGAGAATGGGCTCTGCCTACTTTTTGTTAATATTCATGCTTGATTTTTGGATCTTGATTAGAAGAAGAAAATAAAACAAACCACTTAGCCTGTTAGATGATAATCTTGTATTCATAATTTGAATGTATGAAGATGATTGTAAAATTAAACGAGAGAATGCAAAAATATTATTGATAGTAAATCTGAAAAACTAAATTGAATAATATTGAATTGTTACAGAATTACAAAAGGGAGGACTTATTTATACAAAAAAATAGGCGGTGGACTAAAACGGTAAAAAAGGTGAAAGGTGTGAACACAAAGTGTGAACACATTTCAAAAACAGAAATAAAATCCCTAATCTACAAATTTGGGAATTTCCTCTTCTTCTATTTCCTTTTCTTGTCCGTCATTTGATAGCAAACAATTATTTGCTGATTCTCCCTTCAATTGATAATCCAATACGCCCCCACAAGCTGCAGTGTACAAATTTTTGACACTCAGCTTGAACAAAATGTACGAAAATGGCTGTTTTGAAAGAGGCTTTGTGAAGAGGTCCGCGAGCTGCAGCGCTGAACGGATGGGAAGAAGACGGAGATGGCGGCGAGCTATATGTTCATGCACGAAATGACAGTCAATGTCAACGTGCTTTGTTCGTTCGTGGTAGATGGGATTTGAGGCTAGATGAATGGCGAAGGCATTGTCGCAGTACAGAACGGGGCATTCTCCAGTGAATTGAAGTAAGTCTTTTAATAAACGTTGTAGCCATAATAATTCACTAGTAGGAGCAGCTAGAGCACGGTATTCTGCTTTGGCAGAAGAACGAGACACTGTAGGCTGTCTTTTTGATTTCCAAGAAATCAACGAGCTTCCTAAAAATGCACAGAATCCAGTTGTTGACCTTCTGGTGTCAACACATGAGCCCCAATCTGCATCACAGAAGGCAGATAGGGTAATGTTAGAATTAGAGTGATAATGTAGACCCTGTCCTGGGGAACCTTTAAGGTAGCGTAGTAGATGATGAGCTACTGATAGATGACTTGTAGCTGGTTTGGATAGATACTGACTAAGCTTATGCACTGCAAAGCTTATGTCAGGACGTGTTAGAGTCAAATATATGAGTCTGCCAATGAGTCTTCTGTATGAAGAAGCATCTGGTAATAAGTTGTTGCTGTCATTTGATAAATGTGTGTTTTAGGGTCCATAGGCAGCAAAGCAGGCTTAGCAGCTAAATATGCTGTATCTTCAAGTAGTTGTAGAGTGTACTGCCTTTGTGAGATAACCAATCCCGCAGAAGAGTAAGCAAGTTCTATACCAAGAAAATACTTAAGGGTCCCTAAGTCCCTAAGTTTAAAATGAGAACTGAGTTGAGTTTTAATTGTAGAAATGATATCAAGATTAGGACCTGCAAGAATAATATCATCTACATACACCAATAATGCAATAAAAGAAGAATTAGAACCTCTAGTGAAAAGAGAGTAATCTGATAGAGATTGAGAAAATCCCATAGACTTAAGAACAATAGTAAGTTTAATATTCCATTGTCTACTGGCCTGTTTAAGGCCATAGATGGATTTAAGAAGTTTGCAAACTTGTTTACCACTACCTGGAGAGGATTGTGTGTGTGGAATGGAGTAGCCTTGAGGTAATTCCATATACACATCTTCTGTCAAATCCCCATTCAAAAAAGCATTATTTAAGTCTAGTTGGTGTAGAAACCACTTTTTGGCAGTAGAAATAGCTAAAAGAACCCTGACTGTAACTATTTTAGCTACAGGAGAAAAAGTGTCTAAATAATATATTCCCTCAGTCTGTGTGAAGCCTTTGGCCACTAATCTGTCCTTGAACCTATCAATAGTGCCATCAGATTTCCTTTTGGCCTTAAATACCCATTTACAAACAATAGGTTGTTTATTAGGTGGAAGATAAATAACCACCCATGTTTTGTTAGTTTCCATAGCAAGTAATTCTTCATTAATAGCCTGTACACACTCTTTACTTTTGATGGCCTGTTTGTAAGTAGAGGGTTCAGAAACAGTAGATATGTTAGAAACAAATTCCTTAAATTTAGAAGATATATGATCATAAGTCAAAACAGAAGATAATGGGTAGGTGGTGGTGGATTTGGATGAAATGTTGCAATGATAGTCCTGGAGGTAAGAAGGATGTTTAGTAGGCCTAGAGGATCTTCTATGTTGAGAGGAATCAGTGGGAGGGGGAATAGAAGAGGAAGGATTAATAGAGGCAGAGGGTGGTGGAGGATTAATGGGAGCAGGGGAGTGTGTGGGATGCGGAGGATCAGAAACAAAGAGGGGAGAGGGAGTAGAATAATTAGGAAAGACAGGATTATTTTCATTAGAAGTAGTAGGTATGGAATGAAAGGGAAAAATGTCTTCATGAAAGACAACATCCCTAGAAAAGAAAATTTCATGTGTAGTGTTGTCAAGTAACTTATAACCCTTGATGCCAGGGGCATAACCAATAAAAGTACACTGCCTTGCCCTAGGTTCAAATTTAGTCCTGTGATCCTGTAATGTGGAGGCATAAGCTAGACAACCAAAAATTATAAGGAAGGAATAATCAATAGTTTTATTGTAAAGTAAATTATAAGGACATGATAGTTTAAGAAGAGGAGAAGGGGTCCTGTTCATGAGAAAAACGGCTGTAAGTATACATTCTGACCAATATTTAAGGGGGAGTTTAGAATGAAAAAGGAGAGACCTTGCAATATTGAGGATGTGTTGGTGTTTTCTTTCCACCACTGAGTTTTGTTGTGGTGTTTGGACATTAGAAAATTGATGTATGATGCCATTATTATTAAAAAAAATTGTTATGAGAAGTTCTTTTGCATTATCTGTCCTGAAAGTTTTAATTGTTGTATGGAATTGAGTCTGAATGAGTTTAACAAAATGAGGTATAATGGTTCCAGCTTCAGATTTGTGTTTGATTAAATAAATCCAAGTAAATCTACTATAGTCATCCACAATAGTAATGAAATATCTAAAACCAGAATGGGAAGGCATGTGATAAGGCCCCCATATGTCACAATGTATCAAGTCAAAAGCAGTAGTACACATAGTATTATTAGATGGAAAAGGTAAACGTTTCTGCTTAGAAATAGGACAAATGTCACAATGAAAAGAAGTAGGATTAATATTGTCTGTAAAATGAAGAACATATTTCAAATTAGCTAATCTAGAAATAGAAGGATGGCCTAATCTTGCATGCCAAGTTTGAGCAGTAGCTACTTTATTACATAAAATGTTATTAATGGAAGGAGGGGAACTAGAAGCTGTGAGAATGTAAAGTCCTTGATGTAAACTACCCTGTCCAGTCTTCCTCTTGGTTAATGTGTCTTGTATGTAAAAAGAGTCAGGCATAAAAACAATAGAGTGCAATTTATCCTGTAACAAAGAACTCACAGATAAGAGGTTAAATCTGAAAGAGGGAACAAATAAGACATCATGTAATTGTAAAAAAGAATTAATAACAACAGTTCCAGTAAAATGAACAGGGATAGAAGTATTATTAGGAAGGGTAATACTAGTGCTGTGAATAGGTGTAACATAAGAAAAGAGTTTTAAATCAAGACATATGTGGCTAGAGGCCCCTGAATCCACTAGCCAACAATTAGATGGTAAATGGAGAGAAGAGAAAAAGATACCTGAACTGTTTACCATATTGAAAGCATCAGCTGTAGAATCTTCTTGTAGGGATGGGGAAGAAGTAGATTGTTTGGACTGAAATATGTTGGAAAGATGTTCAAATTGATCAGGGGTGAGGGCATGCACAAATTCAGTTACTGTTGAAGGAGATGATAAAGAGGTAGAATTAGTAGGTCTGAAATTATGTTGTTTGTAGCTTGGTGGGTAGCCATGTATTTTGAAACAAGTTTCAACAGTATGGCCTGGAAGGTTGCAATGAGTGCAATAAGGTCTGGATTTGCCTCTGTAATTAGGACTGGAGGCAGGTTTTTGTGAGTAAGCTGGGTTGTAAGGAGGCCTGTAAGTGGGGTTTTGATAAACTGGTGGTCTAGGAACATAAGGTATAGGAGATCTGGGAGTAGAGTTGGGGAGTGAGGACTGAGAGGGCTTTAAAGCAAAAGCCATTGAATTTCTGGTGTCAGGATGTGAAGGGGCAGGGAGTAAGGCCCTTTGTTTCTCTTCTTGTGAAATAAGGGCCAATGCCTTATTAACAGTGGGTAAGGGTTCTAAAAGTAAGATTTGGCTTCTTGTTTGTGCATAGGATTCATCTAATCCCATGAGAAATATGAAAAGATACTCATTCTGAAAATAAACTTCTAATTCTCCACATTTGCATGCTGGTCTAGAATTGAGTATTTCATCCCAATAGACTTTGAATCTAGTGTAGTAGGTATTAACTGTGTTATGTTCTTGGGTGAGTTTGAGTAGATCCCTGCGAAGTTGATAAAGGCAAGGGCCATTCCCTTGCTTAAAACGTTCTCTCAATTCTTTCCAGATATTAGATGCGGATTTGTGATACTGAATGCTGGATCTGATTTCATCAGAAACAGGATTGAAAAGCCAAGAACACACAATAGTGTTATTACGTTCCCAGAAATTGATGAGATCGGGATCAGATGTGGGTTTGGGAAGAGAACCATCCACAAAACCCAATTTATATTTGACTTCAAGACTCATGGACATTGCAATAGCCCAAGATTGATAATTGTCTTCATTCAAATTCTGATTGACCAGGTTTAAACCGGGACCGTCCGCAGGATGAAGGTAGTAAGGACTACAAGGGTCCTCAACAGGAGGACGTTTGGGTGGATTAGAAGATGGAGTCTCAGTCATGATGGAAGAATGATTAGAGAAGAAAAATAATCAAGAAACAGAGTCTTGAGACAAGGAAAAATAAGGAAGATAAAAAAAAAAAGAGAAAGAGAAGAACCCAAAAAATTCTGAAAACTGGAAGAAGAAGGAAGATGCTTGTACGGCAGTGAATGAAAAACTGGAGCAATGGCAGTGATGAAGAACAGGAGTAATTGCAGCGGTATGAAGAAGAATTAATTTGAAACTACTGATACCATGTTAGATGATAATCTTGTATTCATAATTTGAATGTATGAAGATGATTGTAAAATTAAACGAGAGAATGCAAAAATATTATTGATAGTAAATCTGAAAAACTAAATTGAATAATATTGAATTGTTACAGAATTACAAAAGGGAGGACTTATTTATACAAAAAAATAGGCGGTGGACTAAAACGGTAAAAAAGGTGAAAGGTGTGAACACATTTCAAAAACAGAAATAAAATCCCTAATCTACAAATTTGGGAATTTCCTCTTCTTCTATTTCCTTTTCTTGTCGGTCATTTGATAGCAAACAATTATTTGCTGATTCTCCCTTCAATTGATAATCCAATATAGGCTATGTTTGATTCTTGGATTTGAGTTAGTAAAACACCAAGGAAAATATTTTCTCTTGCATCTAGTGACATAGCTTTGAGCTTCATCTATTGTTCATTTGCATATTAGTTATCATTTTACCCACTGAAAACAATAAACCAAACATAGCCTTTGAGGATTTTTATAACTACACAATCCTCTTCTCATGAGGAAAATGCAAGATATTACCATGTTTTATGTGAAATTCACACAAAATTATCCTGTGAATTTTTATTTTTACCGAACTCCCTTATATTTTCAAAATCCTGCCCCAATCTCTGTTAGTTACTAACACCGTCTTGTTCAAACGTTCAAAAGTACAAGTGAATTTTATACAAACATTAAAAAATAAAAGGGAGTTTTACGCAAACATTCGAAAGTACAGGGAAATTTTACGCAAAAAAATTATGCAAAAATTAAAGATGCTAGTACCTGACGGAGATTGGGTGTTTTATGAAGGATTTTTGAAAATATAAGGTAGTTTGGTGCGCAATAATTTCACAGAGTAATTTTTTTACAGATTTCACATAACACAGGGTCATAACATGCATTTATCCCAGTTTTGTTCTTAGATTTCTCATTTGAAGTTTGGATGATTTTTTTTTTTTTTTGGGTTACAAAGGACCTAATAAGTTTGTATGAATTATTTAGTAATAATGTAAGCAAATTCACGTATTGCAGGTTAGGTTTAGTTGAGGATAATTAATAGAAAACAGTCATCCGATTTTGATTTGGGAATTGAAAAGTTAAATTTCTTACTTGTACAAATGTATAAGAATCTAATATTATATATCATTCATGGTTGTTGGCTTGTGAAATTTAGGATTTAGGTTTTAAAAAAGCAGTTAGTCACTAAGACGGATATACATCATGTATTTGAATAAATGTTTGAACGAGTGTGTAAAAGCCTTTCATTTGTTAAGAAAGGACAACCCGTGCATGCCTGATCATTTTTGTTAAAATTTACTATTAATAATTTTTTTTCCAGTAATGCCCGCGATTACCGTGTGCCACGGTACCTAGTGTAAAATAATCACGCGTACTTACATTCATATTCTCAATGACCAATTTCTTGAAAAGTTTTGCGGTATCCTATTCGTTTTTTGGCATTCTTGTCATAGTAAAAAAAGGCTGATTTAATAATTTGAGCTTCTCCAACAAAACAAGTTTTATTATTCTGAAGAAAGGCAATCTTTGCGCATGATAATGTAAGTGTTTTCGTTTAATTTTGTTATTCTTATTGCAATAATTAAATCCATACCAATTACATCGGAGTAGCAGAATCAATTGACCTGAATATGATCCGCGCGACTGGCCCGTTTCATAAGATCCGCATGCCAATCTTATGAATTGGTGTGCAAGTTCGGTTTGAATCGAACTGACTGCACCTATTTGGATCTAACATGTGCTACTGGTTAAATCCGAACATAAATGTCCCTCCAGCAAAACTCTTTTTGCTGCAATAAATGGAGAGATAGTCTGGCCAATTCTCTCATCTTGTTTTCTATCAATAAAGCATAATCCTATCTTCCCTCTCTGTTATTCTCTTAGATATTGTTTAATATTTCTGTTTGTTAAGGTTCGATGTCGACTTGTTCTTTGTTCAAAGAAAACGTATCCGATTGTTTAATAATCGATCATTTTCGTTTCATAATTATTTCAGTAAATACGCTGTTATTAAATTCTGATTTTATTTGTTTTGCGAAAATAAACTATACTAAAATTAATAATTAGAGTTAATTATAAATAATTATTCTGTGAGAATAGTTTAGTATACTTTTTTAATTATAGTATTTAAACATATAAAGTATTTATAATATTTTATATACACATATTTTTTTAGATGTACACAACAATATACAACATGGATGACCAAGCATAAGAAGTGGAACGAACTATCTGAAATTATCATTGTAATACTAAAATTGTAGAGACTAGAATTAATGTAGTGTAGAATTTAAAAGAAATATTATGTTAGAGTAAATAATAATACGTAAATACGCGCACATATACATAAATGCGCACTGATATATATAAAAAATAATTGATGAATCAAATTATCTTGTAGTTTATTAGAATATAACTATCATTATAACATCATACTAGTTCAATCAGTAACCTAACTGGTTCAACCAGTAAACTTAGTGGTCAATCGACTCAGTAGTTCATTCTTCGATCCGATTATAAAAATATTGTCTCCCACAAAGAACAAAAGATTTCTCTCCTTCACAAAATGGGGAAATTGGGATAAATTTGAACTTTCACCTGAAGTTTTAGAAAAATCCATTTTTGCCTTCAAAACTTTAATACCCTTGCGTCCATTTTTTAAAGGACCACTTCTTATTATAATGTAGTGTTTATGTTTTGAAATTACTTCCAAGTCCATAATGAGAAAAGAAATAATTAAATTGCACATATTAAGCCAAAGTAACACTTTATTCCAAAATTAAAAAGTAGCACATAAAATTTGAAAATATAATCCAACACAATACATTTTTGAAACGTCCACAATTTCGCCAATAGAATTATAGATAATGTCTTAAAACTAATAAATGAAATTTAATCTTGATTTCATAATTTCGAAAAATATAAATAGATAGAATATGTATTTCGACAGTGAAAGATGCTAGTTCAATTATTTCTCAAACTTCGGGGGAACCACCTCCAGTTAACTGCATCATAGCACATATCACATCTCCATCTTCCAAGCCAAGCTACGTATTCAGAGTGAATTCTCAAATAAAAAAAACATATATATAATTGTTTTGTGTATCATGAAATAAGTTTCACATATATAATGCCACTACAAGAAAACTGGGCTTCACCTACGGCAGATTTCGTTGGTGAAGCCTTGATTTCTGTTGGTATTCATGCGTAGCGACGCTTTTTTTCCGTTAGTTGATTCGTAGGTGAAGGCCCCGTAGGTAAATGAAGCAACGGTTTTTTTCCGTTGGTAAATGTTGCGACGGTTCGTTTTTGTTGGTATTTTTGTTGGAAAAAGCGTCGGATGAACGATCGGGCCCGATTATTTTTTGCGACAATTTTGTTGTTGAAAATGCGTAGGAAAGTTACTAACTGATTTCCAACGGCATAAATATGTTGGTATTTTGTCGCCAATCAGTTGGAATCATTCTGACGGATTTAGCATTGAAATGTTTCCGTTAGTTTATTTTTGTCACTAATTTGAAGGAAATCAGTTGGAAACTAGTGACAACTTATTTGTTGCTGATTCGGTTACTAGCAATCGGGTCGGAGCAAAAAATTGAACCTCGACTTAGCATTGACTGAGTCGTTCCTGGGCGCGCCTGAGGCTGGCCCAGGTGTCTAGGTCTCGCCTAAGCTTGACTGAGGCACCTAGGCCATGCTTGGTTATAGCCCAGGCGCCAGGCCCACTCATGGGGCTGCCTCGAGCACCTCTGTATCGCCTGGGCTTGGCCTAAGCGCCAATGCCACTCATGGGACTGCCTCGAGCTCGCCTGGACGACTAGGCAATGTAATTTTAATTAACTTGTTGGATGTGGGATTTGAACCCTTGAGCTCATATATATACATATTAAAGGATCAAACCAGTTGAGCTGAACAACTTTATTGTATTTTCATTAGACAATTATATATATGAGCCAACTAATAGTTTATTTCATCAAATTTTTCAATGATTTAACTCATTTTTCATTAGTTTGATCGATTTAAATCATTTTGACCTTTCCCACGGTTTCATCAATTTTTATCACTAATTTTGTTGATTTAAACATTTTTTAACCTACCGAACATGTTACTCACCGTTTTCACAAGTTTAGCCCTTTTTTTTTTTTTACCAATATCACTTATTTAAGCAATTTTTCATCGGTTCAACTTGTTTTTCACCATTTTCATCGATTTAAACCATTTCTGACTTAGATATCCGATTATTAACCGATATCATATGTCTTTGCGCTAATTTCATCGAATTAAAATATTATTAATCGATTTAACCCATTTTTTCACTATTTTTCTTCGAGTTACACGATTATGATCGAATTAACCTAATTTTCATTGATTTCATCCTTTTTTTTCCAAATAATTTCATTGCGTTGCACTGTTTTGATCAATTTAAATTATTTTCACCAAGTTTTCATCGATTTAAATCATTTTTAACCGTTGACCCATTTCCCACCGATTTCATCTGTTTTACCATTAATTTCATCGATTGTAAATTTTTTTATTGATTTAACCCGTTTTGTTCACAAATTTCAGCGATTTAAACTCTTTTGGGCCAACTTAACTCATTTTTTCACCAATCTCATAAGTTTTTTTTTTCAATTTCATCGATTGAATCCATTTTTTATTGATTTCACCCATTTTTCCCCAAATTTATTGATTTAATTATTTTTTATCGATATAACTAGTTTTTCCCCTTAATTTCATCAATCAAAATCGTTTTGACCAATTTAACTAGTTTTTCCACTATTTTCATTCTCTTTTTACTAATTTAATCAAATTTAGCCGTATTCACCCATTTTTCATCGACTTCGCTTATTTTTAACTACGTTAGCTGATTCAACATGTTTCAAAACAATTAAATTCTTTTTTTTTACCGATTTCATTCATTTTTTACGAATTTCATGAAATTTACATGTTCCTGATATCCTGATAGGTTAAACTCATGTTAAATCGAAATCACCAATTTTTTTCTTCAATTTAACTGAAATCACATTTTTTCAATGACTTAACCCATCTTCACCATTTTCCCACCAATTTACAGATTTACACATTTTTTCGCCGAGTAACTTATTTTTTCACTAATTTTATCGAAGTGTAAAATCAGTGAAAATATATAAAATTTATGAATCGATATTGGTTAATCCATTGGAAAATGAATGTAATCAATGAAAATATTCGGGAAACATATTTCTTTCGTTGGTTTTGTCGCTATTCAGTTACACATTTGTTACTAGAGCTAAATAGCAACGTAAATTTTCTGTTGGAACAATTTCATCGTTGTGGATAATTTTTTCCTACAACTTAACAACCGAATTCCTATGAAAAGTACTTTTTCCCAATTTTTCGTTGGTTATTATTCGTTATATTGGCGGAACATATTTTTGTTGATGGTTCCGTCGTTGTTAAGTTACTAAAATATAAATAGCGACGGATAATTTTCCGTTGGAATGATTTCGTCGCTATGGATAAATTTTTCCTACAACTTAGCAACCGAATTCCTACGAAAAATATTTTTTTCCAATTTTTTGTTGGTTATTTGTCGTTATTATTAGTGGAACATATTTTTGTTGATGGTTACGTCGCTGTTCAGTTACTAAAATCTAAATAGCGACGGATAATTTTCCGTTGGAATGATTTGTGTACCATGAAATAAGTTTCACATATATAATGCTTATAACATAATTTGATGAAACTTAAGGTACACTATCTCTTACATGAAAGGGAAAAAAACTCGTAACCATATGATATATCGCTATATTACACTATAGTTTATGTATTTAGATAAATTTAATATTGGGAGAAACAACAAATTTATTTATTTTTACAAGAAAATATTCCAAAAGAAACACCATATGTTAGGAATGAGTGAATACCTCGTATGGTGTCATTGAACTATTGATATGGGACCATCATCATGCAAATTTTTTTTCATAATATACTCCAAATTTTTGTCCTTGCAATAAATCATAAATAACTTGAATATTTTTTTGAAACGAGGAACCCGATAATTTACTCTCTGTCTATCCTATAACATAAAAATAAAGAAAAAAAATCCTCAATACAATAATCTTAGAAATAGAATAGAAAAGTATATATAGTTAGCTAGAGGAATAATATATGAACCTGGGATTTGATGTATAAACTGACGCAAGAGAATGACAATTGCTCGAATGACCTCTTCATGCTAGAAGTACCACCGTTGGTTGCCTAAATAAAGACATTGACACATGGTAGTTTAATTTATTTGTTGTCAAAATAATAACAAGGATAATATACAATTATTGTGATATTGTAGTTGATTTTATGTGATATTTATGTATTATTATTTTAAACCTCTAACAAAGTTTTTTTACATACAACTTCTAATTTTTCCATTAAACATCCATGTCCAAATCTATGCTCAACCTTGGGTCTGGGTCTGGGTCTGGATCTGAGTTTGGGACCGGTACGGGTCTAGATTCGAGCCCGAATAGAGATCCGTAACTAGGTCTAAATTTGGATTCAAGTATGATATAGATCAGGGTATAAGTTGGGATCTGCTGTTAGGCTCGGACTCGTAGCTAGGTCCAAATCTGGGTGCAAGAATAAACTCAGTCCAGGTCCAAGTTGGGATCCAGATTAAGGTTTAGCTTCGAACAAAAGTTGACAGATCCGACTCACAATTTTGGTTTTTAACCATTCTTTTAATCACGGTCTTAGGATCCGAGTCTTGACCTGAACCCTATCGACAGTCTGGACCCAGACATGTCCTGTTATTAAGAATAAATTCTATGTATGGACAATCCCTATTGCCAGGGCCTGGTCAGGACATTGTACTCACTTTAAAGTTTGGATCCTGGTCAGGACCTGATTCTTGACATACCTATGCTAATCCCAATATCTATTGATTTCATTTTCACATAATGAAATCAATTCACTTATGTTTCTAATAAACATCCATGAAATAAATCAATGTTCAATTATTTTTGTATTGTGTATGTGATAAGAGGAATCTCTCTTAATAATGATTTCCAATGTCAGAAAAGTGGTAGTTTAGAAAAATATATAATGAAAAAGTTCTCCATTTAAAAGTTGATTTAATTATATGTGATGGGGGCTGTTTTACACCCCTTATAATACTCGGATCCACTCGAAGACCTTAGGTCGGTTCGACCATATAAGCTCATTCGGGATCATCCATCGATCCGATCAGAAGACTATTCTCATTGGCGAACTAAACTACAATCCGGACTCAAGAAGGATAAATATCCCGAGTCCTAGAAGGATTATGTTTCCTTGAATAGCTAGGGTTGGTAACCTATAAATACCTAGTTAAAGATTGTATTAGAACAACTACAATTGAGTACTTACGCCTACATACTTGGGCAATCTGATAATAAAATTATAGAAAAGATTTTGCTATACTATATTCAATATTCATCGTCTCGTGTTCTTATTTGCTCTTTACATATTGTTCTTTCTTGAAATCGATCCATCCGGAATAGATTAACTAGGCCCTAAATACATATAATCTAATCCTCGAGAACCTCAAATATTGATTTAATCAAACCCGACGAAAAACGGTTAAATCAGTTGGCGCCCACCGAGGGGCAAAGTTAATTATTCGATAGGCATATGGCTCGCCCAAGGAAGAACGCTCGTAACGAGGCAAGAAGTAACACGACGCATCCACATATCACGTCCGACGACTTACAGGACGGTACGAATAATAACGTTCCAACCACCAACGATGAGAATAACCAAAGAACTAGCGACCAACCACTCAATCAACAGGAGCATCAAATGATCCATGCTCAAAACTCCCAAGGACAACAAGAGAGTGCCGCTAACCTAATACCGGAAGCTCACGTGGCTCCATCAATCCCAGTTCCTCTTCCAAAAACACAGGAGAAGTTGCGACAGATCGCTATGTTGGTTAATTCGTTGTGCCCTGGGGAACTATTGGTCCCCGAGCAGATTCTTAGAAACCCTAGAACTACTAGGGCAAATCCTGTTCAAAGAACTCCAAGGCAGGTGATAACGCCGTGAAAACGTCGTTATTACCTATCTCTTTAAGCCCAAAACATCTTGTTTTGATCCGAGTGTTTGTGTGTCTTCGCGTGTTTTCGTGTCTTTTGTGCTTTTGGCCCTTTTGTTTGGCCTTTGTTCGTTTTTGTGTTTTTGTTCTCGTTTTGATTGTTTTCTCCGTGGTTTGTAGGTATTTACATCATAGAGAGATTTGGAGTTACGTATCAATGATGCGAGTCGCTCTACCCACCCCGCGAGTCAAGCATGAGCTTCAAAGGAATTAGAACCCGGAGCGAATTGTACAAGAATGTAGATAGCTGCTCACTTGAACATGCATAAATATTTCATGGATGATCCAAATGAGCTGAATTTTGAATATGTCATAAATGAGTGAGTTAGCTACGCTACGAACTTTACGGATCCTCAATCGGAGTTCGGAATCAAAAGATATGCTGCTCGGAAGAAAGTTCGGCAGAGCTGAAAATCTGCAGGAAACCTACGGCCTAAAGCTCGCCGCGGCGAGGTCCCTGCTACCAGCAGATTTCTGCTGCGGGAAAGGCAGGGGTTTCTTGTATTTTCCCCCTTTGATCCCACTTGTATTTTTAGGCATCTTGGGGGACTTTTTGGCCTTAGTAGCCTTAGTTTGGAGGGTAACTTAAGCATTGAAAGTTGGTAGTTCTTGCTAGGTTAGAAGGTGAGGAGGAAATCATACACAACTCATACCATACTACACTTTACATTTCTCTCTTGCCTCCTTTGAAGAAAAGAGAAGGGTTTGCACTTTGGAAAGAAGAACTCTCACTTGGACTCCTCAAAGAAGATAAAAAGGCATTGAGGGAGAAGTTGTTGAAGACCTCATCACCTAAGTGTTGGGATTCGGTAAGATAAACAGCCATAGGCACAGCGGAATATAAAATTTTAAGGACCTCTTACGGAATCTTGCCAGGATACTACTCCAGGTGTATATATATGAACATAAATAAAACGATAGTATAAACAGTTGTAGTTATACCTATCTCCTTGCAAATCCTTAGCTTAGCAAAACGGACTCTGAATTTCTCCACAGCCAAATCGATCCAAGCTCTGCAGCAGCGCCCCACGTGTTGCGCCTCTACGGGTTGATACACCACAATTACATGAAAATAATAAATCTCGATCAGCTAGAACACAAGATATATTATGATCTAGGATATAGAAACGATTTTGGAACAAAGTCGAAAACGAAAAATTCTTCCAAAAGGAAGACAGGGTTCGGTCGACTAGTGGGGAGAGGGAGAGAGAGAATTTTTGCTCTTGCTCATTTTTTGCTTATTGAGTTGTGTGAAAAATAACTACAAGAAGGCTACTTATAGTTATCTCCCTAACCTAGTCCTATTAGGACTAGGACTTTTCTCTCCTACATGGGCCAGGCCCTCTTTAATTTAGAAGACCAAGTCTTCTAATTAATTCATGGCCCAGTTAATTAATTTGACCAGGCTTTATTTAATCTCCCAATTAAATAGCCCAATTAATTAACTTAATCTCCCATTTAATTAAATCAGACTCTAAGTCCATTTAATTAAAATCCCTTTTAATTAATTAAATCCAACTTAATTAATTAATCCACAAATTAAATTCCAATTTAATTTATGATCCTGATCCAATTCCAATTGGATCCCATTTTGTTCCAATTGGGTCGACCCAGTCGACCCACCCATTATAATCGACCCAGTCGATTATTCACCCAGTCGACCCAGTCGACTCGGTCGTTCTTATTTCCTCGCTTTCGCTTCATGTGTATTGTGTATGCCCCCGTAGGTTCACCACATAATTGGCCGTGGGTTATAATTAAATATTATTTAATTATTCGAGTAAGATTTACTCTAAATCAATCGAACACTCTGTCGATTGATCATTCCAAAATTAGCACCCCTGCCAATTTGGGAATTCTCCCACACTCCACGGTCGATGTCCAGCCACAAGCCCATGGAGCCCAATCACTGGTGAATTAATTCAGTGAACCTTTTAACTCATTTACAATTTCCATATACGACATAATCTCTCCAACGATCAATCTCCCAGTCGAGACTTAAGGGTATGGTCTTTCATCGGTTTCCCTTTTCTTTTGTCTTGACCTTATGCATTCTGGTCTTGAAATAATTCTCTTTGACTTAACCTTTATGAGCTACTTACATAAAGCCGTCAGATACCTCGGCCGATGATTTTTCCAGAATTAATTTCTCACAGAAATCCATAGGAGAATTTCCCAACCTATCAAGTCGGGTCAATGGATCCTTTGTTGATGATATGAATCTGCATACGAGTTCCTCTATACCCAATATGAGTCCACAGAGACTTTCTGGCGATCTCCAGTCAGTCGGGACTCACATCAAAGCATAGACGTTCTCGCACCAGATAAACCCTATCATCTCAAGTAGTTAGGGATCGTTCCTCGTATACTATTGTAACTTGGAATAACTTCAACCCCGATATGCGACTACCGCTTCCATGGTGAGTTATTTCCTAATTGGGGTATTCAGTGCGCTTGCCATCCCAGCAAGCCACCCACTTATGTGTATCGACTATCCCAGTCATGCTCGTGGACCCCAGCGTTCTCCAGTTCATCGGAGTATACACAATAGTGAGAGTCTAACCGAATCCAATGATGTCCTATCTCGATTGGATTCTATGACTCTTGAATATATATTCTAGATCACGGCCTTGGAGATCAGTCCACGGGTTGTCCCATAGCCCTGTGATCTAAGGACTTCTATCCTTATGCGTAGATAATTATTACATAAGATAAAGATGACCATATAATAATAAAATGCATTTATTAATCCAATCGAATGGTCCTTTCAATTAAATGCAGCCAAATAGTTGGCTTGCAAGACACTATTCTATCAATCTCCCACTTGTACTAAAGCCAACTTTTCATACTTCTGATTCCCATCTTAGACAGATGTTTTCAGATGCCTTTGAGGCAATGGCTTAGACAGCGGGTCCGTCGTATTTTCCCTTGAGGTGACACGTTCCATCTTTATGTCTCCTCTACCAATGATATAACATATCAAATGGTATCGTCTTAGTTCGTGCTTGGATTCTGATGATATCTCGACTCATTCGCTTGCGAGATAGCTCCATTATTATCACAGAAGATAGTAATGGCTCGACAATGCTAGGTATCACATCCAATTCCTGGATGAAGTTTTTCATCCAAACACCTTCCTTTGCTGCTTCACTCGCGGCAATGTATTCAGTCTCGGTGGTTGAATCTGCGGTAGTGTTTTGCTTGGAGCTCTTCCAACTTACCGCACCACTATTGAGGCAGAACACGTATCCAGATGTCGACTTGAAGTCGTCTACATTACATTGGAAGCTAGAATCAGTATAGCCTTCCAATTTCAATTCTTCTCCACCGTATACCAAGAACAATTCCTTAGTCCTTCTCAGGTACTTCAGAATTGCCTTTACGGCTATCCAGTGCTGCTCACCTGGATCAGACTGGTAGCGACTTGTAACGCTTAGAGCGTACGCCATGTCTGGTCTAGTACACATCATACCATGCATTATGCTTCCTATCGCGGATGCATATGGTATTCGAGACATATTGCTTCTCTCTTCAGGCGTCTTTGGGGCCATAGACTTAGAGAGTGCAATCCCATGTCTCATTGGAAGCAATCCTCTCTTGGATTCTTCCATATTAAATCTTTTCAAGATTTTATCTATGTACTGGGATTGGGAGAGGCCCAGCAGTCCTTTTGATCTATTTCGGTAGATCCTTGTACCTAGTACAAAGGATGCTTCTCCCAAATCCTTCACTGAGAATTGTGTAGATAACCATGCTTTAGTTTCGGACAACACTTTCACATTCCAATGAGAAGAATGTCATCAACGTAAAGCACCAAAAATTCAACTGTACTCCCACTGATCTTCTTGTACACGCAAGGTTCGAACACGTTTTCGATGAATCCAAAAGTTTGGATTGTTTCATCGAAACGAATGTTCCAACTTCGGGAAGCTTGCTTCAGCCCATAAATGGACCTCTGGAGTTTGCACACCTTGTGTTCATCTCCTTTGGATGTATATCCTTTTGGTTGCTCCATGTAGATCTCCTTGTCAATGTCCCCATTGAGAAAGGCAGTCTTTACATCCATCTGCCATATCTCGTAGTTATACCATGCAGCTATGGCCAGCAAGATTCGAATGGATTTAGGCATTGCGACGGGTGAAACAGTCTCCTCAAAGTCGATGCTTGGCCTTCGAGTGTATCCTTTTGCCACTAGTCGCGCCTTGTAGGTTATTACCTCTCCGTTCACTCCAAGCTTTCGCTTATAGATCCACTTGCAACCCACGGGAGCTACTCCCACTGGTGGATCTACCAAGGCCCAGACCTTGTTCGAGTGCATGGAGTCCAATTCGAATTCCATAGCTTCACGCCACCTTCCCGAGTCTATGCCTAGCATAGCCTCTTCGTAAGTCCTTGGGTCGGTTAGAGACTGTCTAGTCTCACGCAGCAGACCGTAGTACCTCTCGGATTCTCTACGTTGTCTTTCTGAATTACAAAGTATCGGTGTACTCTCTGATGTACTTTCATCCTGTTCTCCCACTGCCTGTGGTGATGGGTCAGCTTGATCGACCTCTTTGGTCTTTTCAGCTTTAGTGACCTCATCTAGTTCTACGTTGTGTTCCTTCTTGCCTAGCAAGAAATCCTTCTCCAAGAAGTGTGCGTTCCTTGAGACAAACGTAGTTTGTCTTGTAGGATTGTAGAACTCGTATCCTATTGAGTTTTCTGGATACCCCATGAATTGCATAAGATGGACTTTACATCCAACTTATCTCCCACCAGCTTATTCACATAAGCGGGAGACCCCATATGCGCATGAATGCATATGAAGGTACAATACCAAAACTCATATCACGTGATATGTTTTGGATCTGGCTTCAGAGATACTTAGCTCAGTATCTTCGATTTTCTCGATCAAGTTTCATTTGTTTGAATAAGGAATTTCATGTAAGATTTCTTAATGGACATTTACATGTCCAAAATGTTCAACAACTGACAATGTTTTGGGCGAGTCTTACATTTCGAGAATCTAATTCTCTATTAAATAATCAATTGCGTGCATGTTCAATTTTGAATTGATCCAAATCTCTTACATGCTTTCATTGATTAGGCTCTCTTCTTTTATTCCAAAAGTAATTTGGAATTGTACATCACAACGTACTTTTACCCATGAGGGTACTAGAGACGCCTTATCTCCCACTAATGCTTTAGTGTTTCTACACACTTTTAAATGGATTAAATCCATTGCAATTGTTTATGCCTCTTGGTTGCCTAGCAACCAACTACTAAATCTAATTTCCATTAAGCAAGATTCGAAAAACGGTTACTATGTATAGCATCCCAGTCAAGCTCGACCTTGTCGAGCTCAGTCTTTGAATCCTTTAATTTGGAAATATGTTTTAGTATTCGTGTATTGCCTTTCGGTTTTTACAACGACTCAAGTGTGTGAAATCTTGATTATTTATATTTTAGTGACTATGCATATTTTATCTAGTCGATATATGAGTATCCATCCTCATTTGCTTATGTACACCTTTTGCGTATAAATCTTATAGCGCAATCAGTTCCAACCATTATGGAACTATCACATCCCTTAAGACAAGGGATGGTATAAGCAAATTCCAATGATCTAAATAATTCATGGCTTTAGATGCATTGAATGCATCAACGAGTGCTTCATCGGGCATCCAACACCCTTATGCATTACTTTAACCATAAGGTTAAGTTCAATAAAATTTAATCATCCCTTATGGGATGAATAGGTTCAATTCCCTCTTCCCTTGATCTTAATCCATGGAAGAATCATTTTGATTGACTTTTCAACTTATCATCCTTACAGAAAAACCTCCAAGGTTATTTCCCTTTAGAGAGGATACATTCCTCTTCTTCCATCTCTCGAGCCTTTTGAGGCCTTTTCACAAGATGTTACTTCCCATTCATAGGAGATTTCATGTTTGCCTTCAAGAAAATTTGGGCTTGAGAACCATCCTCAACCCTCTGGTGAAACTTATCACCTTTCTTATTTGAAGAGTAACTTCGAAAAAGGCAGCTTGGTGAAACCTATCACCATTCCAGTCGAAGTGTAACTTCGAAAGGAAAAACAATGAAATCTTTGTAAGGAGATTAGTCCTTGCTTGGACTCGAGAATAATTTCTCAAGTTTCGAAGTCATTCAAAAATTCATTTGGGTTCAGTCAATTTATTTGATTCAAGTATGATGGTAAATATTCATGGATACAACATTTATGAAAAACTATCATAAACATGACGATAAATACGCGACAGATTAATATCAATGCATAATTTACAAACATGGTTTTCATTTGTAAATTACTCCCACTATTTTTGTCGAATACTTATGCCCCCACATAAGGTTCGGGAAATAAAAATTTCCTAATGGGCTCAAGGCCCAAATGCAATCGCTCAGTACCCACGACTCGTTGGCCATACCAATCGATCCACTTGGTGGGCGATCACGTCGCCGGTTAACCATCCCAGCTAACCCTTGAGTTCATTCAGCCTCGGTTTTCGTTATGGACCCACGACTCGTGAGACATCCATACTTACTCGCGTTAAATCATGTCCAATACTCGTGAAGAGAAATAGTTCAATCCTAGACGCCCCACGACTCGTGAGACAGCGCCTAGAACCTTGCTATCCCCTCCCTTGGCACTAAACTGTGCATCGAGGCAATAGACATATCATCTTCCTATAGCTCGACCCACGACTCGTGAGACATCGAGATATATTTGTACAATATGCCTAAGACCTAGTAATTGGATAGGCTCGGACCATAGACACCATTCATATGCGCCCGTTAATCGATTTAATATTCTAATTGAGTTTTTTAAGTTCAATTGGAGGTTTTAAATTTTCTTCGTGCGAGGTCTCATCAGATTATGCTTTATCTTGTTTACGTGATCTATTCTAAGCATGCAAGACATACATTAAAGAATAATAGTAAACATATATCACCTAGCATTGCACATATGATTGGTCGATTGCCCATCCTATGCGATCCATCACGAGCCACATGATGGACCAATTGGTCAGTCTAGGGTGAAAATTAAATGTCCTAACTATTACAATTTTCAAACCCATACATCATGGGCCTTCTTGTAATATCCACCTTGATTGGGCCTCCATGTCCTCCAAGGTAATGGGCCTCCATGTGGATCTCCAAGTCTTCATGAGGTCTTCTTGGTTCCAAGCCTAATCCAAGCCTAGCTTACAAATTTAAATGGCCCTATTCTATTACATTTGTTTGCGCAAGCAAGGGCACCAATCAGGCCCATTTAATTACAACCCATAAAATAAATAAACCAAAACTACACAGGGCTTAAGGGCAAAATCGACCAATCCACATATTCACTCAAGAACATGCATAAATTCACATAAGGGCATAAATGTAAATTTACCGGCTCCTTTAATTTTAATTCACAAAAATTATCCAAGTTAATTTAATTTTGAATTAACAATTAATCTCTAAGATTAACTAACTCTTTCTTGAGTTCTAAGTAATCTACAACTCTTATCTTGATAAAGTTGGTTAATTAAGATAGTTACAAATCTTCCAAGATTACTATCTTATCCAAAACTCTAAGTTTCCCAATTTTACAAATCTCTAAGATTCTCAAGATAATTCTATTTTGACTAGATTAGTTAACTAAGGTAGTGTCCAAATCCACCAAGATTTCTACCTTATCCAAAACTCCAAGTTTCCTAATTTAATAAGATCTCTAAGATCTTTAATCTTGGTAACTTACTAGAAGAGATTAATTTTAATTAAATCTCTTCTTACAATTGAAACTCTAAGTTTCCTTATTTAATAAGACCTCTAAGATCTTTTAATCTTGGTAACTTACTAGACATTAATTCTAATTAAATGTCTTATCACAAATGAAACTCTAAGTTTCCTTGTTTAATAAGATCTCTAAGATCTTTTAATCTTGGTAACTTACTAGACATTAATTCTAATTAAATGTCTTATCACAAATGAAACTCTAAGTTTCCTTGTTAATTAGATCTCTAAGATCAATCCAAGATTCACCAAGATTCCATAACAACCAAATCTCCAAGATTTTCAGGACTTCCAAAATAGGTGAGTTTGAGATCAACCAAAATTCAGCCACGTAGTGACGCAATGAACGCTGCCACGTGGCAGCACACACATGGCCACGGAAGCTGCGCGTGAGCCCCACGCAGTGGCTGCTGCCGCGCGTGACAGCGCGTAGCAGCATGCTGCTGCGCGTTGCCAGCACGCAGCAAACTGCCCGAGGGCGGCTGCCGTGTGCTGCATGTTGGGTTATTAGTAACGTCAGGACGTTAAAAGCAGCGGAATTTTAAATTTTTAAAATAACCCAATCAAGATCTTTACTCATCTAGTCATACGAAAGGATTTTCATGCAAAAATAAAACCAACCATAGGGGGTTTTAGAATTTACCTCACCACAGGAATGATGGTGGTTTTTCTCCGGTCTTTTTTCATGTCTGATGGATTTGGTTCGAGAGAAGCACTCCAAACGTCGTGCCTCTAGCGGTATCCACACCAACTGGATTGAAGCAACTCTCTTGGATCCTTAGGCTCAGAACTGGGATCCAAAAGTTATCAAGCAAGGAAGAAGAGGAAAACAATTTTTTCATGAACCCTGTAGAAATATGCAGGTTCGGCCGATCCTCTTGTATGTAATAAGGGACGGCGCCTTTTTCTTTTTCTTGAGAGGAAGTGGGCGGCTATGTATCTCTTGTGTGCTAGGGTTGAATGATTATTAATTAAATAATATATCATTCTCCTACCTTGCACGATATGGAGTCTACCATATATATACATATCTATAAAAGAATCCTTATCAAATATATGTATATCTATATATTTGGAATCCTTATCATATATATTTTGCATATATAAAGACTCTTTATCACTTATCGAGTCATCTACTCGATACATATATTTATATTAAAGAATTCTCATGATATACTTGAATATCTATAGAATTCTTATCATATATAAATATATATCAAGAATCCATATCTAGTTCAGTTAGGAAATAAGAATAAGATGACTTAGTTAGTTTCCTATTCAACTTGGACATCTTTAAGTAAATTTCTTTACTTAATTGGATTCCTTAATTTAATTAATTAAACCCCTTTAATTAATTCAGCCCATTTAATTGATTAATATAATTAATCAATTAAATTAATTCCTCTCTAGTCAATTAACACTTTAATTAATTAGTTTCCTTCTTCAAGAATTAACACTTTAATTCTTAAGTTTTTATTTAATTCTTTAAATCAAACTTTCCTTATATGATGTGTTGCAGTCCAATTGTATTGTGTGTGACCCTCTAGGTTCACCATCAATTGGCCGCGGGCCCATGACTTTCGTGATTTAATTTGCGAGCTTATTAATTGCTCCGATTAATTAAACCCCTTCAATTAACCACTCAATAATTAATTTCCTTATTAATTAATGAGTACCCACACCTCATGGTCGATGTCTAGCCACAAGCCCATGAGGCCCAACTTCAGGTGAATTGATCTCAGTGAACCTCACCTCTTATAAGTACCATGTACATACGGTCCTTCTAACGACTAATTTCCTGATCGAGACCTAGGGTGTGTGAATTGATCGGCACCTCTAATTATCTCGATAACTATACTTTCTAATTCCTGATAATAATTCCAGTGTGACTGCCAAATTTGGAAACCCCTTTCCAAATGCGTCACCAACTGTGGCCACAGATTTCTTGGAATCTATTATCTAAGAACGTTTAGGAAATTTTCTCAACACACTACGTCGAGTCGGTAGATCCCATATTGATGCTAACCATTCGCGTACACGGCTATACGCACCCAACTTAGGCACACAATGATCAAGCTACGTGACCGGCACCTAAATCTAAGTACGTACGCCCATGCACCGAATTCGCCCTAGCACCTCAAGTCTAAGGACTAAATTGTACACTGTTATAAGCTTGAGAAACATCCCATCGCCGATGTGCGTCATGCGCTTCCACAATGGGTTTCTCTGTTCGGGTCGTTCGATGCGTTCGATCCTCTATCGAACCACCTACTCATATGCACTGGCCTCAAATGCCTTGCTCATGAAATGCTACAAATTCACTCCATGTGAATCATGCATATTCGTACAAGTCTTTGCGATTCCTACGATACCCCGTCTCGTTCGGAATCTATGACATGGAACGGTTTTAAGATCACGACCTTAGAGACTGTTTCATGATTGCACTCAGTACTGAAGTGAATCGTCCCATAGTCTATTGTGATCTAAGGATTTCATCCAATCGCTTAAGTGATTCGCGAGAGATGAAGTTGGCCATTGTTTGATTTACATACTATAAACAAACAGGCGTATTAAGTCATTTATACTAAAGAAATATTAAGATAGTTCCAATACAAGCTAAATGTATTGGCTTGCAGGGCACTATCCCATCACTGCACGCGCAGACAGCGCACTGTTCACGCGCTGCCGCGTACGGCAGCACGCGGTGGCTGCCTAGCCGCGGTGCGCTGCTGCGCACCGCCACGTGCCACCGCGGTTGATCCCAAAAAATATATAATTTTTCTTGTTCGATTACTTTTGATTTAATTAAATAGATCCAATTAATTAAATCCCAATCCAAAATAAAAATTAACACGATAAAATTTCGAATCAAAAATTTTACATTAACTCTAAGTTAACAGATCTACGTCCTAAAACATATGCAGTTAAAGAACTAGCCACATAAATCAAACATATGATTTACAAAACATAATTTGCGAATTCATATATATACAAAGCCTAGAGTTGGCTCTGATACCACTGTTGGGATTCGGTAAGATAAACAGCCCTAGGCACAGCGGAATATAAAATTTTAAGGACCTCTTACGGAATCTTGCCAGGATACTACTCCAGGTGTATATATATGAACATAAATAAAACGATAGTATAAACAGTTGTAGTTATACCTATCTCCTTGCAAATCCTTAGCTTAGCAAAACGGACTCTGAATTTCTCCACAGCCAAATCGATCCAAGCTCTGCAGAAGCGCCCCACGTGTTGCGCCTCTACGGGTTGATACACCACAATTACACGAAAATAATAAATCTCGATCAGCAAGAACACAAGATATATTATGATCTAGGATATAGGAACGATTTTGGAACAAAGTCGAAAACGAAAAATTCTTCCAAAAGGAAGACAGGGTTCGGTCGACTAGTGGGGAGAGGGAGAGAGAGAATTTTTGCTCTTGCTCATTTTTTGCTTATTGAGTTGTGTGAAAAATAACTACAAGAAGGTTACTTATAGTTATCTCCCTAACCTAGTCCTATTAGGACTAGGACTTTTCTCTCCTACATGGGCCATGGCCCTCTTTAATTTAGAAGACCAAGTCTTCTAATTGATTCATGGCCCAGTTAATTAATTTGACCAGGCTTTATTTAATCTCCCAATTAAATAGCCCAATTAATTAACTTAATCTCCCATTTAATTAAATCAGACTCTAAGTCCATTTAATTAAAATCCCTTTTAATTAATTAAATCCAACTTAATTAATTAATCCACAAATTAAATTCCAATTTAATTTATGATCCTGATCCAATTCCAATTGGATCCCATTTTGTTCCAATTGGGTCGACCCAGTCGACCCACCCATTATAATCGACCCAGTCGATTATTCACCCAGTCGACCCAGTCGACTCGGTCGTTCTTATTTCCTCGCTTTCGCTTCATGTGTATTGTGTATGCCCCCGTAGGTTCACCACATAATTGGCCGTGGGTTATAATTAAATATTATTTAATTATTCAAGTAAGATTTACTCTAAATCAATCGAACACTCTGTCGATTGATCATTCCAAAATTAGCACCCCTGCCAATTTGTGAATTCTCCCACACTCCACGGTCGATGTCCAGCCATAAGCCCATGGAGCCCAATCACTGGTGAATTAATTCAGTGAACCTTTTAACTCATTTACAATTTCCATATACGACATAATCTCTCCATCGATCAATCTCCCAGTCGAGACTTAAGGGTATGGTCTTTCATCGGTTTCCCTTTTCTTTTGTCTTGATCTTATGCATTCTGGTCTCGAAATAATTCTCTTTGACTTAACCTTTATGAGCTACTTACATAAAGCCGTCAGATACCTCGGCCGAGGATTTTTCCAGAATTAATTTCTCACAGAAATCCATAGGAGAATTTCCCAACCTATCAAGTCGGGTCAATGGATCCTTTGTTGATGATATGAATCTGCATACGAGTTCCTCTATACCCAATATGAGTCCACAGAGACTTTCTGGCGATCTCCAGTCAGTCGGGACTCACATCAAAGCATAGACGTTCTCGCACCAGATAAACCCTATCATCTCAAGTAGTTAGGGATCGTTCCTCGTATACTATTGTAAATTGGAATAACTTCAACCCCGATATGCGACTACCGCTTCCATGGTGAGTTATTTCCTAATTGGGGTATTCAATGCGCTTGCCATCCCAGCAAGCCACCCACTTATGTGTATCGACTATCCCAATCACGCTCGTGGACCCCAGCGTTCTCCAGTTCATCGGAGTATACACAATAGTGAGAGTCTAACCGAATCCAATGATGTCCTATCTCGATTGGATTCTACGACTCTTGAATATATATTCTAGATCACGGCCTTGGAGATCAGTCCACGGGTTGTCCCATAGCCCTGTGATCTAAGGACTTCTATCCTTATGCGTAGATAATTATTACATAAGATAAAGATGACCATATAATAATAAAATGCATTTATTAATCCAATCGAATGGTCCTTTCAATTAAATGCAGCCAAATAGTTGGCTTGCAGGACACTATTCTATCCCTAAGCTTGCTCTAACTCTATCTTTCTTGTTTTGTTCATTTACATTTATGGCTTTCCTTAATGTAATGAATGATTTATTTAATGTTATGAGTAGCTAATCTCCTTTATTCTATGTTTTTATTGATCCTATGTTTGGTTCTTAATTCTTGATTAAATGGTGAGTTAATGGTTGTTGTTATGCTTGTATACAAGTGTTTGTTAAACTAGTTTGAGCTTTTGGCAACTTGTGGTTTGATCAACCATAGGATGAAATGAATTGATCTTTAATTGCTAGGTATAGTGGATTAAAGATTAAATTGTAAAACTAGGTTGTGATTTGGTTTTAGGATAGGAATATACCTAGGTCATTTCATGTTCTAATAAGGTTTGGAATTAATGCATCACTTAGGCTTAATCCTTTTAGACATAAATTGGATTAGTCTACTTTGGTAGGTTCGTACGCTATTCGGAAGATACGTATGAATATTATACGAAACCTTGAACAACAAACATGAGTGTGGTTGTCAATCGTTGATTCGTTTGTCTTGAATTGAACTAGGTGACATAAAATCGTAGAAGCCTTTACATATATTAAGTCAAGTGTTAGTTTCCTTAGTCACCTTAATTGAGTTGTAGTATCAAAACCACCATCACCTCACCAAACTCAACTTACAAATCTAAGTCGAAATAACAAGATGTTAGTTGGTAATTAATTGAACAATTCCTCGTGGGTTCGACACTTCTTATCACTTTACTACTTGTAACGACCGTATACTTGCGCGTTTACGTACTCGTATTTGGAGCATAACAAGTTTTTGGCGCCGTTGCCGGGGAGTTGTAACGATTGTTTGCCAATTTATATTCTTGTATATCTTAACTTGGATTTGCTATTTACGTTGTGATATTTGTCTTGCTATGTACGATGGCCTACAATGATTGCTATCCAAGGTCAACCGAGGAACGATCACTTTGTTATTTTATGCATTGCATGGGGGAGAGCACAATCGTCGTTTGCCCAATGAGTCCAACTCATTTTCAATATGAGAATTCATGCATGGGTAATCATTATGAGCCGAGTCCCACTTACAATAGCTACAATATCGAATGGGGAGATAACCCGTATTATCCAAGGAACAATGAGTGGGGAGGTGGACCACACCCGGATATGATGATGACTACTTCATTCATCCAACCGAACTATCATGAATATTCTCAACCTCCGGTAGAAGCAAACTCATCTTTGGAAGAAGCATTCACTATGTTCATGGAGCACACCACCAAATACATGGTTGACAATGATTATAAATTGGAAGAAATTTCCAAACAATTGCAAGAAGACTCGGGGACATTAAGGGATCTTCAAACACAAATGGAGAAAATCTCACAAGCTTTAAGCATAAGACCCCCGGGAGCTTTGCCGAGTACAATTGAATCAGTTGCTCCTAATGAAAGTTTTAATAAACCGAGTGAATTGTTCGAAACAAATGGGCTTCATACTAGAGAGGAAGAACAAGGTGGATCGAAAGAGCTTGCAAAGGAAGATAAATTCATCATGGATGAAGGGTCGGATCAAATGGTCATCAAATATTCTTATGTGGACTTGGTTATCCCTAAAGAAGACAAGTGGATCCACCCGAGCAAAGCAACGTAGATAATTATGGGTAAAGATTACAAGAGATTTGAACCGGGAGATAAAAGTTTCCGATTTGATATGTGGTTCAAATCCGTCCCAGAAGACCGTACAATGGAAAGTTTAAAGCGTGGGACGAATTTAAAAGCAAGGAGGCCGGGGCTCATACTTGATCCCGACGGGATCCTATTCGATTATTGGCCACCCTAAAAGAAAAGAGAAGTTTAAAGTCGAGCTACGGACTATAAACAAGCGCTTCTTGGGAGGCAACCCAAGCCTTTTGTTTTCCTTTTCATTGTCTTGTTCTTTGTGTTGTTTTTGTTGTTTTTGTGTCGTGTCTTTTTGTTTCCTGTTCTTGTGTGTCTTGTTGTAGGTAATGATTGTGCACGACAACGTAGCGAAATCGAGCATGAAAATACAAATCGGGAATTGTGAAATTGAGCCAATCGAGAATCGAGGTAAGTTTTTAAATTTTGTTGTTTTGAAGTGTTCAAATTTTGAACACAAAACTTACTTCAATAAGTTTTGTATTCAAAAGACCGAAAGAAAATTTTTCTGGAAATAAAACACCGCGGTGCAATTTAATTCACACCGCGTTGCAAAATTTCCAGTAAGTTTGCTCACTTCTTACACCGCGGTGCAAATTGAGGTACACCGCGGTGCAAAATTTCCAGTAAGTTTTGGCCTGGTTTTATCTTTCACACACCGCGGTGCAATTAATCATACACCGCGATGTGAAAATAACACACCGCGGTGTCTATCTTCCATCACTTCAAATCCCGTAGCTCATTCCTCTTCACTCTCTAATTTCAAATTCCCCACTCTCAAATCTCTCTCACGCCATCTCTTCCTCCCCCAATCTAAAAATCTCCTTCACTCTCAATTTCTTCCCCTCCCAAATTCTACCTCACTCACACAAACTCCTAACTCGAAAATCACTCACTCAATTACCTCAAAAACTCTCACTTTTCCCACATTTACACCAAAATCGAAATTCTGCCCCAAAACATCAAAAAGTTTGAAATTCTTCGATTCCAATTGATTGTGGGCATCCAAAAGGTAAGTATGGCTTAACCTTTTATTGTAATTGATATAATTGTTGGTATTGCTATATTTTTGGGTGGAAATTTTGGAAAATATTCTTGAAAGGGAGTAAGTTTGGGGGTGCACACAAGGTGTTCGACGAAATGCTTGAACGAAAAATATTTGCTTATTAGTTTGTTTCATTTCGTGATTTTGCTTGTTATTTATTGGGAAGCACTTGTGAATTGATTGGTGCTAAGTTCGGGGGATTTGGAATACGTTGAAAATACTCGTGATTATTGGTATTGTTTTATGTTGGTTGGAGATTGGGATATTGCTCATTTACCTGTATTGTTAGGTTGAAGTTTGTTTGAGACGAGGATTTGTATTTCATTTCTTTACTATTATATTAGTGACGTGCTCTTTCATTTACCGCTTTCTTTTGTTTTGTTTTGTTGTTTGCGCGTTTGTTCATTTGTGTGCTTGTTTTTCTTTTGTGCGTTGTTTTGTCGTGTCGACCTCACTCCGTTTTTCTAAATTCACACAATGGGGACATTGTGAGTTTTAAGTTGGGGGTGAAGAGGTCGCAAGTACTTGCATACATGCTAGGTCGACCAGCCAATTTTTTTTCAAATTCTTATTATTACTTGAGCATGTTCTACAAAATTTGAGCACATTGGCTAGGTTGTATTTGAGGTGGATAAAGAACTTTAGTGATAATAGGTTCTAGGACTCCTCTTGCGTAACTTAGATTCTCCCCAAACTTTAGTTTGAAAACAAAGTGTAAAAGGAACAAAATGGCCTAAGTTTGGGGGAGTGAACCCTTTTCAAGAATGAAAAACCTTTGAACACCTAGCTCTCAAAAGAAACGAGTAGAGAAGTTGCTAAAATGTATGCACTTCTATGAGAGAAAAGAAAGGCTAAGCCTTCAATTGATGAAATTCATGAATCAGTTTTGTAATTACTCTATTTCGTTGGAATGATGCTAGTAGCCCAAAAAGTTAAATGTTTAGAAGCACAAACAATCATCATAATTAGTGCTAGTGTTGTATTGTAATATCATTGTAAAGCACAAAGTACTACGTTATCTTTGTAAATCAAAAGAAAAAGCAATTATGTGAGGAAGAGATAGGACTAAAATTGTCAATTAATTCAAGAATAGGGAAAACACTCTTAAAATGCCTACAACTTAGCTTCGTAATGTGATTTAAACATTAGGTTTGAAACCTAAGGTTAGGAGAGAGCCTATGTTAACGTGAGGAGCCCATGCAAGTAGAACCGATGATTTTAATCTATTGGGGCGTATTCACCTAAAATAGATCCTAGCCGAAGTCATCACACACACACGTGGAGCTTGTTTAAAGAATAATTTGAAAGTGTTAAGCTTTGGCATTTTGATCTTAAGCATGCACGTTTATTACTTGTTTTGTTTTCTTTGCTCGAGGACGAGCAAGTGTTTAAGTTTGGGGGTGTTGATAACGCCGTGAAAACGTCTTTATTACCTATCTCTTTAAGCCCAAAACATCTTGTTTTGATCCGAGTGTTTGTGTGTCTTCGCGTGTTTTCGTGTCTTTTGTGCTTTTGGCCCTTTTGTTTGGCCTTTGTTCGTTTTTGTGTTTTTGTGTTTTTGTTCTCGTTTTGATTGTTTTCTCCGTGGTTTGTAGGTATTTACATCTTAGAGATATTTGGAGTTACGTATCAATGATGCGAGTCGCTCTACCCACCCCGCGAGTCAAGCATGAGCTTCAAAGGAATTAGAACCCGGAGCGAATTGTACAAGAATGTAGATAGCTGCTCACTTGAACATGCATAAATATTTCATGGATGATCCAAATGAGCTGAATTTTGGATATGTCATAAATGAGTGAGTTAGCTACGCTACGAACTTTACGGATCCTCAATCGGAGTTCGGAATCAAAAGATATGCTGCTCGGAAGAAAGTTCGGCAGAGCTGAAAATCTGCAGGAAACCTACGGCCTAAAGCTCGCCGCGGCGAGGTCCCTGCTACCAGCAGATTTCTGCTGCGGGAAAGGCAGGGGTTTCTTGTATTTTCCCCCTTTGATCCCACTTGTATTTTTAGGCATCTTGGGGGACTTTTTGGCCTTAGTAGCCTTAGTTTGGAGGGTAACTTAAGCATTGGAAGTTGGTAGTTCTTGCTAGGTTAGAAGGTGAGGAGGAAATCATACACAACTCATACCATACTACACTTTACATTTCTCTCTTGCCTCCTTTGAAGAAAAGAGAAGGGTTTGCACTTTGGAAAGAAGAACTCTCACTTGGACTCCTCAAAGAAGATAAAAAGGCATTGAGGGAGAAGTTGTTGAAGACCTCATCACCTAAGCTTGCTCTAACTCTATCTTTCTTGTTTTGTTCATTTACATTTATGGCTTTCCTTAATGTAATGAATGATTTATTTAATGTTATGAGTAGCTAATCTCCTTTATTCTATGTTTTTATTGATCCTATGTTTGGTTCTTGATTCTTGATTAAATGGTGAGTTAATGGTTGTTGTTATGCTTGTATACAAGTGTTTGTTAAACTAGTTTGAGCTTTTGTCAACTTGTGGTTTGATCAACCATAGGATGAAATGAATTGATCTTTAATTGCTAGGTATAGTGGATTAAAGATTAGATTGTAAAACTAGGTTGTGATTTGGTTTTAGGATAGAAATATACCTAGGTCATTTCATGTTCTAATAAGGTTTGGAATTAATGCATCACTTAGGCTTAATCCTTTTAGAAATAAATTGGATTAGTCTACTTTGGTAGGTTCGTACGCTATTCGGAAGATACGAATGAATATTCTACGAAACCTTGAACAACAAACATGAGTGTGGTTGTCAATCGTTGATTCGTTTGTCTTGAATTGAACTAGGTGACATAAAATCGTAGAAGCCTTTACATATATTAAGTCAAGTGTTAGTTTCCTTAGTCACCTTAATTGAGTTGTAGTATCAAAACCACCATCACCTCACCAAACTCAACTTACAAATCTAAGTCGAAATAACAAGATGTTAGATGGTAATTAATTGAACAATTCCTCGTGGGTTCGACACTTCTTATCACTTTATTACTTGTAACGACCGTATACTTACGCGTTTACGTACTCGTATTTGGAGCGTAACAGCAGGTCGATCAAATTTCACAGCAGGCGGATAGCCCTATGAGCGAACAGCGATCGATGCACAGCCCGCAAAAGAGCAATACAAGGACAACCGATGAGCGGATATCGGACGAAGCCACTTCCAACCCACCGAGGATCGAAGGAAAATACCATAATCCCCATTGAGGATGACGTTGTCGATGGTATACCTAATCGGCAAAGAGCTGTCCGCATTTCAGAACGAGAAATTGAGAAGATGGTACAAGAACATTTAGAGCAACGTCTTCGGACCATCCAAAATCCGTGGGCCAGAAACACGGAGTTCCAAGAAAGCCTAGCGGCATGCTCACCCTTTTGTAGGGAAATAAAAGAAGCTCAATCGTCCCGTTAGGTTCCCGGACGACTACCAAGATACGATGGAACCACCGACCCCGATGATTATATTTTCAGCTTCACCAATATTATGAATTTATATGCTCACTCGGCGGAATATACTGCCAAGCTAATGGTTACAACAGTTGAAGGACTAACATTGGATTGGTTCGCAAAACAACCCACCAACTCTATCTTCAGCTTTCGTGAGTTATGCAATAAATTGACACAGCAATTTGCTAGCCAAAGGAGACAAAAACTGCCGATGAGCTACCTAGGAACCAACAGAAGGTGAACCATTATACATTTATATATCAATCTCTCCAGTGGCCATCAGTTCGGTCCTAGTAAAAATAGAAGGCTCAGAACATAAGCCTATTTATTATCTAAGTAAGTTACTACAAGGAGCGGAGAAGAATTATTTGGAGATCGAGAAATTCGCTTTGGCCTTGGTAGTGGCAGCACGCAAACTCCGACCATACTTCTTAACTTATAAAATTATCGTGCTCACGAATCAACCACTAAGACAAGTCTTGGCAAAACCAGAAGCTTCTGGTAGATTAATCAAATGGGCGATCGATCGAATATAGACCGCGCATCACTATTAAGTCCCAAGTTCTTGCCGATTTCCTCTTGGAAACTCCGACCTCAGAATTAGAAGGCGATGAATCGACTAGTCGCGGTAATGATATCTTAGTAGTAGAAAATCAAACTTGGTTAATGCACGTCGATGGTGCTTCAAGCCGTGAAGGAGGCGGGTCCGGAATCAACTTCACTGGACCGAATAAAGAAGATGTAAACTATGCGATAACGTTGGACTTCGTGGTAACAAACAACGAACCCGAGTACGATGCATTGATTGCAGGGATGGAAATGGCAATTAAAGCCGACATAAAGAATCTCAAAGTACTAACCGATTCAGAATTAGTACAGAAACAAATAGAGGGCCTATACGAGGCAAAGGAGTTCAACATGGTCAAGTACCTCGCTAAAGTAAGGAATTAACTGTCAAGTTTGAGAGTTTCGAAATACAGAATATTCCACAATCGGAAAACAAGTGGGCAGATCAACTTTCTAGATTTACAGGTTCCCGCGATGGCAAAACAGAAAGAGTAATCAATTGGTTACTCTCCGATACACCAGCAATTGACATCGATAAAACGCCAGTCACCGAGATGATGGAAATCGAAGAGGTTGAAAAGAGCTGGATAACTCCAATGATAGATTACCTCTGTGAAGGAAACCAACCGACTGACCTAAATGAAGCTCGAAAAATAAAATATCGAGCTCCTAAATATACGATGTTAGAAGGAAAGCTATATAAGATCGGTATCCGGAGTTCTACTAAGATGCATCTCCGAAATGCAAACCTACGATATACTTTGAGAGATACACGAAGGCGAGGCAGGGAATCACAGTGGAGCCAGGGCTTTAGCTCTAAAATGCCTCCGAGCAGGATATTACTGGCCGACCATAAACAAGGATGCTGCTCAATACTAGCGAAAATGTCATCATTGTCAAATTCATGTAAATATAAGCCATCAACCAGCCGAAAATATGCACCCAATACATGTATGCTGGCCATTTGACCAATGGGGGATGGACATTATAGGACCTTTTTCGGTAGCCAGGTCTAAAAAAGCATATGTTCTGGTCGCAGTCGAGTACTTTAGCGAGTGGATAGAATGCATCGCTCTTGCTCGGATAACTCAGTTCCAAGTGATTAACTTCCTTTGGAAGTTCATAGTATGCCGGCTCGGCATCCCACGAATTCTAATCTCTGATAATGGAACCCAATTCGCGGGAAAACAAGTATTGGAATGGTGTGCTAAACTAGGAATTCAACAGAACTTCACGTTTGTAGGACATCCAAGAGCAAATGGACAAACTGAGGTAGCAAACCGTGAGATTATAAAATCTTTGGAGAAAAGATTAGGGGCAGCCAAAGGAAGATGGCTAGATGAACTCCCCGGTGTGCTTTGGGCAAATCGGACAACGGTCAGGAACTCTACAGGCGAGACCCCGTTCAGTTTGGTATACGGCTCTGAAGCTGTAATTCCAGTTGAGACACTAGTCCCAACCCCAAGGATCGAAATGTATGACATTCAAGAGAATGAAAAGGCTAGAGAAGATGATCTCGATCTAACAGAAGCCTTAAGAGAAAAAGCTGCCATACAACTGCAAGTCACTAAATCAAATATGGAGAAGGCCTACAATCAAAAGGTACGCGTTCGAACCTTCAAAGAAGGAGACCTCGTGTTGAAAAAAGTAGAGGTGTCCAAGCATGTAGGAAAATTGCAACAAAATTGGGAGGGACCATACATCATCGTCGGTGTAGGAAGGAAAGGATCATACAAAATTGCACACTTGGACGGAACACCCCTACCGAGGACTTGGAATGCGGTCAACCTGAGGAGATATTATGGAAAATAAATCCCAGTAGCTACCCTTACTATTTTTTTATTTCATTTAAATATTTCAAATTCGTTGTAATAAAAGCTTCGACTTCTAATTTTTTCTTTCTGAAATGTAATGATTACAAGTTATCAGCCCAAGAAAAAGGTTCCTAAAGGTTAAAACCAAAAATATTGGTTTAAACCTAAGTCCTAAAGAGCTAAGTAGAATCGATCCGCTCGATAAACACTCCTCGATCTCCATAACGACAACGACTAAAAGGGTTAAAACCAAAACTACTGGTAAAAATCCTATGTTCTAAAGAGTTGAGTAGAATCGATATGCTCGATAAATACTCCTCTATCTCCATAACGACAACGACTAAAAGGGTTAAAACCAAAACTATTGGTAAAAAACCTAAGTCCTAAAGAGTTGAGTAGAATCGATCCGCTCGATATACACTCCTCGATCTCTATAACAACGATGACTAAAAGGTTAAAACCAAAAATATTGGTAAAAACCTAAGTCCTAAAGAGTTGAGTAGAATCGATCCGCTCGATAAACACTCCTCGATCTCCATAGCGACAATTAAAAGAGGTTAAAGCCAAACATTGGTAAAAAACCTAAGTCCTAAAGAGTTGAGTAAAATCGATTCGCTCGATAGACGCTCCTCGATCTCCATAACAACGATTAAAACAGGTTAAAGCCAAACATTGGTAAAAAACCTAAGTCCTAAAGAGTTGAGTAAAATTGATTCGCTCGATAGACGCTCCTCGATCTCCATAACAACAATCAAAACAGGTTAAAGCCAAACATTGGTAAAAAAACCTAAGTCCTAAAGAGTTGAGTAAAATCGATTCGCTCGATTGACGCTCCTCGATCTCCATAACAACGATTAAAACAGGTTAAAGCCAAACATTGGTAAAAAACCTAAGTCCTAAAAGAGTTGAGTAAAATCTATTCGCTCGATAGACGCTCCTCGATCTCCATAGCGACAATTAAAACAGGTTAAAGCCAAACATTGGTAAAAAACCTAAGTCCTAAAAAGTTTAGTAAAATCGATTCGCTCGATAGACGCTCCTCGATCTTCATAACAACGATTAAAATAGGTTAAACCCAAACATTGGTAAAAAACCTAAGTCCTAAAAAGTTGAGTAAAATTGATTCGCTCGATAGAGGCTCCTTGAATCTCCATATCGACAATTAAAACCAAACGTTGATAAATGACCTAAGTACAGATTGAATCAGATCAAAATCAAGAAGTATTGAAAATGAGAAATATTGAAGAAAATGAAGTTTTATTCATCTGAATACAGAGAATATCTCCTGATCTACATATGAAGTTTTATTCATCGAAATACAAAAGCATCCTTCAATTTACATATCTTTACAAATACAAAAGTGGAAAATCCTATCCAATAGATCGGAATCTTTCACGACAATGTCCACGGAAACATCGATCTTCACCCAGCTACCCCATGTTTCCCTCCAACCATCTGAGAAGCATGCTGCTCACGATGATCGACTTCTTTAGTTCGGTGGCCAGGCTCTGAAGATCAGTCCTCCCTTTAGTCTGAAACAACCAATTGCAAGTCGAATACCTTGCAGCGGTCATTAGACCAAAAACGAGCTCCTGCTTGAAGGATGGGGTTGAATTTTACTCTAAAGCATGATCTCTCGAGGATCATTGCAAAAGTGAAAGTTTACCAGCACACCCCCGGCGATCTATCACTCCGGAGGTAACCTCCAAGAACAAGGATGCCTGGTAAATATGAACCCTCCATGTGCAAACAAAGAACCATGGACCCCAAGCCATTGAAGACCAATGCAGAGGTCACATGGGACCCGTCAGTACTAGGTAGGGCATCAATTGGACCTGTCTGTACAAGGCAGATGATGCTTGAGTTATTATAAGATAATGGATCACGATAATGTGACTTTTTGAAAATTATGGGATTACTGGGCAGTGTAAAACCCAACGAAACTGATATCTCCATCGCGTACGGTATGAATAATGTGGAAAGAAACTGCTTATCTTTTTATAGGGAATTTTAAATTAATCCTATGGCTGGATATAAATCTAATCAAGGGACGAGAATGCGACTTTTGACTTCCCGAATTTAATGCGAGTAAGATGGAACGGCGCTAGGATTGTCGATAAAACTGCTCGATGAGAATGAGGCATCAAGGTTGAAACGACCAGAATGAGAAATCCTTATACATTCCAGTGGATTCATTAAAAACAACTTGACACTTTATGAAGAATGCTCAACCGACGAACATAATCCTTAAGAGAAGGATATTTACAATGAGGGATAATTACTTCTACGAAGAATTAGGAATATATAAGCAGAAAGACGAAATAAGTTGATCGTTTTGACGACAAAATACGTGCTTGACAATGTCAAGTCCAGCTTTTCCCTTGGAGTCCAAGAAATCTGACGGACTGATAGATGAAACAGTCGACAAAGCTAAGATATACAGACTTGTCAGCGCCTCATATATCAAAATTGATACACTTGTTGTTTTATTTGGGGATACTCAAGCTCGCAATTAGTACACAAAAACATGGGAAGGCAGCAGACAGGTTTTTCTAAGGGAATTAACTCTAAAAGAAATCACTCAAAAAGAAGTTGCAAGGAAAACCTTATATAGAACTTCATAACAAACAAAAATTATATCTGACAGTGATGACTAATCGATCATCGACAAGCGTGATAAGCTTACAGTTCTTTAAAAGCTAAGTACAAGAATGAAGTATAGAGAAATATTCCTTTTCAAACAATCAACAATTTCTGATGTCCAATGCGACTAAAGGAATTGACTAAGGATTGGGCATAGTCAATCAATGAACTTATTTACAAGCTAAGTACATTCTGAAAATACTCGCGGCTGGTCGGCAGCCATAAACAACACTCTCAGCCAAAAGCTGATCGCCCTCAAGAAAATATCAGATAAGTTCCTATCGATTTCTAAATTTGAATCACTTTCTTACTGAAGAGATTTGTATTTGATTACAACTGAGTTAAAGATATATTAAGTCTAAACTCATAATCGAAGCAATTTACAAAACGAAAGAGTAAATTTGTCATTAAATTTTTTTACAACAAAATACTTTGGCAAATAACCACATGTTGGTTACAGCCAATATTCCAAAAAAAAAAAAAAAGAAGAAGCAGGTCATCAAGGCTGATTATCACCACCAGGTCGACCAGAAGAAGCACCTTTTCGAGGAGTAGCTGTATCGAGAAACGCCCTCACCTCCTCTTGACGCTTCTGATAACCTGCATCATAGCCTTCTTCGAAGGCACGCTGACGAGATTCCTCTGAGTTGGTGTTCAATCGAGCCAAATCATCCCTCTCCTTTTCAAGAGCTGATTTTTCATCACGTAACTTTTGGAGATCATCATTGAGAAGCTCAATATGAAGAGCTTGCCCCTTGGCCTTTGAAGTCTCCGTATCCAGTCGAAGCCTCATGTTCTTTCTACTAAGCAACAAATTCATCGTATTGGGCACCCAGTTGCAGAGCATAATATTTCCCCTGAGAAGAATGAAATTATAAACGACAAGACAACAAGAAATAAACAGTATGAGAATAAGTTGAATTAGAGAAGTACCTGCTCGAACTGTTTGAACAGGGACTGAACAAGACGGTGGGAAGAAGAACCCTCATGCTTCTTCAGCTCGCCAGGAAAAATGGTACTAAGACCCAGATCCCAGGAGAGAGGATCAGGTTTGCAGGAATCAGGCAGGGTAGAATCTAAAGGAATCTCATCACGACTAGGGAGTCCGACTCAGTTATATCCTTAATTTACTCCAAAATACACCGGTCATCCAACAACTGCGGGGATTCCCTCTCATTAGGGCTCACAAAGGTTTCCTTCCCCGAGTAAGAAATTACCGTCCTCCGACCGGAACGAGGACCAGCCCAAACTCCAGAAGAACCACCAGCCTCGAAGGAAGTGGTCATTGCAGTGGTATCAGAAAGTTAAAAATCCATAAAAGTTTGACTAACTGACTGAGGATGAAAACTAACCAAAGATGGATCAATAACCTGACCGCTAGTCGCTGGCCCAACGATGTTATTTATTTGACCTTCACCAACAACAAGCTCAGTAGCAGAAGAGGAAGAAACATGAAGGTTAAAAGATTGCTCCAGGTTGGACATATCCCCAAAAGCAACCCGACCAGGGGAAGGTCTCCTTTCGAAATCAGAACGAATAAGGGGATTTTGTTCAGAAAACTCCGAGTTAACATTCACCTCGTTAGAACGATCAGAGGGGACAACAGAAGTTTGAGTCCCCGACCTACTAACGATCTGGAGTCGAGGAGGGTCAGCCGAAGGCCCCTTGGTGCGAGACCTCTTTGGTCTAGGGTTTCTGGAATTATCGCGCGAAGAACGCTTAGAAGTGTTACCAAAGAGATTGCTCATTTTCGGAGGTTCGAAGAAAACTCAAAAAAATCGAGCGAAGTTATCGACCTGCTGGGGAGAGTATTTTATCTAAACAGGAATACGCTGTAAAATAGCGAAGAACTTTTTACCTCGGGTATTTATCCCAAGTAAAAGGACGCGACAGACCTTCTGGACAGGAGCGAAACAGAAACCCTTACCAATGAACAATCGCAAGAATTCGAAAAGACATAAACATAATGATTACGCCTAAGATGAAGATTTATGTCTAAGAATATCACAATTAATGGAAAAGCCGAAACATCACACACGAAGAATACAAATCGTCTTATTCAAAAAGATAAGAAAATAATATTAAAATTTATACAGCAATTATGAAAAGTTATTTCCCGCCACTATCCAAAATTCTTTGGTCGCTCCCTGACACGACCTGATCGCCAGCAGAAACATCATGATCGCCAGTCGTTCCTCCTTCATCATCAGCATTATTCATAACTTCAGGATTATCTTTCTCACTCTCTTGGTCAACGAAATTATTGTCAACTTCGGGATTGATATATGAAGAAGGAATTGACAGAGGTTCTCCAAACTCCTTGACCAGATGTGCCAATGGAAAATGTTGGTATTTAACACTAGACAGATCGGATCAAACCCATAGCGACCATCTGATGGATTGCCTTCTTAAAAGTGCTTTCGAGGAGTGGACCGATTTTCTGGTACATTAAAGCAGTATGAACCAGAGAACTAAGGAACTCGCGAATCACCTTCTCTTCGAGATTCCTACCGTATCGATCTCTGAGTCCGCTAAGAGGAAGATCCTTTTTATACTCGTCCAAGGAAGTCCGAAGATTAGCGACCTGCGACTCCAGCTCACTGATCCGAGTGGTGTTTTGAACTTGACAATCTTCCAGCTCCTTGCTCAGCTGCGTGACCCGTTCTTCAGCACGAGAAGTCTCTAGAATATTATTCAAAACTTCGGGATCATTTGTTCCCTTAGCTTGAGGATCGGTGGTCGAGGGTGGAGAAGAAGAAGACGTAGAAGGATGCTTTCTGAAGCAATGCCTTATTCCTTTCCTCAAGGAATTCACACTGTTGCCTCCAAAGAGCAGCTTCGTAAGCATACGACGTCAGACAAGTATTAGTCTGGAAAACCAAAAGAAGGAAATCAGAGAATTAAAAACCCATTAGGAAAGCCAGTAAAAAGGCATGTGAAACAATAAAAACCTTCTCGGCATAGAGGAAAGCTTTCTGTAATTTCTCCAAAGGATCCTTGCGCAGCAACTTATTAATATCACGTGTAAAGACACATGAGAGGAGGATACGGGTAGCCTTATCGACTGCATTCTCACTCTCATCATGAATCAAAGAATCATTCTCGGACAGCAGCCCTCTTCCACTTTAAATGATCTTCGATCATTTCGACAACGGTAGGTTTCGGATGCTGTTCGCAGAGCAATGAAAGGTCTTCACCAGAACGACCATAATATTGTTTTCTCCTCTTGACTGGTCTGTCGATAGGATGGGGCATTGACCAACCACGACATCCATGGATACCAAGGGAAGTTCTGAGCTGAAAAGGAGGATAACCTTGTCCGGTCCCTTGACGATCTGGAGTACGTGCAGATGGAAGTGGCTGAGGAGTTTCTTCAAAAGAATCAAGGGAATCCTCTCTATAATCCTCAGATTCATGGCCCATATCCAATTTTCTCTTTTTAGACAATCTCTGCTCAATCGGATGGTTCTCTATAATTTTGGTAGATTTAGACAAAACCATTTTTCCTTTTGAAGAATGCCGAGAGTTCTCTACCATAGATACTGAGAAAAATGAACTCCCATCAGATAAGTTATTCAAAGAAAATATAAAAGTAAAAGGGGCAAAAATATATAATACTTACTAAGCGATTGTGAGGAAGACGAGATAGGAAAGGTGTGAGAGCTCAGGCCCGCTTTACGGAGAAAAGCCTCGCCAATAAGAAGGGCACGTTGGTACTTATCAGCACGCATTTCTACTATATCTCGTCAACCAATTGTGGATCGTCAGGAATAAAGTGACCAGTAACAGAGCGACCACCAGAAACCCATTTGGCGTCGTGGTCCCACGAGAATAGCTTGGTAGAACCATCTGCTGAGACAATATGAGATGGAGGACGTACAAAGAAAAAATGAGATTTCCAGGCAGGATTGCTTGAAACAGGAGAATCAAAAATAGAACTACTAGACTTTTGACTAGCGAAGAAATAACCATGATTGGAAGAGCTAGAAATATTAAAACGAAACAACTGGGTAAAATTACGAAAAGAATGATGGAATCCTTTTGCGATCATCAGGACAGAAAAGCAAACGACAAAGGCTACGGAATTGGGAACCAGTTGTGCCAGAGAGACGCTGAATATCCTTAAAATATCAAGGAATAAGGCAGACAAAGGAAGACAGAGGCCGTGATTGAAATGGGCAGTGTAAAAATCCCGACAACCTTCCGGAGGGAGGTGACCCTGTCGGAAAGCGATGGAAGAATAATCTCATAACCCTCCGGGAAATATTTCCCGTAATTATCCAACATCTCGTGAAAAGTCTCATCGGTATACGTGCAGGAAAGATTCTCGATCGGATCAGAAATTTGGGGGGTAGCGCCCTTGCTTTTCTTGGCCTTGGTAGCAACCTCGGCATCAGATATGATCCGTACTTTAAAGGTGTCTTTATCTGGAATAATCATCTCGGATGTTCCTGCTGGGACTGGTGGAGGGCTAGGAGAAGCCCCCACCTCAATAACTGCAGTAGCTTGTTCGGCAGAAGAAGATGAGGGATTCTTCGAAAGAGAAGCCATGTTGTTAAGATCCTCGGAAATATGGATCGGGCGCTAAAAGATATTGAAGAAACTATCGAATAGGAAAAATTGCCACAAGAATATTGTAGAAGAAAGTAAAAAATTGTTGAAACACCGATCACCTATTTATATAGAACGACGAAAAGACGTTTCAAACCTCTTGCGACTAATCGTATTCCCGCCAATCGTCAATTGCTGATCGAAAAACAACGAAAAACGACTATCTATGATGCGTAGCACTCTTTTCCTTACTTAGGATTTTTTCCCACAGGGTTTTTTTCCTAGTAAGGTTTTTAACGAGGCACAATTCATAGAAAAGACAGTCGTGACAAACCATCTACTTCTACGAGCTTCTATTGCATAAACGCTCGATGAAGTTAGGGAGTACTGATGGGGGTTGTTTTACACCCCATATAATACTCGGATCCACTCGAAGACCTCAGGTCGGTTCGACCATATAAGCTCATTCGGGATCATCCATCGATCCGATCAGAAGACTATTCTCATTGGCGAACTAAACTACAATCCGGACTCAAGAAGGATAAATATGCCGAGTCCTAGAAGGATTATGTTTCCTTGAATAGCTAGAGTTGGTAACCTATAAATACCTAGTTAAAGATTGTATTAGAACAACTACAATAGAGTACTTACGCCTACATACTTGGGAAATTTGATAATAAAATTATAGAAAAGCTTTTGCTATACTATATTCAATATTCATCGTCTCGTGTTCTTATTTGCTCTTTACATATTGTTCTTTCTTGAAATCGATCCATCCGGAATAGATTAACTTGGCCCTAAATACATATAATCTAATCCTCGAGAACCTTAAATATTGATTTAATCAAACCCGACGAAAAACGGTTAAATCAATATGAAACATATAAAAGTAATTGAATATACAAGTTTACAAAGAGAAATTTAAGTTCTTGATTCTTATTTTTGAGTGAGAGAGAGAGAGAGAGAGAGAAACTGGCCTTAATGTCATCACAATTTTGTTGCACAAGATCGACTCTATAGCAACTTTTTTCATCCATAGCTAATTTCTTTTTTTAGGGGGATTCATCGCAAATTAATTTTTTGAAATAATTATATGAAGACATTTGAGAATAAAGAGTCTTTTTATAGACAAAAGAACTGAAAATGAATATAATCTCTTTGTGGATAGATATGTTTTTCAAATTCACGTCATAAATAATTTTCTATAAATATTTAATATATATCGATACGGTGCACCACTGTATTGAATTATATATTATGTTTGTAACGGTCCGACCCCATGGATCCGTCGGATAATACTCGATTAAATTTTTATTCAAGGAAAATGTTAAAATACCATTTTTTAACGGGTGTAAAATCAAAACGAAAACTTAAAAGTTTATCGAAAGCGATTAGTCCATAATCAACCAACGATTAATGTATAAATTAGTTTATATTATTTAGTTTATTGATAAAATTAAAATATATTTTCAATTGAGAAAGTTTAAAACGGAAGCTGTTTAAAACGATATTAGAATAATTTAAATTACTAATTTTTTTGGTAAGAAAAATAAATTTGATTTAATATTTATAGTTTAAAGCGGAAGTATTTAAAACAAACTTTCATGGAAAATCTGATGTGGTGAAACAACATGTGAAACCTAACAGGGAGAAAGCAAGATTATATCAATATTACAGAAAATTAAAATTATTCTTCGATTAAAATGATCACTTTACAAAATTAGCTAAAACAACAAGATATTATAAAATTGATTTAAATGTTATAGCTATAGGTGTTTTGAAACATCAGTTGAAGGGAAAATATTAAAATCAAATAAGAATCTTAACAAATGTACAACTACTCTTCGAAATTAGGGTGGGAATGCAACCATGATGACCTAACCGCAACATGTACTATTATTTTTTCCAAACACCTGAAGCTGAAAAGATTGAAACATGGAATGCATAAGTTAATTATCCAACTTAGAGTGGTTGTAGTGCACATGTGTGTGAGATGCGTGGATGCAACATAATATGCGTGAGCATATATAACAGTATAATAAACAAACACATGCAATAACAATTTAAGCACTTTAAACAAGTAACCAACAATTACTGATGTCGTTCTTCTCTTACCCTCCAGTCCAAATTATGACGCCCCCACTGAACACACCAAATAAGGAGCTACCTTACTAACTGTACGAATAATATTAGTATATTTAATATTTATTAAAAAATAAAGTTATATATTATTAATAAAATAATTATAATTTTCTTTTTTAAAAAAATATCCCTACCCCCAACCCAGCCCCCGTAAAGCCACCCCTTACCCTACCCCATCCCAGGTCGCCGCAGGCCTGGGATCTGCAACAGATCCCATCCCTGGGTACCGTGTCCTGGGACCGACGATCCCAGGCCACCGACGGTTGGGACCGACGATCCCAGCCATATGGTGGTTTTACGGGGGGTTTGCTTGGAGCAGGGATGGTTATTTTTTTTTTTAAAAAAAATTATAACTATTTTATTAATAGACATAACTTTATTTTTTAATAAATATTAAATATACTAATATTATTATATAAATTTTAGATTTAGTAAATATTTTATCGGATTTATATTAAATATTATCTTGTATGTTAATATTATTTATAAAACTAAATAAGTTAAATAAATGTGTAAATATGATAAGTAAAATCTCTATATTAGTTCGCACGTGTCTTATTCGAGTCAATTTTTAATTTGGGTGACAATGTGGACTAAAATTATCAGTAAATTTAAAAATATGGGGTTATTTTGACAACCTGAAATATTAGGGGTATAATTGCCAGTCAACATAAGTAATAGTATCAATTTTGCTATAAAATTTAACTGATATGTCATCAGTTAACGTTCAAATTTTAACGGTGGTACCAAAAGTGACTGATTTCTTAAATTGTGGTAGCAAATGTGTCGGCCTCGATTTTTACGATACAACAAGTGAGAACCGATATATCGTTTGGTACCATAAGTGCAATTCTATCGTAAAAATTATATTAATTTGACATTTATCACCTACTTTTTTCCCGAAACGCCGACATTCTAACTTAATCTAAGTGGAATTTCAGCTTTTTAAAACTATAAAACCCAATATTCAAAATTTAACTAAACAGGATTTCAAATGTTTCACCATAACTATCAATTTATATGTTATTTATTTTTATTTTGAAATTGAAACCCTTTATAGTGGGCTGAAACTCTTTCAAATAGACCTCGACAATAGAAAAACTCAAATTGCTATCAAAATTTTGCAACGATTTAGGTTGGAATATATTCCATATTCCGATCGACATTAATTTGGTTGCAATTGTTGATTGAAATTTCAAATTCCCGGGTACAATTTGCAACCAATTTAAAATTGGTTGCAATCTCGAGAGAAATTGCCTCAGCTTAACCTATTTTTCACCGATTCATCATGTTTTAGCAGCTTTAACCCATTTTACATCTATTTCACTTTTTTTAACCATTCAACCAATTTTTCAATGTAACTCGTTCTTATACAGTTTCATTGATGTTGGTCCCAAGTGGTCAGAAGAGGTTTAGAGGGGGGGGGGGGGGGGGGGAAATAAACCTCTTTAAAAATTTCTTCAAATTTAACTTTAAAACTTTTACTTTAAACTGAACAGACTAAGCTGATCAGATTAGTTAGTTACAATTCTGCTCGCGAACAAATCTTTGAACAGTTTTGTTGACCACTCGTCTGATGGTTACTTAGCTAATTTTGTTAAAATCAGTTTTAATACTTAGAGTACTTGCAGCGGATTTTCAAAGTGTTTTTCACAAGTAATCTTAGTAGTTTGAAAAATGTTTCCCCAGTTTTATAAACTCCTTTAAATTCTTTTTCAAACAGTTAAGTTAAAGTGTTTTATGCAAACAGAAAATATGCAAGTAAAATGCAAACAAAAACACAAGCAATTTTTATAGTGGTTATATGGATTTGAATATCCTTTAGTCCACTCTTCCAAGTCACACAGATCTTGGGTTATACTATAATCACAAAGTTTACAGTATACTCTGCTTGCGCCAATCAACAAATGAAACGGCCACAAGTGCGCAGTAAGAAATCACTAAGAAATCCTACTTCTCTGAAGCAATATCACTCACTTAGATGGATATTTACTTCTCACAACACTCTCGATTACAAAATCACTCAGAAGATGTATTTTTCTTGATTCTTCAACTCTGCTTTCGTCAACAAATGACTCGGCTGATGAGTGAGCTGTTCTTGAGACTTAAAGAATTTTGCTTCGGAAATTTCTCTCAGAAAGTGTGTTGCTTGCATCTTCTTCGTCTCTTTCAGCTATTTATACTTGAGGATTGAAAAATGTCCGTTGAAGAGAAACAAGATTCAAATTCCTCGAGTACTGGTCCTTAAAATCCGCGAACGGCTCTTTTGCAGTATGTCCGTACTATGAACAGTACTATTCTGCAGGCAGCATTAAATGCACCCAGCTGATGCGAAGCATTTCTTCAATCATTTGTCTTTAATAACCTTGTACTTCAGCATTTATTACTCCAAGGGGCATTTATTACCGTTGGGAATACTTCATGATCTTCTTCACTTGGCTGACGAAAGTACATGTCTGATGGCGAACTCGGCTGATCTCAAACTTGAACAAATCTGATTTGAGTCGGCTGATCTTCATCAGTCTGATAACTTTACTTCAGTAGATCAGAAGTCTTGGACCTTGAAATTTTGACTCTTCTGATGTCTTCATTTCTTAGTCAAAAATTCTTCTAAGGGATCATCAGCTAAGTTACTCCATACTTAGCCAATCTTGAAGTTTTGGAATCCTTCAAAACCTCCCTTTACAAATTGTCTTCAGTGCCTTCATCTTCATCCTTATCCAACAATTTCCCCCTTTTTGATGATGACAAAACTTCAGCTAAGTACCTGTTAAAATACCTAAGCTAAAGAATGTAATCCTCAAAGTTTTCTGAGATAGAAAAAGTTTATTGGATTGAACTTGACTTTTCATTAATATTGAAAAAGAATTACAGGGTACAAGTTCATCAGATGAGATTTCTGAAGAATAGATAGAAGTGAACTGATTACAAAGATTTTACAATTTCTAACTATCAGCTTCTTCATCTGATCCTTCAAGCACTTCTTCATATTCATAAGATGACTCTTCGTCATCTTCTTCTTCATCAGCTTCTTCTTCCAAGATTGCTTTGGCAGCTTCCATCTTTTCTTTGAGTTGCTGTTCTCTGATCAGCTCCATTGCTTTCTTGGCAGATTCAGTCTCCTTGTACTTGGTAGTTTCTTTTTCAATCTTTTCTTCTTCTTCTACCTTTCCAAGTTTTTCAGTCTTGTCAGCAGTGTCTTCAGTCTCCTTGGCTTCAATAGTTGCAGCAGCAGTTTCCTTAGCTGTTTCAGCAGCAGTTTCCTTAGCTGTTTCAGCAGCAGTTTCCTTAGCTGTTTCAGCAGCAGTTTCCTTAGCTGTTTCTTCCCTTTTATCTTCCCCCTTTTTGTCATCATCAGTTTTGATGACATCAGAAGGTGCAACAGCAGGGTTGAGCGCAACTGTTGGAATCTTAACTCCAGCACATAGAGCTTTCAGATTCTGATTGACAACATCGTGACTAGCTGTAAGATGATGAATATCAGTGCTGATGATGTCAGTCTTGTCATTGAAGTAGTCAATATTCAGGTTTACAGTTGCAATTTCATCTTGAACGGCCTGTACAACACTTCCCATTTCATGCAACATTCCTAAATTGACTGCCTTCTCCTCTTCACTGACTTTGATGAAGGTTGCAGTCAGATCAGCGATCTTGTGTTCAGCTCTTGTAAGTGCAGCATGAAGATGATTTACATCACTCTTCACATCCTCCACATTTCTGTTCATTTCATTTAAGCTGTTCACTAACTGCAAAGAATGATCTTGAGGAATAGGAATACTTGTGATTTCAGTCTTGATGATCTTTTCTGTAGACTGTTGCACAGTTTCCAGTTGAAGTTTATTTGACTCTGTCAATTCTTCCTTAAGTTCAGTCTTCAGCTTCTCCTTTACCTTCATCAGTTGTTGCTTGTGCTTGTCTTCCAGTTCCTTTAGTTGGTTTTCCATCAGCATCTGGATTGCTTCCATCAGTGATGAATGTTGATCAGCTGATGAAGCAGAAGCATCAGCATCAGCTTCCTTCTCTTCAGTCGCCTGTTGAACAGGGACTTCTTTCATGTCCGTCATCTGATGATCGTCAGACGTCTTAGCTTGCCATTCAATAGCTAAGGACTTGTCAGCATTTTTGTGCTCATCAGTAACATCATCGTAGAACAGATTAGTGATGGTTCCATCATCATTGAAGCATGTTGTCTGTCTAATCTGCCGTACAATAATCCAAGGGTTGACAAAAGCATTGTTTCCCTTAGGGACTTCATAGAACGGTTGTACTTCCTTGCCAAAAATGATTTGCTGAATACTTGGCAGCAGTGGCAAGTCACTTGAACAACCTTGCTGATATTTTGACTTTTTAGCCCATCTCTTCAGGGCAGCCATAACAGCAAATTTAATTGCCCTTTCTTCAGCATCTTCAGACTTCTTCTTCTTCTCAGGCAGGGTGCTTTGAAACTTCTTGGCCTCCTCCAATGCAAAGCCTTTTGCATAACTATGCATGACATCTCTTACATAGCTGGGATCCAGGGCCTTTTGAATGGAGTTTGTTTTCAGCCAAGTCAGAACCCAACGTTCTTCATCAGCTAACTCCTTCATGTTTTGAAGTTCTGTTATTGACTTGTTCAGCCTGTTGTCTCTCCAACTGATATATCTTGGTTTCTCCTGGTTGAACAGAGTCTTCAACATAAGCTTCTGATCATTGTAAGCTAAGGACTTCTCAAATTTCTTGAAAAGCTCCTTATCAGCATACACTATCTCAAAGGCTTTTCTAACTTCAAATTTGTCCTTTGACTTGACTTTGGGGGCAGGCAGCAATATTCTTTTCTTGTCTTCTTCTTTATCCTTGCCTTCTCCAATCTTGATGCCACCTCCATGGACAGGTCCATAGGCATCTGTTTTGCTCTTTCCAATAACCATAGCCAGTTCAGCATCCTCAGCAGCTTTTCTCTCTGCTTCAGACATTCTTCTCCTGGCCTCATCCTTAGCTTCTTGAGCTTTGCTTAGCTCAAGTGCTTTCTTTTCTTCCAATTCATCCTGTTTCCTCTGTTCAGCTTCCTCCCTTGCTTTCTTGTCAGCTTTGGAAATTTTCTTTTTCCTTAGCACTATTTTTCTCTTGCCTTTATCAGCAGGGGCTGGTCCAGCAGATGATATGGGAGCAGCAGCTATAGGATGTATGATTTGAACATCTGGATCTTCTTGAGGTTGAGCATCCTCAGCAGTTGGTGCAGATTGAATAATCTGTTGCTCATCAGCTTTGTCAGCAGTAGAAGCTTCAACAGCTTCAACTGGTCTTTCAGCAGACTCTGGACTTGATCTCACCAAGTCCACCAACTCAGTATCCTTTTCCAGGAATGTCATCTTCTTTCTTGCTGACTTCTTTGTCAGACCATGAATAGGCCTTAAAGTAGCAGTGTCCTTCATTTGACTCCTTGTTCTGTAAGAGACATTCTCAGCAGGCTTCTCTGCTGATGGAGTTCTTGATGGTGATGCAGGGGATCCAGTCCTTACATCAGCAATTATGTTATCAATAATTTTAGTGGCTTCAGCAGCAGAAGTCACTTTCTCCACCTTCTTAGGAACCTTTTCCTTAGGCTTATCAGCAGCCTTCTTCTTTCTGGGCTCAACAGCTAAATCAGCAGTTTTTACCAGTTTCCTTTGCCTTTTGGCAGGAAGCTCTTTTGGTTCCTCATCAGCTTCTTCAGGCTCATCAGCCTTCCTCTTTTGAACAGCCAGGTATTTGTTCATGGCCTTAGATTTGTGAATTTCCTTGCCATTTGCCATAGTGCATCCCAGATGAGACAATAGGTAGCTGAGAGTTATCCTGTGGTTTGTGTGAGGTTCTTTTCCTTTCTTTACATCAAGGAACTCAGCAAAGATGTACCAGATGATCATGGACCAGTTGACTTCCAATCCATAATAAATAGCAGTCATGATGCTGAATCTCTTCATTGTAACAGCATCAAGGGAAAAGGTGCAGTTTTCCATCAGTTTTGCCACGATATCAGCCATCCGCTGATACTCGTCCTTCAGCTGTTTCTTCCTGATATTCCCAGACAGTATCTCCCCTTCCTTGGCGCAGATCGCCCAAAACTCTTGGTATTTTGCTTCAGTTAACACAGTGACATCATGACGTCCACTGTTACGAAGCCCAAACTGTTCGTGAAGAACGGCAGGAGTGATGACAACAGATTTGTCACCTACTGTAGCAGTAATTTCCAACTTCTCGAAATTGACCTTGGTCGTACTGTAGTATTCCATAACCTGGTCAGTCCAGATTACTCATTCATGATACTCCAAAAAGTTCACCAAAGTTGCAGACTTGAACTTCTCCAGAAGCTCCTTCATCAGTTGTGTACCAGTTTGGTAGTATGAATCGTATACTAGGTACATGCCTTCAGCAGCCATTGTAGATCTGTGGAAATTAGAGAGAAAAACGAAGAGATTTTGCAGGAAAATTGCTTAATTCTCACAAGTGCTTTTGAAAATTTAGGGTGCGTAAAGAACGACTCGACTGATCAGATGGGAATTTATAGAGTTGGGGGTATGTCGGTTTCCGTGATATCCGCCAACCGTTAGATCCGTTTTTCTGTCAGTGATGATCGTGCGGCTTCAGTTACGACCTTTCAAATTCAAAAGATATTTTAATGAAGAGCGGGAATATGTACCGCCCGACATTTACTTATAAAAGCGTGTTTTGAATAAAACGTTTTAAATAGCTCGCTTTTATTTAAGTAAACAGATGAGTACAATAAATACTTATCTGATGGACTACTGTCCTGATGACAATGCTGTTATCAGAGAATGCCAATAGCTGATAACCTTCCTCAGCTGTTTGTCAATCCAGCCAGATAAAATACTTTTGTTCTTCGATAGTTGAGTCCTCTGTTGAAAACATAACTTCAACTAACTGTCATCAACAAATTTCATCTTTAATTCAGAAGTACCGCTAGTCTTACACGTTCCCCCTGAGTTTAAGAATTCATAAGTTAACTAGTCTGTTGAAAGTTAATCCTTGAAGATAATAGTGATGAGTAAGCTGTTGAACTCTAGTCTTCTGATGAGTTCCCCCTCAGCTTATGCATCTAACTTTAATAAACCCAGTTCAGCTCTTAGAGTTGAAAACCTTGTCTCACTTAGAGGTTTTGTGAAGATGTCAGCAATCTGATTTTCAGTAAACACATATTCTATCATGACATTTCCTTTCTCCACGTGATCTCTAATAAAGTGATGTTTGATCTCAATATGTTTAGTCCTTGAATGTCTTGTAGTATTCTGAGTAAGACTGATTGCACTTGTATTGTCACAGTAGATTGGTATTCCACTGATTTTGATATTGTAGTCTTCAAGTTGATGTTTCAACCATAAGATTTGTGCACAGCAAGCTCCAGCAGCTATATACTCAGCTTCAGCAGTAGATATGGATAATGAAGTCTGTTTCTTACTTATCCATGAGATCAGACGACTACCTAAGAACTGACAGGCACCTGTTGTGCTTTTTCTGTCAATCTTGCAGCCGGCAAGGTCAGAATCTGAATAACCAATAAGCTCAAATCCAGACTCTCTAGGGTACCACAATCCCAATTCTTGAGTGCCCTTAACATATTTCAATATCCTCTTGGCAGCTAAGAGATGAGATTCTTTGGGGTTTGATTGAAATCTTGCACAGACTCCAACAGAGTACATGATATCAGGTCTGCTGGCTGTTAGATATAACAGTGACCCAATAATGCCTCTGTATTTGGTTAAGTCCACAGATTTGCCATCTTCATCTTTATCCAAACGAAGACTCGTAGACATTGGAATTGTAGCAGTAGAGCTAGTTTCCATACCAAATTTCTTGAACAGATCCTTTGTGTATTTTGCTTGGCTGATGAAGATTCCATCAGGCAACTGTCTAACTTGCAAGCCAAGAAAATAGTTAAGTTGTCCCATCATGCTCATTTCAAACTTGTTCTGCATCAGCTTTGAGAACTTATCACACATCTGTTGATTTGTTGAACCAAAAATAATATCGTCCACATAAATTTGCACAAGCAAAATATGTTCTTCCCATTCAATAGTGAACAAGGTCTTGTCAACTTTACCTTTGCGAAATCCTTTAATTAAAAGAAAGTCAGATAAAGTATCATACCATGCTCTTGGAGCCTGTTTCAGTCCATAAAGAGCTTTCTTCGGACGATATACTTTGTCCTCTTCTTGATAAACTTCAAATCCAGGGGGTTGTTCAACATAAACTTCTTCTTGCAATTCTCCATTGAGAAAAGCTGATTTCACATCCATCTGATAGACTGTGAAATTCTTGTGAGCAGCGTAGGCAAGAAAGAGTCTGATTGCCTCTAGTCTTGCTACTGGTGCAAATGTTTCATCAAAGTCAATGCCTTCTTCTTGGCAGTAACCTTTGGCCACTAGTCTTGCTTTGTTTCTGGTGACTTCACCATCTTCATTCATTTTATTTCTGAATACCCACTTAGTGCCAATGACTCTTTGATGACTTGGTCTAGGAACTAAGTACCAGACTTCATTCCTTTCAAATTGATTTAGCTCCTCCTGCATAGCTTCAATCCAGTTGGAGTCACTAAGAGCTTCTTCAATTTGTTTAGGCTCAACTTGAGATAGAAAACTAGCAAACATAGCATCTTGTGCAGTAGCTCTTCTTGTTTTCACTCTGTCTAATGGATCACCAATCACTAACTCTGGTGGGTGATTTCTGAGCCATCTGAGATCAGGTTGCAAATCATAATGTTGTCCTTTGTCTTGATCTTGCAACACTACTGTTGGAGATACAGTAGTAGTCTGTTGAACATTTGTTGTCTGTTGAACAGTCGCTGGTCTATCAGCTGTTTGCAACTCGTCTGTTAGACAATCAACTCTGTGATTTTGAACAGCACTTGAGTTATCAGCTGAGGTGAGATTAGGTAGTATGATGGGAACATATTCTTCATTCTTTCCAACATTCATCTTCTGTAAATCAGTAGACAGATCTTGATTAACATTTTGATTCTTTTCAGAAGATTGACTTGGCTCATCAAATACTACATGAATGGATTCTTCTATTAGTAATGTTCTTTTATTGAAAACTCTATAAGCCTTACTAACAGATGAGTATCCTACAAAAACAACTTCATCAGCCTTTTCTGCAAATGCAGTAAGGTGATTTTTACCATTATTTAAAACATAGCATTTACAACCAAAAATCTTAAAGTAATGAATGTTTGGCTTCCTGTTGTTCCAAACTTCATATGGAGTCTTGTTTTGGTGCTTGTTGATCATGCATCTGTTTTGGGTAAAACATGTTGTATTTGTTGCTTCTGCCCAAAATCTTTGTGGCAGCTTAGCTTCAGCTATCATGGTTCTGACAGCTTCCTTAAGTGTTCTGTTTCTCCTTTCAGTAACACCATTCTGTTGAGGGGTTCTTGCAGCAGAGTACTCATGATGTATTCCTTTGATATTACAATACTCTTCAACAGTAGAGTTTGTAAACTCTGTCCCTCTATCTGATCTGATCTTCAATATTTTGATACTCTTCTCATTTTGGATCAGTTCCATCAGATTTGTAAGATGTTCCTTGGTTTCACTTTTCTTCTTCATGAAAATCACCCAAGTATATCTTGAATAATCATCCACAACAGCTAGGCAGTATTTCTTTCCACCATTGCTGACAGGATCAATGGGTCCAAATAAGTCCATGTGTAGCAGCTCCAATATTCTTCCAGAAGATTGATGCTTCTTGCTTTTGAATGATGACTTGATTTGTTTACCCTTCTGACAGGCGTCACAGAGCTTATCTTTACTCATGACTGTTTTAGGAATCCCTTCTACCAAATCATTCTTGATTAATCTGTTGATGGTCTTGAAGTTTAAATGATTCATTCTCTTGTGCCACAGCCAACTAACTTCACTTGGTGCAGATGCCACCAAACAAACATTTGAATTCTTGTCAGCAGAATTCCAGTCAACTATGTAGACATTCCCTTGTCGTCTTCCAGATAAAATTACCTTCTTTGTACCAATCTGTTCAACGTAGCACTTATCTGTTGAGAAGATAACTGAATATCCTTTGTCACAAAATTGACCTATGCTCAGCAGATTATATTTGAGGCCTTTAACATATGAGACGTCAGATATCTCTATGTTTCCTCTGATTAACCTTCCTTTAGCTTTAATCTTGCCTTCTTTGCTGTCTCCAAAAGTAACCTTTGGACCATCCACAGCAACTGCGTCAGTCAACTCATGTATGTTTCCACACATGTGCCTTGAACATCCACTGTCCAAGTACCAAATCTTCTCTACTTTACTCCTACTCCTAATCCTATCCTACAAAACAAAAATAAAATTATTTTAGGTACCCTTATTGAGAGGGTCCTGAGGGATTAGTTCCACCTTTGACAACACAAGATGTTGAAGTCTTAGGCTTCTTAGGTTTCTGAGTTTTCACAGGAGCATGAACAGCTTTATTATCATCATAATTATCAGATAAGTCATGTTGATGATCAGTATGATAAGAATAATGTTCATAAGCAGGGTAAGGTGCATGATAAGCAGGATATGCATGCATTGGATGAGCAGGATAAGGTGTATAGTAACTAGGAAATTGAGGTGCATGATACATAGGATGATATGCAGCAGGTTGCACATAATATGACTCATTTCCATACCAAGCATTTTGATTTTTCTTATTCTTATGCTTCTTTGGTTTACTAACAGCTTGCTCATTAACAGACGACTTAGTTTTCTCACTAGTCTGATTAGCTTTAACCTTATCAGAAGACTTCCTAGGACTCTTCTGTTTGGGTTTACTAGTCTGTTTTCCTAAACTAGGCTCTTTGCTCTTTTTAGCCTTAGGAGTTTTCTTCTCCTTTACCACTTTCTCAGATGAGGTAGGTTTAGAAGTTTGAACATACAGAATGACCTTACTATTGTCAGCAGAAATGAATTTTTCAGTATGATTCAATTCTAATTTATCCTTTTCTAAAGGTGTCTCCTGTTTACTAGATGTAGGCATGGATGCAACAGTTGACTTATCATGAGACTCGATAATTTTCTCAAGTTCCATGATTTTTCCTTTATAGACCTCACATTCAGCTTTCAGAGATTCATGCTCTTGCTCAAGCTGTTTATACTCAGCTGATTCTCTAGGCTTTTCAGCTTTAAGTTTCAGTGAGTTAT
>CM064880.1:49569358-49679587 GCA_003313485.2 Penstemon barbatus
ATAATTCAATGAAACTTTTAGCTGAAAGGCCAAAGGAATCAGCTGAATATAAACAGCTTGAGCAAGAACATGAATCTCTGAAAGCTGAATGTGAAGTTTTTAAAGGAAAAATCATGGAACTTGAAAAAGTTATTGAGTCTCATGAGAAATCATTTGTTGCATCCACGCATACGTCTAGTAAACAGAAGATACCTTTAGAACAGGATAAGTTTGAACTGAATCATACTGAAAAATTTGTATCAGCTGACAACAGTAAGGTCATTCTTTATGTTCAGACAACTAAATCTACTTCACCTGAGAAAGTAGTAAAGGAGAAGAAAACTCCTAAGGCTGAAAAGAGCAAAAAGCCTAGTTTAGGTAAAAAGACTAGTAAGACCAAACAGCAGAGTCCTAAGAAATCTGCTGATAAAGCTAAACTGAATCAAACTGTTGGTAAAACTAAGTCGTCTGTTAATGAGCAAGCAAGTAGTAAACCAAAGAAGCATAAAATCAAGAAAAATCAAAATGCTTGGTATGGAAATGAGTCTTATTATGTGCAACCTGCTGCATATGATCCTATGTATCATGCACCTCAATTTCCAGGTTACTATGCATCTTATCCTGCTCATCCAATGCATGCATATCCTGCTTATCATGCACCTTACCCTGCTTATGAACATTATTCTTATCATACTGATCATCAACATGACTTATCTGACAACTATGATAAAAATAAAACTGTTCATGTTCCTGTCAAAACTCAGAAGCCTAAGAAGCCTAAGACATCAACATCTTGGGTTGTCAAAGGTAGAACTAATTCTTCAGGACCCACTCAATAAGGGTACCTAAAACAATTTTATTTTTGTTTTGTAGGTTAGGAGTAGGAGTAGGAGTAAAGTAGAGAAGATTTGGTACTTGGACAGTGGATGTTCAAGGCACATGTGTGGAAACATACATGAGTTGACTGATGCAGCTGATGTGGATGGTCCAAGTGTTACATTTGGAGACAGCAAAGAAGGCAAGATTGTAGCTAAAGGAAGATTAATCAAAGGAAACATTGAGATATCTGACGTCTCATATGTTAAAGGCCTAAAGTACAACCTGCTAAGCATAAGTCAATTTTGTGACAAAGGATATTCAGTTATCTTCTCAACAGATAAGTGCTATGTTGAATAGATTGGTACAAAGAAGGTAATCTTATCTGGAAGACGACAAGGGAATATCTACATAGTCGACTGGAATTCTGCTGACAAGAATTCAAATGTTTGTTTGGTGGCCTCTACACCAAGTGAAGTTAGTTGGCTATGGCACAAGAGAATGAATCATTTAAACTTCAAGACCATCAACAGATTAATCAAGAATGATTTGGTAGATGGGATTCCAAAAACAGTCATGAGCAAAGACAAGCTCTGTGACGCCTGTCAGAAGGGTAAACAAATCAAGTCATCGTTCAAAAGCAAGAAGCACCAATCTTCTGAAAGAATCTTGGAGCTGCTACACATGGACTTATTTGGACCCATTGATCCAGTCAGCAATGGTGGAAAGAAATACTGCCTAGCTGTGGTGGATGACTATTCAAGATACACTTGGGTGATATTCATGAAGAAGAAAAGTGAAACCAAGGAACATCTTACTAATCTGATGGAACTGATCCAGAATGAGAAAAGCATAAAGATATTGAAGATCAGATCAGATAGAGGGACAGAGTTCACAAACTCTACTGTCGAAGAGTATTGTAACATCAAAGGAATACATCATGAGTATTCAGCCGCTAGAACCCCTCAACAGAATGGTGTTGCTGAAAAGAGAAACAGAACACTGAAGGAAGCTGTCAGAACCATGATAGCTGAAGCTAAGCTGCCACAAAGATTTTGGGCAGAAGCAACAAATACAGCCTGCTTTACCCAAAACAGATGCATGATCAACAAAAATCAGAACAAGACTCCATATGAAGTTTGGAACAACAGAAAACCAAATATTCATTACTTTAAAATTTTTGGTTGTAAATGCTTTGTATTGAATAATGGGAAAAATCACCTTACTGCTTTTGCAGAAAAGGCTGATGAAGCTGTTTTTGTAGGATATTCTACTGTTAGTAAGGCTTATAGAGTTTTTAACAAAAGAACATTACCAGTAGAAGAATCCATTCATGTAGTATTTGATGAACCAAACCAATCTTCTGAAAAGAATCAAAGCACTAATCAAGATCTATCTACTGATTTACAGAAGTTAAATGTTGGAAGGAATGAAGAAAATGTTCCCATCATACTACCTGATCTCAACCCAGCTGATAACTCAAGTGCTGTTCAAAATCAGATCACTGATTGTCTAACAGACGAGTTACAACCAGCTGACAGACCAGAGACTGTTCAACAGACTGCAAATGTTCAACAGACTACTACTGCAACTCCAACAGTAGTGTTACAAGATCATAACAGAGGACAACATTCAGACCTGCAACCTGATCTAAGATGGCTCAGAAATCACCCACCTGAGTTAGTGATCGGTGATCCTTTGGATAGAGTGAAAACAAGAAGAGCTGCTGCACAAGATGCCATGTTTGTCACTTTCCTATCTCAAATAGAGCCTAAACAAATTGAAGAAGCTCTCAGTGATTCCTTCTGGATAGAAGCTGTGCAAGAAGAGTTGAATCAATTTGAAAGGAATGAAGTCTTGTACTTAGTTCTTAGACCAAGTCATCAAAGAGTCATTGGCACTAAATGGGTATTCAAAAATAAGATGAATGAAGATGGTATTGTTACCAGAAACAAAGCAAGATTAGTGGCCAAGGGATATTGTCCAGAAGAAGGGATTGACATTGATGACTCTTTTGCACCTGTAGCAAGACTTGAAGCAATCAGATTGTTTCTAGCCTATGCTGCTCACAAGAATTTCACAGTCTATCAGATGGATGTGAAATCAGCATTTCTCAATGGAGAATTGCAAGAAGAAGTTTATGTTGAACAACCTCCTGGATTTGAAGTCTATCAAGAAGAGGATAAGGTATATCGTCGGAAGAAAGCCCTTCATGGACTGAAACAGGCTCCAAGAGCATGGTATGACACCCTATCTGATTTTCTTTTAATTAAAGGATTTCATAAAGGTAAGGTAGATAAAACCTTGTTCACTATTGAATGGGAAAGTCATATATTGATTGTGCAAATATATGTGGACGATATTATCTTTGGTTCAACTAACCAACAGAAGTGTGACAAGTTCTCTAAGCTGATGCAGAATAAGTTTGAAATGAGCATGATGGGAGAACTTAATTATTTTCTTGGTTTACAAGTTAAACAGCTACCTGATGGAATCTTTATAAATCAAGCTAAATACACAAGAGATCTGTTTAAAAAGTTTGGTATGGAAACTAGCTCTACTGCTATTATTCCAATGTCTACAAGGTCTTCGTTTGGATAAAGATGAAGATGGCAAATCAGTAGACATAACCAAATACAGAGGCATTATTGGGTCACTGTTATATCTAACAGCAAGCAGACCTGATATAATGTACTCAGTCGGGGTTAGTGCAAGATTTCAATCAAATCCCAAAGAATCTCATCTCTTAGCTGCCAAGAGGATATTGAAATATGTTAAAGGCACTCAAGAATTGGGATTGTGGTATCCTAGAGAATCTGGATTTGAGCTTATTGGTTATTCAGATTCAGACCTTGCTGGCTGCAAGATTGACAGAAAAAGCACAACAGATGCCTGTCAGTTCTTAGGTAGTCGTCTGATATCATGGATGAGTAAGAAACAGACTTCAGTATCCATATCTACTGCTGAAGCTGAGTATATAGCTGCTGGAGCATGCTGTGCACAGATATTATGGTTGAAGCATCAACTAGAAGACTACAACATTAAAATCAGTGGAATTCCAATCTACTGTGGCAATACAAGTGCAATCTCTCTTACTCAGAATACTACAAGTCATTCAAGAACTAAGCATATTGAGATCAAGCATCACTTCATTAGAGATCATGAGGAAAAAGGCAATGTTATGATTGAGTATGTTCATACTGACAATCAGATTGCTGATATTTTCACTAAACCTTTAAGTGAAGCAAGGTTTTCAACCTTAAGAGCTGAACTAGGATTACTTAACTTGGATGCATAAGCTGAGGGGGAACTTATCAGAATACTTAAGTTCAACAGCTTAATCATCACTGTTATCTTCAAGGATTAACTTTCAACAGACTAGTTAACTTATGAATTCTTAAACTCAGGGGGGACGTGTAAGACTAGCTGTACTTCTGAATTAAAGATGAAATTTGTTAATGTCAGTTAGTTGAAGTTATGTTTTCAACAGAAGACTCAACTATCGAAGAATAAAGTTATATTATCTGGCTGGATTGACAAACAGCTGAGGAAGGTTATCAGCTATTTGCATTCTCTGATAACAACTATGTCATCAGGACAGTAGTCAATCAGATAAGTGTTTATTTTACTCATCTGATTACTGATATAAAAGCGGAACTATTTAAAACGTTTTATTCAAAAATACGCTTTTATAAGTAACTGAAGGGCGGTATATATTCCCGCTCCTCATTAAATATCTTTTGAATTTGAAAGGTCGTAACTGACGCCGCACGATCAGCACTGACAAGAAAACGGATCTAACGGTTGGCGGATATCACGGAAACCAACAATTCCCCGACTCTATAAATCCCAATCTGATCAGTCGTGTAGTTCTTTACGAACCCTAGATTTTCAATAGTACTTGTGAGAAATTTGAGCAATTTTTCTGCAAAAATCTCTTCGTTTTTTTCTCTCTAATCTCTACAGATCAACAATGGCTGCTGAAGGTATGTACCTTGTGTATGATTCCTTTTACCAATCTGGCACAAATCTGATGAAGGAACTTCTGGAGAAGTTCAAATCTGCAAACTTGGTAAACTTCATGGAATACAACGAAGGAGTAATCTGGACTGACCAGGTTATGGAATACTACCAGACGGCTAAAGTTGATTTCGAAAAGCTGGAGATTACTGCTATAGTCGATGACAAATCTGTAGTCATCACTCCCGCTGTTCTTCACGAGCAGTTTGGACTTCGTAACAGTGGACGTCATGATGTCGCTGTGATGACTGAAGCCAAACACCAAGAATTTTGGGCGATCTGCGCCAAGGAAGGGGAGATCATGACTGGAAATATCAGGAAGAGACAGCTGAAGGACGAGTATCAGCGGATGGCTGATATGGTGGCAAAGCTAATAGAAAATTGCACCTTCTCCCTTGATGCTGTTACTATGAAGAGGTTCAGCATTATGGCTGCTATTTACTATGGATTGGAGGTCAACTGGTCCATGATTATCTGGTACATTTTTGCTGAATTCTTTGAGGTAAAGAAAGGAAAAGAACCTCACACCAACCACAGAATTACTCTCAGCTACCTGCTATCTCATCTGGGATGCATTATGAAGAATGGCAAGGAAATTCACAAGTCCAAAGCCATGAACAAATACCTGCCAGTTCAAAAGAGAAAGGCTGATGAGCCTGAGGAAGCTGATGATGAGGGAGCAAAGGAGGCTCCTGCCAAACGGCAAAGGAGATTAGTCAAAACAGCCAACTTAGCTGTTGAGACTAAAAAGAAGAAGGCTACTGATGAGCCTAAAAAGAAGGAAACTAAGCAGATGGAGAAAGTGACTTCTGCTGCTGAAGCCACTAAAATCATTGAAAATATAACTGCTGATGTAAGGACTGGATTCCCTGCATCACCATCAAGAACTCCATCAGCAGAGAGGCCTGCTGAAGATATCTCTCAAAGAACAAGAAGCCAACAGAGAGATACAGCTACTTCTACGTACCGTGAAGGAAGAACCAAAAAGTCTGCTAGAAAGCAGATGACTTTTATAGAAGAACCCACGGAGTTAGAAAATATAGCTAGAGAAGGCCCTGAAAATGCTGAAAAGGCTGCTGAAACTGTTGAGCCTGCTGCAACAATCGAGGCTGATGCAACTGACAAAGCTGATAAGAAACAGCCAAGATCAGTTACTCAATCAGTTGAGACTTCAAAGTCTCAAGAAGATCCAGATGTCCAAATCATACATCCAATTGCTGCAAATCCTATTTCATCTGCTGAACCAGCCCCTGTTGATGAAGGAAAAAGGAAAATAGTGCTGAGGAAAAAGAAGATTTCCAAGGCTGACAAGAAAGCAAGGGAGGAAGCTGAACAGAGGAAACAAGATGAAGCTGAGGAAAAGAAGGCTATTGAGCTAAGCAAAGCTCAAGCAGCAAATGATGAGGCCAGAAGAAAAATGTCTGAAGCAGAGAGGAAAGCTGCTGAAGATGCTGAAATGGCCATGGTTGTGGAAATGAGCAAAGTTGATGCCTATGGACCTGTCCATGGAGGTGGCATCAAGATTAATGAGGCTGAAGGAGAAAAAGAAACCCCAAAAGTAAAGATGCCTGTTGGGGAAGCAAAACCAAAGGAAAAGTTTGAAATTAAGAAAGCCTTCAAGATTATATATAACAACAAAGAGATTTTCCAGAAGTTTGAAAAGTCCTTAGCCTACTACAACCAGAAGTTAATGCTGAAGACCATGTTCACTCAAGAGAAGCCTAGATATATCAGATGGAGAGACAATAGGCTGAACAGGTCCATCATTGAACTTCAGAATCTGAAGGATTTAGCTGCTGAAGAGAAATGGGTACTAGAGTGGCTAAAGATAGATTCTATCCAAAAAGCCTTGGATCCTCATCATGTTAGGGATGCTATGCATCACTATGCCAGGGAATTTGCCCTTGAGGAAGCCAAGCTGATAGAGAACACCCTGCCTGCCAAAAGGAAGAAGACTGATGATGTTGAAGAAAGGACTGTGAAGATTGCTGTTATCACTGCACTGAATAAGTGGGCAGAAAAGTCCAGATATCAGCAAGGGCATTCAAGTGAACTCCCTCAACTGCCAAGTATTCAACATGTAATTTTTGGCAGAGAAATGAAAGATTTCAGTGAAGTGCCAGAGGGTAACAATGCATTTGTCAACCCTTGGATCATTGTGAGGCAAATCCGTCAGACAACCTGCTTCAATGATGATGGCACCATCACTAATCTGGTGTATGAAGATGTCACTGATGAACATAAGAAGACTGAAGAAAAGGAAGCTAAAGAGCCTCTAGCTATTGAGTGGAATGCTAAGGCTTCTGAAGATCATCAGGAGACAAAGATGGAAGATGTCCCTGTCCACCAGGCGACTGAAGAAAAAGAAGCTGCTGCTTCTGCTTCATCAGGTGATGAACACTCATCACTGATGGAAGCTTTCCAGATGTTGATGGAAAATTCTATGAAGGAACTGGAAGAGAAGCATCAACAGCAGCTGTTGAAGGTAAAGAAGGAGCTGAAGAATGAACTCAAGTCAGAGTTGGTAGAATCCAACAGACTTCAGCTGGAAACTGTTCAACAATCAACAGAGAAGATCATAAAAAGAGAAGTTGACAGCATTCCCATTCCTCAAGACAATTCTTTGCAGTTAGTGTACAGCTTAAGAGATTTGAACAAGAATGTGGAAGATGTGAAGGGTGATGTAAATCATCTTCATGCTGCCCTTCAAAGAGCTGAACACAAGATCGCTGATTTGACTGCAACCTTCATCAAAGTCAGTGAAGAGGAGAAGGAAATCAATTTAGGGATGTTACATGAAGTATCAAATGCTGCACAGGCAATCCAAAATGAAATTGCAACTGTAAACCTGAATATTGACAACTTCAATGACCATACTGACGCCATCAGCACTGATATTCTTCATCTTACAGCAAGCCATGATGTTACAAATCAAAATTTGAAGGCTTTGTGCGCTGAATTGAAGGTTCCAACAGTTGCTCTCAACCTTGCTGTTGCACCTTCTACTGTCATCAGTCCTGATGATGACAAAAAGGGGGAAGATAAACGGGAAGAAACAGCCAAGGAAACCAAAGCAAAGGAAGCTGATAAGATTGACCTTGAGAAGTTCGCAGAAACTACCAAGTACAAGAATACAGAATCAGCTAGGAAGGCAATGGAAGCTTTAAGGGAGCAGAAACTTAAAGAGAAAATGGAAGCTGCCAAAGCAAACATGGACCTGGATGATGAAGCTGATGAAGAAGAAGAAGAAGACGACGATGAGTCTTCTTATGAGTATGAAGAAGTGCTTGAAGGATCAGATGAAGAAGCTGATAGTTAAAATTGATAAATTCTTGTAATCAGTTTACTTTTATCTATCTTTCAGACATCTCATCTGAAGAACTTGTACTTGTATTTGTAACAATCTTATCATATCAATAAAAAGTCAAGTTCATTCCAACATACTATTTTCTATCTCAGAAAATTTTTGAGGATTACATTCTTTAGCTTAGGTATTCAACAGGTACTTAGCTGAAGTTTTGTCATCATCAAAAAGGGGGAAATTGTTGGATAAGGATGAAGATGAAGGCACTAAAGGAAGTTTGATAAGGGAGGTTTTGATGCATTCCAAAACTTCATAATTGGCTAAGTATGGAGTAAATTAGCTGATAAACTTATCAAGGAATTTTGACTAAGTAAAGAAGACATCAGAAGAGTCAAAGTTTCAAGGTCCAAGACTTCTGATCTGCTGAAGAAAAGTTATCAGACTGGTGAAGATCAGTCGACTCAAATCAGATTTGTTCAAGTTTGAGATCAGCTTTGTTCGCCATCAGAGGCGTACTTTTATCAGCCAAGTGAAGAAGATCATAAAGTGTTCCCAACGGTAATAAATGCCCCTTGGAGTAATAAATGCTGAAGTACAAGGTTATTAAAGACAAATGATTGAAGAAACGCTTCGCATCAGCTGGGTGCATTTAATGCTGCCTGCAGAATAGTACTGTTCATAGTACAGACAGACTGCAAAAGAGCCGTTCGCGGATTTTAAGGACCAGTACTTGAGGAATTTGAATCTTGTCTCTCTTCAACGGACACTTTTCAATCCTCAAGTATAAATAGCTGAAAGAGACGAAGAAGAAATAAGCAACACAATCTCTGAGAAATTTTCGAAGCAGAATTCTTTAAGTCTCAAGAACAGCTCACTCATCAGCTGAGTCATTTGTTGACAAAAGCAGAGTTGAAGAATCAAGCCAAATACATCTTCTGAGTGAATTTGTAAACACTGAGTGTTGTGAGAAGTAGATATCCATCTAAGTGAGTGATATTACTTCAGAGAGTAGGATTTCTGTGTGATTTCTTACTGCGAACTTACGGCCTGTTCATTTGTTGTAAGGCGTAAGCAGAGTATACTGATTACTGTGTGTTTTTAGTATAACCCAAGATCTTTATGACTTGGAAGAGTGGACTAAAGGATATTCAAATCCATATAACCACTATAAAAATTGTTTGTGTTTTTATTTGCATTTTACCTGCATAATTTTAGTTGCATAAAACACATTAAGTTAACTGTTTGAAAAAAGGATCTAAAAAGAGATTTTACAAATTTGGGGAAACATTTTTCAAACTGCTAAGTTTACTTGTGAAAACACTTTGAAAATCGGCTGCAAGTACTCTAAGTATTAAAACTGATTTTAACAAAATCAGCTAAGTAATTATCAGACGAGTGGTCAAGAAGGTTGTTCAAAGATTTGTTCGCGAACAGAATTGTGACTAACTAATCTGATCAGCTTAGTCTGTTCAGTTAGAGTGAAACTTTTAAAGTTAAATTTGAAGAAAATTTTTAAAGAGGTTTATTCACCCCCCCCCCCCTCTAAACCTCTTCTGACCACTTGGGACCAACAAGTGGTATCAGAGCAGGTGGTTCATTAGAATCAGCTGTCTGATCAACGAGCTTGATCCAAGTGTTTTTCAACGGTTTTCAAAACTTTTTCAAAAGAGCATCTTTTTGAAAAATCAAAACTTTTTGAAAAATGGACTGTATCAGCCATGTTCCCCACATTGCTGGTATGTCTTTTGAAGACTTGAGATTAGAATGGAAATCTTTCTAGCAGCTAATAATGACAACATGTACACATGTATCATTAAAGGTCCATTCAGATTCACAAAGACCATAAAAATCAATGAAGTTGATACGGTTGTGGAGAAAGACTTACACGAGATTACTGCGGAAGAAATAAAGTTGTTCAATCTTGATAAAGTCGGAAGATTCATCATGACTAAAGCCCTGGACAATGATAGGTTTGACAAAGTCAAACATTGCAAGACTGCAAAGGAAATGTGGGACAAAGTCAGAGACATGAGTGAAGGAAATGATGCCATAAAGGAGCATCAGCTAACTGTTGCTTTGGAGAAACTTGACAACTTCAAGATGAAGTCTGGAGAAACCATTGATCAGATGGATACCAGATTCACCAGAACACTGAATGAAGTTCTAAAGTTGGGAAAAACCTTTACTGACAAGGAAATCACCGTCAGAGTACTAAAGGCCTTACCTCCCAAGTTCAACATGAAGGTGACAGCCATGGAAAAATCAAGAGATTTGGGAAAGATCTCTCTTACAGAACTGTTTTCCGTACTCAAGGCATTCGAGTATAAACTGCCTAGAATGGGAATTGAAGAAACCTCAACTTCAGGACCCACAGCTGCCCTGGTTGCTGCTGAAAATCAAAGAAGACCAGCTCAGAAAAGTAAAGATGTGGACTCATCTGATGAAGCCACACTGCTCAACAAAAAGGAGTACACTGCTGGAGACGTTGCATTGCTGATAAACAACTTCAAGAAGTTCTACAAGAGAAAATTGAAGAACAAATATAACAATGCTTCCACTTCTAAACCTAACTTTTCTTCTCAAGATAAAGATGATTATAAAAGCAAAACTAATGTGTTACAACTGCAGGAAATTGGGACACTTCATCAAAGACTGCCCATATCCAAAAGCAAAAAAGTACACTGAAGAAGAGAAGAAAATGAGAAGAGAAAGAAAACATCAGAAAGGCAAGGCTATGATAGCAGAAGCAGAAAAGCTGGCTGCTGTCTACTTATCTGATTCAGATTCAGACACGTCTGATGAAGAATCTTCTGATGAAGGAAACCCTGCTCTCCTGTGCCTGATGGCAAAGGAATCTGATGACTCTGAGGATGAGGTAACTCCTCTTGACAATGAATTATTTAATTCATTTGAACAAATGATGCTTAACAATACTGGTATTGTTGAAGCATACAAAAAGCTTAAGGAAGAGATAATATTGCTAAAAGAGCAAAATAATTCACTGAAACTTTTAGCTGAAAGGCCAAAGGAATCAGCTGAATATAAACAGCTTGAGCAAGAACATGAATCTCTGAAAGCTGAATGTGAAGTTTTTAAAGGAAAAATCATGGAACTTGAAAAAGTTATTGAGTCTCATGAGAAATCATTTGTTGCATCCACGCATACGTCTAGTAAACAGAAGATACCTTTAGAACAGGATAAGTTTGAACTGAATCATACTGAAAAATTTGTATCAGCTGACAACAGTAAGGTCATTCTTTATGTTCAGACAACTAAATCTACTTCACCTGAGAAAGTAGTAAAGGAGAAGAAAACTCCTAAGGCTGAAAAGAGCAAAGAGCCTAGTTTAGGTAAAAAGACTAGTAAGACCAAACAGCAGAGTCCTAAGAAATCTGCTGATAAAGCTAAACTGAATCAAATTGTTGGTAAAACTAAGTCGTCTGTTAATGAGCAAGCAAGTAGTAAACCAAAGAAGCATAAAATCAAGAAAAATCAAAATGCTTGGTATGGAAATGAGTCTTATTACGTGCAACCTGCTGCATATCATCCTATGTATCATGCACCTCAATTTCCAGGTTACTATGCATCTTATCCTGCTCATCCAATGCATGCATATCCTGCTTATCATGCACCTTACCCTACTTATGAACATTATTCTTATCATACTGATCATCAACATGACTTATCTGACAACTATGATAAAAATAAAACTGTTCATGCTCCTGTCAAAACTCAGAAGCCTAAGAAGCCTAAGACATCAACATCTTGGGTTGTCAAAGGTGTAACTAATTCTTCAGGACCCTCTCAATAAGGGTACCTAAAACAATTTTATTTTTGTTTTGTAGGTTAGGATTAGGAGTAGGAGTAAAGTAGAGAAGATTTGGTACTTGGACAGTGGATGTTCAAGGCACATGTGTGGAAACATACATGAGTTGACTGATGCAGCTGCTGTGGATGGTCCAAGTGTTACATTTGGAGACAGCAAAGAAGGCAAGATTGTAGCTAAAGGAAGATTAATCAAAGGAAACATTGAGATATCTGACGTCTCATATGTTAAAGGCCTAAAGTACAACCTGCTAAGCATAAGTCAATTTTGTGACAAAGGATATTCAGTTATCTTCTCAACAGATAAGTGCTATGTTGAACAGATTGGTACAAAGAAGGTAATCTTATCTGGAAGACGACAAGGGAATATCTACATAGTTGACTGGAATTCTGCTGACAAGAATTCAAATGTTTGTTTGGTGGCCTCTACACCAAGTGAAGTTAGTTGGCTATGGCATAAGAGAATGAATCATTTAAACTTCAAGACCATCAACAGATTAATCAAGAATGATTTGGTAGAAGGGATTCCAAAAACAGTCATGAGCAAAGACAAGCTCTGTGACGCCTGTCAGAAGGGTAAACAAATCAAGTCATCGTTCAAAAGCAAGAAGCACCAATCTTCTGAAAGAATCTTGGAGCTGCTACACATGGACTTATTTGGACCCATTGATCCAGTCAGCAATGGTGGAAAGAAATACTGCCTAGCTGTGGTGGATGACTATTCAAGATACACTTGGGGGATATTCATGAAGAAGAAAAGTGAAACCAAGGAACATCTTACTAATCTGATGGAACTGATCCAGAATGAGAAAAGCATAAAGATATTGAAGATCAGATCAGATAGAGGGACAGAGTTCACAAACTCTACTGTCGAAGAGTATTGTAACATCAAAGGAATACATCATGAGTATTCAGCCGCTAGAACCCCTCAACAGAATGGTGTTGCTGAAAGGAGAAATAGAACACTGAAGGAAGCTGTCAGAACCATGATAGCTGAAGCTAAGCTGCCACAAAGATTTTGGGCAGAAGCAACAAATACAGCCTGCTTTACCCAAAATAGATGCATGATCAACAAAAATCAGAACAAGACTCCATATGAAGTTTGGAACAACAGAAAACCAAATATTCATTACTTTAAAATTTTTGGTTGTAAATGCTTTATATTGAATAATGGGAAAAATAACCTTACTGCTTTTGCAGAAAAGGCTGATGAAGCTGTTTTTGTAGGATATTCTACTGTTAGTAAGTCTTATAGAGTTTTTAACAACAGAACATTATTAGTAGAAGAATCCATTCATGTAATATTTGATGAACCAAACCAATCTTCTGAAAAGAATCAAAGCACTAATCAAGATCTATCTACTGATTTACAGAAGTTAAATGTTGGAATGAATGAAGAATATGTTCCCATCATACTACCTGATCTCAACCCAGATGATAACTCAAGTGCTGTTCAAAATCAGATCACTGATTGTCTAACAGACGAGTTACAACCAGCTGACAGACCAGAGACTGTTCAACAGACTGCAAATGTTCAACAGACTACTACTGCAACTCCAACAGTAGTGTTGCAAGATCATAACAGAGGACAACAATCAGACATGCAACCTGATCTAAGATGGCTCAGAAATCACCCACCTGAGTTAGTGATCGGTGATCCTTTGGATAGAGTGAAAACAAGAAGAGCTGCTGCACAAGATGCCATGTTTGTCACTTTCCTATCTCAAATAGAGCCTAAACAAATTGAAGAAGCTCTCAGTGATTCCTTCTGGATAGAAGCTATGCAAGAAGAGTTTAATCAATTTGAATGGAATGAAGTCTGGTACTTAGTTCCTAGACCAAGTCATCAAAGAGTCATTGGCAGTAAATGGGTATTCAGAAATAAGATGAATGAAGATGGTATTGTTACTAGAAACAAAGCAAGATTAGTGGCCAAGGGATATTGTCAAGAAGAAGGGATTAACTTTGATGAGACTTTTGCACCTGTAGCAAGACTTGAAGCAATCAGATTGTTTCTAGCCTATGCTGCTCACAAGAATTTCACAGTCTATCAGATGGATGTGAAATCAACATTTCTCAATGGAGAATTGCAAGAAGAAGTTTATGTTGTACAACCTCCTGGATTTGAAGTCTATCAAGAAGAGGATAAGGTATATCGTCTGAAGAAAGCCCTTTATGGACTGAAACAGGCTCCAAGAGCATGGTATGACACCCTATCTGATTTTCTTTTAATTAAAGGATTTCATAAAGCTAAGGTAGATAAAACCTTGTTCACTATTGAATGGGAAAGTCATATATTGATTGTGCAAATATATGTGGACGATATTATCTTTGGTTCAACTAACCAACAGATATGTGACAAGTTCTCTGAGCTGATGCAGAATAAGTTTGAAATGAGCATGATGGGAGAACTTAATTATTTTCTTGGTTTACAAGTTAAACAGCTACCTGATGGAATCTTTATAAATCAAGCTAAATACACAAGAGATCTGTTTAAAAAGTTTGGTATGGAAACTAGCTCTACTGCTAATATTCCAATGTCTACTAGTCTTCGTTTGGATAAAGATGAAGATGGCAAATCAGTAGACATACACAAGGCTATTTTAATTCTTTTCAGAAGATTGACTTGGTTCATCAAATACTACATGAATGGATTCCTCTATAAGTAAAGTTCTTTTGTTAAAGACTCTATAAACTTTACTAACAGTAGAGTATCCTACAAAACCAGCTTCATCAGCCTTTTCTGCAAATGCAGTAAGGTGATTTTTCCAATTATTTAAAACAAAGCATTTACAACCAAATATCTTAAAGTAATGAATGTTTGGCTTCCTGTTGTTCCAAACTTCATATGGAGTCTTGGTTTGGTGCTTGTTGATCATGCATCTGTTTTGGGTAAAGCATGCTGTATTTGTTGCTTCTGCCCAAAATCTTTGAGGCATCTTAGCTTCAGCTATCATTGTCCTGGTAGCTTCTTTAAGAGTTCTGTTTCTCCTTTCAGCAACTCCATTCTGTTGAGGGGTTCTGGCAGCAGAGTACTCATGACTGATTCATCTGGCATTACAATACTCTTCAACAGTAGAATTTGTAAATTATGTCCCTCTATCTGATCTGATCTTAAGTATTTTCATACTTTTCTCATTCAGTACCTTTTCCATCAGATTTGTAAGATGCTCTTTGGTTTCACTTTTCTTCTTCATGAAAATCACCCAAGTGTATCTTGAATAATCATCCACAACAGCTAGGCAGTATTTCTTTCCACCATTGCTTACATGATCAATGGGTCCAAATAAGTCCATGTGTAGCAGCTCCAATATTCTTCCAGAAGATTGATGCTTCTTGCTTTTGAACGATGACTTGATTTATTTACCCTTCTGACAGGCGTTACAGAGCTTATCTTTGCTCATGACTGTCTTTGGAATTCCTTCTACCAGATTATTCTTGATAAGTCTGTTGATGGTCTTGAAATTCACATGGTTCATTCTTTTGTTCCACAGCCAACTGACTTCACTTGGTGTTGATGCCACCAAATAAATACTTTAATTCTTGTCAGCAGAATTTCAGTCCACTGTGTAGATATGTCCTTGTCGTCTTCCAGATAAAATAACATTCTTTGTACCAATCTGTTCAACGTAACACTTATCTGTTGAGAAGATGACTGAATATCCTTTGTAACAAAATTGATTTATGCTTAGCAAATTGTATTTGAGGCCTTTAACATAAGAGACGTCAGATATCTCAATGTTTCCTTTGATCAGCTTTCCAGTTGCTACAATCTTGCCTTCTTTGCTGTCCCCAAAAGTAACTTTAGGACCATCCACAGCAACAGCATCAGTCAGCTCATGTATGTTTCCACACATGTGTCTTAAACATCCACTGTCCAAGTACCAAATTTTCTCTACTTTACTCCTACTCCTAATCATAACCTACAAAACAAAATAAAATTATTTTAGGTACCCTTATTGAGAGGGTCCTGAAGGATTAGTTCCACCTTTGATAACCCAAGATGATGAAGTCTTAGGCTTCTTAGGTTTCTGTTGTTTAGCAGGAGCATGAACAGTTTCATCTTTATCATGTTTATCAGATTTGCTATGTTGATGATAATCAGCATGATAAGGGTAATGCTCATAAGTAGAATAAGATGCATTATAAGGAGGATATGCATGCATTGGGTGAGCAGGATATGGTGCATACTAAGTAGGAAACTGAGGTGCATGATACATAGGAGGATATGCAGCAGGTTGCACATAATATGACTCATTTTCATACCAAGCATTTTGATTTTTCTTGTTTTTATGCTTCTTTGGCTTACTAGATGTTTGCTCATTAACAGACGACTTAGACTTATCACTAGTCTGATTGGTTTTGACCATATCAGAAGACTTCCTAGGACTCTTCTGTTTGGACTTACCAGTCTGTTTTCCTACACTAGGCTCTTTACTCTTTTTAGCCTTAGGAGTTTTCGTCTCCTTTAATACATTCTCAGGTGAAGCAGGTTTAGTAGTCTGAACATACAAAATGACCTTACTATTGTCAGCTGATATAAATTTTTCAGTATGGTTCAGTTCTAACTTATCCTGATCTAAAGGTGTCTTCTGTTTACTAGACATGTGAGTGGATGCAACAGATGACTTCTCATGAGACTCAATAACTTTCTCAATCTCAATGATTTTACCCTTATAAACTTCACATTCAGCTTTCAGAGATTCATTCTCTTGCTCAAGCAGTTTGTATTCAGCTGATTCTCTTGGCTTTTCAGCTTTAAGTTTCAGTGAACTGTTTTGCTCTTTCAGCAATATCATCTCTTCCTTAAGCTTTTTAAATGCATCAGCAATACTTGTATTGTTGAGCATCATTTGTTCAAATGAATTAAATAATTCATTATCAAGAGGAGTTACCTCATCGTCCTCTGAGTCATCAGATTCCTTAGCCATCAGGCAGAGAAGATCAGGACTCTCTTCATCAGAAGACTCTTCATCAGAAGTGTTTGAATCTGAATCAGATGAGTAGACAACAGCTGGCTTTTCTGCTTCTGCTACCAGAACCTTTCCTTTCTGATGCTTTCTTTTCTTTCTGATTCTCTTTTCCTCTTCTGTATACTTCTCAGCTTTAGGATATGGGCAGTCTCTGATGAAATGACCCAGTTTCCTGCAATTATAGCACATCATATTGGATTTATAAGAATCCTTATCTTGAGAAGAAGAAACAGGGTTAGATGTAGAAGCATTGTTATATTTGTTCTTCATTTTTCGTCTGTAGAACTTTTTGAAGTTGTTCATCAGCAATGCAACGTCTCCAGCGGTGTACTCCTTTTTGTTGAGTATTGTGGCTTCATCAGATGAGTCCACGTCTTTGCTTTTGTAGGCTGGCCTTCTAGGATTTTCAGCAGCAACAAGTGCAGCTGTGGGACTTGAAGTAGAGGTTTCTTCAACACCAATTCTTGGCAATGTATACTCGTACGCCTTGAGTACTGAGAACAGCTCGGTGAGTGAAATCTTTCCCAGATCTCTTGACTCTTCCATGGATGTCACCTTCATGTTGAACTTCGGAGGTAGAGCCTTCACAACTCTGACGGTTATCTCCTTATCAGTGAAGGTTTTTCCAAGCTTTAGCACTTCATTCAGCGCCCCTGTAAACCTTGTATCCATTTGATCAATGGTTTCCGCAGACTTCATCTTGAAGTTGTCCAGCATTTCTAGAGCATCACTCAGCTGATGCTCTTTGATGGCGTCGTTTCCTTCGCTCATGTCACGAACCTTATCCCTGTATAAAATAGTTTATATTATTTAGCTTATTGACAAAATAAAAATACATTTTCAATTGAGAAAGTTTAAAGTGGAAGTTGTTTAAAACGATATTAGAATAATTTAAATTACTAATTTTTTCTAAGAAAAATAAATTTGAGTTAACATTTATAGTTTAAAGCGGAAGTATTTAAAACAAAATTTTCAAGGAAAATATGATGTGGTGAAACAACATGTGAAACCCAACAGGGAGATAGCAAGATTAATATCAATATTGGAGAAAATTAAAAATCATCTCCGGTTAAAATGTATTCACTTTACAAAATTAGCTAAATAATAGGGCTTTTGGCACTTTGCTCCTTGGAATTATAGGATTTTGGCACATTGCACCCTAACTTAAAAATTTTGACACTTTGCAACCTGGAAATACAATTTAGTTGGCACTTTGCACCCTAGTGTGTGTTTTGAAGAAAAAATTAATTGATTGAAGAGTATAATAGTTATTTTCGAATATTTTTGGTACTTTAAACCCTAAAAGTATAAATTTTGACACTTTGCACTCTAAAATATAGAATATTGGCACTTTGCACCCAAAAAATAAAATTTCTGGCATTTTCAACCCCGACTTAATATGAAAATCTAAATCATGTAAATAACATGCAATATAATAATATGTTAGATATGTAAACGTCTATTTTAGATATAAAGTAAATAATATTGAGGATAATTGAAAATAAAATGAAGACAATGTCTTTGTTTTAATCTAAATTTTACAGAGAGAAAATATTAATATAAATTATTATAAAGTAAAATAAATTTAGAATAACAACTTTATGATTGTTGTGCATGGAAATGACTATTTTATCTTTACATCATCGACATTCATGAGTTTATTTTTTTTAAGAAAAATACATTATGGTATAAAATGTCATGCAAATTATATTTTTAGGGTGCAGAGTGCCAAAAAAGTTAAGTCGGGGTGAAAATGCTAATATTTTATAATTTTAGGGTACAAAATGCCAACATTCTATATTTTAAGGGTGCAAAATCTATATTGCCAAGGTGCAAAGTGAAAAATAAAATTGAAATTAACTATTCTACCCTTTTATCCTTGAATTTTTTCACTAAAACACACACTAGGGTGCAAAGTGCCAAATAAATTATATTTCTAGGGTGCAAAGTGCCAAAACTTTTAAAAACCCTATAATTTAAGGGTACAAAATGCCAAAAACATTAAATAATAAGATATTATAAAACTGGATTTAAACGTTATAGATGTTTTGAAACATCGGTTCAAGGGAGGATATTAATATCTAATAAGAATCTTAAAAGATGTACAACTACTCTTCCAAATTAGGGTGGAACCGCAACCGTGATGACCTAACCGCAACATGAACTATCGTTCACCCAAACACCTAAAGATGAAAAGATTGAACATGGAATGCGTAAGTCAATTGTCCAACTTAGTGTGGTTGTAGTGTACATGTGCATGTTATGAGTGGGTGCAACATAGAATACGTGAGCATATATAATAGTACAATAAATGAACACATGTAATAACAATTTAAGCACGTTAAACAAGTAACCAACAATTGTTGATGTCGTCCTTCTCTTACCCTCCAGTCAATATTATGACGCCCCCATCGAACACACCAAGTAAGGAACTACCTCACTAACTGTGCGCATAGACGTCTAATGCCTGAAGTTTGACTTCACTCTCCAAGTGTAGCCTCCACACTTGGTTTGTGATGCCGGGTCTACGGTGGATCAAGGTAACCCTCCGACCCTAACTTTCCAGGTTACCCATGATTCCGTACACAAAAAACTGGACCCACACAATGATAACAAACAATACGGTACAGTAGCAATCAAGCAATAAGAAATTATAAACAACAAAAATGACTTTCTCAGCCTAGAAACCATGTTTTTATGCTATATGATCTTACCGAATTTCGTACGTGATGTTTATGCGTGGTGTGATCGATCAAATACTTAACAATAGATATAGAAGATCAGTATTATTGTATTCAAGTGGTTCATTTATAACGTTACAAGAATACAATGATTCGGAGTCCTATTCGAGCCCTATTGAATGCCGTACAAGCTAGAGGGCGAAATACATATTAAAGGTCATAAGCCTATATTCTGAGCGGTAGCTTCGAGTAGGGAGCACCTGGGAAGTTGTGTCGTCGTCATAAATGCGCGGGGTATTTATAGCTGAAGGTAGGGTTTAGGTAATCCATCCACAGATCTGTATTTCTCGGCCCATAACTTTGGATCAGGGCTCGGCCCAACAGTAACTTTGGACCCGTAGCCATCTATCCTATCCCGTTCGATCTCCCTTGTTCGAGATAGATGCTTTTCCGAGCTCTCATGCTGGACGGAGAAAGGAATCCGAAATACCCCTCATCAATACTCCCCCACTTCTCGAGCGTAAAGTGAAGCTGAAGCTCTGAGAAGTAGATATGGCGCAGGATGAATTAGTGAAGTGAACCCGTGGGATGAATTAATCTTGGTGCAAGTTTTTAGGTATGCCTCATTAAAAACCTGATTCGGAAAAACCCTTTCGGGATAAAAACCGGATCGGGGAAAAAGAGTGCATACTTAAGAAACTTTATAATGGAGTCGTCGAGGGATTTGTTCTTATTATCCGTTGTTAAAAAGAGAATTCATGCTTCAGGCCTTTTTCTCAACATCTTATTGGGGAGGCGCAATCGGAATTTGTGATATCTTATTATCCTTCAGGCTGGTAAACATAAGGGTCCGATAAATCTCTGAATGTCTCACATTTCTCCTGGGTCTTTGATTTCGGAGTCCTTAAAAATATAAGGACCGTAAGTGTAATTTTTGAGAATACGATTATTAGTTTACCCTGGGGGAGTTCAACCGTCGCGGTTACTCGGGGACCAGTTTGCAATTTCCCTTTTTGTCCCTGTATATATACTTTGATGAGGATCATTATTTACTATAAGTTCTGAAGGTAAAAATTCTTGATCGGATCAAACAGGTCGATAAGCGAGTCGAAGTAGTCGTATTTCGAGCAACTTTCACATATTCACTATGTCTAATTCCACAGATTTGAAGGGAAAATCTCCCTTGGAGGAAAATTTCGCTGATGATCGAGAGGAAAAGGAATTTATAGCAACTCGTTCATCCGAGGTCGAGAATGCGCAGGACTCAAATTCGACTTCCGAGTCCGGCGGGGATGAGCGGGAATCTAACTCTAACTCAGAAGATAGCGAAGATGAGAGTTCTAGCTGGGCGACGGTTTCCGACGATGAACCCGAGGAGGATGAGGATCTGTCTTTAGGGGAAAATGAGCAAAAGAAAATTAGACTGGGCAGAAATGCCGTGGTTACCATTTTTGACAGGGAGGAACCTTCGACCAGCGCGGGTCTGAATAGGACAGAGGAGAGAGCTGACGAGATAGTTTGTTTTTATAAGGAAGAAGATCTAGGGGATTTGCAAAAGGAGTTTGGACCATATCTTGGCGCTGGTTTTTCGATTGTCCTTCCTTCTTCCGACCAGCGAGTTACCAACCCTCCTCCTGGTTGTCAGGCTTTTTACTCCAAACATTTTCATTACGGCCTTCGTATCCCCTTTCCTCCTTTGATAGAAAAAATTCTACAGGCCTTCGAGTTGACTCCTAGTCAAATCCTCCCGAACTCAATTGGTCTTATCATAGCTTTCTGCGTGCTGATGAAGGCTAAGGGAAAAAGAGCGGTTTTTCAGAATTTTTGGCGGGTATTTCAGATGAGTGCTTCGACGTCTTCGAACGCCGGATACGTGTATTTCTCCCAGAGGCCTAAAATTTCAATTTTATCAGCCAATGTCAGTAGCAATCTCAAGGGGTGGAAGCATGAATTCTTCTTTGTTCGAGGATCGGATTCTCCATCCTCTGAAAATAATCCCGAGCCAATCCCTTACAACTGGCCTGGGGCGAAGTCATGGATATATGGTCGGCGCCACCTCAAGGGAAGTATGAAAAGCGAGATATCAGATGAAATGCTGCAAATTCTTCGTGCTGATACTCACCAAACTACGTTAATGACTCAAGAGGCTGTCTTGCGGTTGGCTGGCCTTAGTAGCTGTACTTTTCCCACCGATCCAATTGTGTACGGAAAGGCTCGGATTGATCCTGCCAACCCTCCTTCCAGCTTAGCAGATATCGTCGATAAATTCCGAACATCAGTGGCTGGCAATCACGTTGCTTCCTTCTCGAAGGGTAGCAAAGGACGACCTCGTCCTCAAGTATTAAAAACATCTCGGAAGGCGAAGAAGCCTAAAACCCGAGTTGTGGCTACGGGGGCTCCGAATACCTTGATGGTCATTCCCCAGGTTACTGATGCAGGAGCCTCCCGTTTTCGGGTCGAGGCAGAGGGGACTTCCGATCCCCAGGCTTCTGCTGTTATTCGAGCTGGTTGCTCCGAGCCGGATCTGGCCGACTTTATCGAAAATCACCTGCAAGGACCCAGGGCAGCAGGTTATCCCGAGGATGGAACAGTCGAATCCGACCTAGGCCCTGGGGGTGAGCATACGGTAGACAAATCCCTTCGGATGTTTCTGGCGGGGAGGTTCAAGGATGATATCATTCAATCTTTTACTAAGCCGGGCTTCGAGATAATAGGCGACTATGCGGAAGCTCATCAAAGGGTATTGTTCTAAAAAAGTCTTAACATATTTTTTTTTTTTTTTTTTTTTATTATTTTATAGTCCTTGTGCCGTGTTTTATATCTTTTCCTTTGCAGGCCGGTGATCTATTTATCCAAAACGCTCTTCGAGCGGCCGTGCTGAATGAAGAATCCCAAGCAGCACAGAAAGGTCTATTCAATGTCCTGAAGGATGAGGCTGCTAAAACCAGCCAATTAGAGGAGACCAGAGCCAGGTTGTCTGAAACCGAAACAAAGCTCGAACAGAATAAGAAAGAGTTGGAAGCTATGAAAGCTTTAGAAGGGGAGGTGGAGAAGTTAAAATTAGAGCTCGAACAGGCCAAAGCATCGGCCGAACGATCTTATGAGCGAGGCCGTCAAGAGGCCAGATTTCCAGCCATAAGAGAATTTTTGGAATCTCCGATTTTGGATGCCCTGGTTCGCTTGAGGTCCGGGCAAATAAACCAATCTTTTCACTATAAGGGGGTTCAACAGCTTATCTCGGCCGGACAACTTGCTGGTTCCATCGAGAAATATCTTAAGTTTTTGGACCCTTTTAAAAATATTTATGGGAAAGATTACAGGCCCAGTTCTCTTCCTCCCAAGATTTCAGACTTCAAAGATCATGAGTTTTTCTCCTTCCTTGAAGAGTTCGGAGTTCCCATGTCCAATCCCGACGTTCTCGAAGCGCAATTTGATGATCAAGATGTGGACATCGAAGGTGATTCCAGCACTCGTGGAGAACAGGGTAATAGTTCTACCAAACTGGAAGGATCGACCTCCGGTGGTCAGGATGATGGTGGTGAAGAGAAGACTAGTTCAAGTAGTGAAGATTCCGAGAGCTCGGGGAACGGTTCAGGGAGCAGGAATGAGAAGGCGAGGTCGGATGACGATTCCGACTCTGAGGATTCTAGTAATTGAGGGTTCTTTCAATGTAATAGACATCCCTTTTTTGTTAGATTGTAATAGACATTCTTCCTTAATTTATATTTTGTTCCTGGAGTTATTCTTGATGTGATGTTGGTATGAATTTAATATGAAATAATTTTTGCGTCATCCTTACGTTTTTGGTTGCGTCACCGAATCATTTCTTGGGAAAAGATAACTCGTCTATGGCCTACTTTTCTTTTCTTTCTGAGTAACCTGCATTCCTTATAAATACTTAGGCTTACGATAGCCTATCTTAATAATATTTCTTCCCTTCTGACGATCGAAGCTTAGGAGAATTTACGCGAGTTCGGGCTTCTCGAACTTATTGATTAAGAAACTGCTTCTTCTTTTTCTTGAATCTATTGTTATTTGGAAATATATCAACTGTTAGAGAAATGAACCATAATCCGAAAATTCCCTTATTTCCTTCTATAACGTCAGCCCAATCCGATAAGGGTAGCGTCTTGAAGAGAAAAAGGCACACTCCTGCTATGTCTAGATTTTCCTTCGACCAGGCTTTGTGTGGAGAAGGTAGCTCCTCCGATTTCATTCCCTCCTCTTGTTTGAGAAATAGGAGCGCCCATAAAAAGGCTAAAAAAGTCTCTTTTGCGGATGAGGTCTTCCCGATCGGACGAGGCGTTGCTCGCGCTGATAAGGTTTTTAGAGGAAAGTCCGATCTGAGTTTAGTTCGGGCTGACATTTCTCTTTCCGAGTCAATATTATCGGGTGGAGACTATTCCTCGTTTCTGTTTCACTCTGGATCTGAGTTTCTCGCCCAGGTAATTCTAATCACCGTATCATGTATTTGCGGATTTTTCTGTTTTTGTCTTAACGTGCTTTCTCGCAGGTTGGCGAATGTTTTTCCGTGCTTTATTCGTTGGCGAAACGCGAGGTCGAGCAACGAACTAGTATTACCCTTGAGCTGGCCCGGAAAAAGGCCGAGCTGGATCGGGCCTTGGAAGCCAATAGATTTTTCAAAGAGAAGTTGTCTTGTGAGAAAAGTAAAGAGATCCGAGTTTGTGGCGGAAATCTTCCGGAAAAGCTGAGCTTGGAGTTAAAAAGGCTAAAAGACGCTTGCGAATTTGAAAAGAAGAATTTCGATCTCCGCGAGAAAGAGGCTTATGCTCGCGGATATGCTGATCGCAGTGCCGAAGTTCGAAAATTTCTTTCCGAGAATGCTTAGTTGTATTACCTTGTTGTAGCGGTATCGATAAGCCGTTGTATTTCAATAAAACTGATTACCTTGTTGTAACGGTATCGATAAGCCGTTGTATTTCAATAAAACTGTTCCTCGAGACTATAAGAAGTTTTCATTGGTCTCCTTCTTCTCTGATCTTCTTTTCTGTTCCTTTCTCTTCTTTTTTTTTTTTTTTTTTTTTTTTTTTTGTAGGACTCGTAGTTAGCTGGGAATAAATGTAATTTCATCTCGATTTGGACTTGTATTTCAACCCGGTATTCCCCGGACTTGTTTGTAACCATTCGAATGTAGAATGTATACTCTTTTTAATAAGAAATATTTTTACTTTGCCTTGTAATGATAACTTCGACGTTAATTCTTTATGAATTATGAGAATTCTTCGAGCTTGAAAGGATACGCTTCTCTAATTCAGATAATATCCTTGATTTGTAATTGCGCAATAGATATAGGATATAATTTCGATTTGATTCTCGATTAGTGAATTCGATCTAATGGGCGTAGCAACGGTTTTCTCCTGTTTTGATAATTTCGATCTAAGGGGGAAAGCAACGGCTTCCACCCTTAATCGTTTCAGAGCATTTTTAGCCCGAGGGTCATAGCAGAGGCTTTCACCCATTTTGATAATTTTCGATCTAAGGGGCATAGCAACGGCTTTCACCCTTAATCGTTTCAGAGCATTTTTAGCCCGAGGGTCATAGCAGAGGCTTTCACCCATTTTGATAATTTTCGATCTAAGGGGCATAGCAACGACTTTCACCCTTAATCGTTTCAGAGCATTTTTAGCCCGAGGGTCATAGAAGAGGCTTTCACCCATTTTGATAATTTTCGATCTAAGGGGCATAGCAACGGCTTTCACCCTTAATCGTTTCAGAGCATTTTTAGCCCGAGGGTCATAGTAGAGGCTTTCACCCATTTTGATAATTTTCGATCTAAGGGGCATAGCAACGGCTTTTACCCTTAATCGTTTCAGAGCATTTTTAGCCCGAGGGTCATAGCAGAGGCTTTCACCCATTTTGAAAATTTTCGATCTAAGGGGCATAGCAACGGCTTTTACCCTTAATCGTTTCAGAGCATTTTTAGCCCGAGGGTCATAGCAGAGGCTTTCACCCATTTTGATAATTTTTCTATACAAGCAGAGGTCGATAACGGATGAGCAAATTAAAGAGATCGGTAATGTCATAAATAACAGAACAAATAAGAAATCTGAGGAAAACGAATATTCATTAAAGAGATAATTCAGTCGAAATAAGCTTTCGCGACAGATACATTCTTTTTAACTGAGAAAATAATAGATCCAACCGAACTAGATGACTGATTAAGAATTACTACTCTATCTTCCATAATATCTTCTCAAGTTAACTGCATTCCATGCTCTGGGTAGGGTTTCTCCATTGGGATAAGCAATCTTGTAAGATCCCTTCTTCCCTATCTCAACGATTACGAAAGGGCCATCCCAATTGGGCTGAAGTTTCCCGACGTGCTTTGATACTTCCACCTTTTTAAGCACGAGATCTCCTACTTTGAAAGATCGAACTCTCACATTTCGATTATACGATTTCTCCATGCTGGCTTTGGCGGCTTGAATTTTTAATTTTGCGCGGTCCCGTCGACTATCCGCATGGTCAACTTCCATTTCCCTTAGAGCTTGATTTTCTTTAGGATCGTAAAATTCGACCCTAGGCGAAGGTATAAGATTTTCCACTGGGATAACAGCCTCCGACCCATAAACCAAACTGAATGGAGTTTCTCCGGTTGCAGCTTTAACCGTTGTTCTATTGGCCCATAAAACTCCAGGCAATTCATCTAGCCACTTTCCTTTTGCCTCCGATAAGCGCTTTTCGAGAGATCGAACAATCTCTCGATATGCAACTTCAGTCTGTCCATTAGCTTGAGGGTGTCCTACCGATGCGAAATTCTGTTGTATTCCGAACTTTTCACACCAATCCGTAATTTTCTTCCCGGCAAACTGTGTTCCGTTATCGGATATCAAAACCCTGGGAATTCCGAATCTGCAGATAATATTCTTCCATAGGAAATTTATTACTTGAAACTGGGTTATCTTGGTCAAGGCGACACATTCGATCCATTTACTGAAATACTCTACTGCCACAAGTACATAGTTCTTTCTTGTTCGAGCTGTTGGGAAAGGTCCAACAATATCAACGCCCCATTTATCAAAAGGCCAACAAATGGGAATAGAATGCATATGCTCGGCTGGCTGATGAATCAGGTTCGAGTGGATCTGACAGTGATGGCATTTTTTTACATATTCTACTGAGTCAGAAAAAAGAGTAGGCCAATAATATCCAGACCTTGAGCATTTAAGAGCTAATGCACGAGCACCACAATGATTTCCTGCTTCCCCCTCATGAATCTCCTTTAGGATGGAACTGTAATGAGTTTCGAGGACACATTTTAATAGAACTCCCGAAGAGGATCTCTTGTAAAGTTGATTGTTTATCAAAGTAAATGACGGCGCTCTATATTTGATTCTCCGAGCCTCATTCGTGTCTTCCGGAAGTATTCCTTCCTTTAAATATGCGATAAAAGAATCGCTCCATGATTTGCTTGGTTCTTCGATTTCCATGATATCGATCTCCGGGGCTGTATCTAACTCGATGGCGGACATATTTGATAGCAGCCAAGTGATGGATCTTTCAGTTTTTCCGTCGACCTGTCCCGTGAACTTTGACAATATGTCAGCCCAAAGATTCTCCTCTCTTGGTATAGGTTGAATGTCGAACTTATCAAATTTGGAGATTAACTCCTTTGTTTTGTTCAAATATTTTATCATATTGAACTCTCTGGCCTCGTATGTACCTTTCACCTGCCTATGAACAAGCTCTGAATCAGTTAACACAACAATCGACTTTACCTTTGCCTTAATGGCCATTTCTAATCCGGCGATCAGTGCTTCATATTCGGCCTCGTTGTTGGTGACGACGAAATCCAATGTTATCGCGTAACTTAGATCTTCATCGTCGGGCCCTTGGAAATGAATTCCAGCTCCGCCTCCTTCCTTGGTTGATGAGCCATCCACATGCATCAACCAAGCTCGGTCGCTGATTTCTTCGATCATACTTAATTCCGAGGATGCTCCTTCTTTCGCTTTTGATATGCCGGTTGATTCGAGCACAAAATCAGCTAGAACCTGAGCTTTCACGGCGACACGCGGTTGATATTCGATCTCGAACTTGATGAGGGGTAATTCGGATCCCCTGTTTTTCTAGCCTCAACGCAGTTCGAATAGCATCGAACCCTGTCGCCAGGGACCAAAAGCCGAACCAAAGCATGAGGATGATTGTTCCGAGCACATTAGAGAACCATAGATCGAAGGACACTGTTGGGCCGAGCCCAGGCCCAAGCCCTCCAATTTGGCTATAAATACTCCATGCATTTATTACACTGATGACGACTTCCTAGGCGCACTAACCTTGAGACTGCTGCTCGGGTTTTCTGGAGAATATTAGTGTAGGCTTTCTCATACATGTTTCACCCTCTAGCTTGTACGGCATCCAATAATGCTCGAATAGGACCTCTGAATACTTGTATTTGTACTCATTCAATTCGAATACAATTACTTTGGTCTTTGCTTTACTTTATTATTGTCATTATTGTATTACATCCCACCCTTGATCGAACTAACGAAACCACGTAAGATCAATTGGCGCCCACCGAGGGGCCTTATTCGAGTATTAAATCGAAATATGCCTAATACGAGGAGAAAAATGTATGCCAGCGAAAAGCTTAAGGATAATGGTCGGATCTATGATTGCACAGTTCATCTATTTCTTCAAAGGATTTATTTTCCACAAAGGAACCGTTTTCTTCGATCATCATTAACGTCGAAGACTTAAAAAATCTATGCAATCAGAGCCCATCGATGGTTGGAATTTATTTTTCCGATCATCTTATTTATTATTTTCAAAAGGAAAAATTCCTCGAATCAGTTATCTCTGGGTTCAGTTGCATAATGCCTATACTTTACTTATAAGTTACCTATATTTTCTCGATTCGATTGGGATGATTTGAATATTTGAACAACGGCAACAAATTATAAATCGGAGCTAAATATCAGCAGTCGTTCGACCAATAAAAGGAAGATTAAATGGTGAAACTCGATCACAGAATAAAGCTTTATTATTCAAATTCTTCAAGTAAGTTACAAAGTAAAGCTTCGAATATAATTCGGGCGCGAGAAATGCAGTACAATGATTCCTACCCTATTACAAAATTCTATGAGGTAATTCTATCTTGTTACGTGCTCGATCTTCATTCCCTAAGAGCGCCCCAGATGCAGAACTCAGCAGTGTTCTTTCTTGCCAATCACTAGCAACGTGTCGCACGTCCGCCCTCGAGCTGGGTAAAAGCCGGATTGGAGGTCCTCACCAGGGAAGCAGACCGACCTTAGGTCTTCATCTGTAAACAATGATTGAAATACTCAATCATTATTTACAGGTTAATTCGAACCGGAGCAGCAAAGGGTTATCCCAACGGAAGCACTCCAAGGGAACTCGAGGAAACTATCTCGTAAGAAAGCCCTCGAGGAAGCTGATGCCTCAGATTTAAAGAACTCCTCTCGGAGTAACCAGCTGCCCGATCGGGTACTACACCAGAAGACCGGAATTCAAACCCGTCACAGACAAGATATGTCTGGGAAAACAGGTTGCCTGCCGGTATTCTAGGCGCAATTTCTTTTGCCTGTCGATATTCTAAGCGAAAAGCTTATGCAAAAGGAAACGAGATCGAAAAACAAAGTTCGAACTCTAATCTCAAACTCTTTTATCTGGGAGAAACAACGAATCAAATCTAAAACTCGACTCATTGTGATGGGAGGGAGCATAAGGAAAAAAGCAAGAAATGTTGTATACACGAAGGGACCTATTTATAGTGGTAAGGGATTTAAAATCAACGGCCCCGATAACGTGTTGCGAACGGTTTGGATGTCCGTATTAAATGGAAGGACCGTTACATTTCCCGAGAAATAGGGCCCTGTTTTGTAACGAAGGACACGCGATCCAATGGGGAGTATAGAAGAATTACAACATTCTAAATATCGAGCAGTTACGACGTATTCATAACATTATTATTGAAGGATGGCATGTCGGATTCATATCCGGTTTATTCAGATGTTTTTACACTCAAGTATTTATTATTATGCTTTTACGCTGCTAACTGAGAAGAAATATAATCGATTCAGTCGAACAGAATTCTCGACCTGGAAGTTATGCAATTATGAAAATTCAACAGTGATAAAGATTTATGGCATCGTTTTCCTTATCAATTTCAGGTCCGCTGAAATATTTATCTATTATCCGATAAGACAAGTGGAATTTGGTTATTTCTTGATCAATATTGGAAGGTCAAGATGGAATTATGAAAGATAAACTTTTATCTAGTTATATTTGATATTATCAACAAAACGTAGAGGAAATGTATTTATATTATCTCGAAAAAATTACAAGAAGTGGGAAAATACATATCGAACATAGCATAAGTCTTTGCATTACATCAGTAGGTTATTACAATCCTATAAAACTTTCGGTCTCCCGTCCTGTCGTTTACTCGGGATAATTTGGCTCCGAGCACGGAATATCCTAGGACCCGCAGGCTTCTAACTTTATCTACAATCTTCTGAAGATGAAAGGGAGAACGCCCAAATTATCGGGTAGTTACATTCTGAATCGTTCTCCCGCCTGAACGTCTTCCTAAATGCATCTGGCATATTGGCTTTCAAGATGGAGACCGCGTTTGCCTGTCGATATTCTAAGCGTGGTTGCTGTAATTTTTCTTCCGCTCGAAGACTGTTCCGCTTAAAAATTGTTCGAAGTTTGAACTCAAACAGTAGAATTAATCGAATAATTGTCTTGACCACCATGATCAGATAGAAAAATTCTCGATGCAACGAATGAGATATTTTCAACAATATGCCAGCCTTTTTATAGCCAAAAACAGAAAAGAATCCAACGGCGTATAATTCGCAAAGTGAGCGGACAAGATTTGTCGACCGTTGCGATTCCCGGTAAAATAGGAACCATTTTGAAAAAATCAAAGAATTTTCTCGACAAAGGCATAAGGATTGTTCGAAGTCTAGGATTATCCGCTACTGGCTTTTTCTCCATAATTCATCTTTTCACATAATTACGGAAGACTATTTTCTCATCGGTATTTATTTCGATCAGAGTTATATATTCCATGGAAGCTAATTCCGTCAATATTCACATTCGTTTATCTCTCGCTGATATTAACGATCTCTGTTATTCTATCTGCACTAGTCTCAGTCTACTATTATATAAGGATGAAAGCCGTTGCTATGCCCCTTAGATCGAAATTATTAATGGGTGAAAGCCTCTACTAAGACCCAAGGGCTAAAAATGCTCTGAAACGACTAAGGGTGAAAGCCGTTGCTATGCCCCTCAGATCGAAATTATTAATGGGTGAAAGCCTCTGCTAAGACCCAAAGGCTAAAAATGCTCTGAAACGACTAAGGGTGAAAGCCGTTGCTATGCCCCTTAGATCGAAATTATTAATGGGTGAAAGCCTCTGCTAAGACCCAAGGGCTAAAAATGCTCTGAAACGACTAAGGGTGAAAGCCGTTGCTATGCCCCTTAGATCGAAATTATTAATGGGTGAAAGCCTCTGCTAAGACCCAAAGGCTAAAAATGCTCTAAAACGACTAAGGGTGAAAGTCGTTGCTATGCCCCTTAGATCGAAATTATTAATGGGTGAAAGCCTCTGCTAAGACCCAAAGGCTAAAAATGCTCTGAAACGACTAAGGGTGAAAGCCGTTGCTATGCCCCTTAGATCGAAATTATTAATGGGTGAAAGCCTCTGCTAAGACCCAAGGGCTAAAAATGCTCTGAAACGACTAAGGGTGAAAGCCGTTGCTATGCCCCTTAGATCGAAATTATTAATGGGTGAAAGCCTCTGCTAGGACCCTCGAGCTAAGATTGCTCTAAAACAACTAAGGTTGAAAGCCGTTGCTATGCCCCCTAGATCAAAATTATTATCCTCGATCAACCAAGATCAACCAGCATTCTATTCTATAATTATTCGATCGTCTAAGGTTAACAGCCATCTTTACAACGCTTAAATCAAAGCTATTATTCAAGATCGATCGAGACCCTATTCGAATATTACTTCATGATTATTTGTCCAAATTAGAGAATTTGGCCCTTCAGATTAAAATTGTTACTTGAAGGTCATTTTGTATTCTTCTATTTTGATATCTTAATTATTTCACGGGGGAATAAAAGTCTCCTACAAGTTATATTCAAAATCGAGGAATATCGATTATCATCTATCATCTAAATATTTATCAAAGTAGATAAAGAATGGCACTTGATCATATTTTGGAGGCAGAAGAAATTGATGCTCGATAACAACATACAAAAGCAATTTTACGGGATAACAAGTAAAGATGACGAGAAAAATAAATGTCTTATTGATGACATTACAAGCAAGTTACAAGAGAGTTTGAAATTACAATGACAAGGAAAATCGAACAAAGTGAAGACTTTACGTTTTATGTAACCCTATTACAAATCAACCCTACGCTAGAAGTTTCTCATGATCGAAGGAAGAAGACGAGGCTGGGCTAACACTTCCACCTTTCATCCTTCACTTCATAGATGATCACTCCACACCGGACCAGATCGAGAAAGAAGCAAGCAACCCCTAGGGAAATAACTCCACGCAATCTCGAAGACAGTTTTCTTCAAGAAATATCTTGAAGAAGTAGAGATCGAGAGCAGGAAAACTCCTCCAGTAGTAGACCCACTATCCCGACTGGATAGAGATCAGAGTACAGGAAGTCGAGCCCGCCTCAAAGACTTGGAATCAAAGAGAGCAGGTCGCCTGTCGGTACCCCAGTCGCAATTATTTTCGCCTGTCGATACCCTAGTCGAATTAAGTTGCCATCAGGAGATAGAGAAATTTAAAAATAGTTCGAAGGAGAACTTCGAACAGTTCGATCAAAGATAGGAAACGAAGCATGGTGGCTAGAAAGAGTAAAATCTCAATCATAGAACCGATCAGAATTGTTACTGAAATGTAAAATTTGAAGGTAACTGCGGAACTATATATAGTGAAAAGAAAAAGCAATTAACGACTCAGATTTGATGGTACTAACGGCCGAGATATAAGCAGTAAATGCGCCGACCGTTACGATTCCCGAAATTGCAGAAACCGTTTCGGAAGAAAAGTGAAGAAAATATCAAAATTATTCCACTCGAGTTCATTCCTATCCAAATTCGTCTTGGTCTCAATTCCAATCATCAAAGGAAAATCATAAAGAAGTCAAAATACAGCTTGTAAAGAAAGCGTTATCAGTAATTAGCCCAAGGATAAATGAAAGTCGGCGAAATTACTATACTCCGAACCCGACATATCTATCGATTACAATTTACAAAGGCATCGACTACAACTACATATAAGGCCAATCCTTCAATACTAAGTACCTTTTACAGTTATGCGTACATGGAAAAAGAAAGATCTATTTATCCGAACAGGAACGAGGTAGGAATCTAATAAGACAATCCTATGAAATTTTCGGCGAACGATAATGTCCTTACTCGACCAAAAGACGCTTATCGAACCAACAAGTCTTCGACTATAATCGTACTTATTCGAAAAGGAGGAAGGCAATACTTCTCTCTCCCAAGAAAAACATGGACATTTTACGGAGGGCGTTAATCTTCGAAGCACTAAAGAACTCATCAAGTTATAGAAGAACAAGCAATACAAAAAGCAAATAAATTATTACAAACCAGAGGGGATAGAATTGTTCACGATTACACGAAAGAAAATAAATATATAGTCATACAGCAGATCCGAACAAATAAAACATTTAGAGGAGCTTATTATCGGATAAAATTTTCCGAAGCTCAGCAATACGAGCCTCGCGTCCAGCTTCATATCCACGGTCGAAAGCCTCCTTTTCTCAACGTGCGAATTCTTGCTTCTCCTGTTCGTACTCCTTTTCTCGACGCGTGAATTCCTGTCTCTCCTGCTCATGAAGACCCTTCAGTTTTTCGAGCTCCTCATTCAGCTGTTTGTGGATCTCCTCTCCACTCTCTTTTAAAGATTTCTCCCTCTCTAGAGCAAGCTTCTCCGCGGAGACACGGTCGAATTCAGCTTTCTTCTCTTCCAGCTCGAGGGAAATAGCAGCACGATGATTGGTCTCCCGCTCAGCAAAAGTTTTGAGCTCAATAAAATCTTGCCCGGCCTGCCAGAAATACACTCTGTTCATATACATTTAAAAAAAAAAAAAAAAAAAGAGAGGGGGGGGGGGGAGGGTAGTTATTATACTTGTACCTGAAACAGGAAATGCTGTCCAGACTCGAACAATTCCTCTATATTCCTCTCCTTAGACACATTTCTCCCTTTGGGCATGTTAGTCTCCGAAGAGGTAAAGTTAACCTGTAACAGACTATCCAAGGGGTCGGACGCATCTTTCGACTCTTCAGGCGCGGAAGAAGTAACTTTTGGATGATTGGGATCAACCCGGGATTCGGGAGGATTTTCAGAACTCAAAGCTTCAGCAGAAGCCCCCCCACCAAGATCTAGCTTGGATTTTTTGCTGAGATTCCCTGCAGGAGGAACGGTCGAAGTATCGGGAGATGATTTACCACCAATGGCAAGATTTTGTAAAGCCTCAATGGGAGTGGCCCCGTCAGAATAAGGCCTTTTGTTCGAAGAAGGGACAGAAGTATTTTCTCTCACGGGGTCTTTGTTTGAAGGATCGACAACTTTCGGGGAAGAACCCCCGAGCGTAGCCTCGAGCTCCTCATCCAAGATTGACTTGCTAGAGCTGCCCTTGTTTTGTTTTGAAGAAATGTTTTTCTCTTTCTTGTTGTCTTCCTCTTTAGGAGCTCTCGGGGAAGACACAGAGGTCTTGGACGAAGATTTGGAGGTTTTGGCCTCCTTGGCAACTTTCTGCTCCTTGCTCGAATTCTTATTTTTCGAACCGCCAAATATCAATCTGGGATCGATAGCCTTCCCTAATACGTTTTCCATGATAAGCGGATTTGGGACCTACGGTTCGGACTATTACTCTTAAAGGGATTCGAAGAAGGCAGAAGATATGGCAAAAAGCTCCGATCTCTATAAGCAAGACGTCGTGTGGATAATGAAAAGAAACCCTAATATTTATAGACACTACGCCCTGTGATTACGATAATGAATCGACGCAACCTTTAAAGAAAAATCCCGTATGGAAAGGGCAAATATCCGAGCATAAAGTTATCGAACCTTGAAAATTAATATGGTAACTGGATATTAGTAAGATCGGAATTTACAAGTTACAGCAGTCAAATCAGAAAAGAAACAAATCCGTTTACAAAAATGAGTTACATGGGTATACACGATTAGTTCCTAACTACAAAACTATGAATCGCCCTTTCCAGCACGATCGGCTCCGATAACTCGCTAGATAGAAAGTCAGGCGGAGCTATTACTCGGTTTGATCAAAAGTTCGATCGCCTTCTTTATCCGATACATCGCCTATGTCGACATCTTTGCCTTTTTCCTCTGAGACGGGAGGATAATCGGTGAAATGCTCGAGCGCATCAGGGTTAGGCATCGGAATGCCATACTCCTCGACTAAGGGGGCAAAGCGATGATTTCGCCAATTAGTATCCATCTTGGGTAGAGAGGAAGCTTTGTAATCCTTCCCTTCAGCGTTCTTAAAAGGATTCATGTGCTTAAAGTACTCATCCATATCATCTGGGATCTTCTTGGCCGCGACCAATTGTTGAACCCCTTTATAAAAGATCGTCTGAAGGATTTCCCCCATTTTCCTTTGAACTAAGGGGTCCAAGACAGGGGATTCCAGGAACTCTCGTATGGCAGGGATCTCGGCTTCTTCCCGGCCTTGGGCATATGCACGCTCGGAGTCTTGCTTCGCTAGCTCGAGTTCAACCCTTATCTTCTTTAGCTCCTCCTCAAGGGCACTTCTCTCTTTAACGGACGCAAGCAAGTCCTCTTCTACTGAGGAAGAATGTTTTGTTTTCGCTTTCTCAAGCTCCTTCTTTACTTGGGACAATTTTCGCTGACTCTCCGCCAGCTGAGATCGAAGGGCCTGGTTATCAGCAAAAATCTGGGCATATGCATCATGAGCGTCCTGCGATTCCTGCTCTAGTAACGCCAAACGATAGGATTGAAGGGCGAATAAATCTCCTACCTACAAGACATTTTCGAGTATCAGTAAAGCTAGGAATTCTAAGGAAAGAACACAGTCAAAAGACGAGTATTTACCTCGTGATACGTTCTGGAGAAATCACTCAAAACCTCAAAATCCCCTTTGATGGAATGAAGCAGGATATCCCTTTTGAACCGACTAGCCATAAAGATTCCAGTGGCTTTGTCGAATTCATTCTCCCCTTTCATATCCAGATCGGTCATAATGGTACCATCCTCAGGATATCCAGCAGTTCTGCTACTGCGAAAATGCTCGTCCATAAAGTCTGCCACATCAGGCTCCGACTTACCTTCTCGACAAGGGACGGAAGCAGAACTCACGCCAAAGGGTTTTATCCTCCTCGAAGGCCCTGGGTGTTCAGCATTTCTTTTCTGGCCCAGAAGTTTCTCGTATTCCTGAATACCCTGAATCCGATTCCAGGAATGTTGACTGTAGCCGACAGACGAAAGAGCGGAAGTATCAGGGGAGAATAACGATCGGAGAGGTCCGGACGTGGCAGAATTCAAAGAGCTCATAGTGCCAACCCCTCTTAAGTCAGGAATCAAAGACGGTATGACAATTGGATTCCCACCTAAGTTACTTGCGTCTGTTCTTCTTTCGGAAGCGTAAGGTAACGGGTCGAAATAAAATTGTTTATCTTCGACCAAGCCGGCAGGGGATACCCGAAATTTCTCAACAATTCGACCTGCGAGGATAATACGAATCGGGCACGAGTTCAAACAAGGAAAATTGTTTAATAAAACACAAAAGTAAGTTAAAGATAAGAAGCATACCCAAAGAAAGAGGAACAGTGTTCGAAGCATTGGAGGTTGGCAGGACATCGGTTCGCGTGAGGGGCCCTTCGGAGGACTAGCTAGGGTATCTAATCGCCGGAGCTAGGTAATTACAGTGGCTCAACCCAGCCAATCGCAAAACGCCTTCTTGAACCAAGTATCTAGTTTGGTAAGGGTTAGACTGCAATCGCCCCAGGAGTTCATCAGAAAGACGATGGCTAAGTCTTTCTTTAATTCTGCGAGAACCGTATGTCCAAGTATTTGCGCCATCCCATCGATAAGGTCTTGTTTTCGAACTACCCTCTGAAATAGGAACGTCAGGGCCCTTCACGAAAAAGAATCTCCTCTTCCAACCTAAAGTCTTCTCTGTTGTTATTTTTGTAAGAAAAGGCCGTTTAGACCTCGGACGGACGGACACAAAGCCTATGTTCGAACCTTTGCAGGGATCCATTCGGAATATCTGCCAAAAGTTGCTAAAGGAAGCTTCTTCTCCTTTTGCCTCCATAAGAGTGCAAAACGCTAGTATATATGCAACGGAGTGCGGGAGAAGCTGAGCCGGGGAAAGCGAAAAGAAATTCAGGACATTTCGGATAAGAGGAACGAACGGGATACGCAAACCACAGAAAAATTGTCCCTCGTAAAAGGCTTGACATCCAGCGGGGGGCTCAGTGGCACGTTCGGTGTAAGAAGGAACGACAATCGAAAAACCATTGGGAAGAAATTTCCCAAAATCCGCCTCGAGGTGAGCGCGATCCTTTTTTGAAAAACAACAGGAGGTTTCACTAGCGGGAAGCTCTGACTTACCCGAGATTACGGCTTGTGAGGCTTGCGTATGTTTAAAGATCCTGACAAAAGCACCTTCGCCGATACTACGTTTGTCGACCTCATTCTCTTCGAGATCCTCGCTCGGATCGTCGTCTTCGCCGTCTTGATGAAATTCCCCATCTTCGAAGTCATCTACAAGCTTAAACAAGGGATCAGATTCTTGACTCTCTTCGACCTTATTCTTGCCCTTTGAACTTCTAGAACTTGACATTATGAATTCGGAGATGAATGTACTAAAGTAACTACCTTTTCGATTAAAACACTTCGAGCTCAAGAGAAAATATAACATGGAAGTAATTTTTCAACGGGTCAACATATATATACGGGGTTAAAAAGGTAAAATTGCAAAGAGGTCCCCGAGTAACCGCGACGGTTGAACTTACCAAGGGTAAAAACTTTAGGTTTTTTCCTCTCAAAATAGCCTTTTTGATCCTTCCTTTTTTAGAACTGCGGAATTTGTCCTTGCGTTTTATCCCTAAGGATCTCGGATACCCTCCTTGCTATAACCGGAAATTCTGAAAAGCATCCATCTAGGGATCGAACAACGCATCTTGGAACCAGAAAGGATGTTATTACTTCAACATCCTCTAACAAGGGTAACTTCAGAACACGCCGATGTATGTTTTCTTATATATGCACTCTTTTTCCCTAGCTCGGTTTTTATCCCAGTGGGTTTTTCCGAGTTAGGTTTTTAACGAGGCATATCCTAAAGACATTCTGAACGGCTCGTCTCATTGTAGCATGGAACGTATTTTGTACTTTTTCGAGCGCTTGCTTCGCTTCACACTCGAGAAGTGGGGGAGTATTGATGAGGGGTAATTCGGATCCCCTGTTTTTCTAGCCTCAACACAGTTCGAATAGCATCGAACCCTGTCGCCAGGGACCAAAAGCCGAACCAAAGCATGAGGATGATTGTTCCGAGCACATTAGAGAACCATAGATCGAAGGACACTGTTGGGCCGAGCCCAGGCCCAAGCCCTCCAATTTGGCTATAAATACTCCATGCATTTATTACACTGATGACGACTTCCTAGGCGCACTAACCTTGAGACTGCTGCTCGGGTTTTCTGGAGAATATTAGTGTAGGCTTTCTCATACATGTTTCACCCTCTAGCTTGTACGGCATCCAATAATGCTCGAATAGGACCTCTGAATACTTGTATTTGTACGCATTCAATTCGAATACAATTACTTTGGTCTTTGCTTTACTTTATTATTGTCATTATTGTATTACATCCCACCCTTGATCGAACTAACGAAACCACGTAAGATCAGAACTGGCTGAGTTCGATCGCCCACTTTATTAATCTGCCTGAAGCCTCTGGCTTCGACAGGACCTGTCTCAAAGGTTGATTAGTTAAAACGATGATCTTGTATGTTTGAAAATAAGGCCTTAACCTCCGGGCGGCCACTACTAGGGCCAGTGCGCATTTCTCGATTTCCATATAGTTCTTCTCTGCGCCTTGCAACAATTTACTCAAATAGTAAACTGGTTTATGCTCGGCTTTATCCAGTTTGACCAAAACCGAGCTGATGGCCTCTTCTGACACGGCTATGTACAAATACAAAGGTTCCCCTTCAGACGGTTTTGCTAGCATTGGAGGTGAGGTTAAGTACGCCTTCAGCTCCTCGAATGCCTTATCACACTCTACGCTCCATTCGAAGGTTTTAGATTTACGTAAGAGTTTGAAGAAAGGTAGACTCTTGTCAGCAGATCTAGATATAAATCTATTCAATGAGATAATTTTTCCAATCAGGCTTTGAACGTCGGAAAGCTTCCTTGGAGGATTAAGGTCAGTGATCGCTCGGATTTTTTCAGGGTTTGCTTCGATTCCCCTCTCGTGAACTAAGTACCCTAGGAACTTTCCTGACCGTACACCGAAAGTACATTTAGCCGGATTTAGCTTCATTCCATATCTCCTCAAGATTTGGAAACATCTATCAAGGTGATCGATATGATCCTCCTCGGACATGCTTTTTACGAGCATGTCATCCACATACACTTCCATGATTTCTCCTATTAGTTCCTTGAACATCATATTAACCAACCTCTGATAAGTTGCACCAGCGTTCCTTAACCCGAAGGGCATAACGATGAAGCAGTACACTCCCCGTTCGGTGATAAATGCCGTTTTATCCTGATCTTTTTCATTCATGAAGATTTGGTAGAAGCCTTGAAAAGCATCCATCATACTGAATAACACGAACCCCGCGGTGGAGTCCACGAGCATATCGATTCGGGGCAATGGGTAAGGGTCTCTCGGACACAATTTGTTCAAGTCGGTAAAATCATTGCACATTCTCCATTTGTTTTCGACCTTTTCGCCCTTGGAGACTAAGACTACGTTGCATAACCATTCTGTGAATTTTATCTCCTTGATTTGCCCCGCAGCCAGCAATCTATCGACCTCCGCATTGATTATTTTGTCCTTTTCACGACCGTGATTGCGCTTCTTCTGCCTTACCGGTTTGGCCTTTGGATCAATATTTAATGAATGAGTTTTCACACGCGGGTCGATTCCTACTATGTCGTCCGAACTCCAAGCAAAGACATCCACATTTTCCTGTAGGAATCCGATGAGTTTTGCTTCCATGCCGCTGCTTAGCTCCGTTCCTATTTTTGTGAATTTTTCTGGAGATCCAGGTACCAAATTCACCTTTTTGTGGTCGGGTGCCTGTACACTCATGTCCACGATTCTTCCTTTCTTTCCTTGTAGCCTTTCATTATCGGGAATCGGAAACTCGGAGTTAGGAATCGATTCATTTAGCTTTCTTTTAACAGGGAGCTCAGGCTCTATTTTCTCCTTGATAGTTAGAGATGAATTATAACACTCCCAAGCCATGTACTGATCGTTCCTCATCTCTCCTACTCCTCCTTCGGTCGGAAACTTAACCTTCTGGTGATAAGTAGATACGACAGCCTTAAAGGTATTCAAAGCTGGTCTTCCCAAGATGGCATTGTAAGCAAATGGTGTGTCCACCTCTAAAAATTTGATCATTCTTGTGACGTTCTTCGGCTTGAGTCCCAAGGTGGTACTCAAAAGTATGGTTCCAAGTGGAACGATCTCCGATCCCCCGAATCCAACCAATGGGGTGGTTACTTTATCCAAACGTGGATGGCAGAGATTCATTCTTGTAAGTGCTTCTAAAGAAATTATATTTGCCGAGCTCCCGTTATCAACCAATACTCTCTTGACCTCAAAGTTCGCAATCTTCAGTGTCAATACCATAGAAAAGTCTGGATCGTCCTCATTTGTATCCCAATGAACATCAGCAGGTCGATCTGCCTCTGTAAAACTAATGACTTGGTTCTCCATTGACGAAAATTCCAAGGATAAAATTTCCTTTTTCGTGGAGACTCCTGCCCTAATCGACCTCAAGGTCCTTTTCCTAGCATTCCTGCTATCTCCCCCAGCGGGTCCGCCAGCTATCATGTTTATTACACCGTTCAACTGTTCTTCCGCTTGGTTCCTAACCTGTCTCTGCTGAGCGTTGAACTTTCTCGGGCTACGAGATCTATAACGATTGCTATAGTTGCCGTTTTTGACAAACTCTTTTAGCTTTCCTTGTGCGATTAATTTCTCTATCTCAACTTTCAACTGGTAACAATTTTCAGTACTATGCCCTCGGGCTCGATGATATCGACAGTATTGGTCATATCCAGGTGCACCAGGCCTTGCCTGCGTGATCCTTTGGGCCTCCGGAATCAAATTCCCTTCTTCTAATACAGTCAACACTTCTTCCTTCGAACTGTTAAGTTCAGTAAACTGAATTTTGCCCGGTCTCGGGGCCCGATTCCGATCATAGGGAGGTCCATAGGAATTCGGTGCCTGAAGCGGCATGTGTGGCTTATAAGTGTTGATTCGTTGCCAGACGGATCCTTTAGTCGATCCTCCGTAATCACCAGGTTTTGGGATTGGGGCCCGATCTGTTTTTTTGCTGAGGAGAGATTTGTCGATATGCGAACTCTTTAATTTATTCATTTCCTCCTGTATCATATATTTTTCAGCTATTTCCATTATCCGCTCGAAAGACTTGGGTTGTTTTCTACATAAGGCATTTTCGAACTGGGTGCTCTTAGTCAGTTCGAACATCAGGGAGGATAGATACTCGATCTGTGGGGTATCTACCTTCAAAAGCTCAATACTGAACCTCGCTAGCCATTGCCTCAACGTCTCTCCTTCCAATTGTTTCACAGTGCCCAAGTGATTTGCTGGCAGTCTTGGTTTCCTCTGGCTGGCAAACTGATGTTTTAGCTTATCACAGAATTCTTCAAAAGAAAAAATGGAGTTCGGAGGCAACTTTCCGAACCAATCAAGGGCAATTCCTTCGAAAGTAGTGACCATGATCTTGCAACAGAAATCCTCCGAATGACCATATAAGTTCATCACATTAACGAAACTGTTAATGTGTTCCCCGGGGTCGGTAGTCCCGTTATACCGTGGCAGCCTGGTTGGTACTGTTTCTGTGTTTCGTGCTTCGCGTATCTCTCGACAGAAGGGTGAGCAACGCATGATATTATTCGAGATCTCCCTGTCTCGCAGGTTCTCTCCGACTAGTGCGTTCCCCGCTCGCCTTGTGGTCTGATTATTGAAGGGGATCTCTATCACAGTATTTTGCTCCTCCAATTTTTTGGCCACCCTTTCCTGTACTATCTTTTCCAATTCCGATTCGGTAATTCTTTTATAGGTTGGTTTGTTTCTCACTACGGCACCGGCGGTATGACTATCTCCCACGACGGAATCCTCCACATCATTTGCTCGCGCAGCTGGATTTTCAGATCGGACGTTGACTCTCGAGGGCGCAACTCGATGCGGATGTGTTGGCGGAGCATGCGACACACTGTTATCCTTCTGTAAGTTCGAGGAGGGTAGCTCCGGTCTTGCCTGAACTCCTGGTTGGTCGACAGGCGATTGATCTGCCCTCCCGCTGTTCATGAATTCCCTGCACATCGTGCCTATTATAGATCTTAAGTCACCCATGGTCGTGTGTATTGGAACGTTATCTTGAGGAACCGCTGGCGGCACTTCTGGTTGCTGTTGAGCTGCGCGTGACAGATTATCGGGCTCATTGTTGACAGAATTTTGTGCTCCCACCGCATGGGAAGGCTCTCCTCTATTGTACGTATTTCTCCTCGTAGTAGGCATATTTCGATCTAAGACTCGAATAAGGCCCCTCGGTGGGCGCCAATTGATCTTACCGAATTTCGTACGTGATGTTTGTGCGTGGTGTGATCGATCAAATACTTAACAATAGATATAGAAGATCAGTATTATTGTATTCAAGTGGTTCATTTATAACGTTACAAGAATACAATGATTAGGAGTCCTATTCGAGCCCTATTGAATGCCGTACAAGCTAGAGGGCGAAATACATATTAAAGGTCCTAAGCCTATATTCCGAGCGGTAGCTTCGAGTAGGGAGCACCTGGGAAGTTGTGTCGTCGTCATAAATGCGCGGGGTATTTATAGCTGAAGGTAGGGTTTAGGTGATCCATCCACAGATCTGTATTTCTCGGCCCATAACTTTGGATCAGGGCTCGGCCCAACAGTAACTTTGGACCCGTAGCCATCTATCCTATCCCGTTCGATCTCCCTTGGTCGAGATAGATGCTTTTCCAAGCTCTCATGCTGGACGACGGAGAAAGGAATCCGAAATACCCCTCATCACTATAAGGGACTAATGGAATTTTTTAATATTAGTTCATATTTTGTTGTAATAAGATTTGGCTATTCTTGCGATGATTAAACAATCCTAAGCATTAAAGAGTACTTTATCCTAAGTAACATCAGTTTTGCCTCTTGACAAAGACCAAATAAGTTTATATCACGAAAGGGCTTATTGGCATCTATGTTGGTTATTTGGAATCCGCCACTATTCACGATGGGCATCCACTGAAAGAGGTGGAATAAGTGTCGCTGGGGTGTGTGTCATTGTTGTTTAAAAGATATTTTTCTTTTAACATTTTGGAATTGGAAGTTCAACATAAGATGTGCTTAAATTTTTGGTTTTTACTTTTTCTTGTAGATGCAAATAGAGTGAAAAAGTAGTGTATAAATCATCACATGAAAAAATGCATACGTGAATAGGTGTGCTATTGAAGGAGAGACTGCATACGCCTAAAATATTATGTACTCTAGTTCCTTTGTCAGTTATATTTTCGATTTGTTGTATTCAAACAAGTGATTATGGAAATTGTTGGGCATAAATGTTTGGTAAGGGTTTTAATTTTTTGACTTTGTGCATTAGTTGTTAAATTATCAAATAGATTTTACTTTTATAAAAATATATTTTGTAACACCCGTGCATGCATAGCACGGGGCGTATACAAGTACATCTTGTATTTGAAAAAATGTTTGAGCTTATACTAGTACATCATGAATTTGAAAGATTGTTTGAACGAGAGTGTAAAACCCTTTCGCTTGTTAAGAAGGGCCGACCCGTGCATGCCGGACCATTTTGGTTCAAATTTACTTCTAAAAATTATCTTTTTTTTTTTTTCCAGTAATGTCTGAGATTACCATTTGCCATGGTGCCTTGTGTAAAATAATCACGCATACTAACATTCATATTCTCAATGAGAAATTTCATGAAAAGTTTTGTGGTTTCCTATTCGTTTCTGGGCATTCTTCTAGTATTGAAAAAAAGCTGATTTGGTAATTTGGGCTTTTTCAACAAAACAATTTTAATTTATTCTGAAGAAATGTGATATTTGAGCTTGATATTGCAAGTGTTTTCAACTATTTTTGTTATTCTTGTTTCGATAATTATATCCATACCAATTAGATCCAAGAGACATATTCAATTTACCTGAATATGATCCGTGGGACTGGTCCGTTTCATAAGATCCGCATGCCAATCTTTTGAATTGGTGTACAGGTTCGTTTGAATCGAACTGACTGCACCTTGTTTCATATTTAGACAGAGAGAGAGAGACTGGCCTTAATGTCATCACAGCTTTGTTGCACGAGATCCAATATGTAGCACCTTTTTCCATCCATAGCTAATTTCTTCTTTTGGGGGGGGATTCATCGCCAATTGATTTTTTGAATGGATTATATGAAGACGTTTGAGAGTAAAGAGTCTTTTTATAGACAGAAGAACTGAAAATGAATCTAATCCCTTTGTGGATATATATGTTTTTCAAATTCACGTCATAAATAATTTTCTATAAATATTTAATATATGTCGATACGGTGCACCATTGATTGTAATTATGTATTATGTTTGCCACGGTCCGACCCCACGAGTCCGTCGGATAACACTCGATTAAATTTTATTTAAGGAAAATGTTAAAATACCGATTTTTTTTAACGGGTATAAAATCAAATAGAAAATTTAAAAGTTTATCGAAATCGTTAGTCCATAATCAGCCAACAATTATTGTATAAAATAGTTTATATGATTTAGCTTATTGACAAAATAAAAATACATTTTCAATTGAGAATGTTTAAAGCGGAAGCTGTTTAAAAAGATATCAGAATAATTTAAATTACTAATTTTTTGTAAGAAAAATAAATTTGATTTAATATTTATAGTTTAAAGATGAAGTATTTAAAACAAAACTTTCAAGGAAAATATGATGTGGTGAAACAACATGTGAAACCCAACAGGGAGAAAGCAAGATTAATATCAATATTGGAGAAAATTAAAAATCATCTCCGGTTAAAATGTATTCACTTTACAAAATTAGCTAAATAATAAGATATTATTAAAATGGATTTAAACGTTATAGGTGTTTTGAAACAATAGTTCAAGGGAGGATATTAAAATCCAATAAGAATCTTAAAAGATGTACAACTACACTTCGAAATTAGAGTGGAACCGCAACCGTTATGACCTAACAGCAACATGAATTACCGTTCACCCAAACACCTAAAGCTGAAAAGATTGAAACATGGAATACGTAAGTCAATTGTCCAACTTAGTGTGGTTGTAGTGCACATGTGCATGTGATGAGTGGGTACAACATAATATATGTGAGCATATATAATAATACAATAAATGAACACATGTAAGTACAATTTAAGCACGTTAAACAAGTAACCAACAATTGTTGATGTCGCCCTTCTCTTACCCTCCAGTCCATATTGTGACGCCCCCATCGAGCACTCCAAGTAAGGAACTACCTTACTAACTGAGCGCATAGACGTCTAATGCCTGAAGTTTGACTTCACTCCCCAATTGTAGCCTCTACACTTGTTTTGTGATCGCGGGTCTACGATGGATCAAGGTAACCCTCCGACCCTAACCTTCCAGGTTACCCATGATTCCACACACAAAAAATTGGACCCACACAATCATCAGGTGATCAGCACTCATCACTGATGGAAGCCTTCCAGATGCTGATGGAGAAATCTGTGAAGGAACTGGAAGAGAAGCATAGTCAGCAGCTGAAAAAGATGAAAGAGGAGCTGAAGGAAGAACTGAAAGCAGAGTTGGTAGAGTACAACAGACTTCAGCTGGAAACTATGTAACAATCAACTGCAAAGGTCATCAAGACTGAAATTGATAGTTTCCCAATGCCTCAAGATAACTCCAAGCAATTAGTGCAAAGCCTTACTGAGATTAACACTAATGTGGAAGATGTGAAGGCTGATGTAAATCACCTTCATGCTGCCCTACAAAGAGCTGAACACATGATTGCCGATCTAACTGCTACCTTCATCAAGATCAGTGATGAAGAGAAGTCTATCAATGTTGGACTGTTGCAGGAACTTCACAAAGCTGGAGACGTGATTCATGGAGAACTCTCAACTATGCAACTCAATATTGACTGCTTCAATGATCAAACTGACAACATCAGCACTATTCTAACTCATCTGACTGTAAGTCATGATGTAGTAAATCAGAATTTGAAAGCTTTATGTGCTACCATGAAGATTCCAACTGTTGCACTCAACCCTGCTGCTGAACCCAAGATTGTCACCAAATCTGATGACGACAAAAAGGGGGAAGATAAAATGGAAGAATCAGCTAAGGAAACCTCTACTGCTGTTGAAGCTAAGAAGACTGATGAAGCTACTGAAGAGACTAAGGCTGCTGAAGAAGTTGGAAAGGTAGAAGGCAAAGAAAAGTCTGAAGAAGAGACTAAGGACAAAGCCAAATCTGATGAAGAAATGGCTGAAACCAAGGACTCTGCTGAAGATCGAACAGAGCCACTTACCAAGTACAAAAACACTGAATCAGCCAGAAAAGCAATGGAGCTACTGAAGGAGCAGCAACTCAAAGAAAAAATTGAAGCTGCCAGAGCAAATATCCTTCAAGATGAAGAAGCTGATGAAGATGAAGAAGAAGAAGAATATGATGAAGAATCATCTTATGAGTATGAAGAAGTGCTTGAAGGATCTGATGAAGAAGCTGATAGTTAGAACTTATAAATCTTTTGTAATCAGTTTACTTTATCTATTCAGACATCTCATCTGATAAACTTGTACTTGTAATATTTTCCTTATATAAATGAAAGTCAAGTTTATTCCAACACATCTTTTCTATCTCGGAAAATTTTGAGGATTACATTCTTTAGTTTAGGTATTAACAGGTACTTAGCTGAAGTTTTGTCATCATCTAAAAGGGGGAAATTGTTGGATAAGGATGAAGATGGAAGCACTGAAGACAATTTGTAAAGGGAGGTTTTGATGAATTCCAAAACTTCAAATCCGCTAAGTATGGATTAACTTAGCTGATATCCCTTTGAAGAATTTTGACCAAGTATAGAAGATATCAGAAGAGTCAAAATTTAAGGTCCAAGACTATTGATCTGCTGAAGGAAGAATATCAGACTGATGAAGATCAGCCGACTCAGATCAGATTTGTTCAAGTTTGAGATCAGCTTTGTTCACCATCAGACTTGCACTTTCGTCAGCCAAGTGCAAAAGATCATAAAGTCTTCCCAATAGTAATAAATGCCCCTAGAAGTAATAAATGCTGAAGTACAAGGTTATTAAAGATAAATGATTGAAGAAATGCTTCGCATCAGCTGGGTGCATTTAATGCTGCCTGCAGAAGTACTGTTGACAGTACGGACAGACTGCAAAGAGCCGTTCGCGGAAATTAAGGACCAGTACTCGAGGAATTTGAATCTTGTCTCTCTTCAACAGACATTTTTCAAATCTCAAGTATAAATAGCTGAAAGAGACGAAGAGAAAACAACAACACATTCTGAGAGAAATTTTCGAAGCAGAACTCTTCAAGTCTCAAGAACAGCTCACTCATCAGCTTAGTCATTTGTTGACAAAAGCAGAGTTGAAGAACAACGATAAAATTACATCTTCTGAGTGATTTTCTAAAAGTGAGTGTTGTGAGAAGTAGATATCCATCTTTGTGAGTGATATTACTTCAGAGAGTAGGAGTTTCTTTGTGATTTCCTGCTGCGAGCTTACGGCCATATTCATTTGTTGTTTTGGCGTAAGTGGAGATATTGTAAACTGTGTGTTTATAGTGTAACCCAAGATCTGTGTGACTTGGAAGAGTGGACTAAAGGATATTTAAATCCATATAACCACTATAAAAATTACTTGTGTTTTTACTTGCATTTTTACTTGCATATTTTCAGTTGCATAAAAACACTTTGAATTAACTGTTTGAAAAGTTTTCTAAGAAAAGGAATTTTTGTAAAATTGGGGAACAAACTTTCAAACTGCTGAGTTTACTTGTGAAAAACACTTTATAAATCCGCTGCAAGTACTCAAAGTATTAAAACTGATTTTGACAAAATCAGCTGAGTGATTATCAGTTTCGTGGTCTACGAAGTTGTTCAAAGATTTGTTCGCGATCAGCCAAGTAATTTACTATTGATAACAGCTTAGTCTGTTTAAGTTAGAACTAAAAAGTTTTAAAGTTAAATGCTGAAAAAGTTTAGAGGTCTATTCACCCCCTCCCCCCCTCTAGACCTCATCTGACCACTTGGGACCAACAATAATACAATCCTAAGCATTAAAAAGTACTTTATCATCAGTAACTTCAGCTTTGCCTCTTGACAAAGAAAAAATAAGTTTATAGCATGAAAGGGCTTATTGGCATCTATGTTGGTTATTTGAAATCCGCCACTATTCATGATGGGCATCCACTGAAAGAGGTGGAATAAATGCCGTTGGGGTGTTTCATTGTTGTTTAAAAGATATTTTCCTTTTAACATTTTGGAATTGGAAGTTCAACATAAGATGTGCTTAATTTTTTGGTTTTTACTTTTTATTGTAGATGCAGACAGAGTGAAAAAGTGGTGTATAAATCATCACATGAAGAAATGCGTACATGAATAGGTGAGCTAAAGAAGGATAGTTATTGCATACGCCTAAATATTATGTACTCTAGTTCTTTTGTTCGTTATATTTTGGATTTGTTGTATTCAAACAAGTGATTAAGGAAATTGTTGGGCATAAATGTTTAATAAGGGTTTTAATTTATTGACTTTGTCTATAAGTTGAAATTATCAAATAGATTTTACTTTTATAAATATATTTTTTTAACACCCGTGCATGCATGGCACGGGGCGTATACTAGTACATCAGGTATTTGAAAAAATGTTTGAACGAGAGTAATTCTTTCGCTTGTTACGAAGGGACAACCCCCGCGCATACCAGACCATTTTGGTTCAAATTTACTTCTAATAATTATCTTTTTTTTTTTTCAAGTAATGCCCGAGATTACCATTTTCCACGATGCCTAGTGTAAAATAAGTATCATTTATTCTGAAGAAAGGCAATACTTAAGCTTGATAATGCAATTGTTTTTTACTTTTGTTATTCTTATTGCAATAATTTTATCCATACCAATTAGATCCAAGTGGCAGATTCAATTGACCTGAATATGATCCACGGGACTGGTCTGTTTCATAAGATCCACACGCCAATCTTTTTAATTGGTGTTCAGGTTCGGTTTGAATCGAACTGACTGGAACTTGTTTCTTATTTTAGAGAGAGAGATAGAGAGACTGGCATTAATGTCATCACAGCTTTGTTGCACAAGATCCACTATGTAGCACCTTTTTCCATCCATAGCTAATTTCTTCTTTTGGGGGGGGATTCATCGCGAATTAATTTTTTTGAAATAATTATATAAAGAAGTTTAAGAGTAAAGATTCTTTTTACAGACAAAAGAACACAAAATGAATCTAATCTCTTTGTGGATATATATATTTTTCAAATTCACGTCATAAATATTTTTCTATAATTATTTAATATATATCCATACGGTGCACCATTGTATTGTAATTATGTATTATGTTTGTGACGGTCCGACCCCACGAGTCCGCCGGATAACACTCAATTAAATTTTTATGTAAGAAAAATGTTAAAATACCGATTTTTTTTAAAAGGGTATAAAATCAAAACGGAAATTTAAAAGTTTATCGAAAGTGTTAGTCCATAATCAGCCAACAATTAATGTATAAAATAGTTTGTATTATTTAGTTTATTGACGAAATAAAAATACATTTTCAATTGAGAAAGTTTAAAGCGGAAGTTAAAGAGATATTTGAATAATTTAAATTACAAATTTTTGTAAGAAAAATAAATTAGATTTAATATTTATAGTTTAAAACGGAAATATTTAATACAAAACTTTCAAGGAAAATATGATGCGGTGAAACAATATGTAAATCCCAACAGCGAGAAAATCAAGATTAATATCAATAATGGGAAAATTAAAAATCGTCCATCCAATGTGATCCATCACGAGCCACATGATGGACCTATTGGTCAGTCTAGGGTGAAAATAAATGGCCTAATCTATTACATAATAAATCCCATGTGTCTTTCCTATAATTTAATTACTTGAAATTGATAATTTTAATTATGTGGATTTAGTAATTGAAATTAAAATTCATATCTATATTGTTAAAAATTCAACGAGTAAGCATATTTTTAAATTTGAAGTGATTTAAATTGATATTCACTTGAATTATTATTGTTGTGCAAATTATGAATTATAAATACTCATTCTTGTGTTATTTTGAGGATTTAAATGCAAAAGAAAAATAAAAGGGGGACTTCTTGAATGTCCCAAGACTTCGAGGACTAAAAAGAAAAAACTCAAGATTAGAGAGTGTAAATTGCAAAACACACATTAAAGACTTGAAAACTCAGCTCCACTCTCACATTCTTCATCTTCCCCACCCAACATACACACTAAAGTGTTTTTCGCACACACAAAAATTCACTTTCTTATTAAGCTCATAACTTCTTCATTTCTTAACCAAATCAAGTAAATGAGTAGTCAAAATTGATCTACTCGACGAGAGGAACACAATGGTGGTGGTAACTGAAGGAATAGAAGGTGTTTTCCGGTGAAAATTAGAGGAGGAAGTGGCGGTTTTAAGTGGGTTTCCTTGCATGTCCCTTTTCCGGTCATTTCTTCAACAATCGAGCTTCACCATGGTGTTCTAGGCTTAGAGGAGAGCGGAATGGTGGGTTCGGCTCATTTTCCGGTGCCGGTCAATGGCGGTCAATGGCCGGTCAACATGGGCTGCTCCGGTCAGCGACTTTATCTCGGAATGGGTATTCCATTCTCGGTCTTCATTTCTCGATTTGAGTTTGTTAGGTTTCGGACACACTTCATTGTGGAATTTTGATCGCCGTAATAAGCTCCTCAAGTGAGTGCTATGTGTTACCTGTGTGTAAGTCTAAATGTGCTAGTAGGTCGAGTCATAACTGTAACTTAGTTACTAAACGAACAAGCAGGTGATATATGATAACATAAAGAACTCGGCTGCTAGGACAAGTTACACGTTGAATGATTGTTTATGTCTATGTGCTTATGAGTCATTGATATTGTATGTTGAACTGTTATTGAGTTGTTTACCGATTTCCTGTTACTAAATTGTTAATGTTACTGTAATGTACTGTTCACTGTTACTGTACTGTACTGTTTACTGTTACTGTGTGGGGCCCTATTCTTGGTGTGCGGAATCGTGGTTAACCCGGAAGGTAAGGGCCGGAGGGTTACCTCGATCCACCGTAGACCCGCTTCACAAGCCAAGTGTGGAGGTTACACTTGGGGAGTGAATGTCAAACTCCTGGCATTTGACGTCAATGCGCACTGTTATGTAAGGTCACACCTTACTTGGAGTGTTCGGTGGTGGTTTTCCTGACTTTGGATTGGAGGGTAAGAGGAGGACAGCATCAACAAATGTTGGTTACTTGTTTAACGTGCATAAATTGTTATAGAATATGTTCATTACTGTACAATTGTGAATGCTCATGTATATTATGTTACATCCACGCACATGTGCACTATAGCCTCACTAAGTTGGACGATCAACTTACGCATTCCATGTTTTAATCTTTTCAGCTACATGTATTTGGGATAAACGATAGTTCATGTTGCGGTTAGGTCATCACGGTTGCGGACCCACCCTAGTTCCAAAGAGTAGTTGAACTTTTGTTTAAATTCTTAATTTATTTTAAGATTTTCGTTTAAACTCATGTTTTAAATCTCCTATAATGTTTAAGTTCATTTTGATTATATCTTGTTAAATATCTTGGTATTTTTTAGATAATTTGAAAAATGGGAATATCTATCGAATATGATTTTAAATTTTTTCAAATATGAATCTTAATCTTCTTGTATTTCTTTTGGGTCCCACAAGTTGTTTCACCATGTCATGTCATCCGCTAAAATTTATTTTAATTACTTTCGCTTTAAGCTTAGTAATAAAAATTGCTCTTATTTCGTTTTAAACCGCTTCCGCTTAAAACCTTTAATTCTCGATTTTAATTTATCGTTTCTTTTAAAAGGTTTCGATATTTTTACTCTTCATGAAAAAAAAAAGTATTTCCACCGTTATCCGACGGACCCGCGGAGATGGGCCGTTACAGATGGTATCAGAGCTTCGGCTCATGGCCAGGATAGGGTCCTCGGAATTTGTACCGAGATGCTAGGTAAGGTGGGACTCACCGGCAAGACTTTAGGGTGTCTACCCACAATGTGTATTTTACTTTTAGGACAAGACCGCAACCAAAATATAGGTATTGTGCGTCTCCTCGGGGGAAGGGGCTATGTTTGATTGTTAATGTGATTTCTTGATTTGTTGTTTTATTGTCGGTGTCCGAAATATACTTGACGTTACTTTGACTGAACTATTTGAATTATTGTCTTAATATGATTTTAGATGAGTATGCTCCTTGATTTTGTGCTTATTGAATTACTTTAATCAAGTGGCCTTACTTGAAGTACATATAAAATGACTAATATAGCCCTAAACCTTTTCGAAGTCCATCATCATGTGAGTTTACCTTATTCAGAACTCATATTGTTGACTTAAGACATTTCCTCTTCAAATTGATCTCTCAACTTTAGTAAGCTTGCGCAAAAGTCTTAAGGTCAACTCTATTCGAATAACTCACTTTTTGGAATAAGGCTGCAATCAAAATTATATGAGTATGTTTGATCTCAATGGATGTTTGATTTCTTGGTATCACTGTTTCGTTACCAAATGACTAGAACGACCTCAAATATTTAACCCTCATTATCGTTTGACTACGATTAATTCGGAGATAGCACTTTCTTTCTCTATCTTACTCTCGTATTTAGATCCTGGAATCAAGTTTCTTTTCTTGGGACACTTGTAAGTTAACTAAAGTAGTCATGGGTGCTCTTAAGATTCCTTTAATTATGCTTAATTCATTCAAAACTCATTCTCCTGATTTCAAACATTACTCTTTCGTAACGAGCCATCGAATCTGAATATAATTGGATTCTCCTTAGGCTCCGTTCTTTGGTTTTAACTCATTTCCGAATCCATCGTGGTTTTGAGCTTTGTGTATGGGTTATTCTTGATAGTACGAAATCGATAAACGTTTCTTTGAATCTTGGTAATTTACTATAAATTTTATTCCTCACATACAATTCTTAAAAATCATAGTTCAATTGAACCTTCAGATCGATTTACTCATTGTTATAATGAAATTATTACTATTTTAATGTTTATGCCTGACTATGATTCATCTCGCTAGTTTGTGCTACATGGAATTCTTTCTTAGTCATTGTTAGTTTGATTGATGATGACTATTATGTACCTAGTACTTCAGGTGTGTCTCATTCTTCAACTATCCATGGTTCCACTTTTCCTCGAGGTTGAAATATACTCTTATCTGAACTTACATTTGTAGGTACTTCCTAAATACGAAGTATTAATTATTTGATCTCGATTATTATGAACTGCCACTCTTGATTCTGGCATACTCTTTGTATGTTGACCAAAATATGTGACCCCTACTTGTTATATACGCATCTTGATGATGTATTATATAAGTTCTTGGGAAACGTAATTAATGGAGTGTGGCGACAACCAAATAGTCTTTAACATCAAGACTTGCTATCGAGGATTCAGATTTAATGAAAGACAAGGGTCTAAAAGAAACCAAAGGGTCTATCTAGACGATCGAAATTCCTCTCTCTATTGAATCTATCGGCATGTTGAAATTTCGAGAAAGGATGTTTCCACAAAAGTTAAGTGTATCGATGAACAAGTCATTTAAAGAAGCCTACTCATCCCATTGTAGTGTTTTCCCTGGAGAAATCGAGTGTAACAAATGTTATTGGTTGAAGAAAAACGTTGCAACCATCTTCTTCATCTAGTAAATCAGCTATCAACTAAGGGAATAAGCCGAAGATACCTTCTTTTTTACACAAGAACTTCAATGATCCGCAATCACTCAAAAGTGAATTAAATCTTAACTCTATAATATTTCGATGACGTGCGAGAATTCGTCTCTTAACATCTTCTACTCATTTCTATTAGACGAATATCTCTAATTGAGTTCTAGAATTGTTCATTGTTTATTTTCCATATGCGCTAATGCTATTTCCTTCGCTTCCATATGCGATAGTCAGTTTCTTTCTCTCAATTTTAATTCTGAATTGACCAAAATTTCTTTGATCCTTTCTTGAGCTTTACTCTTGAACTTGCTTACCTTGATCTGATACTTTTAAATATTGTTTCTCACAATTTCTTGAATTTGACAGTTTCTTCTTGAACTGATTGCCATTCTAATTAAAACCCCTCCCTTCATAGTTTATTGACACTTTTAATTCAGCTTCTTGTTGTCCGATCGAAACTTCCAATTTGATATTTGAGTTTTATATTATTCGGAGTTTGTACTCCCTTTTTATTTCACGAGCTACTTCTTCATAGTGAATTCGTGAATCAGACTGCTTACCTTAATCCGATTAAGTGGTTAGGAATATTTCATTATCTTTATTCCCTGAACCTAATTATTGAATTGCGATAGGTTCAGAAGAAGTCTCTTCAATTTCATATTATTACTGCTTGTTATTCTAAAAAGGAATGTACTGTCGACTTCATACTTGTATCATATTCCTTCTGAAGTTTTCTTATCCTATTTGTTATCATTAACCTTGTAAATTGGACCATTTCATTTCCCGTGCCTTGTTCTTGAACCTTATTCGCTCTAGTATCATCATTACACTCATTGCTTCTTTAAATGAACCTTTGGATGGTCCATTCTGTCTTAAAATGATCTTCAGATGTTCGAAGACACTTTAACGTTCTGATTATTAATACCAGAACCTCTTTATTGATATCCATGATTCAACCTTCTTGTTATCTCTACTGAGACTTCTGATGTGATAGTCTTATAACCCTTAGCGATACTTGTTATTTGATTACATTGTTCAAATTGAGCTTTTTATTCGAATATCTATTATTATCATTACAACTCACATTTTTCATTCATTTTCATAATCCTTGTTAAGATTTCTATTCGATTATGCCTTACCGCATTCATTGAAAATACTTAATCGACCACTTTCTAGTTATATTATTTGGACATTCCTTGACTCGATCGACTTCTGAGGTCTTCATTACTTTATTCCAAAGTTATTTTGCTGAGTCTATAAACTCAATTGCTTCATTTCTCATGGGCGAAATTTCTGGTTCAACTGTCCTTTATGATCCTCATAGAAATTTATCGTTTCGATGTTGCTTGATACTTTATTGAACCCCTTTGCTAATATATGGTTGTTCTTGAATCGTCTCTTTGACTTCATATCATCCATACTTGATAATTTCATTGACCATGCAGCATTTTCACTCAGTCATCGACTTTCTTTTGAACTCCACACTGTTGTCTTGTTCTTTCTAAACATGTTCTTTCATCGTGGTTAGTTTCTCGAATATGATGTTCTCAATTTTCTTGGATCTCGTTCCTGAACTCTATACGCTTTCTTAGTTGTACTTTTGATACATTCGTTACTACTTAAAATGAATCTTTGAGTAGCGAATTTTATCTTAGTTCAATTTTTAAATAATCAAAGACATTTCAAAGCTTTGATTACCCTTGACAGAACCCTTGAATTAATTTTCATTATCCTTATTGGCACACTTAGTTTAACCTTCTTCTTATTTCTCCGATCTCTTGAATTGATTATCATTGTTACTATTATTCTGTTTTGTTTGCAATCTTCATCGATCTTCTTTTCGTTACCGTTATTCAGTTTGACCTTATTATCTATATCAATTGACTCGGTCATCTTTTACAATGTTTATCAAGGCACTTCATTGGACTGTCATTTATGACTCCTGCTGAGAATATCAATTCAGATGTCTTCCATTATCTTTTGAATTTCATTTGCAAAAATCGAATTTTTGTCTTATAACGTGAAAGTTTTCCATTTTGCGAGAATCGAACTACGGCATGTGAGTTTGATTATTCGTCGAACTTTGATTTTGATTTATAGCATAAAATTCCACGTATAGTATCCGAAATTCCAGAAGGATTGTCCTCATGATCGCGACTACATATCATCAGACCTCCAGAAACATCTAGAGTTAGAGGAAAGATTTGTTCGCATACTCGTCCACATCAAGAAATCAGTGGACTCCACTGTTAAAAGCCTCACGATGCGGTCAAAGTATACGATAAACTACTTGAGAAATACAAAGAGAGATACAACATCATCACTCGAACTTCTCGAAACTCAAGTGCGAATTTGGGAACCAAATTCTTTTAAGGGTGGAAGAATGTAAAACCCCGAAAATTCATTTATGAATTTTCTTTCCTATAATTTAATTTACTTGAAATTGATAATTTTAATTATGTGGATTTAGTAATTGAAATTAAAATTCATATCTATGTTGTTAAAAATTCAACGAGTAAGCATATTTTTAAATTTGAAGTGATTTAAATTGATATTCACTTGAATTATTATTGTTGTGCAAATTATGAATTATAAATACTCATTCTTGTGTTATTTTGAAGATTTAAATGCAAAAGAAAAATAAAAGGGGGACTTCTTGATTGCCCCAAGATTTTGAGGACTAAAAAGAAAAAACTCAAGATTAGAGAGTGTAAATTGCAAAACACACATTAAAGACTTGAAATTTCAGCTCCACTCTCTCATTCTTCATCTTCCCCACCCAACACACACACTAAAGTGTTTTTCGCACACACAAAAATTCACTTTCTTATTAAGCTCATAACTTCTTCATTTCTTAACCAAATCAAGTAAATGAGTAGTCAAAATTGATCTACTCGACGAGAGGAACACAATGGTGGTGGTAACTGAAGGAATAGAAGGTGTTTTCCGGCGGAAATTAGAGGAGGAAGTGGCGGTATTAAGTGGGTTTGCTTGCATGTCCCTTTTTCCGGTCATTTCTTCAACTAGGGCTGGGTAAATGGGATCGGGTTTCGGGTACCCGTCCCATCCCGATCGGGTTTTTCCCATTTGGGACGGGACAAAACGGGTATTTTTCAGTTGGGACGGGACAAAACCCGGTCCCGAAAAATTGGGACGGGTTTCGGGTTTTGATCCCCACCCGATCGGGGAACCCGGTCCCGATTACGTAGTTTAATTAAAACATATATATAATCAAAATACCAAATCTAAATCTAAAATTCAACCATTCACATCTCATTCTACGTATTCTTCTTCTCTAAAATCCAAACATACAAGTAAATGTATCTAATCAAAATACTTAACTCCACCACAACTCAACTCCCGCCGTCCGCCACTGATCCGTTGCTCGCCGACGTTCAGTTTTTCAACATATATCATCTTTCAATTTTCAAACTTCTCCAATAATTTTCTTTAATCAAATCTTGAGGTTTTGAGATCATTTCTGAGTCTACATGTTGTGCATAAGATGGTGAAATGACATACCAATATTGACACATAAGATCCGAGGCGGTTTGAAAATTGCATTAAACAAAAAAAAAATAGTTTATTGGGACACCCGGTCCCGTCCCGAAATCCCGAAATTAAATCGGGTACCCGAAACTCTCGGGACCTTGGTTGATCTACCGGGTTTCGGGATTTGAATTTGAGATCCCGAAACCCGATATCCCGTCCCGAAATACCCAAATTCCCGAAAACCCGTCCCGATCCCACCCCTATCTTCAACAATCGAGCTTCACCATGGTGTTCTAGGCTTAGAGGAGAGCGGAATGGTGTTCTAGGCTTAGAGGAGAGCTTCCGCTTAAAACCTTTAATTCTCGATTTTAATTTATCGTTTCTTTTAAAAGGTTTCGATATTTTTACTCTTTATGAAAAAAAAAGTATTTCCATCGTTATCCGACGGACCCGCGGAGACGGGCTGTTACACCATGCATACATGTCCACCATCTTTCAAAATTGGGCCTCCATGTCCTCCAATGTTATGGGCCTCCATGTAGATCTCCAAAGTCTCCATGAGGTCTTTCGGGCTCCAAGCCTAATATAAGTCCAACTTAGGACCATCTTCTATTACATTTGAATTCAGCAAAGAAGGGATCAATCAGGCCCGTTTAATTACAACCCATAATGAAAAACCAATAATAAACTACATAGGACTTAAGGGTAATTTGATCAATCCACATATTCAAGCAAGAACATGCATAAATTTACATGAGGGCAATAATTTAAATTTACCGGATTTTTTAAATTTTAATTCGAAATATTATCTATATACTTAGTTTCGAATTGTCCAATATTAAAAGGACTATTATGCTCTTGCTTGAGCATCAAGGAATCTAATCTTGCAAGTTAATTAATATAGAAATAAAATCCAATTTAGTCATCTATCCTTATCTTGAAACTCTAAGTTTCTTTGTTTAATAATATCTCTAAGATCTATAATCATGGTAATTTACTAGAAGACATTAATTTTAATAATTTTAATAAATGTCTTATCACAAATGAACTCTAAGTTTCCTTGTTTAATAAGATCTCTAAGAACTTTAATCTTGGTAATTAACTAGAAGATATTAATTTTAATTAAATGTCTTATCACAAATGAAACTCTAGGTTTCCTTGTTTAATGAGATCTCTAAGATCTTTAATCTTGGTAATTAACTAGAAGACATTAATTTTAATTTAATGTCTTATCTTAAATGAAACTCTTAAGTTTTCTAGTTAATTAGATCTCTAAGATCAATCCAAGATTTTATAACAACCAAATCTCCAAGATTTTGTCCAAGATTATCAAAAATGAAAATTTTCAAAACCCTAATTTTCCACTGTCGCGCCCGTGCAGTTTACGTGCAACTGCCTTGCAGATGTTGTGTAGTCGATGTGCGTCTGTCGTGCAACTGTTGTGCGTCTGCCGTGAAGTGGTTGTGCGTCTGTATGCAATCGTTATGCATTCGTCGTGCAACGGCTGTGCAATTTTTAGATTTCGGTTCCCAGTAAGTTTGTATAAACAATTTTAATCCAAAATTTAAAATATTATAATAATAACGAATCTAAAATTACAGCTTTAACAAACCAGTTAAAAACTACAGATCTTTCCAACAGATCTAATCTACATATCTAACATGCATGTTAATCTAATCGACAGCTTAAATCAAACATATGATTTGAATCCACAGAATTTGCTAATTAGTCTAAATATAGAGCCGGATTTGGCTCTGATACCATTGTTGGTTCTTACGGGAAAATGAGCCTTAGGTAGCAAAAATATAAAACTTTTAGGCTCTCCTTGGGAATCTTGTCAGGATACAATCCCGTATATATTTAAACTAGTATTAAACAAATATAATAATCGCTAGATTAAGTTATACCTGATTCCTAGCACTTCCGAGCCAAACTCTGCTTTGTGGGAAATCCCCTGAGGCGCGAACTCGACCTCTTTTAATTTTCACTTTCAGTCCCAAGCTTTTGCTTGGAGCTCCACGTGTTGCGTCTCTACGGTTCAGTACACCACATACACACGAAAACCTTGAGATCTCTGATCGGCTAGAACACAGAAGAAATCAAGATATGAAACTAGAGAAGAAAATATAGAAGTCGATCGACTTCTGTCAGGGGTAGGGGCGGCGGCTAGGGCTTAGGGAAGAGAGAAAGAGAGACTTAATGGGGATTATTTATATATCTTGTAATCCTAGCCCTGCTAACAAGATCTAACTCATAAATGGGTTAAGCCTTTTAATTAATACAAAACTTCATTAATTAAATGGTCTTATCTTTTAATTAGCCTTGGGCCCATCCAAATCTCCAAGATTGATTAGTCCACTAATTAAAAATCCATTTATCCTCATTAATTAAATTAGACTCCTAGCCCAGTTAATTAACTCCCATGAATATTTATTTAATTAAATTAAACTTCAAGTTTAATTAATTAGATATTCTCTCTCCTCAATTAATTAAATCTAATTTAATTAATTATTCTTATCAAATTAAAAACCTATTTAATTTGACATTTTGATCCAACCCAATTGGATCAGATTCTCGGGCCCAAATGGATCGACCCAGTCAAGTCTAACATTATTTTGTTTCCTGTTTCCACTCGATATGTTTGTGTATGTCCCCGTAGGTTCACCATATAAATTGGCCGCGGGTTATAACTAAATGTGTATTTAATTATTCGAGTAAACATATACTCTAAATCAATCGAACACTCTGTCGATTGACCATTTCAAAATTAGCATCCCTGTTAATTTGAAAATTCTCCCACACTCCACAGTCAATGTCTGGCAACAAGCCCGTGGAGCCCAATCACTGGTGAATTAATTCAGTGAACCTTTAACCTTTACAATTACTATGTACAACTTAATCCTTCCATTAGTTGGTCTCCCAATCAAGACTAAGGTTATGGATTTTCATCAGTTTCCTTACTTGTCTCAACTATATGTATTATGGTCTCAAAACTATTCCTGTTGAGTAAAGATGAAGATGAAGAATAATATTGAAGGGAAGTTTTGATGATTTCCAAAACATCAAAATCAGCTAAGTAATGGAAGCTTAGCAAATCCCTTGAAAAGAAGTTTTGACCAAGCAAAGAAGATAAATCAGAAGGGTCAAGATTTTTGGTTGAGGAGACTATTGATCTGTTGCTGAAGAAGAAAATCAGATTGGTGAAAGTCAGCCGACTTAACAGATTTTTTCAGTTTGGGATCAGCTGAGTGTTCATCAGATGAGAGACTTCGGACAGCTGAGTGGATATGATCAGACAAGTCACCTCAACGGTAATAAATGCACTTGAAGAAGTAAATGCTGGAGATGAATGGTATTTATGACAAATGATTGAAGAAGAACCTCGTATCAACTGTGTGCATTTAATGCGACTGACAATGAAGTACATCAGATAGAACAGTACACAGTCGCAAGTTGGCATTCCTGAGAAACAGGGACCAATGCTCGAGAAAATGACCTATGTTTTCTTCAACGGACAAATTTCAAATCTCAAGTATAAAAGGAAGCTTGTTCGAAAAGTTCGAGAGACACAACACACATTGAGAGCATTCGACGCAAAATCTCTGTTTATCTCAAAAGAACTCAGGAACATCCCACTCATCAGCTTAGTTATTTGTTAACAAAAGCAGACGTTGAATAAAGAAGAAAATCATAAGAAATCTGAGTGATTCTTGTTAGAGAAAGTGTTGTGAGATATCCATCTTAGTGAGCGATATTACTTCCGAGAATAGGTTTTCTTTGTGATCTCCTATTTTGAACTTACGGCCAGTTCATTTGTTGTTTGACGTAAGCAGAGTACGTTGTTATCTTTGTGATTATAGTATAACTCAAGGCCTAAATGACTTTGAAGAGTGGACTAAAGGATTTCAATCCATATAACCACTATAAAAATATCGGTGTTTTATATTCTGCATTCTTTTCTTACATATTTACATAGGCACCCCCTGACTATTACCCAAATTACAAGAAATTACCCTCCTGTTTGAAATATTACAAAAACACCCCCACAACCAAAAATTGTAATACAAGGACACCCCCTTGTTACATAAAATATATTACCAATACATCCCCTAAAATCATTACAAATACACCCCTCGAGGGGGTATTTTTGTAATATTTTTTTGTGAAAAACACTTTACAAACCCGCTTCAAGTAACTCACCTTGGAACTCTGATTTTATTAAAATCAGCTAAGTGAATCAACAGAAACGGTCTACTCTGCTGCTCAAAGTTGTGTGCGCGAACAGCCTAGTAACTTCACCTGACTTGATCAATTTAGTATGCTCATTCGAAAGTCAGGGTTCAAATTTTGAAGTTGTAAAATTTTCAGAGGTCTATTCATCCCCCCCTCCCTCTAGACCTCATCTGACCACTTGGGACCAACAATTCCCTTTGACTTAACCTTTTATGAGATACTTTCATAAAGTCGTCAGATACCTTGGCCAAGGATTTACTGGAATACGTTGCTCACAGAGATTCATAGGAGAAGCTCCCAACCTATCAAGTCGGGTCAATGGATCCTCTATTGAAGATATGAACCTGCATACACGTTCCTCTTACCCAACAAGAACCTACAGAGACCTTCGGTAGACTTCAGTCAGTCGGGACTCAGATCAAAGCATAGACATTCTTGCACCAGATAAACCATATCACCTCAGGTAATAAGGATCGTTCCTCGTATACTATTATAAATAGGAATAACTTCATCCCCGATATGGTACTACTGCTTCCATGGTGAGTTATTTCCTAGGTGGAGTATTCAGTGCGCTTACCATTCAGCAAGCCACCCACTCACGTATATCGACTACCCCAATCATGCTCGTGGACCCCAGCATCCTCCAGTTCATTGGGGTATGCACACTCGCGAGGGTCTAACCGAATCCATTGATGTTCCATCTCAAATGGATTATAGGACTCTTAAATTAGTTTTAGATCACGACATTGGAGATCAGTCCACGGGTTGTCCCATAGCCCTGTGATATAAGGACTTCCATCCTTATGTTAGATAATTATTCATAAGATGAAGGTGACCATATAAATAAATGTATTTATTAATCAAATTGAATAGTTCTTTTAACTTATTACTAATTAAATGCAGCCAAACTAGTTGGCTTGCAGGACACTATTCCATAATATTTTATCTGGAAGAAGACAAGGGAATATCTACATAGTCGACTGAAATTCTGTGGACAAGAATTCTAATGTTTGTTTGGTGGCCACTACACCAAGTGAAATTAATTGACTTTAGCACAAAAGAATGAATCTTGTGAATTTCAAGACCATCAATAAATTATTCAAGAATGATGTGTAAGTGTTAACCAAATATATATAAGTGTTAACCAAATTATGTAATTAAAAATTATGTATAAGTGTTAACCAAATATAAAAAAGTATATTACAATGCATGCTAGGAATTCGATACAAACCCCTCAACCTAAAATATGCATCTATATGTATTGTCATATTCGTCAAAATGGACCTTGGAAAGAAGTTCTTGCACTTTCAACTTGTACGGCCATCTCTATTAATTAGGGTGACGGGAGTCTAGACTTAAGGGGGTCAAAATGCCAAAAAAATAAAATGACTAAAGGGTTCTTTTTTTTTTTAGAAATGACTCAGGGGTTATCAAGGGGATAACCCCTTGCCCCATCCCTCGCTCCCAGCCACCTGCTCACCCCTTTAATTTTTGTTTTCATAATTATTTTTAGGGAAATTTATCCAGACACCTCCTCGGTATAAGCCTAATTACAGGAACTTACTCTCCTGTTATAAATATTACAAAGACACCCTGTTGACTAAACGGTCATTAGTCAACTTTAACGGTATACGTAAAATGTCCAAAATACCCTTAATTGTTTTTAATATTTACCAAGAAAAAACTCCATGGCCGCCGCTCTCAAGCTCCAGCCGCGTTTTTTTTTCACTTTTCGGACACGGTTTGAGCTCTATTTGATGGCTATAGACTCGTCTTCTCGTTCTCTGCAAATCTCAAGCAATAATTATCAGTTCCAAGTTTATCCCGTCACTCTATTTTCAAATCTACGAATTTGATGTGTTTTTCGATTTTACGCCACCGTCGGCAGTGGAGCTTGACCCACCGCCTCCCCTTTCAGCCGTAAAATCCCCTTGGTGTGGCAGTCATTTTGGTACCAACCTTGTCCAATTTGGTGTTGAATTGAAGGTTCCCCATTTCCAAAGTTCACGTCAATGGCGGCTTTCCATCTTCGCAAAATCAGACCCTCTATCCCAATTCGCAAATTGACCCTTGTATTTTTCCACCTTTATAATATGTCCCTACATATATAAAAAAAAACTCAAACTTCCACTTTAATTTGGTCTAAATTCACAATTTACATGTCACATGTCCCGCACATAGGCAATTTCGGGCTAATTTTAAAATTGGGCCTCAATTTGGACCAAAATTGTCACTGAAGTTGAAGGTGTGGCACTAAATGTGCTAACCCAAAAAGATATGGAGTAAAAATGCTAGTAAGCTTAAGTTGTGGCACCAAAAATGCAATAATCCCGTTACAAAATCACCAAGCCCTAGATCCCAAAAAATTCTCTGGATTTCAAGAATTCGAATTGTGTTATTGTAGATAAGTTTATTTAATATTAAATTGATTTGTTTTATTTTTGTAAGAAAAATATTTGTTATTAAAGTGAAACTTTATTTACCAATTGTGTTATTGTAAATAAATTATTAAATTTTAAAATGTTTTTTTAAGAAAATATATGTAATTAAATAATTGTGTTATTGTAAATAAATTTAAGAAATTTTAATTTGGTTTGGTTGATTTTTGAATGAAAATAAACGTGTTATTTTAAAGTTATTAAAATTTTATTTATCGAATTGTGCTACTGTAAATAAATTGATAAAAATTTAAATTCGTTTGTTATAATTTTAAAATTTAATAAATTTATTTACAAAATTCATTACACGGTTACAAATACACCCCTTGGGGGCAAAATTGGAAATAAATTAAATATTTCTGATGACATCATCCTCTGCTGTCAAAAATTGACTCTGTAAGGGGTCTTCTTGTAATACTGTTTTGGCAGAGGGGGTGTCTTTGTAATATTTGCAATAGAAGAGTAAGTTCCTGTAATTAGGCTTATACCCAAGGGGTGTCTAGGTAAATTTCCCTTTTTTATTTAATAAAAAAGCCTTTTTTTCTTAAAAAAAATGTTTAATATTTTTAAAGAGTTAATTTTTATCTTAGAAACTTAAATTTAATTTAATTAATAAAAATTAAACTTTAAAAGAACTTGACTTTAATTAATATTATTATTATTATTATAATTATGAAGTAAGAATGGAGAAGAATGAAAATTGAAATTAAATAAAATTAGAAGATTAAACCATCTGAGATGACTATGAAAAGGAAAAGAAGGAGCTGGATTAGAGTCATCGGAAATTACATTGACCTAAGAATAAGGAGTGGTCATACAATTGAATGCATACAACTGCAGGGGCGGACCCCTTTGGGGACTTGGGGGGGCCATGGTCCCCCCAGAATTAAAAATAAATAGTTCATATATGTAAGTGTTTACAACATATGAAAGTGGCCTAGTGGTAAGATGTGTTATGACTCTCTTCTCCAATGCTCGAGTTCGACTCCCCTGAAGCTCAATATGCATTTTTGGTCTTCTTAGTATTTTTTGGTCTTTTTAGCATTAAATTTTTTGTCTTCTTAGTATTAATTTTTTCCTCAAGCACTGCTTTAATTTTTCTCCTTATGCTGATTAGTATTATTTTCAATTTTCTTCCTTATGAACATTTATTAGTATTACTGTGTATTAAATACAACTTTACAATAACTAAATTTTATATTATAAATTATCCTCGTGTTTTCTAAATTTATCAATTTCTTAAACTATTAATTATATAATTAGATATTCGTGTATGATTTGCTAAAAAATATTAGAGTTTACTTTAACGTTCATTCTCGAGTACAAAAATCAAGGTTATTTGCTACAAAAAAAAAATTTGGCCCCCCCAACAAACACCGCCTAGGTCCGCCCCTACATACAAGGCAAAAAAAAATAGAGAGAAAAGAGTAATAAGAGTGGGAGCGAGAGTGGGAAAATGAGAGAACCCCAATTATAAAATAAGATTCCATGATAGCTGACATTTCTTGAGATATGTCAATCTGAGCCTTTAAATTTTAAAAAAGTAGATCTAGATCGTTAATAGTTGTGCAATTGTATAAATAATTATAATAATTTTGCACATGTACAATAAAATGTTGTACAGTCACAATGACGATAATAACCTTATATAAAAGAAAAAAATATTAGCGTAAAACTAATTTTCTTCAAAACAATCTCCTGTTCCTCTCCACAATTTTTTTCTCCCAACCACCCGAATCCTTCAAAATAGATCAACCACCTACTCTTATGCCAATCAATTGCATAATAAAATGGCCAGTTCTTTTTGTCTCCGGCAGATCTTACTCCGGCGCGGCGGCGTATTTAATTTTAGCTCAAAAACTCTCGATTAGTCAATTTTCAATATCAGTAGAGAGAGAGAGTTGAGAACTGATCGTGGGAACTATATGAATTAAAACTAGATACATTTGTTTATTAATAAGGGTAAACTTGTAATTCACATATTAAACTATTAAAAAAAAATTAAACCACGTGTCACTTTCTGACAAGTTATCTCAAGGAAGGCTTGAATCAAAGTATCTCACATTAGAAATGCCGATGAGATAATTTTTTGAAAACTGAAAGAAAGAATGTATGGACATTCGAAATTATATTTTATTTTTATAACTTTTCTTTATCTTTTTCTTTGATTGTAATTTTAAATATGGTTTGAAGAAAAGTATTATAATAATAATCTCTACTATTAAAAAAGAGAAGTCTGTTTTTACTCATAAAATGGCGGTTGTGACACCATGCTACACCAAAAATATGTTACTTCCCAATAATACCCTCCACGCAATTGTATATTGAATATTGTTTTAGTTTTTGAACTCTTCCCACTGGAGAAATTATTTGGTATAGCTACTACACCACCTCATCATGTATACGTGGTGTAGCAAACCAACCATATTCTGACACGTCAAGCACAAATTCCACATCAGATTAATTGGCCAGATCTAAAGGGGTTAACGGAGAAATTAACTTCCATCTTCATCCAAAATTCAACCCACGTTAAAATTTTTTTTTTTTCACAAACAGACCTCAATTCCCATTATTCACACAGAAATCATGAACTGGAATATCCAACTCCCCTCTGCGAAATCACTCATCTCCACCACCGCCTCACGTAGGCATGATGAGGTGGTGTAGTAGCTATACCAAATAATTTCTCTAAGTTTAGGGGGGGAGGGGGGAAGGGGGGAATATCTTTAAAATATAGATTAGTACAACTTTATATTTTGAGTTTGAATTTTTCATTCACTTAAAGTTGCATTTGAAAAATAATAATCATACATTTTTTTCAAATCTAATATCTATATATATTTTCGAGTTATGCACGCGAGTATCGCGTGCCACAGTTGCTAGTATTAATTAAAGTCAAGTTCTTTTAAAGTTTAATTTTTATTAATTAAATTAAATTTAAGTTTCTTAGATAAAAATAAACTCTTTAAAAATATTATGCTACAATGCAAAGTGATTTCTTGCTTGAATGAGAAATTTCTAAACCAACTCTAATATCCATGAAACACTAGTAATACTTAATTTAAATATGTCAAATACAATGGTACCCTGCCTCAACTTATTGTTCATGTTTTGAATATATATATGCAGATCAAAGACAAGGAAACCATATCGACGAATATATCAATCGACTAATTCGAGCATACAGTTTAAAGGTTAATAATAGGATTCAAGTCAATCCTTGAATTGTTCAAACATTAAATCATCAAAACAGAGCAAAACACTATGCCGGCTAGGCATTTTATCAAACAGGTGGCACCTGCACCAAAATCTCACTCGAAAACAACCAATTAACAAGAAGGGTACGGAATTCTCATGTGGGATTACTTTAATTCAGTAGAATCCGAGGAGTCATTGTTATCTTCAGCGACATTTGGAGTTTGATCCTGGGCGTTAACAATCTGCTCCATGTCTTTCATCCTCGTCCTCACAACGTTTGTCACCATAACTGCGTTCAAAACCCACAAACAAAAAACTTTGAATTGGTTGATAATTGTAGAAAAATAGTCAATGGGATTACATTGAATTAGATGGAAAAGAAATTCGTAGTACCAGCTGCAGTTCCGAAGGTCCATATCCAGAGAATCTTGAGTCCAGGGCTCATGTCTTTCCTCATTTTTCTATTTAGTTGGGTTTAAGGTTTCGAACGCTAGTTTTAGTTCCTTCTAAGTTCCATAGTAAATACTCTACCGCACACGTTTTTTTATTTTTTTTAAATTTGAATTAAAAATAAATAAATTCAAAGTCAAATATATAATATTTTAATATATACATCAATTTGTAATTTTGCATTTTTTTAGGAGTTAATTGGTATTTATACAAAAAAGGTGTTAATTTGTAGGTTTATTTGAGTCGAATTAAGTGAATTAGCCGATCCATTCTTATGTTTGGTAGTACCAAAGTTTAACTGTGGTTTCAGATTAATAAAAGACCCTAAGATTGGCATACTATAAATAGGGGAAAATTGTTTTTTTGGTACCATAAGATAAGCTGACTTGCACTTTTGGTATCATTGGATATGAAAATGTAAATTTGGTACCATAGGATAGGTCTTCATTGCAATTTTGGTACCAAACCAAATTTTTCTACAAAGTTAATGGCAATTTACCCCCTATTAAATGCATAATGTTCAATTAAACCCCTCGTGGTTTATAAAAGAGCATTTTACCCCTTGAAATTTTGTAAAAATTTCACATCGCCTCCCTGATATTTTTATAGGCGGCACTTAATCCACTTTTATTAAGATAGTGTGATTTTTTACCCATTGTGTTATGATAAATGTGGGAATTTATCCCCCTATGTTAAATAAAATAGTTTGCATGCATACTCTCAATTTCGGCAAGTGAGTTACAATCTCCGACTGAAGGGGGTAAATTGCTTCATTAAAATTTTACAGGGGGTAAATTGAATTTTTTCAAATTATAGAGGGATAAATTGAACATTATGCATTTCATAGGGGGTAAATTGCCATTAACTTTGTAGAAAAATTGGGTTTGGTACCAAAATTGCAATGAAAATATATCCTATGGTACCAAATTTGCATTTTCGTATCCAATGGTACCAAAAGTGCAAGTCAGCCTATCCTACGGTACCAAAAAAGCAATTTTCCCCTATAAATAGTGAGAAACGATGCAAAGTTTTGTGTAGAAAATGCAATTAGCTTCTATTTAATTTTCATGAAGATTGACATAGAGACTAGCCCTAATTATTAGAAAATGGAATATCCATGTGTAAAAATACACAAAATTATCATTTGGTGTGAAAAATCTACAAAAAAAATCCTCTATTATTTTCATAACCCTGCACGGAATTCCTTTTCTGTCCAATTCTGTTGTTGTTTTGATTTATGTGTGCCACTCGTGCTTAATCTGACATTCAATTTTATTTCGTTATGGAAAACATGCATAAAATTTCTCTTTGTTAAGTTTTCTTACAACAAATCACATTCCTATAATTCTACAACATCTTCGCGAAATTCTCCTTATGTTTTTAAGGATTTTAATATTTTATAATTATTTGTTTATAGAATATAATCTTATTATTTTAATAAATATATAAATTATTTTATACAAATATATTTTACTAAATTTTTGTTAAATTTTGTTTAATTATTAATAAATTCTAAAAGTTAAAAGGTTAATATAAATATAAATAGGAATTTATTTATTTATATTTTAAAGAATATTATAATAAAATTCTGCACAATTAGTTAATAATATATTAAGATTTATTTTCATAAATATGTAAGCACAATATTTTATTATTCATTATTTAATTTTTTGAAAAAAAAAATTCAATGAAAGTTTTTTATTATATATGTAAATAAGGTTAAATAACGAAAGTAAATGATAGTTAATTTAAAAAACTAAAGGTTTTAGTGATACTACGAAGAGGAGAATCGTTCAGAGTTTATGAAAATATAAGGTGATTTGGTTCAATGAATTTGATACAGGAGATTTCATGCAGATTTTTCATAACATAGAGGAATTTCGTGCATATGCAATTCAAGAATTTGTCACATATCGTGACATCAAAATTTTATCACAAACGTTTCCGTGGGAGATCAAGTGTTCAAAGACTTCACATTTAAGTTTATTTAATCACAATTGTTTTTTTCTCTTGGGATGGAAACAAAAGATAGGATAGAGACTTAGTATTTAGTAAGATCAATTTAATCTTTTTGTGACAAAGTTGACTTATGTTCACAACAACTTGTGCTATTCAAGAAGCTCTAGCTATGTGCAACTTGTACACCAAGGGGAAAAAATGAAAACAGTATATCTCACAAAAAAGTTGAAAGTACCAAGTACTCTCCAACCTATGTCACACAGAAATGACAGAATAATTATCCGGGGTTGCTTGCAAGTAACCTCTATGTATTAAAACATTACAAAATATTCTGTAAAACGATGTGCAATTTTATCAAAGTCAAACCTAATAATCCACAGCTTGCAGCCATCTAAAATAGCAAAGAGATAGTAGAAGTATAACATTGCATATTATTATTACAATTAATTGAGAAGATTAAGAGTGGGATAAGAAATAGAAGGAATGTGTAAAAGATTATTATATTAAAAAAAATATTTTACAGGTCTTGAAGAGTTCAGACAGTGATCACTGATCAAGAAAGCTTCAAAGTATAATTATAATAATTCGATCTTACAGCTATCCAAACACGGTATTATGTCAAGATTAATAAGTTAACTAATGCCACCCATGTAACCCGTTCAGAAAAATTGAACTATAAATACAATTGGATGTTCATTACCAGAATCCATCCCAATTTGAACATAATTAGACTTTCAATTTATTCCAAATTTAATTTCCCACAATGAATTCCAAGTTTGCAGCAGTTGTGCTGGTCCTTATGAGTCTAATTTGCAAAATAGCAATGGCTAAATCTTCAGGAAAATTGAGAGTTGGATATTACGGTTACACGTGTCCAAATGCTGAGATAATTGTCAGGCAAGCTGTTAACAAAGCAGTGTCTGCTAATCCTGGAATAGCTGCCGGCCTCATCCGGATGCATTTTCATGACTGCTTTGTCAGGGTACGCATAGATATATTTTTTTTTGGAATGTACGTATAGATATATACTTGATTAATAACTTAGCATTTTCCTAGAGGTGAAATGCAAAGATACCCCATTGTTTTATTTTATTAGCAAAACCTCCCTATCTTTTTTTATTAACAAAAGACCCCTATCAAGTCATAAAGACAATTATACCACCACCAGATGATGCAAAAACACCCATATATATTCACCTAAAAATTTGAAATAATTTTCCGGTTAAATTTGAAAATTGGCAATAACCCTTATTCACTTAAAAAATTGACAATAACCTCTATGAAGGAATTTCATATGGGATTTTTTGCCAATATTAGACAAATCATTGGAGATATTTTTGCATATAGCTTATTTTCGTAATTATATTGCTAATTTAATAATAATTATTTTCCTAACAGGGTTGTGATGGTTCTTTGCTGCTGGACACGGTGTCCGGAAAACCTGCAGCTGAGAAAGACAACTTTGCAAATTTCCCAAGCCTTAGAGGCTTTGAAGTGATAGACGAGGCTAAAGCTCAACTCGAAGCCGCTTGCCCCGGAACCGTATCTTGTGCCGACATACTAGCCTTCGCTGCCAGAGACAGCGCCCTGAAAGCTGGATGGATCGGATACGACGTGCCATCAGGCCGTAGAGATGGCCGCGTTTCTCTAAGTTCGGAAGTCTTGGCGAACCTCCCTCCTCCATTCTTCAGTGCCAGTCAACTCAGAGACAATTTCAAGAGAAAAGGACTTTCACTTGATGAAATGGTCACACTTTCCGGCGCTCATTCCATTGGCGTCTCTCATTGTTCGTCCTTTGCGAACAGGCTTTCTGGCTTCAACGCGACATTTAATCAGGACCCTTCTTTGGATCCATCATTTGCTGAAATCTTGAAAACAAAGTGCCCGGTTTCTAGAACAGATGATCCTGTTATGAGTCAGGACTTTCAGACTCCTAATCGTTTGGACAATAAATATTATGAAAATTTGAAGAAACATAAAGGGTTGTTCACTTCGGATCAAACACTTTTTGACAGTCCCCTGACGAGTAAACTTGTGGTGAACAATGTTAAATACGGCGCGATTTGGGCTAAGAAGTTTGGTGCTGCAATGGTGCATATGGGATCCATAGATGTCCTCACTGGTAAAAAAGGTGAGATAAGAAGAAATTGCCGTTTGATAAACTGATGAGGACTTATATTTTTTTTTTTTCCTCTTATTATTTTAATTATTTTTGGTTGTATTCTTTTGTAATAAAAACTTCAAAGTGTGAATTATTATTTGCAGAAATTAAGAAATGATGATCTCGTTTGTACTATGAAATTTTAATGATTAAAGGTGTGATTCATTCAAATTTAGTACCCTTTTTAACTTATGGCAATGTCTTTTCTCTTTTTCCTCTGATGTAAACCGGAAGCACAAAGTAATTTTAGTTGTAGTCTTAGTATTGTTACATATTGATTTCGCTGGAGGAAATTTTAATTAAGTTTTCGTGTTTAATCTCTTAGCTAGCTCTGCTCCGGTTAGCAATTTAAATACCCATATGATCTGATTCAAACATTTAGAACATATAGAAAAATCGAATCCATTTATCAAATAATATTTTACTAAATATTTTGAGAAGAAATAAAGATTAAAAGAACTATGTAAGATGGGTCTAGTCTTAAGTTAGGAACCATTGAGTTGAGTATAAATGAGGAACCCCCTAAATACGTGACACGTGACGTTAGTGTTCAAGGCTATCTCTTTGATTGGTTCTACTAAAATAAAGGTAAAATAAAAAGAAAATTTGAAATTACACAGATACCCTTAAAAAATTCTCTAAATCTCATCAAAATTGATTTCCTCAAACTAAAAACAAGAAAGACTTTTTTCTTCTTCTTCTTTGCGACGGAGCAACTTTATGCAATTCATCAAACTTTCCATCCTCAAATCGAATTCTACAAAATATGGTTTGCTGCGAAATCTCCCAAAATTCTTGCTACACATAAGTTTTCTGCAATTCATCTAACTCTCCATTCTCAAATCGAACTTTTCAATCCGGGTTTGCTGCAAAAACTCACAAAATTATTGTTAATAGTCAGTTTTATGCAATTCATCAAACTCTCCATCCTAAAATCGAACTCTTCAAAATCTGGGTTTGCTGTAAAATCTCCCAAACTTCATTGCTACACAATAAGTTTGCTTCAATTTAACGTATATTATGAGTGTAATTCTGAAATTGTTAGTGTTCCTGATATTGATGAAATTTGAGATTAACCTTTTTTGAGTGTTTATGAAATTCATTTACTATTTCTCGCCCCTTATTCAAAAATTAATATTGAATCATCGCCTAATATAGAAAGGGTTATTCATATTATTGTTGAACGAATTGAGCTATTCAATTTTCAATTTTGACTTTGTCTTCGTGGTACAATTTATCATATTTCTTTTTTTCAAATGAATATATCGGTTATATACATATTAATTTGTTTTTGTTTTCTTTCACCGGACTATTTGTTCTTCGTCCAACCCATCATATTTTAAAATATCAAATAAACTTGTGTTGCTCAACGTTTATAATCCTAATCAATTTTTTTCAACTGAAAGAACCTATGTATACTAATAATGTCGAATATTTATAGTTTCTAGTCAATATTAAATTATCGGTATACTAATGGCTTAGTTTTGGGCAACTCTTATCTAGTTTATATATTTATTTTTATATTAGGTTATTACTTTTAGAAATATGTGATTTTTGCATTATTTTATAGCAACTGACTGTGGTTATGGCTAATCACCTAACATGCTTAAATTTGCAGCAACCCCATGGATTACGACGATCTCCTTTTCAAGGATGAAGTAAGTTGGAATGATGTATCCTCTCAAAGTGTAAATTTTATGAGTTTTAAGCACAATTATGTTGGTGAATCCGAAAACGACTTGGATATGCTGGATAACATGTCCATTTGGCAGTTGATTTTTACTTGTTCAGAAGAGGCGGATAAATTTTATATCGAATATGGTCGAAAAATGGGGTTTGATGTTAGAAAGCATAATAAAAAAGTTAATGACGATGGAAAAGAATGTAATTTCAAGCAACGATCCAAAGATGAAACTAGGTGTTGGAAGAAGATGAAGATCAGAAGACAAGAAATTTAGAAGTTAAAGGGAGGTTTTCATGATTTTCAAAACATCATAACCAGCTAAGTAAAGGAATGCTTAGTAAAAATCCCTTGGAAGAATTTTGATCAACCTCAAAGACAAATCTGTTAAAGTCAAAATTCAGTTTGGTCCAGAAGACTACTGATCTGCTGAAGGAAGAAATCAGTTTGGTGAAAATCAGCCGACTCAAACCAGATTTGTTCTAGTTTGGGACCAGCTCAGTTCATCATCAGACGAGTGATTCTTATCAGCCAAGTGAAGATGATCAAGAAGTCTCTCCAACGGTAATAAATGCACTTGGAGTAATAAATGTTGTAGACTGAGGGTATTTATGGCAAATGATTGAAGAAAAATCTCGTATCAGCTTGGTGCATTTAATGCTGCTGACAAAAAGTATTGTTGACAGTACTACAGCAGTACAGAGAGGCGTTCGCAGAAATTAAGGACCAGTACTCGAGGAATTTGAATCTTGTCTTTCTTCAACGAACATTTTTCAAACCTGGAGTATAAATAGTTCACAAGCTTGAGAGAGAAGATAACAACACAAATCTGAGAAAATTTCCGAAAGCAAAATCTCTCTAAGTCTCAAGAACAGCTCACTCACCTGGCGAAGTCATTTGTTGACAGAACCAAGTTGAAGTTCAAGATTAATCATTTTTTCTGAGTGAAAAACTGTAAAAGAAGTGTTGTGAGAAGTGTAGATCCATCTTAGTGAGTGATCTAACTTTAGAGGATAGGTCTTCTTTGTGATTTCCTATTGTGAGCTTACGGCCCCTTCATTTGTTGTTTTGACGTAAGTAGAGTATATTGTAAACTGTGTGTTTATAGTATAACCCAAAATCTAAGTGACTTGGAAGAATGGACTAAAGGATTTTCATACATATTGCATAAGTTTTCTTGCATATTTTCGAATTGCATAAAACACCTTAGAAAACTGTTGAAAGATTTTAAAAGGGGGTTTGTTAAAACTGGGGATAAAATCTTTTAAAAGACTAAGTTTACTTGTGAAAAACACTTATAAATATCCGTTGCAAGTATTGTGTTTTTAAAACTAAGTTTTGCTGAAATCAGCTAAGTAACTATAAGAAGAGTGGTCAACGCTGCTGTTCTAGATTTGTTCACGAACAGCTCAGTCAGCTTACTGTTCTATATCAGCTTAGTCTGCTGACAGACGACTGAAAAGTTTTAAAGTCTAAAAATTTTTAGAGGTCTATTCATCCCCCCCCCCCCCCCCCCCCCTTCTAGACCTCATCTGACCACTTGGGACCAACACTAGGTATGGTTGTAAAGCTCTTTGTCGAATAGTACATGAAATAGTAGATCAGTTATATAAGGTAGCTGCATTTTATCCCAATCATAATCATCCACTAAAAACTCGAGAAACTGCCCATGTTTGAATTGTAACACGTATTACTTGTTTTAAATTTGATAGTAATATTAATATATAATTGAAGAGTTTAATTTGAGATAGTACATAATGTATATCTACTTTTTTTATTTTTTTTAAATAATGAAGTATGTTATGTGCTAAAGGTTAATCTCATCAGCTAATAAGGTTTTGTTGTGGGTTCACTGATGATGGATTGAAGCCAAACAATGCTATTGATGTTATAGAGGCCTTTGGAGATGGTCATCCGAAAGTATTCTATAAAAGAAACGACGTCTATTACTTCCTTGGTAGTCAACGGACGCATTAACGTATGAATGGTGATGTGAACAATGCAATTTCATTTCTTGAAGGCATAAAAATACGTGATGAAAGATTGATATTCAAGTACTCAACTGACGCTGAGAATTCATTAACGCGACTATTTTTTGCTAATGGATTTTCACAGGCCGAATATAGAGAATTTGGTGATGTGCTTGTATTTGACAGCACATATGACACCAACTCCTATAAATTTCTGTTGGTCATTTTATATGGTGTTAATAACCACTTGAACACATGTGGTTTTGGAGCAGCTTAATGTTCAATGAAATGATATAATCATGTAGATGGTTGCTGAAAACCTTTCGGAAAACAATGGGAGGTGAAGCCCCCTTATCTATTTTGGAGCGAGAACCAATGTATAACTTTGGTCCCCTATAAAAACCATTTGTATCACTTTGACCACCTATAACTATTTGTATCACTTTGGTCCCTAACATTTTGGTGTACACTGTACAGTTAATTTCCCGTTCAAAGTTATCATATATTCCCAATTTTATGCACTTATTCACAACATATATAAAATTATTTGCAAAAATGACAACCAATTGTTTCATGCATGTTTCACATAACAATTGAGGGAAAGTATTTTGTACGTATTTGTTTCTATTTTTGCTCCAAACAATTTGATTTTCCAGAATATACAAAAATATGAAAATAAAAATCTCCTAAACAGGGTCTAAACAAATTGGCCTATAGAATTCAGGCTCTGGTATTGTGAGAATTAGGTAATAAAATTTGTCTTCTAAACCCCAAGAAATTTGGACAACCTTAAAAAAGCAAGCACAACCCATTTCTACCATTTCTTTCTTTCAAAATATATGTGATCACCATTCACATTCAATTTCATATTAAGTTTAGGAGATCCAGGGGAGGTTTCATCTTTGGAATAATAAGATACATGCACATGGAAGAAATTAATTCATCAAGGTTCATCAATATGCTGCCTAAAACACAATACATTTAGACAACTCAAATCTAGTCAACAAACATAGTCATAAAGCACACCAATAGCGATAAAACTCCAAAAGTTTAAGATACAAGATAATACATATTCATTAGTTTAACTTGGAAGCCACTGAGCTTATGCTTGGCGAAAGAAACTTGATGTCTTGACCCTCCTTGTCTGCCTAGTAAGTATAAGTCTGCAGCCTTGCCGAAAAGTTCTATCCTAGCAAAAAGCAAGAACATAAATTCATTGAGATGAGAAAAATTGAAGTACATAAAAAAACATTGTTTATTATTTGAAATCTTAGATGTAGCTTTATTACATATGGATTTAGGAAAATATTGACAAGGATGCAACATATGCAAAATTTATTATAAAAAGAATACCGTTAAGTTTCAGCCGAAGTCTCAGGAGAAAAAACGCCATTTGGCACACCAGCATGCACATCCTTATCTAGAACAATCAATAAATTTGGATTGACTACAACATACATAACATATATGATTCCAAGTAGAAAAATTACGAGTTTTTAATTAATGAAATTTACTTTTTGAGAATTGTTGGAAAATAGAATATTAAATAGACTTCTTAGGTGACTAGAAGTCTAATAGATCTATTAGGAGAATAGAGTAGATAATTGTAGATGTAGATAATTGTATTTGATTTCTACTTTATGTTCACAACTACTTTCTATAAGAAGAGAATCATGTAAAGCTTCAGAGATAATAATCAAATAAATAGATTATTTTGTTTTCACATGGTATCATAACTGGGAATTGACCATCTACCTTTTCTCAAAGAAATTAACTTATATTTATTCTTTTAGCCTTAAAGACATATTCTAAATACCTTTTAGCCCTAACAATGTCAGACATTTTTTTTTCTGAAACCGCACCTTCCATAACCCCAATTCTAACTCAGTTTAAATCACCTCTATTTAATTGAATGGTGATAATTTTCTGCGTTGGTCTCAATCTGTTCGTATGTGTATTCGTGTTTGAGGAAAAATTGGTTACCTAACTGGAGAAACGATAGCATTGGCTAAAGAGGATAATACATATGCAAAGTGGGATTGTGGAAACTCCATGATCATGACTTGGCTTATGAATTCTATGGAAGAAGGCATCAATTCCAATTCCATGGGACAACATCAACCAAATGTACTCAGATCTTGGATATCTCCTATTTTAACAAAAATCTTCTTCGGGGGGAGAACACACGTGAAGACAAGTTTTGGGATATTCATCCTTTACCTAAAATCATACTTGACAATTCTACTATTTGTGAAGAACAAATTACTAAAGAAAATCAAAGATCTTCTAGTGGAGTATTGCCAAATATTGTTGTATCAACCACAGGGGAGAAACACTAAAGACTAAAAATAATCCTAATTTGAGCACCAAGTTTATACTAGGAAAAAATTCGGACAAATAATAAAGGTTTGTCCATCATCTCGGCGCAAAATTAATCAAAATATTCAACTAATGGTCTGCTAAATACTCCTGGTAATCCTATTTCTAATTCATCGCCTACTCCTATGCTTCTTGATGCTTCTATAGCAACTAGAAAAGGAATTAGATCATGTACTTTACACCCTATAGCAAAACATGTATCTTACCAAAGATTATTTAATAGTCATAAAGCATTTACCTCTAAATTTCTTAGTTGTTTGTCCCAAGAAATATCCAAGAAGCCCTAGATGATCCACATTGGAAACTGGCAGTTATGGAATAAATGGATGCCCTTAAACAAAGTGGTATTTGGGAGATAATTGATTGTCCGAGAGATAAAAAATGGTTTTTACAATAAAATGCAAAACTGATGGCAGATAGAAAGATATAAAGCGAGGTGATTTACTCAAACCTATGGAATCGATTACCAAAACTTTACCTCCAATTGCAAAAATAAATTCAATCCATGATTTATTTTCACTGGCAGTAAACTTTATATGGCCTTAGGTATAAATAATGCCTTCCTAAATGGGGAACTCGAAGAAATTTTTATGAATATGCCACCAGGTTTTGAAAAACAAATTGGTGAAAAAGAAAGGTATGCAAGTTAAAGAAGTCTTTGTATGGTATAAACAATCTACTAGAGCATGATTTGAATGCTTTGGGAAGGTTGTAAGAGGCCTCGGATTTATTCAAAGTCAAGCAGATCATACTGTATTCTACGAACATTCAAGCAAGGGAAAAATTGCAATTTAAATTGTTTATGTAGATGACATAATCTTGACTGGGGATTACACCATTGAATTAGAAAGATTGAAGAAAAGTCTTCTTATAATCTTGAGATTAAGGACTTAGGCTCTTTAAAATATTTTCTCGGAATGGAGTTTGCTAGCTCTAAAGAAAGAATATTTGTTAATCAGTGCAAATATGTATTGGACTTACGTAATGAAACAAGTTTACTTGGTTGTAAGGCAGCTAAAACTCCAATTGAATACAACTTGAAATTAAAACTTGCTAAAAATGAAGATATGGTGAATAGGGAGCAATACCAAAGACTTGTTGGGAGGTTATTTATTTGTCACACACACGTTCAAATATCGCTTTTGCAGTAAGCATGGTGAGTCGATTCATGCACTCCCTAGGACTAGAACACTTTGATTGTGTATATAGAATTTTGAGGTTTTTGAAGGGGGGGACTCCTGGAAAATGTTTATTAATTAAAAAAGAGAGGACATTTACTAATTCAAGCATACACCGATGCAGGTTGGGCGGGAAACATAATTGATAAGTAGACCAACATCATCCTGCTACACTTTTGTTGGAGAAAATCTTGTTACTTGACGAAGCAAGAAATAAAAGGTAGTGGCTAGAAGTAGAGCTAAAGTTGAATTCAGATAAGTTGCTCATGGAATATGTGATGTGATGTGGATTAGAAGATTCCTAGAGGACATAAAGATTGTTATATCCTCTCCTATGAGAGTTTATTGTGATAACAAGGCAACAATTTCAATCGCTCACAATCTGATACTCCATGAGAGAATAAACCATGTAAAAGTGGACAAAAAAAGGTTGATACATGATTAATGTTCATGCCATATATTCCAATTACAAAACAAATTGAAGACATACTAACAAAAGGACTACAAGAAAAAAAATAGTTTGACAATTTAGTTTGCAAGCTGGAAAAGGAAAACATTTTCAAACCAGCTTGAGGGGGAGTGTTGGAAAATAGAATATTAATTAGACTCCTTAGGTGACTTGAAGTCTAATAGATCTATTACTAGAATTAGATTAGATAATTGTAGATGTAGATAAATGTATTATGTTTCTACTTTATAAGTAAAACTATTTTCTATAAGAAGAGAATCATATAATATTTCAGATATAACATCATATAAATAGATTATTCTGTTTTCATAAGAATGATTACTAAGTTCTGCACTTTTATCAAATTTTGTATCTAATATCAATAAAGTTTGAATCATGATCAATTCTCGGTGGACAAGTATGGCACTAATATGTTTAACAAATCAAAGAGTTAAAGACCAGGAGAAATAACCTTCCAATGGTATATTGCTCGTGTTACGCGAGGAAGAAGCTGTGGGAGCTCGAAATCGACGTCTTGCAACGTAGTATTCATCCAACGGCACTGGCGCTTGGAAACTGAAATGTGATGCATTGATACCTCCTTGTAAAAACTCCGCATACTTATCAAAGAATCTGAAAGTGTGTCAGTAATTTTTCCTCAACTCTCAAAAAGGTACACACACACACACACACACACACACACACATATATATATAACATCGTACTTGTCCAACTCAACCATTGAGCGAATCCTTTTTTTGGATGGCGCAACATAGTACCTGTTATACCAAACAAACAAAGCTAACTCAAAAGCTATTGGGATTATAAAATGCATTCTCAAAAACATGTAATTAACAAAAATATATTTTAACTATACTTACACATCAGCAAATCTGGCTCCTCCTGGAGTTCTCAATCTTAAAACTCTCTGCCAGTCTAAAGGAGTCATGGGAATATTGGGCTTGTCCATTGCCCAACAGTATCTTTCGTCCTGCTCTTCAATATCAGTCGGGTCTTCACATGATACTTGAGGACGCCACTCACGAGCTATTGCACATGTGAAAGAGGTTTCATTGAATGTTTCCCGTATTTCCTCATATGTTTCTTTGGACGGGATAAGCCTCCATTTAGAACACTCCTCACAGCGCACTGAGTAGAGCTGCACGGAGTCCAATACCTTATTGACTGGTACCATTGTTGTTTGTGCCATTGGTTTTGAAACTGCAGTTACAAAATGAACAACGTTAAACAATGCTATTTTTGTATTTCAGAGATTACACATTTCTTTAGCAATATTAGGCAAAAGCAGAATAGATGTATTGACCCCAAAAAAAAGAAAAATAAAGGAAGACAAGAGAAATATGCATCGATTGAATAAATAACTAATTAGCACCCATGTTTGTTGTGCTACAATAGAAATATCTTTTTATGACTATCACCCATTCATTTGTCATGAAAAGCAATTTTATGACACCATGTCAAATTTTTACAAAAATTAACATAAAATTTAAATTCTTTTTTGGAGCACAGAAATCAAAATTAGCCCAATTCCCACGAAAGACACACAACCTAAATTTACGAGTTATCTGCAAATAATAGCTAATAAAACAACAATCACAATATCATTTTCCATTAAAGGCAATTTTACGAAGTCGCATCAATTTAAAAAAATAATCAAATATAATTTAAATCCTTATTTTGTGCACGCAAAACAAAATTTGGCCAATTTCCACGAAAAAAAATACCGGAAGACACGTGATCGACACTTGAAAACACACGATTTCCAAAAAAAATTCTGAAAAACATAAATAATCAAGTCGTTTTCAAACCCTTACGAACAAAGAAGCATTGGTGATCCAAAAATATAAGCTCATTTGTTGAAGAAATCAAGCAAACAGAATATATGGCTCAATGTTTAAAATTTTCCCTTTCCTCTTATTTTTCTTCTGAAAAAGAAATTGTAACTCAAATTAATTTCTTACATATCAACTGAGAAATAGAAACCCTAACCATAAAAATGTATATATCCAACTAATCAGAAAAAATAAATAAACCTCACGACGAAAACCTGAATGAAGAAATCAACCTTTGATTTATGTGTATAATCTGTAATGGGAGAAATAACTGAAAAAATCTGAAAAAGAACAACAAAAATTTGTCTATAAAAAGTAAAACCCCCATTAAATTCTTACAACCATATAGATACACATATATAATCGCAGCGATAAAAATTAAAATGATACCACGGAATCGGCTAGAGAAACTCAATCTACGATCTGTATTCCTTCACTTCGATGCGGTGCTGTGTGCAGATATATGTATATATTTATAGAGAGAGAGAGAGAGAGAGAGAGAGAGAGAGAGTGAAAAAGCGTGATAGAGAATGAGGAGGAGCAAGGTGACAGGTTGTATGTATCTGTGTATGCCTAATATTATAAAAGAATCAGTAAGTCCAAAGTGATTCACCTGCAGATGGTCCCCAAAGAGAATTATACCCTCCATAAATTGAAAAATGTAAGCTTTTATAATTTTTCCTTAATTTTTTTATTTTTTTTTCTTGTCGATAAGTTTTGCATCAATCAATCAATCAATCAATACATTATATATTTGAAGGGTGAGTGTTGAACTCAATTGGTTGATTTAACAAAAAATCTATTTTTTTGTAGAGTTTTATTTTTTTAATCCTTCAAAATTCTATTATTTGCCATTTCTAAATATTTGCTGGTCTCAAGTGGTCGGATGAGGTCTAGAGAGGGGGTAGGGTGAATAGACCTCTGTTTTTCCTTCAAGCAGTTCTAAAACATTTCAACTCAGCACAATAACCTGATCGGGCTTATGAGACTACTTTACTAATTGCGCACAAAGCTTGTTCAGAGAAGTTGACCACTCGTTTGATTTTACTTATCTATTTTTCAAAACAGATCAGAGTTTGAAACTTGTTGCAGTGGATTTAAGTCTAGTGTTTTTCAAACAAGTTTTACATCACTTAAATTTTTTATCCCTGTTTTGAAAACACTTTATAAAATCTTACGTCTTTTTTAAAATTAGTTACTTATGAAAATATGCAATATGTAAAAGCAAATTAACACAAAGGATTTTTATAGCGATTATATAGAAAAGAATGTATTTTAGTCTACTCTTCTAAATCACGAAGATTTAGGTTATACTATAATCACTTAGTAGATAGTACACTCTACTTGCACTTTTACAACAAATGATTAAGCCACAAGTTTGTTATAGAAGATCACTTAGAAAACCTATACTCTGAAGTATTTTGTCTCATTAAGATGGAAAACTACTTCTCACAACTCTCTCTTTTACAGAAATCACTAAGATTGTGTATGCTTGTTTCTCGACTCAGCTTGTCAACAGATGACTTCGTTGTTAGTGTTATGCTTTTGAGTATTGAGACTTGAAGAATTTGATCGTGAATTCTCTCAGTTGTAATTTGAGTTGCTTGACTCTAACTCTTGAATCCAGAATTATTTATACTTTCTGCCTGTTGAGATAAAATAAAATTCAGCTCTTCCCTAGAACTGAAGGAGGTAAATTATTGAAAACCCGCATCCAAATCATTCTTCGCGGTGTTCCACACTCATAACTACACACACGTCTCCTTGTAACTCCGCATTAGTTACAGAAGAAAGCAAGTGTTGGCACCCAATCTGGAGAATCTGCAGCCCTTACCGGAAGATTTTAATCCGACTGCCATGATCTAGGAGGATGTGCCAACAGCAGTGAATGGGCATGCAAAAGTCGAGGATAACAAAAGAGAGATCTTGTTGGGGTGAAATGTGCACACGATGTGTTCGGAAATGGCGGAGCCCGATGTGCAATAATTGAAGGCATCACAGGAGAAAGAGAGACGTATATTGCCAATATTCTGGCACGGTATCTAGCGAACCAAACTTCATTTTTTTAGTGATATGCATAATGTTCAATTTGTTCCTTTTTTTTTTTTTTTTTTTTTTGTGATTTGGAAAAAGATATTTTACCCTCTATGTATTATGATAAATGTGGCAATTTATTATCGATGTTACATAATATTTTTCATGCTCACTCTCAATTTCGGTCAGTGAGTTACTCTCACCGGCTGAATGAGGTAAATTACTTCTTTAAAATTTTCACTAAGGGTAAATTACATTTTTTCAAATAACAGAGGGGTAAATTGAATATTATGCACTTCACAGGGGATAAATTGACATTAGCTCTGTTCTATGCTATTGTTTTGGATATTTAGATCTATTTTCTAATTAAAATGGCGGTGATCATAGTAGTAGGGATCGTTTGAATGGAATGGAATGTGATTCTGGGTATTTGATTTCTAGTAATCTGATTTAATTTTTAGAAATATGATTCCATTATTATGTTTGGTATCACATGAGATTGTACCAAATAAATTAATTAAATTCATTTTCAAATGTTTGGTAATGACAAGAATGGAGTACATATTTAAAAGTTCACAAAAATACTTCCACCCATATATAGAAGCAATATTATTATATGGTACTCCCTCCGTCCCATTGTTTTTGCTCTTATTTCTTTTTTGGGATGTCCTAAAATAAAATTATCTTTCTCTCTTAAAGAATAACAAAAGTTTACTTTTTTAACAAATGTCTAAAACTCCGTGCCAAACCTAAAGGGAGCAAAACTTTGGGACGGAGGGAGTATTATTTATAATATATTGATTTAAAAATTGTATAATAATAATTTATATATTATATCATATAATATAATAAATATCTAGTAAAAATTAAGCAACATATATAAAAGAAATCAGTCTTAAATGAGAGTTGTATATAATTGCATATATATATATATATATATATATATATATATATATATATATATATATATAATAATTCAAAAATGTAACTATCACAAGAAATGGTATTCGCTTATACTTATAAATAATATAACATTTTCAAAAACAAAAACAAAATTAAGCGTCCAATTGAAAATTTATGTGACGTGCTATTAAGCATAAGATTTGGATTTTGGCATGTGAATATGGCATATAAACTATATGTCTAAATTTTATGTGAATATGGCATATAAACTATATGTCTAAATTTTATATTATTTCGGTAGAATCAACTATTAGATAAATGAACGTGAGAATTTAACTAATATGTGATTTAATCAGTTGGAGAAGAAAAAAAAATACAAGAAAACAATGACTATATGAGAGAATATATGTATATATATATATATATATATATATATATATATATATATATATATATATATATATATATATATATATATATATATATATTACGTAGAAATAAAACTATCAAAAGAAAGAACATATGGGTTTCCTCAAAAAAAAAAGAAAGAACATATGTGCAATAACTATCACTTTTAAATTTAATAATATCTCTCCATGAATGGAATCATAATACCATAAAAAAGTTTGGTTTAACATTTTCATATTTTTATGACAAGATTTCTTTTTGTTTAGGAAGAATATTTACTTTCTCAAAATTCAAAAAATCTACCCAAATAACATTAATTACTTGATTTCAAGGAATCACCGCCAAATATATGTCATTTATGAGTAAACAAACGGATCCTTAGATGATTTCAGCTAATGAACTGAATTTCTATTTTCCGGTTGTTAGCATAGTCATGCGTTGTTTGTCCTTTCGAAATTTGAATTAGGTTTTAGTCACATCATGTAACATGTGCACGAATATCAATATGATGATATAGGACATTTAGTAGCTTCCCTTGAAATGTTGGGTTAGGAATCTAATAAGAAAATATGACTCGACTATGCGAGAATTATTTTCATCGTAGCTTATCAGTTCATTTTCTTTACAGTGTACAGACGTTTAAATTCACTTCTAACATTTACATGTTTTACTTGTGGAATTTGATCATTTTGCACGCTGACTATACAGACATGGAAATCTCTACCCGACACAAATGAAATTTCCAAGGACTTTTCAGCCATAGTGTTGAATAGTGTTGAAGCAACCTCAGACAAATTGGCTGCATCCAATATGTTTTTTATTGCCAAGCGCAAGAACTCAAATCAAGAGGTATTATATCTTGTTAATCCAAGCTGAAAACAGACTATTGCTTCTGTTTATAAATATTTGGTCGGTTACCCCATATGAAAAGCCTATTGGGCATTTTAAGTCTAGGGGTGGCAATATGGATCATATCCATGGATCTGATCCAGATCCGGTCCAAATCCAAAGGATCCGATCCATAAAGATCCATTAAATTTTCACTCGGATCGGATCTGGATCGGATCTCATAAAAGCTGGATTCATATTGGATCAACACATACAAGTAATGGATTGTGATGGATCCATCAATGGATCCATGAATGGATCCACTAATGGATCCATTATTGAATCCAAAAAAAAAATTATTATTGGAATGTGAAAACCTTTCTCTCTAATACTTATTTTTGAAAATTACAATTTTAACCTCAAATTTTTAAAAAACCCAGAATTTAATAAATTCAAATTTCCAATCCGGACACTGATTTTCAGGAACAAAATTTGCACTTTTGGTCACTCAATTTTTGGATATTACAATTTTGACCCTAGATTTTTGAAAAATCCAGAATTGCAATTCAGTCCAGTATTTTAAGAAAATTGAAAATTTCAATTCGGCCCCTGATTTCAGAAATCCAAATTTGCACTTTTGGTCCCTCAATTTTTGGATATTGCAATTTTGACCCTAAATTTTTGAAAAATCAAGAATTGCAATTCAGTCCAGTATTTTAAAAAAATTGAAAATTTCCAATCCGGACCCTAATTTTCAGGAACAAAATTTGCACTTTTGGTGCCTCAATTTTTGGATATTGCAATTTTGACCCTAAATTTTTGAAAAATCAAGAATTGCAATTCAGTCCATTATTTTAAGAAAATTAAAAATTTCCATTCGGCCCCTGATTTCAGAAATTCAAATTTGCACTTTTGATCCCTTAATTTTTGGATATTGCAATTTTGACCCTAAATTTTTGAAAAATCAAGAATTGCAATTCAGTCCAGTATTTTAAAAAAATTCAAAATTTCCAATCCGGACCCTGATTTTCAGGAACAAAATTTGCACTTTTGGTCCCTCAATTTTTGGATATTGCAATTTTGACCCTAAATTTTTGAAAAATCAAGAATTGCAATTCACTCCAGTATTTTAAGAAAATTGAAAATTTCAATTCGGCCCCTGATTTCAGAAATCCAAATTTGCAGTTTTGGTCCCTCAATTTTTGGATATTGCAATTTTGACCCTTGATTTCTAAAAAATTGCCATTTGACCTCAGATTTTCGAAAAACCCAGAGTTTCAATTCAATCCAAAATTCTCATAAAGTTAAGATTTTCAATTTGGCCAAGATTTTCTGAAATCCAAATTTGCACTTTTGGTCCCTCAATTTTCAAAAATTTTAATTTTGCCCCAAATCAATTTATGTGATTTTATCCCGATATCAACAACAAGAATTAACTCATAGTGCAAATTATAAGGCATGATTGGGAATTTTTTAAAATATAGGGTCAAATTGTAATATTTGAAAATTAAGGGACCAAAAGTGAAATTTTGAATTTCTGAAAATCAGGGGCCGAAATAAAAATTTTAATCTTCAGAAATACACTGAATCGTAATTCTAGATTTTTCAAAAATTTAGGGACCAAATTGTAATTTCCAAAAATTGAGGGACCAAAAGTGCAAATTTGGATTTCTAAAATCAGGGGCCGAATTGAGATTTTCAATTTTCTTAAAATACTGGGCTGAATTGCAATTCTTGATTTTTCAAAAATTTAGGGTCAAAATTGCAATATTCAAAAATTGAGGGACCAAAAGTGCAAATTTTGTTCCTGAAAATCAGGGTCCGGATTGGAAATTTTTAATTTTTTTAAAATACTGGACTGAATTGCAATTCTTGATTTTTCAAAAAGTTAGGGTCAAAATTGCAATATCCAAAAATTGAGGGACCAAAAGTGCAAATTTTATTCCTGAAAATCAGTGTCCGGATTGAAAATTTTCAATTTTTTTAAAATACTGGACTGAATTGCAATTCTTAATTTTTCAAAAATTTAGGGTCAAAATTGCAATATCCAAAAATTGGCTGAAATTCTTGACGGATCCATGGCGGATCCACTGTGGATCCGTCATGGATCCATTCGGATCCATGGTGGATCCGAAATTTTCTCACCCGGATCCGGTTTGGATCGGATCCTAAATGGATCCATCATTATGGATCCATTTAGGATCCGATCCATTTAAGATCCGATCCGATCCGGATCCGATCCGGGTGGTCCATTTGCCACCTTTTAACTCTCTTTTTTTTTTTTTTTTTTTTTTTTGGTAAGAAGGCATTTTAACTCTCAATCATATATAATCGGCGGGTTTTTTCAAGTTAATTACATGTGATATGTCTAATGGATAATTTACCTTCTTGTGATATGAAAATAGTCAATTTAACTCTTTGTGAAATAAAATAATGAGTAATTTACCTCCATGTGATAAAGAACTAATGAGCAATTTACCTCCTTGATAGTGGAGGTATTGCACACACACACTATATAATGCGCCTAAGATTTCATTTTCATGTAATAAATTATCAATTTAACCTTACTTTTGACAACATTCACTTCACTTTACCCTATATATGTAATAAGCATAAATAGGCAATTTAGGGCAAGTCCAATGCAAGTAAGCAAATGGGGATGCAAAGCTCTAACTTCCAATTTCCATACCTTTTTTTGTACTTTTTCCGCTCAAATGGGGATAAGGAAAATGAGATTATTTTAAATTTTCAACTTCGAAATCCTATATTTACAAACTTTGGAGGAGAGAGTAATGGGGATGAAAATATTGGAGGGAATAAATAGTTAGCGAATAACTATCAACTTGTGAGTTAAGATTGTGATATTATTTATTATAATCATTTCATATTGTATCAAATTTGATTAGATTATTTATATTTAAGTATTCAAGTGAATTTAAATAATTTTTTTATTTAAATAATTTGGCTTTTCCGATCTATTTGAAGTTTCAAAATTTGAGATTTGAAAGTTCCCTCATATTTATTGTTCAAACCTTGAAATTTCAGAAGTTTTTGTATTTTAAAATTTAATTTTTCAAGTTTTCAAGATTTGAATTTGCTGCTTAATTTATAATTTTTTAAATTTGATTTTTCAACTTACTTAATTTTTTTAATATTTATTATAGATCTTAGAAAAAAAATGAATTCATAAATATAATAGATTATACAATAAAACAAAAATAAAAGTAAAATGCATATTCATTAATTTTGCATACACATTCATTGGAGTGAAAGACTTTGTTGGATATGCAAAACAATGTTTGAGTTTCTATAATGCATTTTGTTCTGTTTGCCCTTATCTCCATGTGATATGCGTAAATAGACATTATAACTCCATTTGATATTGCATAAAAATTTTAAAATTATGAGGGAGGTTGTGTACTTCTTTTATAAAAACACAGAGAAGTATTTTGTAATTAAACTGCCTATTTAAAATAAGACAAAGAGTTAATTTGCTATTCACTCTTTAATTGGCGTATGCAATGTCGCAAGGGTCTTCAAATTGCAATTGGGGCTCGATTTTGATTCCAAAACAGACTGTTGCTTGTATTGAATTTTGGAAAAGAATTGACTTTTTTAAATGATTGATTACATAAATTGACATTTAAGTTCAATTATGATTTCGTAATAACGTTACATCGATTGAATCAGTGGTTAAAACGATCCAACAAGAAACCAATAAGACTATCAATTCGATGTCAATGTCCAATTTTTAAAACATAATCAACATATACTCTCTACATCCCTATTTTCTATCCTTTTACTTTTGACGCAAAGTTTTACATAAAAGTTTAAAATGTAAAATTTTTTAGTATTTTTACATATATACTTTTAAAAGTATTGGTTGATAGTTAGTGATGTCAAATCATGACTTTATGTTAGAACGTATATTAGAGAAAAATAATTTCACATATAGAAAGGAAGACCTTGTATTAATTTTAAATTAGTTTGTGATTTCGGTTTGCATGAAAGGTAGAACGAAAAGACCTTTTCGTAAGTTGAACAGGCTACAATATTTGAAAAAATCGCACCTTTCATCCTTAAAATGTCATAGAACAAATTAGCGAGATCATCGATCATTTCTTATTTCTGCAAATAATAATTCACACTTGAAGTTTTTATTACAAAAGAATACAACCAAAAATAATTAAAATAATAAGAGAAAAAAAAAAAGTTGAGTCCTCATCAGTTAATCAAACGGCAATTTCTTCTGATCTCACCTTTTTTACCAGTAAGAACATCTATGGATCCCATATGCACCATTGCAGCACCAAACTTCTTAGCCCAAATCGCGCCGTATTTAACATTGTTCACAACAAGTTTACTCGTCAGGGGACTGTCAAAAAGGGTCTGATCCGAAGTGAACAACCCTTTATGTTTCTTCAAATTTTCATAATATTTATTGTCCAAACGATTAGGAGTCTGAAAGTCCTGACTCACAACAGGATCATCTGTTCTAGAAACCGGGCACTTTGTTTTCAAGATTTCAGCAAATGATGGATCCAAAGAAGGGTCCTGATTAAATGTCGCGTTGAAGCCAGAAAGCCTGTTCGCAAAGGATGAACAATGAGAGACGCCAATGGAATGAGCGCCAGAAAGTGTGACCATTTCATCAAGTGAAAGTCCTTTTCTCTTGAAATTGTCTCTGAGTTGACTGGCACTGAAGAATGGAGGAGGGAGGTTCGCCAAGACTTCCGAACTTAGAGAAACGCGGCCATCTCTACGGCCTGATGGCACGTCGTATCCGATCCATCCAGCTTTCAGGGCGCTGTCTCGGGCAGCGAAGGCTAGTATGTCGGCACATGATACGGTTCCAGGGCAAGCGGCTTCGAGTTGAGCTTTAGCCTCATCTATCACTTCAAAGCCTCTAAGGCTTGGGAAATTAGCAAAGTTGTCTTTCTCAGCTGCAGGTTTTCCGGACACCGTGTCCAGCAGCAAAGAACCATCACAACCCTGTTAGGAAAATAATTATTATTAAATTAGCAATATAATTAGGAAAATAAGCTAAATGCAAAAATATCTCCTGTGATTTGTCTAATTAAAAAAAAAACCCTTGTGTTAAGTTATTTTTGCATTTCACTCCTAGAAAATGCTAAATTATTAATCAAGTATATATCTATACGTACCCTGACAAAACAGTCATGAAAATGCATCCGGATGAGGCCGGCAGCTATTCCAGGATTAGCAGACACTGCTTTGTTAACAGCTTGCCTGACAATTATCTCAGCATTTGGACATGTGTAACCATAATATCCAACTCTCAATTTTCCTGAAGATTTAGCCATTGCCATATTGCAAATTAGACTCATAAGGACAAGCACAACTGCTGCAAACTTGGAATTCATTGTGGGAAATTAACTTTGGAATTAATTGAAAATCTAATTATGTTCAAAATGGGATGGATTCTGGTAATGAACATCCAATTGTATTTATAGTTCAATTTTTTTGAACGGGTTACATGGGTGGCATTAATTAACTTATTAATCTTGACATAATACCGTGTTTGGATAGCTGTAAGATCGAATTATTATAATTATACTTTGAAGCTTTCTTGATCACTGTCTGAACTTTTCACCTGTAATATAATTTTTTTAATGATCTTTTACACATGCTTCCATCTACTCCATATGGCTGCAAGCTGTGGATTAGGTTTGACTTTGCTAAAATGAGGAAAGAATGTAAATTAATTATGAAAACTTTCAATTTCAATGTGAACCTAGTTATGTTGTAAATAATACTTTTTTAATGTATAGAGAGATTTTAATTGCAAGTAACTCCGGATGATATTTTGTTACACAAAGTTTGAAGGATTGGTAATTTCAACCTTTATTTTTTTTTTTTGGAGAAGAGTTTAACTATCTCCCTTTTTTACCTTCGTATGCAAGTTGCACCTTGCTATAGAGCTTCTTCAATGGCAAATGTTTGGGTCTTTGTAAAGATTATTATATGTAAACTTTGAAACTTTCTTGTCACTTTTGAACTCTTAATTCAGATACGTAACATACTTGTTTTAATTAAGGGTAAATTACAAATATTTTGGTAAGGTAAGAGCTAATTATGAATGTATGGAAGTATTTCGTAAAGGCCATCAGGTTTGTCACCGTCTTATAACTGGTCCAACATCATCTGAAATATTCGAAAGATTAGACGTTGGAAAGTTTAAATTTACCCTTGTGGTTTATTTGTAATGTTTTTAATATTTTATAAATGTTGAAGTTTGAGTGTTATTTGTAACATCTCATAAAATTATATTAAATTTTGAAATTGTATATTTAGTCACAAAAAATTGATAAAATTGTATATTTTCCCATAATGTTATAATGTGTATTAAATAATTGAAATAGTATTATTGGAATAATTATCTACATATCTACAATAAGTAAAATAAAGTACCAAATAGAAAACTATATTGCAAATTGATCAACTCAAATTTAATTGGTAAATATACAAAATGCAATATAACATTTTATAACATATCAAAAAAAATTTATTTACATATTTAAAAACAATTTAATTTATATAATAAATAAATTATATGAAATTAGTATAATTAATACTTTATAAATATAAATTTTAGTTTTCATAGCGACAGTTTTAAGCTACAATAACTTGTCATCATATCTATTAGTGACAACTATGAAAATATTTTTTTACTGTTGCACTTGTCGGTGTTATCTCTATCTCTACTATTATAAGGCCATCTCCAACCAAGCCGGCAACCGGGTATGAGGGGGCCGGGTTGTCGGCTCGGTGCGGTTGGAGATTGATGATGGCAATTGGGCGGGCAGGGGGTTCGGGGCAGGCAACCATTGCCTAAACGCCCCCTGGGGCTCGGGTGCTGATCTTTCATTTTATTTTTTAAATTTCATGAATTAAATAAATGTGATTTGTTGAACAATTTCATATATAATTGGACAAATATAAATCTAAATAAATGAGATTTGTTGAATTAATGGATATTGATTGCCCTTCGGTTGGAGATGATTTTTTTATGTGGGTCGAAAAGGCATTAGGGCAAGGCATGAGGGCAATTGGGCAATTGGGCAAGGCCTTCGGTTGTAAATGTCCTGAAAGCATGAATGTTTTTTAACTTTTTTGTACGAACTAAAATACTCTTATTTAATGGCATACATGTAAAAGTTCAGAGAGTTATTATTAGACAAGAAGTCTTATTATATACGGAGTATATCTCTTACACTAGATCCTAAAATTTATGAATTATCTCTTACATAAATTTTATAATTTCAATTTTCTTCTCCTATAATACATAAAAGAGAAACATAAATAAACATTGTTATTTTAAATAACTCTTAAAATATATATGTAAAATAATAATTTAGCATCAACATATTTTTAAGGAAAAAAAGTTATATGTATCATTCAAAGATTTAGTACAGTATAAGTCATAAAGACTCCTATAAAAATATATCAAATTCTCTTAAATATAATTTTGCTACCGAAAAAAACAAAAATAGATTTGCATCTTACCTATAAATGAATAAAGGTATGACTGAGCTATGAACATAATTTTTATTTTGCTAGAGAAGCAAAATGTTTCCAAGAATGTCAAAACATGCATAATATCGAGTTTTCATGGAAAAGTACTTTTTTTGAAAAAAGTTGATATTGATGAAAATTATTGAAATTGATTTATAAAAAAAAAAAAAAATCTATGGAATCGATGAAAACATGTAAAATCAATTAATATTCATGTGAAATTGGTAGACACTTGTGAAGTTGGTGAAGAAACAAGTGTAATCGGTCCAAATATGCCAATGAAACCGATAATTTTTATTTTGCTAGAGAAGCAAAATAATTTTTATTTTGCTATGACTGAGCTATGAACATAATTTTTATTTTGCTAGAGAAGCAAAATGTTTCCAAGAATGTCAAAACATGCATAATATCGAGTTTTCATGGAATAGTACCTTTTTGAAAAAAGTTGATATTGATGAAAATTATTGAAATTGATTTAAAAAAAAAAATATCTATGGAATCGATGAAAACATGTAAAATCAATTAATATTCATGTGAAATTGGTAGACACTTGTGAAGTTGGTGAAGAAACAAGTGTAATCGGTCCAAAAATGTTAATGAAACCGATAAATATATGTGAAATCGATAAAATTTGGTTGAAATTTGTGAGAAAAAAGTGGATGAAACATGTGACAGTGTAATCCGAATAAATGGGTAAAATCGGTAAATATATATATGTGAGATCAATGAAAATTCAACTGTAATTGGGGAAAAAGCATGTGAAATTAGTTAAAAGCATGTAAATTAAGTGAAAATATGTTAGATTGGTAAAAACGAATGAAATCAATAAAATGAAAATCCATGTGAAATTGGTGAATACCTGTGAAGTTGATGAAAAACAGGTGAAATCGACCAAAGTAATGCCCGTGAAATCAGTAAATACATGAGAAATCGATAAAAATTCAGGTGAAATTCGTGAAAAATCATGTGAAATAGATGAAAATAGGGTAAACTGCTAAAAAGAATAAAATCAATAAAAAAAAATAGTTGTACCAACAAAAACAGGGTGAAACCGAAAACAAAAATGGTTTAAACAAGAAAAATAAAAGAAATTGATGAAAAATGAGAAAACAATAATTGGTAAAAAATAATATTAAACCGATAAAATGAATGAAATCACAAAAGTTGGTTAATCTGATTAAAATGCGGATTATACTCATGAACTAAATAGGGGAAATATAACTTAGGTAAGTAACTAAATGCATTTTAAATGATAGGTGAAAGTATTTTAAATCTACTTAAAAATAGATCCAAATTCATTTTATCAAAAACTAGAATTTCATTATTTTTTGTTGTCAAACAATGCAAAATTTCTAAGCTAGAGATTTCAATTCTATATTGTACAATAAATTGAAAATCAATCATTAAAATGTGCTATTTTATGACATAATAAAGTTAATTTATCCTAATTTACAAAAGAAAATTATCTATGAAATTAATTAAACACGTACAACGTACGTGCATTTTTCTAGTATTATTAAAAAAGTTAATATTTTCGTCATTAAGTACAAGAAGTGACAACTTTCATATTGTCGATTAAATTTTTTTTTTTTGTTGTACCAAAAAGAAAATTAATAATTTTTCACGTTTATAATTGTCAATTAATTTTTTTCACTATATTCACGATTTTATTGTAGTAGATGTTAACTCTTCCAGATGGCTGCAAAGTACGGATTGGGTTTGACTTTGCTAAAATGGGCCATAAATCTTTGTTGTGAAAGGTGGAAAAATTAATTAATTTGTTAAGAAGTCGCAATTGTATTTGTAGAATATATTTTGAGCATTGTTCTATTACATCTTACATAGAGGTTTCGTGCAAGTATATGTACGTGCAACATGTATTTCTTTTTATTCTTAAACTGTGCAACATGTAGTCGAGGACTTGGTAGTTTCAACCCTTTTTTTTTAGGGGAGCTAGACAGTTAAGATTTATAATGTTTCAATACGCAAGTTGAACATATATTGTATCTTCTGTGATGGCGACAAGTCGACAACTATGAACAAATTCAATTTTGTGGCAGAAACATATTAAATAGTAGATTTTACTCGTTTTTTGCCACATCTTATGTTTCCGTTCCAAGAATGTCTAGCAGTGGGTTCGCAAGAGCTTGTTAATAATATTAATAACGGTTTCGTTGATTAGTTTCCTCATAAAATTCCCCAATGCATAGAGGTTAATTTTATCAAACCATTAGTACAAATTCTGAAATTAATGACCATTTAATATAGCAATAATTATGAATGTATATATCCAAGATGCAATACGCATCTTGAAGAAGGAAGCGGATGAATATTCATCTAGAATAATTATGTGAGGATTTGCAACCCTAAAGAAAAAAGAAAACCACAATAATAAAGCTGAGAAAAAAAGAAAACCAAAAAAAAAAAAGAATGTCAAAGCATGTATGCCCAATAAATCTCACTACTATCCTTTCAGGTCCTTTTTCCCTTAATGACAAGTATAAGATCAGAATCAAATTCAAGTGCAAAATCTGCAGGTCTTAACACAGTGCCACCAACGAAAACACTGTTGCAAAATATGACGATTACATTGCTAAACAAGCATGAAATAAAGTTTGTTTGATGAAACAAAATAGTACAAAATCTTGAAGAAAATCTAGTCATCCTCATAACAATCTGACAATATGTAAAATATGTAGAAGATAATCAATAAATTGAGTACAAAAAGTATAATAGATGTCACGACCTACGAAAATGTGATGAGAATTTACCAGCACAATATTAGCTTCCTCCCTTCTGCTTGAGAGTAATCTTGTCACCCAAACTGAGTGCGATTCCCTGGGTCTTGCTCCTTATCCTAATATACCCGTTAAGCTTTCCATCTGTCTGTTTCTCGACACTAACATTTACCAAAGCGTCCTCCCCAAATACACTCTTTGCATACAAATTTGCAGCCAAGAACCCACATTGCCCTTCAAGGGCAGACCTGGAAAATAATCATGTAAACAGAACATAAATGATGAATCAAGGTGCTCCTCTTTGAGCAGTATATAAGGACGACATTCTACAAAACAAATTAATTGTGAACAGCAACTACAACACTGTCTATCAAATTTTTATGTAGACATCTTAATGACAAAGCTAGCATTGAGAAGTTCAATGGATGCATAGATGTGTTGCATACTCTACTCCCTCACAAAATCTCTGCCCAAATATGGAGTGAGTTTCAATTGAAAGAATCTAGATTATAGAACACTATTTAACTTGAAATAAGCAGAAACCGCACCAAATTACATTATTCATGCTTTTATTCTGTACGAAGAGCATTTCATCAGTAAATAACAAGAAAATGAGGAATCAAAATATTACTATCTTATCCATGGCAAAAGATGAACTATCACAAAGCTCCAGAAATATATAAAAATACAAGAGTTCCCATAAATAAGACCGAAACTTTAGCCTCTATTAGGAATCTCAAAATGACTTACAGTGCAGTTAGGCATTTCATGTTGGTTGATTTGATTATGTGATCAAGAAATTCTCTTTCATTTGTGATTGTCGTGTTGACCGCAACCTGCCAAAAGAAAGAACACGGAAAGGCATTTTAGATAGAAGACAGGAAAATCATTTTACGTAAGGAAGAGCTCCATGGGTTGAAATTGAAAGATCTACCAGATAAGAAATAAGCATGCACAGCACAATACTGAATAACACAAAGGGTGGTGATTCTCGGGATTATGAGCGGCACGGAAATAACAATAAAACAAAAGCCTACTTCCTTACATTGACACAAGAATCTACTAAAATCAATAAATCAGCAATTTCAAGGGGGAAAAGAGAATAGATTAACACAAGGAATGAATAGGAATTATTCAAAATATGAGCTTTAAAATACATGTTTACATCCTTGCAGTCGATACATATGAAGTAACAGTTTAAAATTCAAGAAAATGTTGCTTGAAATGCTACTATCTCGAAGTTGTTTTCTTTTTTTGGTAGCCTAGCCATTATAAGGAACCTTATTCTTGTGAAATCAGTTATGACTAGATTGAATCAGGTTTGTTGACTGTCATATTCTGTCCTCTATCCTCAAACCACAAACACCAAAATCTAATAGAGCAGCTAGAACATTCTAAATCTCTGTTATTTAATTAACAAGTTTTAAAATAAGTTATGATTGCCAGATAAGCTATAATTCCTCCTCCAAAGCCGTGGACTTATATGGCTACAATATTTCTGATAACTAGGTGTACCACAATACAAGCTTTACTAGTTCATTCTAACTGTGAAATCATAAAAGAGTTTACATGTGAAACCTGTATAGGAAAGAAAATCTGGCGACTAAACTCAGCTTATATCCAGCAAAAGTTTGAGCCAGTTCAAATGATATATTTGGACGTCATCAATCCAAGATTTAGGAGGCATATAGAACTCCCAGAAATATATAAAGTAATTCAAAATCGCTAAACAAAACAATAATATAGCAGAAAGTTTTTAGGCATTTCTACAACATTAAATCTGAATAATGCAGCAAGAGATAAAAGTACCTTGTTTTCCCACTCAAATTCTGCCCACATGGTTCTAAAAGCAGTATCACTACACACAGCAGGAGATATGTAGTCCATGATATCAATGTGGATATCATTGAGGACAACAACAGTCCGCTCGAGCACATTGGAGGACTCGTAGACAATGTTTCCAAATATGACACCAGTCTCAGTAGAGGACACCTTTATATTTGCTTTTATTTGCTTGATTGACTCAGGAGCTAGAGTATAGTTTTGTGGACGCTCAACAAGTTTGAGATCACCCATTGTAGCTAACTCCAAACACAGATTTTGAAGGGTCTCCTTTGTTCGATTAATAACAGTGACATCCAGGACAATATCGTAATGATGAACTGTCACATAAGCTTCAGCATATACTGGGTCACTAAATCCTGTAAGTTGAATGATACGATTAAGCTTATTTGCATCATCCGCATCCTTAACAAATTCCCCTGTAGCACGTTTCAGATCATCTTGGACCTCATCTTCGAGCTCCAGCTGGCTCATGCCCTGAATTGACAATAAAAAACATAATTTAAGCCTGCGATTCAGTGAGTGACTTGAGTGAACATTTTGTTTCGTAAAGTGATAGAAAAAAGGGGACCAAAGCAGTAACTGGCTTCTTTCTTCAAACAAAAAAGGCCTGTGTGGCCGCCATGCTGAATATTGCGGCAAGTTTATTCCATAATTTTTTTTATGCCGATTCACAGTAAATAATAAGAATGTTTTGGCCAGATTCAACAGATATTAAATCCACTACAAACAACTAATGATATATCACATTTAAGGAATTTACTCCTTGTCAGACGTCCTTTTTGCATATTAAGAGAAGGTCCTCACAAGGGAATTTGTATGGTAATGAAGATAATGAATCAATTGGTAATCACAAACAACAAAAAACTTGGCTCATAATAACAGCAGCATAAACATCTTGATGATTGAGACAAAAAGACTTTAACAATGGGTAAAGAAGGAAATTCAAGAAAATCTATACCCACACTAAAATCATGGAAAAATACAAAGAAGATCGAGGCAGATTCAGGCATGCAAAAATCAGACCAGATCAAAATAATTATTCTGATAAAAATCTAAACACTAGTAAAGAAATTTTACATTCATCAATTATATAACACAAATATATTCACCTTTCGGCTCTTCAAGTGATAGAAGTCAATAAGGTCATCTGGCTGCGAGTGAGAAACCTGAGCCTTTGCCTTAATTTCTTCAGTTTCACGGAGCTGTTTGTCTGAAAGCATTTTAACAAAACTCTCACGGCAAGACTTCAGCCAAATCTTCCTCACAGCATCCCCAGTGTTAGACAGCAATCTTATGCAAAGAACAATCCTGTCATAAGAATCATTATCAATTGGGTGAGGGAGAACTGAAGACTGTCCTAGTTGTAGCATTGAGACCATAATTAATAATGCACTGGTTGATGCTTTGTTCACTTCAATCTTTGATGATTGAACCTCTTCCAGCCTTAGAATGAGCTTTGCTAGGGTGCAGGCAACAACTGCCCCTAGGAAAAAATCACCAGTGAGAAGAAGAGATCTCAAATTCCCAGTTGTCAAAGATCCTTGGACTACAACTGGAGGAGAGAAAGCAGTTTCTGAGGCAGCACTTTGAGTAGCATAAGTCCCATCAGCAAGAATAGCAGGTCTTCTAGACGAAACAGTAATTGAAGTTGCCTGCTGGGATTTCTTTGAGGAATCAGAACCTTCCTCTTCTTCACTAACCGAGAAAAATGGTAAATCGCCAAGGCACTGTTTTATGGTCGCTATGCCACTCTCAACTTCAGAAAGAGATAAACAATACTCTCCAATAATCCAAAGAGCACAGGAACAAACTCTCGCAGCTCGGATCTGATAGAATGTATCCAGGAGCCTGGTGACGATGGAAACCCTTAGCTTTGGGTTGGTTTCAATTATCTCTCGTACAAAAACTACAACATCCAATGCAGAGGCTACATTGTTGTCTCCCAAGAAATCCATCAACAAATGAACCACTGTGCTTGCCACTTCGGGGAACTTTATGGCACAAGAATGAATGGCTTGAATGAGCAGTTGGCGGTATTCACCATTCTTTTCAAGCTCCGCACCTTGGGTTTTCACAACTTCCTTCTTCAAAGTAAGAACCACCTCATTGACATTGCGGGGAGTTATCAGCTCCAGAACAATATCAAGTGTTTTCTTCCGGATATCAAGGTTTGGGCTTGACAGTGCCCTCAGAACATCCATGATCAAGTCAACCATTATCTCCCTGTGAGAAGACTTGAGTTCATTGAGGCGATCAAGAACAATAAGCTTGACACTATGGTCACTCTGGGACAGAAGAAGCTGGCAGTATGTATTAGCTGCCGCTCTAATAGCTGTTGGAGCAGACGACAAAGAAACAAGGGTTCCAGCACATTCATAGACGACAGCAGCTGAAGGGGCACTCAGTAGAGATATAATGATCTTTATATATTTCCCTTTTTCTGCTTTGTTCGTCCTACAAACTTTTCTGATCAGCTCTAACACAACCATCTGCAAAAGTTCCCCCCAGTCTGATACTTTGTCAACATTGGTTAAAAGGTAATTCACAGCGCGATCCTGGGCACAATTGAATAGCATCAGAAAAGCATTCCTCTTGGCCGATGCATCCTGCTCTGTCGAGAGAAACCTCTCAATTGTCTCTGGTGCATCAACCAAAAGCTGCTCGCCTTGGGGGAGCTTGAAAATTGACATTACAGCAAGAATTGCATTTCTTCTAACATAAGGGTTTCGATGTTCCAAGTTTGAGATAATGGAGGGTATCAAAGGTTCAATGATCTCCACCTCATTGAGGCGGCAAAGGAACCTAAGGGTGACACCACGGATATATTCATTAGGGTGCTGAAGATTGTTCCTAAGATTCTGGCAAATTAAGATCATTTCAGGCAACACACGCCCCTTTCCATCAGTCTTATCAATGATCTCAAGATAGAGTAAAAGTAGTTTTTGAACAGTGTGGTCCTCAGAGGGTAACACGTATCTAACAATAGTAATGAATAGCTGAGGTAGAGTTTCACCATTTAGCAAAAGCATGATCGCATTTTTCATGGCATCAATCTTGGCAGGAACATCATTCCCTTCAAGTGCCTCCTTGATCTCATTAGCAAGGGCCGGTGTGCCCTTGTCAAAATGTACCAGCAATGAACATGATTTCTCCATTTCGCACTTGTTATCTGGCCCAAATATACACAATTATTTTTTTCATTATAAAAAGATAAAATAATATGTTTCATCAATCTGCAAATACTCACATCATAGATCTGACATGATTTAACCTCAGGAAGACACATAAAGACTTAAATTGTTGAAATAAGCGATGTCCGTACTCATGGTATGAAAACATTTCAGCAATTTTTTTAAATGTTATAGCTTCTCTAGATTCAGTATTAACTAAATCTCTAAGATGTTCACACAAATATACAAATTGTTGTGTTCAATCTAGAATATCAAGCTACGAATACCAATTAGATAAATTAAACGAAATAGACTAACAAAACCTCAACGAGGAAGAATCCATTAAGAAAACCTAGAATTTTACAATTAAATCTCAAAAATGGAGACGTAAATAAGAAAATCATCACTCTCATCAATCAGATCCATAAATTTTGTAAGCAATTGAATGAGGAAAAGAGAAATAGAAATGTTACAGAATAATGGTGTCGAGATCGGCGATCCGGCGATTTACTGGAGAGGAGAAGTGGGAGTGAAGCACTAACAAGTTTAGGGGAAGATCTAAATCTGTCTACTCTCCCGTTTTATTATTCTCTGTCCTGGTGTTCTGATCTAACGGAAGTCGTGTTTGACCTTTTATAATTTAAATCGCAAACCGTTTCTTTCTTAGTAAGATAATATATTCTATATTCTATATTATTTATTATTTTATTATTTATATAAATTAGTAATTTTTATACACAAATAAAAATACGAGTTCCCTAGAATAAAATTCTTGAATTTTTGTATAGACTAATATACCTTTACTTAAATTCTGCTATGAAACTTAATATAAATGAAAAAATAGGAAAAAAAAATTTGAAGAATCAAAATTCTACGTAAACATTAGTACTTGTATACTTCAATATTTGTCAATAGTCATCTTAAAAAAAAAGAAAAAATCAAACGACACATACTACCTATAGTACACATCCATTTTGTTTTCGAAACTAATAAAGATCGATTATACAATATTCTGAACTTCAATAAAAATAACTATATATTTGTCACCGTGTTACAAAATTAATGTCCAACAAGTCGATGTACTAGAACGAATTAATGAAGATGATATAAAACAAATTTGGAATCAAAATTTAGGCTACATTACATTTACTCATAGTTTCAAAGATTAAGCAACATCTTTGTCATTTGTAACTAAATTATGTTATTATTCAATTATATAATTCTTGAAGAACCTAATATAACTTAAAAATGACGATGCATCAGTTATTACATATAAATCAAGTTTAATTTTTCAAAAATTAATAATATATTAAACCATTACTATCGATAATTTAATTTGCTTTAAAATTATCTATTTAATTTGTATATTTTGTGTATAACAGATGTAACATGATAATGAAATTTGGATCAAATGAAAAGAAAGTATGCTACTCAAAACAATGAGGTAACTGGTAAAATATGGGTAAAATCGGTATAAAAAAATGGAACAATATTGGCTAAATATGAAATAACAAAAAAAGGGAGCAAATTGATAAAAGAACAAGAAAAAAAAAGAGTTAAATTGGAAAAAAAAAAAAAAAAAAGAAGAGAAAATAGATTTAATCAACAAAAAGAATAAGTGAAATCGACTCAAATTAGGTTAAAACCGAAGATAATGGTTGGAATTGATTAACAAATGAGACAAACCACCAAAATGGTGAAATCGATATTTCTTTGGAAAATCCTTAAAATATATCATTTATTAAAGGACCTCAGAAAAAAAGCCACATTCGTACTATATAAATAAAAAAAAAATTACTATTTATAAGTTAACGGGATAACTTATAATTGGTTTAAGTAAAAAAAGTCAAACGTAGGAATGGTTATGAACTTATGGTGATAGCGTATTTTAGTGTTGAATTTGATCCCTCTAAACATTTTTGTTGACATCGAAAGTCTATATGAATTAAAAAGAAAAATTATTACATGTTTACCCCCCAAACTATGAATTTGACTAAAATTGATAATTACGTATTACACACAAAATTAAATAAGTATAAATAATTGAATTAATAAAAATTGTCCATAAACTTTTAACTAAAATTATAGATTTTACAAAATTAGAAATGAGGGAAAAACACTTTTGATACCAAATTTTTGTCTATATTATATATTTGATACAAAACTTTCTAAAAAAAATTATTTGATACCATGATTTAGGACATCTTGACATATTTGATCACTTGACTGTCAATTTCTTAAAAGAATTCATCATGAATGTGGTACGTGTCACTTAAGTGGCACAGACTTTGCACGTGTAGGGAATAAAATTTCATTTTTGATAAAATTTACATATTTAGTACAAAACCTTCGAAAAAGAACATGTAATACTAAAATGGAAGGTTGTTTGACACATTTGCTTTGATCCTCGATTCATCACGTATGGAATGTTATAAATTTAAAGGAGCTAAATTAATTAATTGTCAAAAATATAAATGTTAAAAAGGTATATCTAATCATACAATTAGGAATCCGTGTGAACTGCATTTGGGGTTTGGGCCCGGTCCCAAATCCCAACCCCTATATAAGAGAAAGAAAAAGAAAATGGTATCTACTGATCTACATTATATAATGGGTTACGGGTACTTATATAATTACATGTACATTGCACATATATATGACCCACAAAACCAAAATTTCGTCAAGTTTCTATAGATTGCAAAATAACAAATTTATGAAGTCTAGAAAAGTATATATACTGGTATACATACAACTACATGCTCAAACAAGAATAAGATAACCAAAATGTTGAGAAACGAAGAAAAAAGACTCAAAAATCAATTTCTAAAGAACACCAAAGACTGTAAATTTCCCTAATCTATATTAATCTCAAATCCAAATAAAAAAACATGTTAGATGAAATTCATGTTGTGCGTTGCACAAAATTAGCAAAAAAAAAGAAAAAAAAAATCTATTGCTCTTCTTTCGGTCTCATAGTTTCCGATTGGCATTCATTAGTTCCTCGGCCTTGATTAGAAGATTGCGATGCCGGACGACTATTATTGACTTGAAAATTATTACAATGTCCTAGAGACACATCACCCCGCGGTCCTGGAACACGATTCGTTGCCAACGGAAGCGACATATAATTGGATAAAATGGGATGAAGATTAGAAGATGGGAAGTTTTTCATGTGATGATTACCATTTAACAAAAGATGGTCATAAGGCAATGACGGAAACGATGGAAAAGAAAGTTGATGATACATCGATGAAGCGCCAAAGTTTAGGTCACTTGAAAAATTTCCAGGGAAATTGGACCTCATCATTTCATTGTAATTAAAGATAGGTTTTCGTTCCGCGTATGACGGAAGATCTTGAATACGTTTTCCTGATTTTGAGACATCGGATTTATGTGACGACATTGTTGACGGGGTGGGAATGGTATTGCTAGTCGCAATATGCGGTAGGCTGGCAGCGTCGGAAATCACGAGGCTACCGTTTTTGGTAGAAGGAACTTCATGGTTATGTTTCCCTTCATAAGTTGTGATTACTGATTTTATATCATTAGCTGCTCTTTCAACATGCTTTCTCACAGGACATCCTGGAGTCGTGCACTTGTAATAGCTCCTGGAAATGAACAAACAACTTGTTTAGATAATAAATAAATTCCGGCCCTATTTTTTCTATCCTTTGTGCGGAATTATTTTTGCGGAATTTTGGGTAAAAGTTAAAACTTTTAGTACTTTTATATATATGCATTCAAAAGTATTGGCCGAGAAAATTATTATTTTATGTGAAAGGGTGTTTTTGAAAAGAATAATTTAATTTTTAAAAAGAAAGTGTTATTTTGGAATATCCGAAAAAGAAATAGTAGTGAAAATTTAGGGACAAAGAGAGTATATTTTATGTGAGTTAATGGCATTTCATTCCAGTGATATTCATAATATTCAATTTACATATTTGTGATTTCGAAAAGAGCATTATATCCCCTATAATCTTATAAAAGTTTCACACCGTCTCCCTGATATTTTTATATGTGACACTTTATTCTCATGTGTTATGATAAATGTGGCAATTTACTTTCTTCAGCTGGAGAGTACAACTCACTTGCCGAAATTGAGAGTATGTGGACATGAAAAACGAGTTATACTCTGCAACTGAAGAAAGTAAATTGATTCTTTAAAATTTTCAAAGAAGGTAAATTACTCTTTTTCAAATAACAAAAAATAAATTAAATATTATGCAAAGTAAATTAACATTATCTCTATATTATTATGGAATAAATGTGTATGTAAAATTAAAATTCATCAAATAATTATTTGTCAGTGAAATACAAATATACCTTGGATTTGGATTTCCTTTCACAACTTTTTGGCCGTACTTTCTCCACCGATATCCATCATTAAGAATATCAATATCGCTCTCTATCTGGACAACAACTCTTGGCTCACGTGTAGACCTTGAAATAGTGGTTTCAGTTGGAAAGCTATCTTTCTTCCTACAAAAGTGATGAAATGCAATTGAATAGATACTACTACCATATGTTCTACTACTGTTTTATGGGTGATTTGCACTCGAATCTATTGAGGTTTAGTGTAATTACAGAAAACCCCCTAATTTTAAAAACTACAAGACACCTTTTATAGGGTTTTCTTAAAACATTTTGAGAAGTTGATGGTTGAAGCTATAAGGGATGTTTTGATACATAGTCTAAATTAAAATTAATTTTCTTTAATTTATGAAACGACAATAGATTCTTTGTAAGACGACTAAACCTCATGTTCAGCTGTCGTAAATCACCCTTGTTCTATTTATCATCATAAATAAGTTAAAATAGTGAAAAGAAAATTGAAATATGATGTACCTTCTTTTCGGTTCACATTCACCATTATCATTATCTTCTTCATTGAAGGAAATGCTATCCGGGCTATCCTCGTGGTCTTGATTAACAACATTCTGATCGCCAAATTTTGACGGAAGTTCTTGAGTCTCGACCGGTCCAAGAACTTCAATTGTTCTTGAAAATGAATTTGGAAAGTCACCTAAAAGTGCATTTGGGTCCGACGTGATATCTTTATTCTCAGTTGTTGCACCCTCGACTTTAAGACATACTTCATCTCTTTCATGACTCGTATCTGAAGCATTACCGAATCGCTTAAGAGGTTGAGGGTGATTGTGAGTTCCTTTGTACACGATTTCGGTAATTTGACCATCATGTGAACGCTCAACCTTTTTCTTTACAAGACAACTCGTATTAGTACATTTGAAATAGCTTCTAGGACATTCACTTCCTTTCACCTGTTTTTGTCCGTATTTTCTCCAATAGTATCCGTCTTCCGAGTACTTAGCCACTTCTTTCGGAAAAGATGTTCCATTTTGAAGTTTTTCTTGGCTTGGATTTGTAATTCTTTCTTTGCATGTGTGATCATCATTTTGATTAAAGATTTGATTTTTAGCAATATTAGTAGCAAGTGTTGCGTCGACAAAATAGTCCTCGGCCATTTCTTGTATATCTTTTGGATTATTATTGATTTCTTCAAATGGCTGAGAATAGTTTTATAATTAACAAAATATTGTTAATTTAGGAAATATTGGAATAAAATACTTATTACAAATTAAGTACAAACGTTGAACATTGGTGTTTACATAAAAGTTACCTTATTTTCATCTCCAAAGTTTTTTGACGTGGAACTAGGAAATCCATGAGCAGTAGCTAGTTTCAATTCGACCTTTATGTTTTCATGATTTGGTGAAGGAAATTGAAAGGTCCCAGTAGTTGGAGATAATTGGGCCTATACGATAATGAAATGTAGAAAAATGAATATAATAGAAAAGAGTTTTGGCTTCAAAAGTATTACATAACAATGATAAAAATATGATGTTACAAATGACAAAGATAAAACAATATTTCACGAAATAAAACATATATTTATTTTATACTAAAATACTTTCTTGTTTCTAAATACATGTCGTTTTTAGTGTAAAAAAAAAAACTTAAATACATATCGTTTTAGCAATTCAAGAGAGATTTAAATTTTTTTTTTGACAATTTTACCCTTTATCCTTAATGAAAGAAAGAGATGCACATGGGAAGTTGCAAATTTTTTTATTTCTTTTCGAGGATAGTTTTGTACCATAAGAATTTTATTCTTCTAAAATATAGGTAATTAATAGTTTTTTTAATCATTGTGCAACAAACGACATGTATTTAGGAATAGAGGAAGTATAACACAATAAAATATGTGGAATTCAAGTTCTTCTGTTTTTGAAATTACAAAACTCTTAGAAACTATACATTATGCAGTTATTATAATAAATATGCTCAAAAGTCATAGTATATTCCAAAATATTCATTGCATTGATTTGTATACATTAAGAACAAAAATAATATATAAACATTTACCTAATTATTTTAGTTAGATTAATATTTTTTATTAAAATAGATATAAATTTGATATGGCATACTTATCCAAGCTAAACAAGATTAATTTTGTTTATGCAAAATGAATCCACCATTATAGAGATAGAAGAAATAAATTTACCTGATAATTTGGGAGCATGATAGGGGAATCAAGCAATGTCGATGGACTAATCCCGGGTGGTACGGTGAAATACGGCGAGCCTAGGGGTGGAAGTGCGGCGGGTAAACCGGCGGTCTTGATGTTAGAAGCATTGAAACCACATTTTGCAGCCCTTCTCTCGGCAATGCTAATACATTTGTTTTTTTTATTATTGACATTGTTATTTTCTTGAACATGATTTTGATGAAATGTTGAACTAGAATCAAATTCCTCTTCTTTCTTGACAACTCGAGCTGGCAATATGTCCACGAACGATGGTGGCTCTCCATCATTTCCATTCGTGGCCATCTCCAATAACCCAACTCGCTTTCAATTGATATTTTGATGAAAATCTCATCAATCACACGCTTGAGCGTGTGTTCATCCACACAGTATCAATCAATGGAAAACCCCGATGAGGGTTTTCGAGATTTTGATTGATACTGTGCTTATTTAATTATTGCTAGAAAGATTAGCCTTATACAAGAACAAACTCAATGAGGAGAGAATAAATTGTTCAAAAACCGTAATGGTATGAGTTTTAAGGTCTACGAATTCATGTAGTTTGTTATTTTTAATTCACTCTTTGCGGATTTCACGTTTTAACACTCATTCTTGGCTGAAAAGAGGAAGAGATGGACACATAGAATGTGGCTATTTTTATTTCTAATAATAAAAGAGGTAGTTCGGATAAGAATGTGTCTTGCATGTTTTATATAAGTGATTTAATTTATTTGGTTGAGTGTGAACATGTGTATCTCTTGTATATATATGTATAAGAAATTCAATTTTATAAATATAGAGTTGCATTTCTGATTTCTGAGTTTTATGTCAATTTTTACTTTTGATACCATATAAATGAATGTCAACATATTTGGTACCATAATTTAAAAAATCGTTCCATATTTGTTACCGTCGTTAACTAAATTTGAAAATCATCATCACATTGGTGACATGGCCGGTAAGTCAATTCTAATTATTGTAATATTAGTGTCAATTGCTTCTACGGAAGAGGTTTACTTTGTACTGACAATTCTATTCTATAACATTTCGGGTTGACAAAATAGGACTGTGATAAAATTATCAGCTAGTATGAGTTATGACACCAATTTTGCAATAATTGAAACTGACTTAGTGGTTATATCACCAATTTGACGGTAATTTTCAATTTAATTAACGACGGTATCAAATGTAAAACGATTTGTTAAATCATGGTATAAAATATATTAAATTATAGATATTTGATACCAAAAATAGAAATCAACATAAAACTCCGTATAAAAAATGCAATTCTTAAGTAGCATATTATTTAACTACTAGGTAAATTAATGTTGTAGCTATAGATATGATCATTCTTTCAAATTTACTAACTAACTATACGAGAAGTATGCACTCATCATATTCATGATATACAATTACACGTGCAAGTGATTTTATTGTGTTTGGATCGCGGGTAATTTGCATTACCCATGGTTTGCCGGGAAAATATGAGTGGAGGTTTTAGATGTACAAAGATATTACATGCACTAATTAGGCCACATGTTGGATAAACCTCTTTAAGTGTAGAATTTGTTACACTGTTATAGTCACTTATAGGAATTTATTAACATTTTCATGTATATTTCTAAGTGTGAACTTTCTATTTTAGAAAGTTCGATAAATAGAGTGCATTATCTAAATTTTCCAATTTTCTTAGATTTTCTTCAGTGTTTTAATTTTCTTGTTCAACCCTCGAATTTCTCGGGGAATTTTTATTCTTCTTCATTTTCAACTAAAGTAATCTCTTTCATGTATATAAAATCTGATTCATTTTTTTTATTACCAGTTATTTAATATTAAATATATAATTATTAGTCATTGAGTTTTAATTTGATATCTACATATAATGCATATAATTTCTCTTAATTAATTGATATAGTACGTAGTAGATAGCTTAAGGTCATCGATCATAATCTTACAAACTTGATATATATACTATTAAAAGTAGCATTAAAGATGAGTACGGATCAAATTTCTATTTTTTTTAGAAAACATCGAAAAATTTATGTTTTTGAATCAATCGAAATGAAAATAAGATGTATTTTCGAAACTTTATATTTGTCTTGAAACTTTCTTTTTTACTTAACTTAGTAGTTTTTTTCATAATTTTTCCTAATCTTTCCGAAACTTTTGGAAAAGTTTCTTATATTCAGCTGACCGAAATATATATCGAAAATGAAACTTTGATCCATGGTATAATATACCTAAAAATTTGATTTACTTAATAAATGGGCAATTACAGAAAATTGAACCTAAGGTTATTTAATTACCAATTAATTGGATACTTTTGAAAATATAGGTTTAAAATAATTAAATAGTTAAATTAAATTACTGAAGAATCTATTTCTCTTGATAATGAAGAATAAATAATTATGTTATTAAACGAAAAGATATTTCTAATTACAAATCAACTCATAATTCTTTTGCATACTGCCTTGTACGTGCAAATTTCATTTAAACCTTGACCTTAGAAGGACTGCCATAAAGGTTCATAGGAGCTTTAAGAAATGGGTGAAATTTAGATTGGAAAAAATATTTAATAGGGATAATACAATCTAGCTTAGGCCCATGACCCTGTTTATTTTAATCTTTATCTTAATTTACAACCGTTCTTATCTGATATTAATATTCACTTACATTAAATGTTAAAAAATGTAAAAACACATGATTATATTTTTGTAATACCCAATATGTGAGAGATATTTTCATCATTGAATTATTACACATGATTATAATTGTCAACTAAAATAATCATTTTCATGAATATAAACCTTTTTAAACTCAAAAATCAATTAAACATGATTTATAATTTTTATTACCAAATACTTGCAATATTTTGAAAATGCTTTGTCAATAAGCCGTATCTAATACATAATTTTCTATATGTA